>OV702299.1:20567418-21192418 GCA_916181665.1 Avena sativa
ATTTCTATGCCACCACATATCGTACAGATTCGTGCATATATAGATAACTTGTATTACAATATCGAGCATACAAATATATACAATTTACATAGTTACATGGAGATGAATTTTTTTGGGACTAGAGCACGTATGTTCTATTACATGGAGATCAGTAGCGCCTAATCACACTAAATTCTTTGACATCGTCTATGATCTCTTTGACAATAAATCCCGCCATTTCCTCCGCAATTGCTAGTATGCGTTTCGCTAGTAGTAGTTGATCCCGCATTCTCTCGAACTATATATAAGAAAACGGAGATCAATATGAATATCAATCATGATATCAAAATGTGACGACAATAAACTGATTGTGTGAATGCATTGCTTACATCGACTCTATAATCATTGTGTTTGGTGGTAAACGTGCGAATGAACTCACATACGTAGAATCCACATAGATTCGACCCATGTGGCTGCCTCGTCCTCAGTATCACATTCCACCTTGCATTTGAGCATCATATAAAACCCTTTTTGTTTTGGGTTCTTATCTCATATGCAATGTAAATTGTATTTGCCTCTTGATATTGTATTTGGTTATTGATATACCGTGTAAATGCCCAAGTTGAGTTGGGGGCATATCTTTTATTCAACTCCATCACCTTTCCTTGTCACCCCATCATTCCACCATTCCACCATATATGAGCATTGCAACTTATTTGGTTTTACCTCTAGCTCATGTGGGTTGGGATGGATCCAATTCTATTTTTCCACATGCTCTCATATTAGCATCATGATGTTTTCACATTAGTGATATGTGGAGCCACCTTTGCATTCCTTGTGAGTCGAACCTCTTTCTAGCTCCCATATGGGTTGTTTTGGGGTTATTCTCATGTTGGGATATTTTTGGGCTTACTAAATACCTAGTGGCACATACACACTAGCAAGTCCCATTTTTATTCAAATATGGTCACCTCCATCTACTCCACATGGGGCATCCTTTTAATTCTTTTAGCTTGGCTTTATTCCATATTTTGGAATGCATAGGCACAAATGCCATGATTATTTATTCTGTTTTCACAAGATTAAAACATGGCATTTAATGTTTTTGCATGGGCCATGCAAAGCACCACCATTCTTTCTCCTTTGGTTTTTCTTTGATTTTTGAGTGGATCCTTTCTTTTGTGAGCTTCCCTTTCTCTCTTATTCAAAACCTCCTCATCTTGATCTTGTCTCTCCTTGCCATGTGCACCTAAAACCCTAGACACACCTCCCATCTTGTCCACCACCTTTTCTTGCTTGAGATTGTTTTGATCATGTTAAGCCCTATCTCTCCCTATCCATCACCACATCCTCCAACCTTTGCTTGATATTATTGGCATGTGGAGAAAAACCCTAAACACCCTAACTACCCACAAACCCTAGGCCTCATCTCTCTTTCTCTCTAACCCGATCCACCACCCCATCTAACCCCTCTTAAACCTTAACCGAACTCAACCCTAGCTAACCATCCCCTCCAACCCGAGCCTCTCTCTCTCTCTCTACCTGCCAGGCCTATCCCACACCAAGCCTGGACCCTCCTGCAGCCACACCCCAGGCCGAGCCTGCCTAGCACGTGAAGGAGGAGAAGAAAAAGTGGCTGACGCCACCTTTTCCCTCCACCACGCCTCCCACGGCACCCCCTCTCTCCGTACCTATCTACTCCCCCTCCCTGCCTGTCGTCGCCAGATCCACCAGGGCCTAGCCCTTCTACTCCTTCTTCCCCACCTTCCCCTGCAGCCACCTCTCCACCACCGATCACCAACCCCACCGTCGGCATCCACCTCTTACGCCAGTTCGAGGAGGCGGGCGGTCGTTGAGGCGTTGGGGAAGGCCGTGGAGAACCCCTGCATCGCCCCTGTCCACGTCGCCGAGGAGGAGAAGCCCCAGACCTGCCACAGATCCGCGACGCCAATGAGCAAACCCTAATCACCGGCCGTCTGCATCGTCGCCGATCCCCTGCGTCCCAAGCCGTTCCGCCACCACCGACCCACTCTCGGTGAGCGCCCGACCCTCCCAGACACCTCCGCTAGCCGATCCGTTGCCTGTTTGCGTTGTGCGTTTCGTCGAGCGCTCTTGGCGCAGCAAGCTCACGTCGTCGAGGACTGTCCTCTCGTCGCGAGAACCTTACCTAGCCGCGCCACAGCAACCTACCAACAACCCCTTCGAGCCGTAGCGGTCACCGCCTCCGCGCGCGCACTAGATCGTGGGTTCGATTCCCCGCCGCGCGCTGTCGCCCTTCTCTGTCAGTTTCGTTAGAAACCGCGGGAAGAGGAACAGTAGCCCGTGTGCACTTTGCAAATTCCCCCCCCACCTTTTTGATTCCTCAACCCGCGCTCCTCTCGTCCCACCTGTCTGCCTCCGCGGGAGTTTTGCAGAAAAGCACCCCTGTTTCCAGGACCTTAACCCGCGCTCCCCATCCTCGCCGCGTGGCAAACACCCTTGCCCCCGCTGGCGCGTGGGCCCGCTCTAGCACCGGGTTCGCCTGTCAGTTGTTGCGGCTAGCCTTCCGCGCGGTGAGAAAAGCTATTGCGCGCTGTGTCGCCCAGTCAGCCTGGCCCCACTTGTCTGTGGCTATGGCTAGATCTGGGTGAGTAGCAAAAGGTTTTCTGTCTTTCTGTTTTAATTTAAACTTTTCAAATTTGTTTTAAATTCAAATTCAAATCTGTTTTCAAATATCTTTTAAAATATAATTCCAAATTCAACATATGATATATGTTTTGAAATCAGAAAAATGTGAGGAATTCAAATACGCCCTTCAAAATATATTTTGAACACTTTAAATTTTCGAGATAATTAAAATTACAATAAAAGGCCCTTTGCCTTAGTTAATTAATAACTTTTGTTTCATAACTCCGAATTTGACAAATAATATGTCTAAATTGATCAGCTCGACGAGACCTTTCTATCTATGCATTCCATGTTCTGAATTGCAGCATGCATCATATAAATATAAAGGTTACAGCAACTTATTTGAGGATAAAAGGTGACTAAAACACCATAAAATGCTTTATTCTTGTATTCCACACCTCACCCATGCCATGCTACATTATTGCCATGCAAATTGTGCATCATTCATCATGTCATGATTGTTTGCTTGTCGCATTTTAATTCATATGCTTGTGCACTCTATTTATATTGGACCTTGTTTGTTTGGTTCTTCTTCGAATAGACGCTGAGCAGGGAATATATCAAGAAACCCAGGAGCACTACCCAGATCCGTCCCTTGCTTCAACTGAGCTGCCAGGCAAGCACTACCACATGCTTGCATACATATAGTACCTATTGCCTCTCTCTTATTCTTGCATCATTGAGTCGCGATTGCATTAAACTGAATCCCAAGTACTGCATAGCCTTTACTTTTAAACCCCACCGAAGCTTGTTCCTCCATCCCATGAGCCATTACTACAGGAGTTGTTTGAGCCATGCGGGTCGTAGAACAGCATGTGTAGGGTATGTGAGTGTCTGATGGATAACGAGGTACCTAAACAACTTAACCTGAGTAGTAATGGGATAACTAATGAAAGTGGCATCGGTGAGCAATATCTGCTATTTGGTTTTTCATGCTCACTTGTGTCCCGTAAGACCCCGAGTACTTGATTCCTGTTCCTTGAATATTCGCGCTATCCACATCCGGGAGGCTTATGAACCCCCCTGAGCCAGAGCTTGATTCATTCTTATTTCTTGGGGCCACAAGTAGTTTGGGGCTTTATTACTATCCTGTACTTATGCCATGCTTTACTGCTTTATTTAAGATTGTGCGAGGAGCACCTGTACTGTTTTGGATGCGGAGTGTTTTCGCGGTATCGACAAGCCCAGTCACACTTTCGGGTTCCCAGTCGTTTACAGCCATTGACGCAAACCTTGAGTCCGTCTCGGAGCCGGCCAACTTCGTTGCGGGTAGCTTAATGGGGTGGCCCCCTGAAACATTTCTGAATCCTGTGATCGCTTTGTCATGAATGCCTCGTTGGGTTTTGATTTGGTTTTTCCGAGGTTGATCGAGTGTGTGTTGCTATTTGTGCACCCCTGCAGGGTAAATCTTTCTGAAAGCCGTGTCCGCGGTTATGGACGACTTGGAGCACAGTTTCTCGATCATAAACAAGTATAACTAAAGTACCGCTTTTCATTTGACTAAGTACCTGACTAGTAAATAGTGCAACACTCATGGAATGGATAATAAAACTGCCAACGGATGGGGGGGTTGTTCGTCTGCTTCCTCGTTGGTAAGCGAGGAGGAGGATGGATCTGATAATATTACTGTTATAACTGTTGATATTAATTCACGGACATCCGTCTATCTTTGGTTAGGCGGATGGTTAGCGAGTATCTATAGAATTGTTAGGTATTATCTTTTGCTGCAGTTGCGTCACCCCAGGTTGTGTCCCCTTTAGAGGCATAAAGACTTGCTGAGTACCCCTAGGGTCTCACACGATAAATTGTTTGATTCAGATGAACAGGTAAACTCGCAAGATGGATACCGGGGGGAGGAGACGGACGATGTTGGCAACGATCACTCGGTGTAGAGATTCCGGGAACGGGGATCCGTGAGATCTGTGGGCGGGATGTGTTTATAAGGGGCATCTTATGCCGATTTGCTTCTTATCCGTACTCGGATCTTGTTTTCCGCTTCCGCCTGATACTCTGATGTTTGATGTATGAGGAGATATCCTAAACTATTATATCTATCTAGGATATTTGGATCTTGCCGTATGGCGTTGCAATATTTCTATTTCTTTTAGATGGAATGGCTCTGAGGACTATTGTATGGTGGCTTGCATACATACTCATTTGTGTATGTAGTTGATCCCTTCGCCTGCCGATTACGCCGCTCGTTCTTGTCCCGATGTTTGGAAATGGTTAGGACGGCCGAAAGGTCTACCTGTGAGTGGCATTTGGCCCCACCGTACTATTTTAACCATTTCCGCTCATCCAAGCTTGTAACTAAGAGCGTAATTCACCGAGGTAGTTACAACTCCATTCCGCCTCTTTGGGCTTATTCCACTCTCGAACAGTGATCGGGGTGCAATATCTGGCAACAACTCTGCATTGTTGTACAAATATTTGTTTTGTTTTCTTTGGTTCGAATGGTTCGCCGTCTCCTGAAACCTCTGTAATTTCATAAACAGTACCCTAGGGCAACTTTTTGGCTGGGTCGCGCTTGGTTTTTTTGCTCGATGTAGAGGCCTAAGAGAAGAAACATTCGTCAACATAATATATATACAACTAGGTACAACTAGTGACGATCATCGGACATCATATATATACCTCGTTGGTCTGCGTTACGCGTCCATGGGCTTCTTCCTCTTGTCTGTTGGTCTCCTCTCCCTCACCGTATGAGTTCAGATACCTCGAGGGAGATCCCTCATCGGCATCGTGAATCATATCCTCGAGGAAGTGTTCCGAATCTAGGTCTTTGTGGATTGGACTAGGTCGATCCATAGTTCCTGCAAAATGCACACAATATTTATTTGAACTTAACAAATAAAACCTAAACCCTAAACCCGGAGGTGCGGTGGCGGTGGCCGGTGATGGTGGCCGCAGGAGAGGCGGGCGACTAAGCGGCTTCCCGCGAGAACCACCACCCTAACCCTAACTCCGATCACCACCGAGCACCAACACCCTAACCCTAACCCTAACTCCGGTTACAAATAGGGTCTTACCATAATTACCCTAACCCAAACACTAACTCCGGTTACAAATAGGGTCTTACAATAATTACCCTAACCCTAACCCTAGGCCTCGACACCTAGCCATGCCCATGCCCTTCACCGATAAACTTACACTTGACTAAAAAAATCCTATATACACTAAAGATCAAAGAATTCAAAAAATTCTACATACACTAAACTATATACACTAAAAAATCATAATCCTAATTAACTAATATACACTAATTAATCATATAATCATAATATACACTAATTAAGCATATAATCATAGTATACACTAATTAATCATATAATCATAAACCTATATAAAAAGTCCTATATTAATACATTTAATATACACTATACTAAATCATAATATACACTAATATTAATCCATATACACTAATATTAATCCATTTAATATACACTATATTAAATCATAATATACACTAATATAAACTATATTAATCCATATAATCATAATCCTATATACACTTACCTATATAGCTGAGGAGGCCGAGAGGGGGCCGGCGGCGGGCGGTGGCGCAGGTGGCCGGAGAGGTGGCCGGCGGTGGCATAGGTGGTCGCTGCAGGTGGCCGGAGGTGGCGCCGGAGCGCGCGAGGGCGAGAGAGGTCCGGGGATGCGTGGCGGTGGCGCGGCCAGCTCGGGCGGCCGGCGTGGAGGGCGGAGGTGCGGTTCAGGCGGCCGATAGAGGCGCAGTTCGTCGACGGCACCAGCGAAAATTTTTGGCAGCCTGCCGGCGTATTGCGCGATTTTGCCTCCACTACTCTCGGTGCGTGGAACGCACCGAGGGAGAAGGGCTACATTTATACCCCCCCTCTAGTCCCGGTGCGTGGCACCAGTCGGGACTAAAGGGGGGTCTCTAGTCCCGGCTGGTGCCACGCACCGGGACTAGAGGGGGGCATTTCATTTTCGCGTGCTGGGGCTAGACGTTTAGTCCCAGCTGGTAACCTGGGCCGGGACTAAAGGCCCAAATTTGCGCGCGCTGGGCCAAAAACCCCAGCGCGCTGTGCTTTTTTTTCAAATTTTCCAATGAATCATTTAAAACATTTAAATTATAGTTTTTTGCATACTTTTGAATTTGACAAAACTTTCAACATGAAAAGTTCTTGAATTTGAATAATTAATCAAAATCCATTTTTCTGTTTTATGAAATAATTATTTTAAATAGTCAAATTATTAACCATTTTGCCATTATTAATTTAAAAATGCATTAACTATTATTTTTTGCATACTTTTGAATTTGATAAAACTTTCAACATGAAAATTCTTGAATTTGAATAATTAATCCAAATCCATTCTCTATTTTATCAAATAATTATTTTAAAGAGTCAAATTATTAACCATTTTGCCATTATCATTTTAAAAATGCATTAACTATTATTTTTTGCATATTTTTGAATTTGACAAAACTTTCAACATGGAAAGTTCTTGAATTTGAATAATTAATCCAAATCAATTTTTTGTTTTATCAAATAATTATTTTAAATAGTCAAATTATTAACCATTTTGCCATTATCAATTTAAAAATGCATTAACTATTATTTTTGCATATTTTTGAATCTCACTAAACTTTCAACATGAAAAGTTCTTGAATTTGAATAATTAATCCAAATCCATTTTTTGAATAAGCTTTAGTCCTAGTTGTATCCACTAACAGGGACTAAAGATATTTCCCTCCATTTCTCACCGCTTCCCGCCAAGTTTTTCCGCCCTTTCCTCTGAACCGAGCTTTTAATCCCGGTTGTAGCCACTGACAGGGACTAAAGATATTTCCCGCCATGTCCCACCGCTTGCTGCCATGTTTTCCCGCCCTTTCTATCTATATATAGGCCGACCACACCATGGTTATGCACACATCCACAGCTTACTCTCTCACAGAAATGGACAGCGCCTACTGGGCCATTCTGACCCTCGAGGAGATCGAGGCGCTGTGCGCCTCAAGCTACCCTTGCCCACCAGGATACCGGCCGCCCGCCGGCTGGATGTTGAGCGCTGGAGGTGTTCATGTCCCTCTTGTTCCTCAAGGCTCCGCCCAACAGGTGGCCATCACGAACCACTTCTACCACGAGCTCAAGCGGGAGCAGCGGATGGATCCCCAGTGGGATCCCGACAACTACGACACCTGGAATGCCTTTTTCGCTAACTGGTGGGAAAGGGAGCTCGCCAGGTACAATGGTGATGGCCCGCCCCCGGTGAACCACAACGAAGCCATCCGTCGTCTATGGTAGGCGAACCGTACTATCATCGGCATGATGCGCTACATCGTCGGGGGAGACCATCCTCGCCTGTGGTGCCCACAAGTCCACCTATCCGCCATGAATCCGAGGTTGGGGTGGCAGGTGCCCCCGGTATATGCCATGGTTGGGCTGAGGATCCCTAGAGTGGCAGGTGACGATGACGATGATGATTGATGGGGATATGCCTACCGGGGTATACCTAGCACGACGTTTCCGACTGGCCCGGGTGCCAGCGAGTGGGCCTGTAGGACGGCTACTAGATCAAGATCTGGCGTGGACTCAAGCGACTGGAAGCTGAAGGCCCAGAAGCGTAGATACGCCCAGTCGGATTAGGTTAAAGGATCGTTGAAACTTTAACTAATTCGGTTGAGATCTGTAAACCCTAGGGAGGTGAGTCTATATAAACCTCCCTAGAGGATGCGTAGAAGATGTGTTCCATCATACACCCAAGCGACTCGCTGCCTAGCCGCCGAGCTCGCCCCGTTGTACTCTCACCATAATACAATCTAGCAGGAGTAGGTCTTTACCCTCCGGGAGCCGAACCTGGGTAAATCCTTGTGTCTCCGCCCTCATCTCGCACCGTAGATGGCTGGCCGCCCTTGCCCCATTTTCTACTACTCGTTGCCGATTGCAGCATCTGCCGTGGTCATTCCCACGATAGTGGCGCCCACCGTGGGGCCTGGCCGGTCAGGCCGGTGTTCTGCGGCGAGATCCAATCTGCCCATCAACGAGATGATCGCCACCAGACGCATGATTGCGATCGACGAGATGCTCCAGATCTTGTCGAGAAGCTACGTCACGCGCAGCATGATCCTGCCGGTCGGCACGATCAGCCTCTTCGTCGGCCTCACCGACGTCATCATCTCGGAGGACTCGGCTCACATCCGCGAGTCGCCGCCACGCGACCAGCTCTCTGAGAGCCAGGTCCGCACGATCCACCGCCTCGCCTCCGAGTACGACTCGGCCCACAGCAACACGACCGAAACCACCGTGGCCGCAGAAGACGCGGCCCTCAACGACAACGCCGATTCGGCGACCCCGGCGTCACTCGCCGGGTCCATTGTCGCCGCTTCACCCACGGGCTCCATCACCCAGGTCTCCAACGTCGGGGACTTCGAGAATCCCTCTATCCTTGGGATCTTCGACTTCGACTCCGGGTCAGAGAACTCCACCGACCTCCGCAACAGAACCGGCCGCCACGCCGCGACCTACATGGCGACTGGCGCCGACCCGCCGGAAGATCCATTCTCCACGCCGGTTCCCCCCAACGCGACGGCAACAGAGGTCGAGGAACTCCGCCTGAAACTAGCGGAAGCAGTCCGCAAGGAACAAGCCGAGCGCGAAAAATTTCGCCTCGAGCAGGTAACAGCGCAGGAGCTGTCGCGCTACCACCAGCTCCGAATTAGGTCGCGTCTGAACCCCACTGTCTAGGGGCGCGCCCTAAATTTCGACGATGAGAACGACCCGGCCCGCGCGGCCGAGCGCGCGATCTGCGAGAACGCGCCACCAGGAGGAAGCACTCGACCCCCACCAGAGTCAACGGCCAATGGTGCCCCGCCACCACCCAACCGCGCACCCCCAGGGACCAGCCGCGGATCGTGGTATCCTCACGGGAGCGAGACGCGAACGGCCTACCGCTGTTCTCCACCCCAATGGACAACCTCATCGCAGGCCGAGCAGTAGTCGACAACATCGCACCGACTGGTGAAGGCGCCCTGCAGATCCAGTACGCCAAGGCCCTGCTCGCAAAAGCGGTCGAGCAACAAAACACAGGCGTCGACTCATAGGGTCGGATGTACTCGCGTTCATCGGGCAGCAGAGCGGCATCAAGTGGCCGCCCCATGGAGGCAAACACCTTCAACTGCCCACCACCCGAACCACTACAGCTCCAAAACCGACCCGCGAACGCTGCACTCTCCACCAACGACCCCTGGCTGGCGACCAACTTCGTCGCCGCCAACGGTCAACCCGTCGACGCCCGCACCCACATCATCAACAACCAGAGCTGGCGTGCACGCCAGCCCGACGACCTGCGGCATACCCTCACCAACCGCCGTGACACTGAGCCGAGGGGGTCGCTAAGCCGACTCGGGCCCCGGTGCTTCGGAACGATGATCCGAGGTGAGAGATACCCGACGAACTTCAAAGCACCGAAGAAAATAGAGAAGTACGACCCCTTGTACAATCCCTTCGTGTGGCTGGATACCTACCTCATGGCGATGGGAATCGCTGGCCACACCGATCTACTAGCCACCCTCTACCTTCCCCTGATGATGGAGGGAGCGTGCAGGCAGTGGATCAACACTCTCCCCGCGGATAGCATCGACTCCTGGGAAGAGATGCGCGACACCTTCGTCAGGAACTTTGAGGGTTCATACACCCGCGCCACCACCATCGAGGACATAGAACGATGCGTCCAGGGACCTCGCGAGTTGACCCGCAGCTGGGTCCAACGGTGGCAAGAACTGTGGTACAACGTGGTCGGTATCCACCCAGACACCGCGATCCACTGCTTCAAGACCTCATGCCGCTACGAGCCCCTGGTTGCCAAGCTCAAACGAGCATACCGCACACTCGACAACATACCGGATCTCCTGGAGATCGCCAAAAGGTACGCGGAGGAAGACCCAAACCAAGAAACCGACGACGAGTCGAGAGGACAACGCCGCACGAGCGGAAACGACAACGGAAGACGATCCGATCTACGCTACAGCAACACTCGCCTCACCGGCAAGCGTCACAGTGACGGGCGAGTCGACTTCGTCGCCAACGCTGGATACGCACAGGGCGAGCCCAAGAGCTTCCGTCGGGACGGTGGCAACTACAAGGCGAAGCCGAGGTTCGACCTCGCGGCCCTTCTTAACCAACCTTGTGTATTTCACAGCAGGGAAGGAAAGCTCGCCACACACACGACCTCCGACTGCCATTCTCTCAAGGAGATCGAGAAGGCACGGCGCGCGTGGGAAGACCCCGACAACAACCCGCCAAACGGTGGAAAATTTGGCAGCGTGGCCGGATCGCTCCACACCTTCACAGGCTTCAACACGAAGCGCAAGAAGAAGGTCATCGCTCGCGCCGTCACCGTCAACGCGGTAGTCCAGGTGGACGTCTCCCGGTTCCTCAACTGGTCTGAGCAACCAATCACTTGGAGCCGCCAGGACCATTCGCCACGAATCGAGTACCCAGGCCGAGTCGCCCTGGTGGTCAAGCCCAAGGTGGGAGACTACTGGCTCCCCAAGACATTGATGGATGGCCGCAGCTCCATCAACATCCTGTACCTGGACACATTCAGGCGACTGCGGCTCCCACAGTCGATGGTCGAGACGACCTACACCATGTTCCACGGCATCGTCCCTGATCGGAAGGCGTACCCGATCGACAAGGTCACGCTGCCAGTCACCTTCGGCACACCGGCAAACTTCCGCACCGCTACTCGCCGCACCCGTCGACAAGGAACTCATGTTGTTCTACGTCGCGGCTTCCGAGCGCGTCGTCAGCATCGTCATGGTCGTCGAGCGACCAGAAGAAGGAAAGGAGCGCCCGGTACAGCGTCCAATATACTACATCAGCGAAGTCCTCACCGAGTCGCGCCAGCGCTACCCGCAATACCAGAAACTGGTATACGCGGTCTTTAGAGCACAGCGGCGACTGCCACACTACTTCCAGGAGAACCCGATAACGGTCGTCTCCTCAGCACCGTTGCAGGACATCATCCGCAACCGTGAGGCGACCGGGCGAGTCGCCAAGTGGGCCGTCGAGATCGGCGTCCACAACATCAAGTACGAGCCGCGCAAAGCGATTAAGTCGCAGGCTCTCGCGGACTTCATCGCCGACTGGGAAGAGGCCCAGCAGCCAGAAAAGCTGCCATACCTCCATTACTGGAGCTTACACTTCGACGGCTCCAAGAACGCGGACGGCGCAGGAGCAGGGATTGTGCTAACTTCTCCAAAGGGCGACAAGCTCCGCTACGTCCTCTGCCTCGACTTCACCCCCTGCACCAACAACATGGCCGAGTACGAGGCGCTACTCCACGGCATGCGAGCTGCCAAGGAAATGAACGTCAACCGCTTGCGCTGCTACGGAGTCTCCGACCTCGTCGCCGCACAAGTCGCTGGAACCTGCAACGCCGTCTCCCCCACCATGGCGGCATACCTCCAAGGAGTGGACAAGCTAGGTGGACACTTCGCAGGTTACTCCGTCGAGTGGATTGATACGCGGAAGAACGAGGAGGCCGAGGCACTCTCTCGCATCGGCTCGGCTCGACTCGCACCACCTGCCGGCGTCTTCCTCGAAACCATCACCAAGCCTTCCGTCTCTCCCCCAAGGGAGATCGACATCGGAATCCCGCTGCAACCAGAGGCATCCCTGGTCGCGCTTATCGCCGAGCCAGACGACTGGATCGCGCCGTACACTGCCTACTTGGAGGGAGGCACCCTGCCAGCGGATGAAACGGATGCCCGGATGATAGCACGCCGCTGCAAATCCTTCGTCATCATCAACGGCGAGCTCCACAAGCGCAGCTTGACCGGCGTGTTCCAACGCTGCGTTCAACCCGCTGAAGGACGCAAAATCCTCCAAGACATCCACTCCGGCGACTGCGGCCACCACACCGGCGCCCGTTCTCTGGTCGCAAAGGCTATGCGACACGGCTTCTACTGGCCCACTGCACACGCAGACGCTATCGACATTGTCAAGCGGTGCGTCGGATGCCAGAAGTACGCCAACCAGACTCACATGCCGATCTCGGCGCTCAAGACAATCCCCATCACCTGGCCGTTCACCGTGTGGGGCATGGACATGGTAGGCCCTTTCAAAAAGGCCCCCTCCGGCTTCACCCACCTCCTAGTCGCAGTCGAAAAATTCACAAAATGGGTGGAGGACAAGCCAGTCCGCAAAAGCGACGGGAAGACCGCCACCAAGTTCCTATGCGAGCTCATCTATCGCTACGGGTTCCCAAACAGCATCATCACGGACAATGGCACCAACTTCGCCAACGGAGCCATGGCCGAGTTCTGCGAGGAACATCACATCCGACTCGACCTCGCCTCAGTCGCCCACCCGGAGTCCAACGGCCAGGCGGAACGGGCCAACCAGAGCATCCTCCATGGCCTGAAGCCACGGCTCCAAGTACCACTCGAGCGCATCGCCGGGTGCTGGGTTGAGAAGCTACCCTCCGTCATTTGGGGCATCCGCACCTCCGTCAATAGGTCGACAGGATTTACACCCTTCTTCATGGTGTATGGCGCCGAGGCAGTCATGCCCACCGACCTCGAGCATGACTCGCCAAGGGTGGTCAACTACACGGAGGCTGCAAACGAACTCGCACGACAAGACGGAGTCGACCAGCTCGACGAGGAACGCGACCTAGCTCGCTCCCGCACCGCCATCTAACAGCAAGGGCTCCGCCGCTACCATAGCCGGCGAGTAAGGACTCGCACTTTCCAGGAAGGCGACCTGGTACTACGCCTCATCCAGGACAAGAAGGGCATGCACAAGGTCTCCCCCCCTGGGAGGGACCATTCGCCATCGGGCGAGTCCTAGGCAACGACGCCTACTACCTCACCGAAGTCCGAGGAGACGGGAAACTCGACGTCAAGCGACCGTGGAATGTAAACCTCCTACGGAAATTCTACTCCTAGAACTCCATACATGTACCCTCCAATCTGCTATGAAATAAAACAGATTGGTTACCGCAAATTGCGTCTACTCTCCATGTCTTGTGGCACTCGCACTCGTAATAACATTGTTAAGCTATTCGCAAAATTCAACCTTTGGTAAAGCGACCGGCACGGCCAAGTAGTGCGGTACAAGGGCACTGGGAGACCCCAGGCCTTGTAACGTCCACGAAAAACGCCAACCCGGAGCCCCATTGGAGTCGCCTAGCCCGACTGGCTTACCGAGCCAAGACAACTTCCCTCGCTCCTCACAGCAACCAAAGTCACCCGCATCCTTGGCACAGCTACTCGAACAGCCAAGTACCACGCTCGGGGACTGACGTCCGGTCAAATACGAGCGGCTAGGGAAAAACGCCCAGTACGAGAGCGTGCCCAGGACTCGCCATATGACTGATCCTTCGGGTCAGGCAGTAGTGACGCGCTCACTCTAACGCGCTTAGTCCTCGCCTACCTTGGAGCTGCGACTAGAACCACCAAGTACCACGCTCGGGGACTCGGCTACCCGACCTTGTTCGCGCATGGGGAAACGGTCAAGTAAAAAGCACCCACGGGAGTCTCCCAGCGACTGGCTCTCCGAGCTCTGGCGAGTCGACCTCAATAGCGAAACAATTGACAAAACACTCAAAATCACAAACATATAACAAACGAGGTAAACCCCATAAAACAGGCGGACGCGCTCGGGGACTCGTCCAATCAGCATTCAAAATCGCGAAACAATTCACAAAACAACACGAATTTTCATTACAGCATAACAAAGTCGTTCCAACATACGAGATAAGTCCAATGCCTATTTTTTACTAACGCCCCAGGGCACAAAGCTTCTACTCCACAGGTTTCGACGCCGACTCGCCGCCACCCCTGCGGTTGCGAATGAAGGGCACGTACGGGTTCGACGGGTACGTCGTCAACTCACCCGCCATCGCCGCACGGAACGGCTGCTCGACTTTGAAGTCCCAGTGCTTCAGCTCGGGATTGTTGGGCGCGACAGACGTCTCCTGATAGGGGAGGAGGTCGCCCATTGCCCAAACGCGATCGGAATACACCGCGGCCCGGTCCGTCAGCTTTAGCACCTCGGCGATCTCCACAGAGCCCGTCGACAAGGGGTAGCCACTCATCACATCATCAAGGTCGAAGACCTCCGGGAAATGGGCAAGTCCAAGGCTGAGCGCCGTCGCCGCCCCGCGCCGGAACGCCGACCGCGTCATGAATTCGAAGACTGCCGGAGCCTTCTCCAGATAACGCCATACCTCGACGAGGTCGCTAGGAATCACTTCCGTGGGCGATATCTCCTTAAGATACGCTCGAATGCAAGCTGCGAACAACGCAGACGAGTCGACCAGAGTGGTCACACACTGCCGCGCGTCGTATGACTGCGCCTCCTCCGAGCTATCAATAATCCGGCATCTGGACAGAAGCCGGCAGTGAGTACACCAACGATTCCACAATGTATCTGTTGCAGGTAGAGGAAGAAAGGTTTACCAATTAGAGGACAGCAGAGGCCCGTGATGAAGCTTTGAAGCGAGGAAAAGTCGTTCTGTAGCCCAACAACGAGTGTGTTAGACACCTTCCGCTCTTTAGCGGCAGCCGTCACAGCAGCTTTCGCTCGCCCCTCCGCCAAGCTCGCCTCCGCCTTCGCTTCCTTGAGCTCACGCTCTAGATCAGCGATCCGCTTCCCGGCCGTGCTCAAAGCAGATTGAGCCGCCGTCAGGTCGCCCGCCGGGACAAGGCCCCAGCGGACCTCCTCCGCCTCGGCTGCAATTGCTTGGAGTCCCTTGTTCGTCTCCTGGACGACAACAAGTTCCTACTCCATGTGACACTTTGCTGCAAGCCGATCGTCCGATTCGCGCTATAGGCCCTGCGCACAAACCAAACCGTAAACAACATCTAAAAGCCTAAGTGCCCACCCACTAAAATTCAGCGACTAGGCACTCGGGGACTGGAGATCGAAAATCCTAAGTGCCCACCCGCTGAAATTCAGCGACTAGGCACTCGGGGACTGGAGATCAAAAATCCTAAGTGCCCACCCGCTGAAATTCAGTGACTAGGCACTCGGGGACTGGAGATCAAAAATCCTAAGTGCCCACCCGCTGAAATTCAGCGACTAGGCACTCGGGGACTAGACGCTACAAAAAGACTAAGAATCCGACCACTAAAATTCAGTGGCGCGATCCTCGGGGACTGGACATACCTGGATGGCTGCGCCCAGCATGCCGTGAAGCTGCAGGCGCGTCCACAGACGCAAGCAGGACCGGAGTCTGTCCGTGACGCTGCTCAACCTCCGTCTCGGCGACCCCAGGCGTCTGGCTCGTTAGCGCCACGCCACTCGCCTGCGGCCGCCTTGGCCATGAAGCGGGGGAAAGTCACAGCGTACGCCGCGGCGCCACTAGGAGCCGGCTCGGCCACTTCGGGCAAGGAAACAGCCTCCTTGGTCTTCGAGGCCACTTCCGCCGCAGTCAGAGGTTCGCTTGGAGCAACTGCCGTGTCTTGTGAGGTTTGAGGCTTCTACTCGCCTCGAGCTCGCGCTGATGCTGCCCGCGAGTCTTGCGAATCATCGGGCCAGCGTCTTCCACGGGCTCATCGTCATCGTTGTCGTCGTCATCACCCTCGTTGCTCCCGACGTTGCCTTTGGCGGGTGGGGACTCGCTCTCGTCCTGGACGGACGACCTCAAGTTCTTGTCGTCTATGGGTGGGAGCCACCCTTCCACCACTTGGAACAACTACAATAAGCATGACACAGCGTTAGCACAACCACGAATGCATCATCTGCGACTACGAATGGTGGCGAAAATGGCGACTTACCGTCGGAGCTGGGCGCCTCGCGGTATAGGGGCGACCCCAGCCTTCGCGTCCAGATACGCCGCCTGGGTAATCTTCTTCAGGGCCAGGATGTAGTCTTCGAGTTTCCACTCGACGAGGCAGGATTTCGTCGGGTCTTCCTTACCCGTATACTCGTAGATATAATGGTCGCGGCGGGCCAAAGGCACGAGCCGCCACCCGAGCCAGCATTTGTAGAGGTTGATGGTTTGGAGGCCCTTCTTCTTTAGACTGCGGATGGTTTGCAACATTTCGTCAACAACCATCCGCTGATCCAGCGAGAGCTTGCCGACCTGGAGCCGACGCGGTTCGGGCCCGTCGGCGGAGTACCTTGGAAGCGCCACCTAGCAATCTGGAGTCGACTCAGTGACGTAGAACCAGGATTTCTTCCATTCGTTGGCCGCCTTGGCGGGCAGCATCAGGTCGAAGAACGACGCCTTCGACTTCAGCTGAAATGTCAGGCCACCCGCAGCCAGCATCGGGCCGCCTGATTCTTCGCGGCTAATCCTCCCATGGAACAGATCTTGCCACAAGGGAAAGTAGGGCCTGCAGCCCAGATAGCACTCGTAGAACGCCACGAAAATGGCGAGCTGCTCGATGCTATGCGGGCCCAGGTTCGACGGCAGGATCCCGTAGTAGGCGCAGAAATGCCGGAAGAAGAGAGAGGTGGGAAACCCCAGCCCCCGCTCCAGGGGGCTGGATCTGTCCATGGTTCGGTGGAGGGGGCCATTGGTTGGAAGTTCGCAGAGGTCGGGGCTCTCTGGATCAGTTGGATCGCGATGCGGAGTGGAAAACGGAGATGGGCGAAATCGGAGGAAAAACGAAGGAGTGTTTCCCTGCTCGCCTGTCATTCTCCTTATATAGCGGTTGCTACCCGCCGATTTCGAGAGCCGTTACTAGGCGGTAATTACACCAAAAGTTACCGTTGGATTACCCCAACGGCTAGTTTTGACCCCACTTGACGGTCCAACTTCATCCACTCGACTCGTCACTCCGCGCAGCTCTACGAATCACCGACCTGATCACTACAATAGTGACTGAGTATTCGCCGACTCGTTCGCCGAGCTGCAACCCGATCGGTCGCCGTTATTGCGATTAGAATAACTAGTTTTTCCTTTATTCAGGAGTCCGCCGCCGATTCGACTGGGCGTCCGCATTGGACCCGTATACACCGACTGCCAGCAAACACCTGCGACCAATCAACGACGGCCTCGGGGACTACTGATGGGGATATGCCTACCGTGGTATACCCAGCAGGACGTTTCCAACTGGCCCGGGTGCCAGCGTGTGGGCCTGTAGGATGGCGACTGGATCAAGATCTGGCGTGGACTCAAGCGACTAGAAGCTGAAGGCCCAGAAGCGTAGATAGGCCCAATCAGATTAGGTTAAAGGCTCATTGAAACCTTAACTGATTCGGTTGAGATCTATAAACCCTAGGGAGGTGAGTCTATATAAACCTTCCTAGAGGACGCATAGAAGATGTGTTCCATCATACACCCAAGCGACTCGCTGCCTAGCCGCCGAGCTCGCCCCGTTGTACTCTCACCATAATACAATCTAGCAGGAGTAGGTCTTTACCCTCCGGGGGGCCGAACCTGGGTAAATCCTTGTGTCTCTGCCCTCATCTCGCACCGCAGATGGCTGGCCTCCCTTGCCCCATGTTCTACTACTCGCTGCCGATTGCAGCATCTGCTGTGGTCATTCCCACAACAATGATGACAATGATGAAGAAGACCCTGAAGCTGTGTACTATAGGACTAGGCATGATTATGACTAAAGGGGGCGGCTTTAGTCCTAAGTGTTAGCTAGTCCTGGTTTGTCCCAGTTTTTAATATTAATAAATGTGTTGAGTGTTAGTCCCGGTTTGTGGCTGGACCTGGACTAAAGGGGGCCTTTAGTCCCGATTCCGTAGTCTCAGTTTTTAAATATTAATAAATATATTGAGTGTTAGTCTCATTTTATGGTTGGACCGGGCCTAAAGGGGGGCCTTTAGCTCCGATTCATACTACGACTTTCCCAAACTATGAAGATGTTGTCCCGATTCGTACTTACCATGAAGATCTTATCTTCAAACACGTGCGGTCACATATTAGGGAGTGCCTCTATGACCAGTTTCTTAGAGATGTCGGAGGACTGGGCTTCGGTGGCATCTCCTTGAAACTGGCCGTAGTGGTGTCCCTGCTTTCGACGACCATCTTGCATCTTGTAACTTCTCTAACTAGATCAATATACCTGGGAGCTGACCTAATTTCACATATTAGGGAGTGCCTCTATGACCAGTTTCTTGGAGATGCCGAAGGACTGGGCTCCGGCGGCATCTCCCTGAAACTAGCCGTAGTGGTGTCCCGGCTTTCGCAAACCATCGATCTTGGAGATGCCTCAAACTGGCTGGAGGACTTGCCTATTTATAGTACAAGCAGCTTGGCATAGTGTCGACACTCACGACATAATGCCGACACTCACCCCTATTATTAGTGCTCACTCGTGTTTTGTCCCGGTTGGTGTCTACAACCGGGACTAAAGGTTCATCCAACTAGGACTAAAGGTTCAACCCCTATTATTAGTGTTGCCTGGCCCAGCCTGCCGCAATCCCTTTAGTCGTGGTTGGTTTCTCTAACCGGGACTAAAGGTTCAACCCCTATTATTAGTGATGTCTAGCCCAGCATGCCGCAATCCCCTTCAGTCGCGGTTGGTTTCTCCAACCGGGACTAAAGGCTCAACCCCTACTACTAGAGAAAAGGCTATAGGAGACATGCTTATGCGAGGCACATTTAGACATATGCGCCTCCTATAAAAATAGGCGAGGCGCACTTTGCGATATGCGCCTCTAGTATAAAAATAGGCGAGGCGCATATGATAAGAATGCGCCTCCTATAATCCCTGTACGGACAGAATCTAGCAGCCCCATATTATGCGAGGTGCATTCTAGTCATATGCGCCTCCTATATATATCAGATAGGCGAGGCGCATATGGACAGAATGCGCCTCGCATAATCTGTGTGGGCCCGTGTGTTGGTAGGTGCACGAATATGCGAGGCGCATATGGCTATATGCGCCTCCTATATTTGATAATATGCGAGGCGCATATGGTCATATGCGCCCCAAGTAACTCCTGCGGGCCCGGGCGGTGGTAGGTGGCCGCATATGCGAGGCGCATATTGCTATATGCGCCTCCTATAGGTTGAATTATAGGAGGCGCATATTGTGCAATATGCGCCTCGCATAACCTGGCACCACTTTTTTCCAACTTTTTGCACATGGAGGCAACTACCACCCCACTCACTAGTGTCACTTCTTCCTCCTCCACCAAGACAAATCTGGCCGCCCCCCTCCTACTCCCCACCTCATTTCCCCCATTGATTCACCATAGAAGCTTGCTCAACATCCATTGGTTGACACCCATATGTAAGTGAAGTCTCTTGCTCCTCTAGATCTACAACATGTCCATTTACTTCTCCTCCGGCTCTCTTGCGCAAGTCGTTGTTGGAGGAAGCGTGAAGGCGTTGCTTGCATGTATGCGCGTTGTCGGAGACACCGACTATATGATTGTGTTGTGGTGCTACTTTTTGTGCAGGGATTTCATTTGAGATGCCAATGTTTCGCTGGAATGTCGATTTATTTCTTTTCCGGCGAATTTCTGGCACTCGCGGATGTCCTCTTTTTAGGGGAGGTCATGCCGAATTTTTCCGGCGATCCACGTCCATATATGCTCTAATTATTCTCTTGCTCTTTGTACCACGCAGGCGGCCATGGTCCGACCACTGATCAACAAAGCCCGCGTGGATAGGTGGATGACATGCGCGAGGGCCGACATGGAATGTGCAAACAAGACAGAGATAAGATGTCCATGTCGGGACTGCAAGCTGATGTATCTGATAAGGCATGATTCCGGAATGCTGGAGTCGCACCTGCTTCGACGTAGTTTCATGGATGGCTACACTCGATGGATACGTGATGATCACGAAGATCAAGATGCCAGTGATGATCACGAAGATCAAGACGCCAGTCACGATCACGAAGATCAGGGTGGTGGCACTGTACATGGACACGAAGATGATCAAGGTGGCGTCGGGCATGGACACGAAGATGATCAAGGTGGTGCCGACCATGATTCGAGCTGGTTGCGAGACCCTCATGTCCAAGATCTGCTTCTCAAGGAGACGAGTAATGCCAGAGCCGCCGGTAGTGAGAAGGCTAAACTGGAGCAAATGGAGAAAGACGCGGTCACTCCATTGTTTGACGGATGCAACGACGGGGATACCCGTCTAAATGTAACGCTTAGGGCTCTGGAGATGAAGACGAAACATAAAATGACCGACGAATGTTTCGACGACAACATTGTATTCTGGCACGATATTCTTCCCAAGAAGGGGAACACATGTCCGACTAGTATCGCTGAGGCGAAGAAAGTCGTGTGCCCTCTCAATCTACCGCACGTGAAATACCACGTCTGCATAAATGATTGCATCATCTACCGGGGCGAGGACGCGGAGAAGACCACGTGTCCGGTGTGCAAGACCTCTCGATACAAGAGAGGTACCAAGAAAGCTCCTAGGAAGGTGGTGTGGTACTTTCCTCTAACTCCTCGTTTGCAGCGGTATTTCGCAGACCCTAAGGAAGCACAGCTCATGCGCTGGCACGCGGAAAGAAAGAGGTCGGAAGACGATGATCCGGAGAAGGAGGAAATGTTGAGGCACCCTTCGGATGCTTGCCAGTGGAAGGCGTTGGACCTACAATATTACCAACATTTTGGGAAAGAGTCAAGGAACCTCAGGCTGGGCGTGAGCACTGACGGACTCAATCCGTTTGGGAGCCAGAGCAGCACACACAACACCTGGCCCGTGTTTGTATGGATCTACAACCTCCCCCCTGGTTGTGCATGAAGAAGAAGTACGTAACCATGAGTATGCTCGTTCAAGGGCCAAAACAACCTGTTACAGACATCAACCTGTATCTCACGTTGTTGAAAGAGGAGTTGGCCACGTTATGGGAAGAAGGAGCCCGTACATGGGACGCCTCGAGACAAGAGTACTTTGACATGAGAGCGGCGGTGATCACGAGGTGCAAGACTATCCCAGTTACGGATACTTCTCGGGGCAGGTGGTCCAAGGATTCTATGGGTGCGTTAGGTGCAAGGATAATACAATGTACCGCCAGCTACAGAAAGATCCTGGGTCCGGGAAAACCGTGTTCCTTGGGGCTCGGAGGTGGCTTCCCAAGAATCACGCCTGGAGAAAGCTAGGACATCTGTTCGATGGGACAATCGAGCTCCGAGGAATCCCACACCAGAAGAGTGGCGCTGAAATCTACAAGCTGTTGAATAACTGGAAGGAGTGCCCTGCGCCAGGAAAGACCCAGAAGAAGCCAGAGCCGTTGCTGAAGGTATGGAAGGCGAGGTATGTTTTCTAGGACTTGCCATACTGGAAGATCCTCCGCGTGCCTCATAGCCTTGATCTCATGCATATCACAAAGAATGTGGGCGAGAGTCTGCTTGCCACCCTCCTTAACACCGACAAGACCAAAGATGGGCCGAAGGCAAGGAACGACTTGAAGCATATGGGCATCAGGGATGAACTTCAACCACCACCTAGCGATGATGAGGAGGAGGACGAGGTGGAGGAGACAGAAACACAGAATAGCCGTCGTCGTAAGGGGAAAAGGTTAAGAAGGGAGAGGTCAAGCTCAAGGCCTCATGCTTCACTCTGAGTAAGAAGGAGGCCATACAGTTTATGAAGTGCCTCCTCGGAGTCAAATTTCCGAACGGCTACGCGGGGAAGATAAGCAGATGGCTAGATGAGGCGAAGCAGCGCTTCAGCGGGATGAAGTCTCACGACGTCGCCGTGCTAATGACGCAGGTACTCCCGGTCGCGATCCGAGGTATAATGAACAAGCACATCCGTGAAACACTGTTTGGCCTCTGCAACTTTTTTGACGTCATCTCTCGGAAGTCGATAGGCATTAAGCAGCTCACGAGGCTACAGGTCGAGATCGTGGTGATAATGTGCGAGCTCGAGATCTATTTCCCCCCGCTTTCTTTGACATCATGCTTCATCTGCTTCTCCATGTCGTGGAGGATATCGTACAGCTCGGTCCTGCGTTTCTGCGAAGCATGATGCCGTTCGAAAGGCTCAATGGACACATCAAGGGATACGTTAAGAACAAGTCCCGTCCAGATGGAAGCATAGCAAATGGCTTCCTGGCCGAAGAGTGCATCTCTTTCTGCTCGAACTTTCTACAAACCGAGACCCCTCTTGGTATGCCATTCAACAAGCACCTCGGGAGGCTCGCTGGATGGGGTCACCGCGAGGGTCGACGTGCAAAGCATGTCGACATGGAGGGCCGAACCAAGGACTTTGAAAGAGCAAACCTGGTCGCGCTGCAACACCTGCAGGTGGTTGATCCATACATACATGAGCACAAAGATTTTATCAAGAAGAATTACACTGATCAGGGGCGCCAGGTCCCGAGGGAGGAAGATGTTATCAAGGAGCACAACTCCGGTTTCACGCGGTGGTTTAGGGAGAAGGTCATAGCTAATCCACCGCAGGGCGAGTACTCGAAGGAAGATAAACTCATATTCTCATTTTCACAGGGCGCCTCGCACAACCTCATGACCTATCAGGCTTACAATATCAACGGATACACGTTCTACACAGAGGAAAAAGACAATAACTGCGATTACCAGAACTCAGGGGTAACAGGGATATTCTACACCGGCGACATCCCGGAAAGATACTACGGAAGGATCGAGGAGATTTGGGAGCTCCACTATGTTACGGAGAAGGTGCCGATGTTCCGTGTCAGGTGGGCCAAGAGCGTCGAGAAAGAATACCGGTATTTCACCACGATGGTTATACCGTCAAAGACCACCAGCGCGAACGCACCCGCAAGAAATGAGCCTTGGGTTTTGGCTAGCAAAGTCGACCAATGCTAGTACATCAAAGACCCGTCAAAGCCTAGCCGGGTTGTCGTCAGGAGAGGAAAAAGGAACATTATTGGAATGGACGGAGTCGCCAACGAGCAAGACTTTGACCAGAACGGCGACCCGAAGATAGAAGACGGGTATGGCAACCAAACACCGTACACCACAACCCTACCTAAGAAAGGACTTCCGTTCAAGAGAAGTAGTGAAGACGTCCCGGGCCTAACCTATGCAACCGCGACAAAGAAGGGCAAGAAGACGACCATTGTCAAGAAACGCTAGCGCGCTCCGACCATTGTCAAGAACCGTCGTGTGTGTGGCCTACTATTATGTATCAAAACATTCTTAATTTTCATTATGTGTGTGTCATAATAATATTGCATTGAGAATATTATGTATCGACAAGACACATTCATTGAGAATACTCACTTTTGTTGTTTTAGCAATATTTGAATATTTAAAATATTTGTAGTATATTTTATAGTTCATATTGTGTTTGGACAATGCTTTTACGTGAAAAATGGCCTTTAAAAAAATTCCAAGAAATTGTTAACCTTAGGATTCGAACCTGGGTGGCCAGCAGTGAAATAGGACAAGGCATGTACTACCACTAGGCTGCTGTGTGTTTGTTGATAGAAACCTGCGCACTGCCCTATTTGTCTAGGACTGCATATTATGCGAGGCGCATTTAGCCCAGATGCGCCTCGCGTAATATTATACGAGGCGCACTTTGCGATATGCGCCTCGCATAACCGGCACACATCGATCAAGTCACACAACGCTAGTACTACATCGATCAAGTCACACAGCCTAGATAGATCGAAGCCGTCGCCGCCGTGGAGGAGGAGCCCGACGCCGCCCCGTGGAGGAGGAGCCCGACGCCGCCGTCCCCGTGAAGGAGGAGCTCGCCGCCGCCCCATGGAGGAGGAGCCCGACGCCGCCGTCCCCGTGAAGGAGGAGCTCGCCGCCGCCCCGTGGAGGAGGAGCCCGACGCCGCCGTCCCCGTGAAGGAGGAGCCCGACGCCGCCGCCCGGTGAAGGAGGGAAGCTCCTCCGGCTTTGGCAATCCCTCTCTCCGGTGAGTCCCTGCCCCCACCCACCCACGCCTCTTCCCCTCTCCTCCCCTTCTAGGGTTTCTCAGCCACTGCCGGCGTCCACCTCCGCCCTCCGGCGCGGTTCTTTCCCCGTGCCGTCGGCCGAGGTGTGAGCTTCTTCCCCGCCAGCAGTGGAGGCCGCTGCCGGCGTCCACCTCCGCCCTCCGGTGCGGTTCCTCTGCTTGCTTTTCCTCCGCCCTCTGGTGCGGTTCTTCTGCTTCCTCACAGTATCCTTCAACATCCTATGGCTGGTGGGACATCTCATTCTCCCCCAATCATTAGACTGAACCAGGTCTATTCCCTAGTGTACTAAAATATGTTCTTGCATGGCTTGTTCATGGATGCATGAATCGATTCTAAGTTCTTCTGTTTGTTCTATATTTAATGCATAAAAATTTCAGATCAGTTTGACTAATTTTCTTGCCCAATGTTGGACTATAGGAATTGTTGTAGCTATAATTCAGTCGATTCTAGTTTATAAAAATATTGGAACAACCTAGTTTCCAGCGACTTCCATTTTGATAGGTGTAATCTGGATTAATGTTTCTTTCAAGTATCTGTTAGAAAACATACACATGGCTCCTGGTAACTGTACTATTTTCTCTGATTTGGTGATCAGTAGTGCTTTCATATCTTTGAAGTCATGCTTGCCATCTGTATTATTGTACTACTAGCTTAGAGAGTTAAGTCTATTTTAATATTGAGTCAACTAAGTAGATTTAACTGTGCATAGATGCAATATGGGTCATGTGTAGCCCACAATCTGTGGACTAGCTTAATTTTGACACAAGTAGAAATCCCATTGCAGTTTTGTTGTGGCAATAGTATATCTTTATACAACGACAAAACCATTTTCCCAAACAAGTTGGGTAGGCGCAATAATATATATCTTTATATGTTAGAAAATACATGTGTGGCTGGTGGTAGTTGTACTATTATATCTCTGATTTGGTGGTCAGTAGTATTCCCAGATCTCTAAATCATGCTAGCATTTGAACTGTTATGACTAAAAATCTGTTGGTCCTAGCTCGTGAAATTATTGTCTATAGTGAACCAGACTTAATCAGGCTGTGTTTGTGTATGCTGGCAGCAAAATGGCTGTGTTTGTGTATACAGGGTTGGTGCCTCTGTGTATGTATGGCCTGGAGCATGATATATATACATGGTGTTTGTGTATGCTGGCAGCAAAATGGCTGTGTTTGTGTATGCTGGCAGCAAAATGGCTGTGATGATGGCAGTTGATCCTTTTTGTGAAGGTTTTTCTTTTTGAGTTGCCAATGTTTCGTCGGAATGTTGATTCATTTCCGTTCCGGCGAATTTCTGGCACTCCTAGACATAGAAAATTAGCAAAGTTCATGCCAAAATTTTCTGTGAATTTTTGTGCTTATTAGTTTCATTTATTTGTGTGTTTAGAAATGTCGGATCCGGGCCCTTCTAGCCAGAAGCCCTTTTGGGAGCAGCAGGCAGAGATGGAATCCCTAGAGGCCCCAGAATTTGTTCCGCGGGACGACAAGATGGAGGAGGACGAGGATACCTCGTCGGGCAATGAGGAGATGGGGGACGCCGATGGTGACGCCACTACCACTGATGGCGGCGGTGAAGCTACTACAGACGGTGGTAGCGCATCAAAGAAGTCTCGGAAGGATCGGACCCCGATCGTGGTCGACCTCAAAAGGTCCATCATCACAAGCGTGAGCCCTAAAGGTGCGCCTTTGGAGCCAGAAGAATTTGTTGGGGGTTACTCTAACCAGCTCGCGGCAATCCTCCGGAACACCGTCACGATCAACATGGAGAACCTGATGGCCGAAGAGAAAAAGGGTTTCCTCATCCAGCTTTTCTAGAAGCTGCACGCAAGATACGCGTTCTCGGGTGATGAGGAAAACAAGTATAATAATGACAATCTCAAAGGGAATCCGGTGAACAAGTATGCCCTCGGGAGGATGACCAAGGCCTTGTCAAATTGGAAGGCTCGGGTGAAGAATCTGATTTTCGAGGAGAAGCTAAGTTATCCAGAGCTCGTCAAGAAGGAGCCTCTGGTCAAGGAAGAAGACTACAATGTGTTCAAGGCCAGATGTAACTCCGCCTTGGGCAAGGCCAGGACTGAGAAGGGCAAGAATATGAGATCCCGAAACATTGGTACCCACCATCTCGGCTCCGGCGGTTATAGAGTCTCGAGGCCCAAATGGGATAAGGAGGACGCCGACGCTCGTGCAAAGGGGTTGACACGTCCCTTTGACGACATAAAGGAGGAGCAGGCAAAGAACTTCGTCAGGGCCTGGTTTGCCCCGCCGAAAGGGGGTTCTGATTATTCTTCGGAGCCGTCGGCCCCTTTGCTCCTGGGTGAAGGACTTCATGCAAAAATATGTAAGTAGTTTGCATGCAAGTCGATTAATTGCATTCATGATTAATCAATGAAGTCCAGTTTTCTGATCAAATGCTTCGCGTTCCTTGTGCGCAGGACGAGGAGTGTAGGAGATCCTCATCCCAGGGGTCAGCGCCACCGCCTGTCGCCAAGTGGGACACCACTTTTAATAGGGCGCTGAACCGGACCAAGAGTGTCGATCCCCTGGCGGCCCCGTCGGCTGGTCGTGTGGTCGGCTTTGGTGGCATATCATGGTCCGAGTACTATGGCACCCCGGAGCGAAAGGGCAAGAAGGCCGAAAGCGCCGAGGTAAAACTCCTAAGGGAACAGGTGGAAGCCTTTCCAAATATAGTCCAATATGCCGTGAACAAGGCCGTGTTGGCTGCCCAGACAAAGTTCCAAGAACAAGTCCAGACACAAGTCCAGTCACAAGTCCATTCACAAGTGAACGAGAAACTCAACACCATCCTTCTCGTCTACATGGAAAAGTACAACAAGTGGCAGAAGGGTGGTAAACAGGGGCCGCCACCGGTTCCCAACCTCAACAGCGCCCAATCGGACAATATGGCGCGGACGGAGGCGTTGGTGACTCCTCCAGCAAGGCCGGTGGTGGTGGAGACTCCTGTAGCTCCGGAGCTTAACTTGCCCACTACGGCGAAGGCGCCGGCCCGCACCACCGTGCCATTAGGCAGCCACTCCGCCACTTGCGTGGTCAAGCCTGTCGGCGTCGGTGCCTCGACATTGGCCGAGTTTGATGCCCTCAAGGTAACTAACTAATTAAAGCGAGAGTTGGAAGGCTCAACCACACCGATGACTTGATCTCTGTTTTTCTAACGCTCGGCCTACATGTCGATCTTTCGCAGGGAGACACTCCTTGCACTCTAATGCACTGGGTGGGCGGCCAGTTGATGGATGTTGCCAAGGGTACTATTGTTCAACCAGAGAACCGCAAAATGCACAATGTCACAACGCCACCTGACATGATGAGGGTCAAATATAGTATGGTGCTTCCGGGCTACGAGCAAGTGGAACCTCCCTCTCAACCTCAAGGATGGGATGATGAGGACACGGCAGCGGTCCTCAATACCGGCTTCGGCTACTTGTACCTATGGCCGAAGAGCCAGATCCGTTTGGGGACAGAGGAACAGCTCAACATCACCCTAGAGGCGGCACAACCAGCACATGATGAATACTTCAAGATGGGAGACTTGGACAACATGGCACAGAATCCCGATGATGATGAAGAAATTGACCCGAACTACGGTACTAGTTTGTTAACACAAGGTTTTCTGATTTGTATGAGCTGGGACCATCAGGCACACATCAAGTTGCTGAGACCCAACCAGCACTAGCGAAACCCCCTTGCAAGGTGCGTCTCTTCCCAACTAGTCAGGAGACGCTGCCACCTGTCCCCTTCACCAAGCCTCCAAGGCCAGTAGTTCCTTTGATCAGCCCCGACACCCTCCATAAGACGGTCGGTGAGGTGAACGCAGTGGCCAAAGCCGTAAAGAGCAAGAAGGGTCGCAAAAGGAAGCCTAAGGGTGATCGGGGCTAGGATCCAAATCCTCTTTTCCGGGATGGCGCTGTGCGGCAAGCCAGGAATCAGCAGCACGTGGCAGGTGTACCGATGATGTGTAAATCGATGCTCGAGGTCACAGGCTCGCATATGCGTAGTATTCATTATGGATGTCTCACAATTGAGCAGTGCCGCATTCGCGACAACGATCAGTCGTACCTCGTTTTCAAGGCTAAGGTGCCTTCTCATATGCCGTGCTTCGTCACTGTACCCCCGGGGATATCTTCTACGTGCGGCATACCGACCTGTTTGACAGGTTGAACGGGTTTCGACTGAACAATACCCTGGTCCGGTTGTTCTCCCTCAATATGGCCATGGAGATCACCAGAGACAAAATCCCTACTTCATGCGTGATGCCGTCCTGAAAGATGCTGAGGCCATAGATCTGGCGACCGACTACCTCTCAAACTTCCTGCAAACATACTCGGACAAGGATGTGATTCTCCTTCCCTACCATCTCATCACAGAGGATGATCGGACAGGCTGTGTGCTCATAAGCTTGAATTTGAAACACTCAACAGCCTTGTACCTCGACTCAAACAGTGCGATCCAAAAAACTACACCAATATCAAGAAAATTCTTGATGGCGCTCTCACCGGCTACGTCGCAGCGGGAGGCGTCAAACCGGCAAGGCCACATGTAAAGTTCGGCGCACACGTGTTCTGCCACACGACGAAGTTTGCCTGCGTCAAGCAGCCGCCTGGCAGTGGGAAGGATGCCTTCTACGCCATTTACCACATGAAGGCATTCTTCAATGACATGGAGACTAAAACGCTGCCATCTGACCTCGTGAAGTGGGCTGAAAATCTTGCATGCATACAGGCTCGCAACCTCAGGCAACACTTCTTCAACATCCAGGAGGAGATCGCGACAATCGTGTACCAGGGAGTCATAAAAACCGGAGGCACCTTCCACGGCGGCTATACACCGTCAAACAGGGAGATAGACGAATGCTTAGTGCAGCAGGGTGACGGCAGGATGTTCATGCAAATGGCGAAAACTTGGTCGGGCTTCATCAATGCCCCCCAAAGCCGACTCAAGAGCCGAAGAAGACTTCATGATTGCATTGCCTGGGTACCTAGCTGTTAGTTCCGAACTCGTGTTGTAACCTCTTATCACTATGTTAAACTTTCCTAGCAAAACCTCTAGAATATGTTTCGTCAACAGTTGAACTTGATTGTGAGAGACACTAGCTAGTTATTTGTGTTACGAAATATTTTAAGTGCTTGTTGCTTTTCATTTGTCATTGCTTCCCTACTTTCTTGTGGTTTGCTTTCTTTGTCTTTCTTCGAAATGCCGATGATTAGAACGTGTTGTGGTGTCACGTGTATGACTAGGCCGCTGTTCGATCTTGTGTGCCAAGTAGACTAGTAATTTGGGCATATACTCTACTTGCCGCATGAGATCGAACAGCGAGCATTGTTATTTTCGTGCCCAATCTAAGTATGAGGCACTAATCCAAGTCATTCTTGGTTTGCTTTTTTTTGGTCTTTCTTCGAAATGCCGATGATTAGAACGTGATTTCTTACATTTTGTTGCACCCATATATATATATATATATATATGCATGATTCTATCTTGTGAACTGCTAGCTATTGCTTTCCACTGACATAAGTAATATCATCTTTATTATGTGTAGGAGATGCCGAGGGGTTATGTCGTGTACGTCGGTCGGGTTCCAAGTGTGTACGAGGAGTGGAAAGACTGCCAGAAGCAAGTGAACAACTTCTCGGGCAACAGCTACCAAGGCTATGAGAGTAGAGAGGTGGCGGAAGAGAAGTGGAGGAGGCATGGAAGGAAGAAGTGGAGGAACTTCCTCGTGATCACCACCTTGTTGCTCTTCATGGTAGGTTATGTGTTCTACTTCATCTAGGTAGAGCTACGTCGTTGGAGTTGTAATGTGATTGTGAACTTGTACTCGAAGGTGTAATGTGATTGTGAACTTTTACTCGGAGGTGTGAACTTGTGGCACACACTTGATGTATGAACTTGTATGTCATGATTGATGTGTAATGTATTGTATTCATGTTGGTTCTATTATGCTTTGGCAAATTGCAAGTTTCTGAAAAATTTTGTGCTCTTTATACTGTATTCTAGACTATATTGTATATTTGAATATCTGTATATTATTATTTATAGTGGTCTGTAAAACTTGAATTTCGAAAATATTACCGGAGGCGCATATAGGATACTATAGAAGGCGCATATACTATAAATATACGAGGCGCATTGTAAAACATATGCGAGGTGCATATGATATGCGCCTCCTATAATTCACATATGCGAGGCGCATATCGATATGTGCCTCGCATATGTGAAGTATAGGAGGCGCATATCATATGTGTCTCACATAAAAAATACCCGAGGCTTGAAGCTAGAGGCGCATATGATATGCGCCTCGGATAGGCTTTTAGGTGCGCCTCGCATAGGCTTTTCTCTAGTAGTGCCCTATTATTAGTGTTGTCTGGCCCAGCCTGCCGCAATCCCTTTAGTCGCGGTTGGTTTCTCCAATCGGGACTAAAGATTCAACCCCTATTATTAGTGATGCCTGGCCCAGCCTGCCGCAATCCCTTCAGTCGCGGTTGTTTTCTCCAACCGGGACTAAAGGTTTAACCCCTATTATTAGTGCTGCCTGGCCCAGCCTGCCGCAATCCCGTCAGTCGCGGTTGGTTTCTCCAACCGGGACTAAAGGTTTAACCCCTATTATTAGTGCTGCCTGGCCCAGCCTGGCCCGCCCTTTCCCTATATTTATAGTGGGGCCGTCATGGCCACCCACACAAACACACATTCCTTGCCGCCTACTTTAGGATGCCCATCCTGCATCCTCGTAGCTGACTTGGCGGCAATATGATTACATAAAAGGTTTAATATATTACACCAACATCCCTATCTAGTGTTGTTGTTTTTTCTGCGTCGTAGCCATGGAGAATCTTCATCATTTGAAGGGCGGGATTTCATGAAACTTATTATAATCTTCTGGCATATCTGTCTTGTCATCCACTCCCACGATGTTTCTTTTCCCTAAAAGAACTATGTGGCGCTTTGGCTCATCGAACGATGTATTCTTTTGCTGATTTCTTTTTCTCGGTTTCGTAGACATGTCCTTCATATAGAAAACCTGAGCCACATCGTTGGCGAGGACGAATGGTTCATCCATGTACGCAAGATTGTTGAGATCCATTGTTGTCATGCCATACTTTTCGTCTACATGTACCCCTCCTCCTGTCATCTTGACCCATTTGCACCAAAACAAAGGGACCTTAAAAGTAGGTCCATACTCAAGTTCCCATATCTCCTCTATGTACCCATAATATGTGTCCTTCTACCCATTGTCATCTGTTGCATCAAAGCGGACACCACTGTTTTGGTTGGTGCTCTTTTTATCTTGGGAGATCGTGTAAAATGTATTACCATTTATATCTTACCCTTGGAAACTACATATAGTCGAAGATGGTAACCATGCCAACAAGTACAGCTGATCTTCAACAGTGTTGTTATTCATTAGATGTTTCTGCAACCAACTTCCAAAAGTGTCCTCGTGTTCCACTTTAATCGAGGAGTCAGGCTTCCCCGGGTTTTTCGAGCGTACAATAATCTTGTGTTTCTCGATATACGGAGCCACCAAGGTGGAATTGTGTAGAACTGTGTAGTGTGCTTTATTGAAATAATCCATATCCATACACTACTAAGAAAAGGGCTATATGTAATCCAAACTTCCGTGGCTCACGTGGTTGAAGTGCCCCACGGGTAAAACAGGCATGGCTCACCTGTGGGCAGTGCCCTACTAGTAACTACAACAACCGTGGCGCACATGGTTATAGTGCACCACAGATAGGTGTGAGCCAGGGCCCTGCTGGCCGCATGCCGCATATTCGTAGCGCACATGGGGGAGGTGCGCTACGGTTGTTATGGTTAACCGTGGCGCACATGCAGGTGGTGCGCTACGTCTAAGTGAAGGCCCCTCTGTTCTGTAAATGGGCAGACACATATGTGGCACACTAGGGCCATGTGCACCACGGTTGTGTTTAGTTCATGTGGCGCACTAGGGCGATGTGCGCCACGGATGTGTCGACCAGTATTTTTTTGGCACCTCCACTTTGTGCACATGTGTGATCATCCACCACCCCACACTTCACTTTCCCTTTCTTCTTCCTCCTTATATCTAGTCGGGATCCTTCTCCTTCCCACCTCAATTTCTCCACTCATTCACCATTTTTAGCATGTAGAACTTGCCTTGGATGTTACATACGTAATAGAGGAAGCTCTCCGGTCTCTCATCTCCTTCTCCGGTCTCGCGTGCACCTCTCCTTTCCATCTTCTTGCGATCGGTCTCTCATCTCGGTAAGTTGTCCATGTAAGGATGTGTTCATGTGTATATGGATGATATGCTCATATGTAGGTAGATGATCGATGCTCATGATGTGTGTATGGAGAGGATCGATGGTCATGTGTGTGTATATGGAGAGTATCAATGATGCTCATGCATGTGTGTATGGAGAGGATAATGATATGTTCATGTGTGTATGGATCGGTCTTTCTATTTTGTGTTTGTGTGTGAACAAGTTGCCATTTGTTTTGCCAAAATGTTGATTCATTTCCATTTTGGCAAGACTTTGGCATTTCGCAAAGGTCCTTATTTTAGGATAAGTCATGCCGAAATTTTCTATCGACCATTGCATGCATGCATTGATTATGTGGTTCTAATAGACTTCTAATTGTACTATGTACACCGTGCAGGCAAAAATGGTGCTCATAATGAGTGAAGGCATTGTGGCTAGATTTTTGAAATGTGTGACGGCCGACATGATACGAAATAACAAGACGGAGATAAGATGTCCGTGCAGAAGATGCAAACTCAACTGGGTGATCGACCCAGATTTCAGGAATCTGCAGGCGCACCTGCTCCGCCATGGTTTCATGGATGGATACACTCGTTGGATAAGCGATGACAAAGACGATGGATACGGTGAAGGTGGGAAACATGACGATGATCATCATGAAGAGAACGGGCGAGATGATGAAGAGTCTCTTGGAGATGGTGAAGGTGCCGAAGCAGACCGGGATGATGATAATCTAGATGCCGGAGGAGAAGACGACGATGGAACAACGTCAGGATGGGTGCGGGGCCCTTATGTGCAAGAGCTGCTTCTCAAGCAGACGAGTAACGCTAGGGCTGCTGCTAGAGAGAAAGCCAAGCTTGCGCAACTTGAGAAAGATGCAGTTACTCCATTGTATGAAAGATGCAGGCCCGATGATACCCGGTTGAATGTAAAGCTCAAGGCTATGGATATGAAGGCAAAACACAAATTGAGCGACGCGAGCTTCGACGATATGATGGCATTCTGGCACGATCGTCTCCCAGAGGGGAACACGTGTCCAACTAGTATCGAGGACGCCAAGAAAATCATCTGTCCTCTCGATCTACCGCATGTTAGATATCATGTATGCATCAACGATTGCATCATTTATCGGGGCGAGGACACAGAGAAAACCACATGCCCGGTGTGCGGCATGAGTCGATACAAGAAAGGGAAGAAAGCACCTCGAGAAGTGGTATGGTACTTTCCTATCACTCCTCGTCTGTAGCGCTATTTCGTGGACCCTAAGGAAGAGAAGCTCATGCGATGGCATGCGGAAAGGAAGAAGCCAGGAGATGACGATGACCCCGAAAAGGATGAGCTGCTGACGCACCATTCATATGCTAGCCAGTGGAAAGCATTGGACCTCAAATTCCTAGAATTCGAGGAGATTCGAGGAACATCAGGCTTGGGGCAAGCACCGATGGACTCAATCCGTTCGGTAGCCAGAGCAGCACGCACAACACTTGGCCCGTGTTTGTATGGATGTACAACCTCCCTCCATGGTTGTGCATGAAGAAGTACATAAAAATGAGTATGCTAATTCAAGGGCCGAAACAACCTGGTACCAACATCAATCTGTATCTCGGGCTGTTGAAAGAGGAGCTAGCCACGTTATGGGAATCTGGAGCCAATACTTACGACGCCGTCGCACAAGATTATTTCACTATGAGAGCCGCGTTGGTCACTACGGTGCAAGACTATCCAGGTTGAGGGTATATCTCGGGGCAGGTTATCCAAGGATTTTGCGCATGCGTTAGGTGCATGGATAACACAAGCTATCTCCAACTAGAGAAAGATCCAGGGTCTTCGAAATACGTGTTCATGGCGCACCGGAGGTGGCTCGGCAAGAATGATCCATGGAGAAAACGTGGAGACCTATTCGATGGGAAATCCGAGACCCGAGGAATCCCAGAGCGGAGGAGCAGCGAAGAAGTGGAAGAGTTGCTGAAAAACTGGAAAGATTGTCCTAAGCCTGGAAAGAAGCGAAAGAGGCAGCAAGACAAGTCGATGATGAAGGTATGGAAAACAAGGTTTGTTTTCTAGGAGTTGCCATACTAGAAGTTTCTCCGCACGCCTCATAGCCTTGACATCATGCATATCACGAAAAACGTGTGTGAGAGTCTGGTCACCACCATAATCAACATGCTAGATAGGATGAAAGATGGTCCAAAATCAAGGCACGACCTGATATTCATGGGTATCCGGAAGGAGCTTCACGGAGGATGCACTAATCCTGATGATCAGGAAGATGACGATGATCATGAGTCGGAGACGACACAAGGTCGTCGGAAGGGTAAAAAGTTCAAGAAGAACGAATATTACTGCCCTCCTTCTTGCTTCACTCTAAGCCAAGATGAGATCAAACAGTTTTTCAAGTGCCTTCTAGGAGTCAAATTTCCTTACGGCTACGCTGGCAAGATAAGCAGATACCTAAACGAGGTGAAGCATAGCTTCAGTGGCATGAAGTCTCACGACTGTGCCGTGCTAATGACACAGGTACTTCCGGTTGTACTAAGAGGGATACTGGACGAGCACGTCCGTGAAACGTTATTTGGCCTCTGCAAGTTTTTCGATGTCGTCTCTAGGAATTCGATTGGCGTGAATCAGCTTGGGAGGCTACAAGAGGATATCGTGGTGATACTATGCGAGCTTGAGGTCTACTTCCCGCCCGCATTCTTCGACATTATGGTGCATCTGCTGGTCCATGTCGTGGAGGACATCGTCCAACTCGGGCCGATGTTCCTCCACAGCATGATGGCGTTCGAAAGGATGAACAGACACATCAAAGGATACGTTCGCAACAAGTCCCCTCCAGATGGAAGAATAGCCAAGGGCTTTCTGGCCAAAGAGTGCATCTCTTTCTGCACGAATTAACTAGACATCGAGAACCCTGTCGGTCTTCCCGTCAACAGGCACCTTGGCAAGCTCGACGGATCTGGTCACCGAGAGGGTCGTCGCGTACTACATGTTGACTTCAATTTTCGAGGCGTAGACTTTGATCGAGCAAACCTCGTCGCGCTACAGCATTTAGAACTGGTCGATCCTTGGGTACAGAAGCAAAAAAGGTTAAACGAGAAGAAGTACAGTGACCGGGGCATATAGAGGACGCAGGGAGAAATAATCAAAGAGCACAACTCAGATTTCACGCGTTGGTTTAGGTAGACGCTCCTTCATAATCCCCCATGATCGCATTCTTCTGACACGGAAAAGATTATATTCACCTTGTCGCAGGGATCGATGCAAAACCCGGTGACCTATCAGGCGTATGATATCAACGGCTACACATTCTACACGGAGGAAAAGGACAACAAGTGTGATTATCAGAACTCAGGCGTAATGTCGGAATTCTACACTGATGACAACGTGAAGGAAAGATTATACGGAAGGATCGAGGAGATCTGGGAGCTCGACTACTATGGAGAAAAGGTGTCGATATTTCGTGTCAGATGGGCAAAGAGCGTCGAAAGGGAAGACCAGTATTTCACAACCATGGTTATACCCAAAGCAGCCAAATCCAAGGCCGTCGGTGCGAATGTGGCCGCGAAAAATGAACTATGGGTACTGGCTACCAAAGTGGACCAATGTTTTTTCATTACCGACCCGACAAAGCCTAGCCATGTTGTCGTGAGGAGAGTAAAAAGAAACATCATCAGAATGGATGGAGTCGCCAACGAGCAAGACTTCGACCAGTACGGCGATCCAAAGATTAAAGATGACGACGATTACGATGCAGCAACATACATCACAAGAAGAAAAAGGATAACCCTACCCAAAAAAGGTAGCCCGTTCGAAATAAGAAACCTTAAAGTGCCGGGGCTAAATTATTCAACCGCGACAAAGAAGGGAAAAAAGATTGTAAAACGCTAGCTAAAGAAATATTGAAAAACGCCTGGTCGAAAAAGATTGTAATATTCATGGACAAATTATTATGACATATTTGTATCATGGACAAATTATTATGACATATTTCAATCATATTTGTACCAGTTTTATGACATATATTATCACTTTTGGGTATTTTTGGAATATTTAAAAGTATTTTAAAAACAAAAAAAAATTATGGCATATTCACCACTTTTGGGCATTTTTTGGAACATTTTAAAATATTTTTAAAATAAAAATAAAAAAGGTGGGCACCAGGATTCGAACCTAGGTGCTCATAGGTTTAGAATTGAGCATTGGGCGGAACCAGTGGGATAAGGAAGTGCTAGTCTTAACGAGAGTGGTGACGGCCCTCTTATCTGACTAGTTGTACCCACTTAGGCGTAGCCGTAGCGCACTTGGCCAGGGTGCGCTACGCCTAAGTGGGTCCGACTAGTCAACCGTGAGCCACGCCCTCCCCATCCTCAGACACAGATCGATCGTCTAAGTCCCCATCGACACGCCTCCGCCGCCGAAGGTCAGGAGGAGGAGGCCGCCACGCCAGGAGGAGGAGGCTGCCATGTCAGGAGGAGGAGGAGTTCGCCACACCAGGAGGAATAGGAGGACGCGGCTGCGTGAATCGTTCGGGACAGGGCGCGGTGCGGCGCGGGCTGGACCACACATGGCAGCGGATCGACCACACACGGGTGCAGCGGCTGGCAAGGTACCTCCCTCCTCTCCCCTCTCTCCTCTAGGCTGCTCCTCCTCGCTTGTCTCTCTGGTCTTGGGCGGGGGGTGGGGGGAATGGCGACCTGCAGAGGCACCGATGTCCTCGCTAGAAACCATGGTATTCAGAGAATAATCAAAATTTAGATTTCATAATTATATTCTAAAACATGACAAAATTCAGAAAATTAAAAGGAAAAGTTTAGGCTTTGGTGTCTATTTACATTTGTGCCATTGCCTTGTTTTAAATTGTTTAGCTTCCTGGCCTTTTGCATTTCCAGGATTTCTCCATGTGGTACTGTTTGTGAATGTTCATAGTGTTCATGATTTCATAATAGAATATTGTGCTTGTGCTTGTATGAAGGTGCTTATTTGCTTGTTGTCATAATGACACGTGCTTATTTGCTTGTTGTCGTAGTTCCCCTCACTAATGTTCAAGTACAAACCTGTCTAATATTGTACACTAATTTTTTGGAGTATAAATGATGATATTGTACAATGATTCACTGATTTAGAATACTCGGATATAATCCATTGGCAGTACTTTCATTTTGTTCTAGTCTGTCTAAAAAGAAAATAGGATAAGTTCAGTTGCTAGAACACAAGTTGGATTGTCTTGAATGTGAAAAAAAGAGAGAACATATGATTGTACACTTGTATGTTTGTACTGAATCTTTTGTTAGTATGTTTATGGTAAAATACTGAGTCATATTCTAGTTGATTGTACACATGATTGTGTTCTAGTACTGAATTTTAGAATCTAAGTCAATGGATTATTGGTGTCAAAAAATTGGAGTCAGAATTATTTCTGAGTTAGAAATATGAGTCAATGGATTATTTCTGCTAAATACTGAGTCAGAATCTGAATTTTAGAAAATGAGTCAATTAATTTTACAAATTTTAGAATCTGAGTCAATGTCAAAAAAAGAGAGAACATATGAGAATGAATTTTAGAATCTGAGTCAATGGTTTTAGTACACAAGTTGGACTCAGAATACTCCAATGGCATGCATGATTTTTTTTGCTTGACCACTTCTGTATCTTGGAGTATTGGTGTATTGTACTGTACTTGCATTATAGTTCTTGTATACTTGTATAGTACTGTAGTTGTATTGCACTACTATTCAACTACTCCAGTTGGTTTACTTCAGTTAACCATGAATTGTTTAAGTAACTAAGGCAGTGACCATATTGTCCTTATTGCTTGCTTATTTAAAATGCAAACAGTACTAAATGCAAAGCTTATTGTCCTTACTAAATGCATATTGTCCTTACTAAGGCAGTGGGCATATTATCCTTGCAAACAGTACTAAATGGATATTGTCCTTACTAAGGCAGTGAGCATATTGTCCTTATTTAAAATGCAAACAATACTAATTAAATTCAAAGCTTATTTAGATGCTAGCTTCTAACTACTAGATGTTGGAGAACTATATGGAGCTATTGTTTTTCAAAGCAAAATCTGGAGCTACTATTTTTGCACTATTTTGATCCAGCTTTAAATCTGGAATGAAATCTAGAAATGATAGAACTATCAGTGAATCATTGTGCTTATTCTTTTCTAATTGTGCTTGTGCTTGTATGAAGGAGTTTATTATGTCGTGTATGTAGGTTCTTGTATGAAATGAGTCCTGATTTTTGCCGGAATGTTGATTAACTTCCGTTTCGGCAGAAATCGGGCGCTCCTAGTTTAAGAAAATTAGCAAAGGTCATGCCGTATTTTTCCGTGCATTTAACCAATTATTTGTTTTTTATTAGTGCAAAGATGTGTGACAACGACGAGGCAGGATGTTCTAAGCGCATCAGCGCTGAAGGAGAACTCAGACCTTTGAATAAACAATTGGCATTCTAGGAGGCGGCCTAGCGGCTAGAAGACGATGAAGAATACCATCCTTCGGAGAGCGAGGATGATGAGATGGAAGACGCAGAGGAATAAGCGAAAGGAATGGGGGATGATGAAACCACTAATGGCGGCGAGGACACATGGAGTGGTAGCAATCCTCCTACGAAGAAGAAGAAGAAGAAGGAATGGCACCCGAACACGGTCGGCACCGTCAGGGAGGAAATTACCGAAGTGAGCCCAACAGGGGTTACTTTGGAGCCCGACCTTGTCGTCAGAGGGTACGGTGGGGAAGTGGCGGCGATCACCCAGACAACCATCTCGATCAACACCGAGAATCTCCGACATAAAGATAATAGCCACTTGCACACACTCCTCTTCGAGAAGCTGCACGCAAGATACAAGTTCCCCGCTGAGTATCGGAACACATATTATCATGGGAACGAAGTAAACAAATCCACCCTCACAAAGATTAGCACCGCCCTGGCCAGCTGGAGAACCCGGATAGAGAAGAAGATCTATAAAGAAGGCAAAAGTCTCGAGGAGATCTAGAAGATTGACCCGCAGATCACCGAAGATCAGTTCCGGGAGTTCAAGGAGAGGTGTGGATCCGAAAGAGCCCTGGCCAATAGTAATCGGGGAAAGGTGCTGTAGGCGATGAATATAGGTCATCACCATCTCAGATCTGGTGGATACAGAACCACGGAGGCCAAATGGAATAAGGAGGACGAAGAGTATAGATCTAAGGGGATAGAAAACCCCTTTGCGAAATTCAAACCCGGGCAAGTTCGAAACTTCATCAGGGCCCGTTACCATGTGGACCCAAAAACGAAACAACTCACCACGGATCCTGCGGTGAAGGAATTCGAGGAAATTGTGATAAGTAATTTAATTACTGCGGATCAACTCGATTGCATTCTAATCGATGAAGTCTAGTTTCTAAACGGTTCACTGTTACTTCTTCTACACGAGGAGGAAATTGTTGCTAGGCATGAATCCCAGGATTCTGTTGGAGATATGCCCTAGAGGCAATAATAAATGTAGTTATTATTATATCTTTGTGTTTATGATAAATGTTTACATTCATGCTATAATAGTATTAACAAGGAAACATTAATACTTGTGTGATTTGTAAACTTAATTTGAAGTCCCTAGTAAAGCCTCTATATAATACTAGCTTGTTGGTTAATAGATGATTGTGGTTTCCCTATCATGAACATTGAGATGTTATTAACAACAAGATCATATCGTTAGGAGAATGATATGATGGACATACTCCTATAGATAAGCGTAGCATAAAGATCAAGTCATTTTAATAGTTCAATTGCTATATGCTTTCTGATACATAGTAATCTAATTCCTTCGACCATGAGATCATGCATATCACCTTTACCGGATGGATGCTTTGATAACATCAAACACCACACCGTAACTGGGTGGCTATAAAGGTGGCATTGAGTGTTCGGAAAGTATTGGTTGAAACACATGGATCAAGAGTGGGATTTGTCCATCCATATGACGGATAGATATACTCTGGGCCCTCTCGGTGAAATGTCATCCAATTAGCTTGCAAGCATGTGACTGGCTCACAAGGGATCACATATCACGGGAACGAGAAAAGAGTACTTATCGGTAACGAGGTTGAACTAGGTATGAAGAGATACCGACGATCATAACCTCGGATAAGTAACATATCGTGAGACAAAGGGAAATTGATATCGTATGTAAGTGGTTCATTCGATCGCAAAGTAATCGTAGAAATATGTGGGAGCCATATGAATTTCCAGATTCCTCTATTGGTTATTGTTCGGAGAAGTGTCTCGATCATGTCTGCATAATTCACGAACCGTAGGGAGACACACTTAAGGATTCGACGTTGTTTGAGTAGTTATGGAATGATGAGAAAGAGACCGAATCTTGTTCGGAGTACCGCATGGGATCCGGGATATCACTAGGAGATCCGGAATGGTCCGGAGAATAAGATTCATATAAGGAAAGTCCCGTTTCGGAGTTGGGGAATGGTTCCGGTGTTTTCATCGGGAATGTTCTAGAATGTTCCGAATGTCCGGCACTCCGGAGGGGAAGGGTACATGGATGTGTTGTATCAAGGTGGTATGATTGCATCATGTACTAAGTGTCATCGCTGTTCCAAATAAAGGATTAATTCAAATCCTAGTTTGAAAAGTCAAATAGCTAAATTGAAAAGTCAAACGGCTAAATTTGGAAAGTGGAAAAGAGGGAGAAGGGGGAAACCGAGTTGGGGAGGGAGTCCCTCCTCCCCAAACCGGCGCACCACCCAAGCCAAGCTGGGGAGGGACTCCACTCCCTCCCCCTTGGCCGCCGGCCCCTCCACCTATATAAGGAGGGGCAGGGCTCCCTCCTAGCACACACAAGTACCTCGCCTCAAACCCTAGCAGCTGCTGCCCACCATAGCCGCTGCCGCCCCCCTAGGGTTTTGCCCTAGCCGCCGACTTGGGTGTCCTAAACCCTAGCCGCCGGCTTCAGCACCTCCTTCTTGGTGTTTCTAAACCCTAGAACACCTAGGAGCTCTCTCATACTTCACCATACTCGCTCCAGCTTAAGGCGAAGCCCTGCGAGATCTCCCCTCTACTTCCGGTACCACGCCGTTGTGCTGCCGGAATTGCGAGGAGAGTGCTACAACCTCCGCTGCCTGCTGGAACAAGGGAGAGGAAGGTCTTCATCGAGTACCGAACGTGTGACCGACTGCGGGAGCGCTGCCGGAACGCAGCGCCGGAAGGATCGTCTACGCGATCTTGAGATCGGGAAGAGTACGACTACATCACCCACGAGAATCCGCTCTCGTTAAACACTTTGGAATCTTCGAGGGTGAGTTATTCCATCGACTCGTTGCTACAATCTAGTAGATAGATCTTGGCTTGTTTGTTTGTATGCGGTAGAAAATTTTTGTTTTCCATGCTACGAAACCCTACAGTGGTATCAGAGCCGTGTCTATATGTAGATCTGTTGCACGAGTAGAACACAATGGTCATTGTGGGCGTTGATTCTTTTATTGTCGATTGCTTCTTGTGTACTTTGCATCTTGCGGGATGTTGGGATGAAGCGGCCCGGGCTAACCTTACATGACATCGTTCATGAGACTTGCTCCACGCTTGACATGCAACTTGTATTGCATAAGTGGCTTTGCGGGTGCCTGTTTCTCCTAGCATAGTGGAGATCCAATTTACAACGGGTGATTAACAATACTAGTATCAATGTTGTGGTTCTTGTTCGTAAGTTAGAACGACACTTATTGAAAGCCCCAAACCACGTAAAACATGCAAAGAAAGTAGAGGCGTCTAACTTTGTTTTGCAGGGGTGTGTTGTGATGTGATATGGCCATGATTGTGATTATATTTGATGTATGCAATGTTCCTTATTGTAAGTTGGCAACCGGCAGGAGCCATATGGTTGTCTTTAATTTATGTTAAGACCCGCGTGTCTATTCAAAGTAGTTGTAATAGTTGAAGCCGGTGGACGACAACCATGGAGAAGCGTCATTGACCTTGATGCAATGCCGGTGATGATGGAGATCATGTTCGTGCTAGAAGATGGAGATCGGAAGCACAAAGAAGAAAGGCCATATCATATCACATATTATGAATTGCATGTGATGTTAATCCTTTATGCATCTTGTATTGCTTAGTAGACGACGGTAGCATTATAAGATGATCCCTCATGCACATGAATTTCAAGTCATAAAGTGTTCACCCTTAGTTAGCACCATTGCTAAAGCTTGTTGTTTCGAAGCACCACGTGATGATCGGGTGTGGTAGATTCTGCAAGTGTATACAACGTGAGCAAGCCAGATTTGCTCATGCGGAAACTAAGGTTTGATCTTGACGAGCCTAGCATGTACAGACATGGTCTCGGAACACGGATCACCGAAAGGTAAAGCATGAATCATATAGTAGATATGATGAACATGTCGAGTGTTCGCCATTGAAACTATATCAACTCTCGTGATGATCGGTGTTGATGTCGTGGATTTGGTTCGTGTGATCACTAAAACAATGTGAGGGATATTGTTTTGAGTGGGAGTTCACCTAGATTAATTTTAATACTAATTTGAACTCAATTTGTCATAAACTTAGTCTAAACTATTGCAACTATGTTGTAGATCAATGGCAGCCCCTACCATCAATTTTAATGCGTTCCTAGAGAAAGAAAAGTTGAAAAACAATGGAAGCAACTTCGCGGATTGGTTCCGCAATTTGAGGATTGTCCTCACAGCTGGTAATTTGACCTATGTGCTGGATGCACCGCTGGGTGACCCACCTGCAGCTGATGCTCCCGATGAAGTAAAGAATGTTTACCTCACTCGGAAGACTCAGTACTCCACAGTTCAGTGTGCTATCTTGTATGGTTTAGAATCAGAGCTTCAGAAAAGGTTTGAGAATTCACACCCACATGATATTGTCGAGGATCTCAAATTGATCTTTGAGACTCATGCGGCAATTGAAAGCTATGAGGCTTCTGAAAAGTTCTTTAACTGCAAGATGGAAGAGGGCAGCTCCGTCAGCGAGCATGTGCTTAAGATGTCTAGGCACGCAAACAAACTTCAAAGCTTGGGTATTGTGATTCCCAATACTTTGGGGATTTGTCGTGTCCTCCAATCACTACCACCAAGTTACAAGAACTTTGTGATGAACTACAACATGCAAAACATGAATAAGACGTTGTCAGAACTCTTTGCCATGTTGAAGTCTGCAGAAGTGGAGATCAAGAAAGAGCACCAAGTGTTGTTGGTCAATAAGACCACCAAATTCAAGAAAGGCAAGTCTAAGCAGAAGGGACACTTCAAGAAGGGTGGTAAGAAAGTTACCATGCCGACGAAGAAGACCAAGGCTGGACCTAAGCCTGATACTGAGTGCTTTTACTGCAAGGGAGAAGGTCACTGGAAGCGGAATTGCCCAAAGTACTTGGCGGATTTGAAGAAAGGCAACATCAAGAAGAAAGGTATATCTGATATACATGTTATTGATGTGTATCTCACTAGTACTCGTAGTAGTGCCTAGGTATTTGATACTGGTTCGGTTGCTCATATTTGTAACTCGAAACAGGTGTTGCAGAATAAACGGAAGCTAGCGAAGAACGAGGTGACGATGCGCGTTGGAAACGGATCAAAGGTTGATGTGATCGCGGTCGGCACGTTACCCCTTCATCTACCATCGGGATTAGTTTTATACTTAAATAATTGTTATTTGGTGCCTGCGTTAAGCATGAACATTATATCGGGATCTTGTTTATTGCGAGACGGTTACTTGTTTAAATCCGACAATAATGGTTGTTCGATTTATATGAGTAATTGTTTTATGCACATGCACCTTTGATAGATGGCCTATTCTTATTGAATCTCGATACTGGAAATACACATATTAATAACATTGAGGCTAAACGTTTGAAATCGAGCGATAACTTGACCTATATGTGGCACTGTCGTCTTGGTCACATTGGAGTGAAGCGTATGAAGAAACTCCATTCCGATGGACTTCTTGAATCACTTGATTTCGAATCACTTGAAAGATGCGAAGCATGTCTGATGGGTAAAATGACTAAGACTCCATTTTCTGGTATGATGGAGCGAGCTACGGACTTGTTGGAAATCATACATACCGATGTGTGTGGTCCAATGAGTGTAGCATCGCGCGGTGGTTATCGTTATGTTCTTACCTTCACGGATGAATTGAGTAGATATGGGTATATCTATTTCATGAAACATAAGTCCGAAACTTTCGATAAGTTTAAGGAATTTCAAAGTGAGGTAGAGAATCAACGTAACAAGAAGATTAAATTTCTACGTTCTGATCGTGGAGGTGAATATCTAAGTTACGAGTTTGGCGAGCATTTGAAGAAATGCGGAATACTTTCGCAGTTGACACCGCCGGGAACACCACAGCGTAATGGTGTGTCCGAACATCGTAATCGAACTCTCTTAGATATGGTTCGTTCTATGATGTCACTTACATATTTACCGCTATCATTTTGGGGTTATGCATTAGAAACAGCCGCACTCACTTTAAATAGGGCACCGTCTAAATCCGTTGAAACGACACCGTATGAATTATGGTTTGGGAAGAAACCTAGATTGTCGTTCCTTAAAGTTTGGGGGTGCGAAGCCTATGTAAAGAAGTTACAGCCGGACAAGCTTGAACCCAAAGCGGAAAAATGCGTCTTCATAGGATACCCGAAGGAAACTATTGCGTATACCTTCTATCATAGATCCAAAGGCAAAATCTTCGTTGCCAAGAATGGATCCTTTCTAGAGAAGGAATTTCTCTCGAAAGAAGTGACTAGAAGGAAAGTAGAACTCGACGAGGTTGTCGAACCTTCTCTCGAAATTGCGAGTAGCGCAGCACCGAAAGAAGTTCCTGTGGTGCCTGCACCAATAAGAGAGGAAGCTAATGATGATGATCATGAAACTTCGGTTGAAGTTGCTACAGAGCCTCGCAGGTCAACAAGAAATCGTACCACTCCAGATTGGTATGATCCCGTTATGAGTGTCATGTTGGTGGACAACACCGATGACCCCGAGACATATGAGGAAGCGATGATGAGCCCAGATTCCAATAAATGGCAAGAAGCCATGAAATCCGAGATTGGATCCATGTATGAAAACCAAGTATGGACTTTGGTGGACTTACCGGATGGCCGAAAGGCTGTCGAGAACAAATGGATTTTCAAGAAGAAAACAGATGCTGATGGTAATGTTACTGTCTATAAAGCTCGACTTGTCGCAAAGGGATTTCGACAAATTCAATGAGTTGACTACGATGAGACTTTCTCACCAGTAGCGAAGCTAAAGTCTGTGAGGATTATGTTAGCAATCGCTGCATATTATGATTATGAGATATGGCAGATGGATGTCAAAACAGCATTCCTCAATGGAGACATTGATGAAGAGTTGTATATGATGCAACCCAAAGGTTTTGTCGATCCTAAAGATGCTAACAAGGTATGCAAACTTCAATGGTCCATCTATGGATTGAAGCAAGCATCCCGAAGTTGGAATCAACGTTTTGATAAGGTGATCAAAAGTTTTGGTTTTATACAAACTTATGGAGAAGCTTGTATTTACAAGAAAGTGAGTGGGAGCTCTGTAGCATTCTTAATATTATATGTGGATGACATATTATTGATTGGCAATGATGTGGACCTTCTTAATAGTGTCAAGGAATATTTGAATAATAGTTTTTCAATGAATGATCTTGGCGAAGCAGCTTACATATTAGGCATAAAGATTTATAGAGATAGATCGAAACGCCAAATATCATTGTCACAGAGTACATATTTGGACAAAGTTCTAAAGAGGTTTGGAATGGAAGATAGCAAGAAAGGGTTCTTGCCCATGTTGCCCAATACGACCTTGAGTAAAACTCAAAGTCCGACATCGGCAGAAGATAGAGAAAGGATGAGTAAGACTCCCTATGCCTCAGCCATAGGATCTCTAATGTATGCCATGCTATGTACTAGACCCGACATTGCATATGCTGTTAGTTTAACTAGCAGATATCAAAGTGATCCAGGAGTGGATCATTGGACAGCGGTCAAAAACATCCTTAAGTACTTGAGAAGAACTAAGGATATGGTTCTTTCTTATGGAGGTGATGAACAGCTCGTTGTTAATGGTTACACCGATGCTAGTTGGAACACCGATCTGGATGATTCTAAATCACAATCTGGATACGTATTTATTTTGAATGGTGCAGCAGTTAGCTGGAGGAGTGCAAAGCAAAGCGTTGTGGCGAGATCTTCAACTGAATCGGAATACATGGCTGCTTCGGAGGTTTCACAAGAAGCGATATGGATGAAAGCGAGAAGTTCCCCGCTGAGTATTGGAACACATATTATCATGGGAACGAAGTAAACAAATCCACCCTCACAAAGATTAGCACCGCCCTGGCCAGCTAGAGAACCCGGATAGAGAAGAAGATCTATAAAGAAGGCAAAAGTCTCGAGGAGATCCAGAAGATTGACCCGCAGATCACCGAAGATCAGTTCCGGGAGTTCAAGGAGAGGTGTGAATCCGAAAGAGCCCTGGCCAATAGTAATCGGGGAAAGGTGCTGTAGGCGATGAATATAGGTCATCACCATCTCAGATCTGGTGGAAACAGAACCGCGGAGGCCAAATGGAACAAGGAGGACGAAGAGTATAGATCTAAGGGGATAGAAAACCCCTTTGCGAAATTCAAACCCGGGCAAGTTCGAAACTTCATCAGGGCCCGTTACCATGTGGACCCAAAAACGAAACAACTCACCGCGGATCCTGCGGTGAAGGAATTCGAGGAAATTGTGGTAAGTAATTTAATTACCGTGGATCAACTCGATTGCATTCTAATCGATGAAGTCTAGTTTCTAAACGGTTCACTGTTACTTCTTCTACACGAGGAGGAAATTGTTGCTAGGCATGAATCCCAGGATTCTGTTGGAGATATGCCCTAGAGGCAATAATAAATGTAGTTATTATTATATCTTTGTGTTTATGATAAATGTTTACATTCATGCTATAATAGTATTAACAAGGAGATGTTATTAACAACAAGATCATATCGTTAGGAGAATGATATGATGGACATACTCCTATAGATAAGCGTAGCATAAAGATCAAGTCATTTTAATAGTTCAATTGCTATATGCTTTCTGATACATAGTAATCTAATTCCTTCGACCATGAGATCATGCATATCACCTTTACCGGATGGATGCTTTGATAACATCAAACACCACACCATAACTGGGTGGCTATAAAGGTGGCATTGAGTGTTCGGAAAGTATTGGTTGAAACACATGGATCAAGAGTGGGATTTGTCCATCCATATGACGGATAGATATACTCTGGGCCCTCTCGGTGAAATGTCATCCAATTAGCTTGCAAGCATGTGACTGGCTCACAAGGGATCACATATCACGGGAACGAGAAAAGAGTACTTATCGGTAACGAGGTTGAACTAGGTATGAAGAGATACCGACGATCATAACCTCGGATAAGTAACATATCGTGAGACAAAGGGAAATTGATATCGTATGTAAGTGGTTCATTCGATCGCAAAGCAATCGTAGAAATATGTGGGAGCCATATGAATTTCCAGATTCCTCTATTGGTTATTGTTCGGAGAAGTGTCTCGATCATGTCCGCATAATTCACGAACCGTAGGGAGACACACTTAAGGATTCGACGTTGTTTGAGTAGTTATGGAATGATGAGAAAGAGACCGAATGTTGTTCGGAGTCCCGGATGGGATCCGGGATATCACGAGGAGATCCGGAATGGTCCGGAGAATAAGATTCATATAAGGAAAGTCCCGTTTTGGAGTTGGGGAATGGTTCCGGTGTTTTCATCAGGAATGTTCTAGAATGTTCCGAATGTCCGGCACTCCGGAGGGGAAGGGTACATGGATGTGTTGTATCAAGGTGGTATGATTGCATCATGTACTAAGTGTCATCGCTGTTCCAAATAAAGGATTAATTCAAATCCTAGTTTGAAAAGTCAAATAGCTAAATTGAAAAGTCAAACGGCTAAATTTGGAAGTGGAAAAGAGGGAGAAGGGGGAAACCGAGTTGGGGAGGGAGTCCCTCCTCCCCAAACCGGCGCACCACCCAAGCCGAGCTGGGGAGGGACTCCACTCCCTCCCCCTTGGCCGCCGGCCCCTCCACCTATATAAGGAGGGGCAGGGCTCCCTCCTAGCACACACAAGTACCTCGCCTCAAACCCTAGCAGCTGCTGCCCACCATAGCCGCCGCCGCCCCCCTAGGGTTTTGCCCTAGCCGCCGACTTGGGTGTCCTAAACCCTAGCCACCGGCTTTAGCACCTCCTTCTTGGTGTGTCTAAACCCTAGAACACCGAGGATCTCTCTCATACTTCACCATACTCGCTCCGGCTTAAGGCGAAGCCCTGCGAGATCTCCCCTCTACTTCCGGTACCACGTCGTTGTGCTGCCGGAATCGCGAGGAGAGTGCTACAACCTCCGCTGCCTGCTGGAACAAGGGAGAGGAAGGTCTTCATCGAGTACCGAACGTGTGACCGACTGCGGGAGCGCTGCCGGAACGCAGCGCCGGAAGGATCGTCTACGCGATCTTGAGATCGGGAAGAGTACGACTACATCACCCACGAGAATCCGCTCTCGTTAAACACTTTGGAATCTTCGAGGGTGAGTTATTCCATCGACTCGTTGCTACAATCTAGTAGATAGATCTTGGCTTGTTTGTTTGTATGCGGTAGAAATTTTTTGTTTTCCATGCTACGAAACCCTACAGATTCCTCATCCTAAGGGTCCACGGCGGCCACCCGGTGGGATAACCCTTTTAACAGGGCCAAGAACATAGAGACGGTTACAAAGAATCCATCGTCGGCTAGCCGTCTGGCCGGCCTCGGCGGTAAGAATTGGGTGGATCATTTTGGTCCACCGCCGAGGACGCGTGTGGCGCCGTCGGGAAGGAGCGAGGAGGAAAACCGCGAGGTTCAAGAACTTAAGGAACAAGTGTGCGGATCCCGCAGATCATCCAAGACAACCTGTCAATTACTCTCACGTCCATCCTGCCTAACTGGGTGGAGTCAATAGCGAACTGGAGTGCGGGTGGTCGACAAGGGCCGTGCTCGATTCCAAGCATGGTCAGAAGCCACTCGAACAACGCGGCACCGACGAATCAGGCAAACTATGTGTTTCATGACTCCGCCTGCTAGCACCATGGTGCCGGAAGTGTTGGTGACTCCCCCTGCCATCACCGCGGCACCGGACATGTTGGTGACCCCCCTGCCATCGTCGCGGCGACACCAGAGCTCCAACACCCGGTAGGGAGAACACACTGGCGGCCGGCACCACGCCATCAAGCAGCCCCTCCGTCTCTTGCACGCCCATCGTCATATGCGGTGCCTCGACATTAGCTGGTCTCCACGCCATCACGGTAAACAAATTGCTTTACCGCCTTTCACGCCATCTATTACTCTTATGGCATCTCTCTGACGACGCCGTACATGTTTTCTACAGACGGGTGTCCCTTGCACTCTCTTATGCTACGTGAACAACGAGCTAAGGGATGTTGCCAAGGGTACCATCGTTCAACCCTTGTAGCGCATGTTCCACTCAAGGCCGATGCCATATAGCGTCCATAGGGTTAAAATTAGTCGGGTGCTAAGGGGATGCGATGACCTGGAACCTCCCATTCAACGCCCAGGAGCGGATGAAAAAGAGTCGGCTGTCCTCAGAAGTTGCTTCGGCTTAGTCTTGCAATGGCCATAGAGCATGATCCGTTTGGGGACGGCGGGGGCCGTCACGCCACAGACAACAACACCGCCTGTCATGTCAGCGAAAAGCGGTGGCAAGGCCCCCTTACAGCCCACGTCGTCACCTACACGCGGTGGGTCGGATGATCATGTTGATGATATGCACATGGCACAGGATCCGACTGAGGACGACGAAGACTGGAATGATCAGTTCTTCAACACTCAATTTAGCAACGAGGACCTAGCTGGTGGCCCCATAGAGAAAACAACTATCACCAAGCGTCTATTTGGTTCTCAGGAGACGCCTCCAGCTTGCGCCTTTACAGAGCGAGCTGATACAACCAACCGACCCTTTATTCTAAGCCCTGACACACTACATAGGGCGGCCGGTGCTCAGATTGCGGTGCCTGCCCGCACTCCAAAAGTAAAAAAGGGCAGGAAAAGAAAATCTAGAAGCTTGAGCTAGCCGGTGGCGTCAACTACGAATCCGATCAGGTTTCAGGACGGGTCACCAAGACCGAGAGTATTATATGGAGGATTCATGTGGCGGGTGAGCCCAGAATTTGCGGAGGCTCGCCAGTTCGGAAGTGCAGAGTGTGCATGATGGTGTGCTGATAATAGAGAGATGCCTTCTGGCGGAGAAAGATCCCTCGCACCCGGTATTCGTGGTTAAGGTTCCACCAGGCTTAGGCTTCATCGACAATGCCCCCGTGGATCTGTTATTCCTGCGGTTTGACGACATCTTCAATATGTTCCACATATACCCGCTGCACTATACCATGGTCCGCCTGTTTTCTCTCAGCTTGGCCATGCAGATCATTAGAGAGAACATACCGGGCATCGCTATAGTGGACCCCTACTATATGCGTGACGGCTGCTTGGGTTCCCCCGCTGAACGACGTATCGTGGCCTCGTACCTAAAAAGAATCTTCGTGGCGAACAAGACAAAGGAATACATTCTCGTCGTTATTCACTCGCCACCATTGATTGAATTTATTAGATTATCATCATTCTTTTTCCAACACATTCCATTTGAATTTTTTGCGCAGAGATGAACATTGCACGCTCATCTCCTTATCGCCGAAGCATTCACATGCCACGTATTTCGACTCAGGGGGTCTTGAAAAGAAGAAAAACTACGACAAGATCAAGGAAGTTCTGGATGATGCTCTCACTAGCTATGCCTAGACGGAAGGCACCACCTTCGTGCGTACGAAGGTCAAGTTCGGCAGGCACGTCTTCAACCACGTAACAGAGTTCCCCTGCGTGAAGCAGCCGGAAAGCAGTAAGAAAGAAGCCTACTACGCACTCTATCACATGAGGGCATTCCTACTAGAGCAGCAGAATTATACGCTGCCAGATCATCTCAAACAGTGGGCCGAAGCCAAGGCCAATATCACTGATTTAGGTATTAGAAAAGAGATGTATCGCATACAGCAACAGTGTGGGGAAATCATCTTTCGTGATGTCATGAATTCGGGGGCGATCTTCTATGGAGGAAATTTCCCGAATAACCGTGACATAGAAGATCACCTAGAGATGCAGGGTGACTATAGGAAGTTCATGCGAGACGTCCTCCCGTTCCCTAAGCCAAGCCAGAAGGCTTGATGTTGGCCTAGTTGTAGTTCCAAACTATAGATGACCTTTGTGTGTGTGGACAAGTGTACATGCTACTACTTATCTTATTAGGTTTATGAATCATCACTTGCTTCTTTTGCTTATTATTATATATCAATCAATGCTTGGTTTTTTTCTTACTCTTTAGTCCTTTGCTCACTTTGGTCCTTCTTTTTTCCTTACTTTATTTGTATTTTTTCGAGAATGCCGATGATTGAAATGTCGTGGCACACAATATATGTGAATGTGCTACGACGGGATTGTGAGCCTTCTGATATGCACAAGTCTAGGTCTTGTGCATCCTACTTGGCTCACGGTTCCGTCGTAGCATATTCCTGTGTCCAACGACCTATGTATATATATAAGGCATTCTTTTCGAGTTACTTTGGTATTTTTTGAGAATAATACCGATGATTGAAATGGCATGGCACACTATATATGTGAATGTGTTGTGATGGGATTGTAAGCCTTGTGTTATGCACAGGTCCAGATGTTGTGCATCCTACTTGGCTTACAGTTCCATCATAGCATATTCTTGTGTCCAACGACCTAGCTAGTTATATATGACGCATTCTTTTTGAGTTACTTTGGTCTTTTTTGAGAATGCCGATGAATGAAATGTGTGGCACACTATATATGTGAATGTGCTACGATGGGATTGTCCGCCTTGTGCTATGCACAGGTCCAGGTGTTGTGCATCCTACTTGGCGAATAGTTCCATCGTAGCATATTTCTGTGTCGAACAACCTAGTTATATATGAGGCATGCTTTTTGAGTTTGGTCTTTTTGATTTAGGAGTACTTTCTATAGGTGTATATTCATATGCGACTTTAATTATACATGTTTTTTTCAATCACCGGTTAATTATTATTGTCAACTTGTAGATGACGTGGTACGTCGTGTACAAGGGACGGGTTCCCGGAGTCTACGATGATTGGGAAGACTGCCGGAGAAAGGTGCACCATTTCAGCGGCAATAGCTACAAAGGGTACAACACTATAACGGAGGCGTAAGTTAGATACACGCGCTATCTAGCGAGACTTAGGACGAGGAACCGGATGAAGACCTACACCTTCGTCGCGGTGATCATGCTTATCGTCTTTGGTTGTTTATCCCGTGTTTGTGTCTAGCTAGTTTAGATGTCTAGGCGAACTTCCGAGCTCTAACTTGTTCGAGGCACATGTATTCGCATGTCACCAACTACTTTGTAACTTGATCGAAACAATGTATAACTTATGTATTCATGTATGGGACTTATCTATATGTATTTGTTTCAATCTTGTTTTGCAAATTGTGTATTTATATGTATAACTGTATATATCATATCTGTGTGTGTATATCTGCCTGTAATATTGTATATAATATGTATTGTATGTCATCTGGCTCTGAAGTTAAAAAACAAAAAAAATCCCGTGGCGCACATGGCACAGCTTCTGTGGCGCATATTATCTAAAGCGCACCTGCGCAGGTTAGTGGCTCATTGCAACGTGCGCCACAGAAGATACATTCTGTAGCGCACCTGGACTACTTTCCGTGGCGCACTGGCATGTGTGTCACGCCTATCTCGACACAACCGTGGCGCACCAGGCAATGCGCCACGTAAGGCCTTTTCAGGTGCGCCACGAACAGGCATTTTTCTAGTAGTGATACATACCATTGTTTTCCTTCCTAGTGTGCCTTTCCAGTCAGCCTCCCCTCATAACGAGATTCAGGAACACCAATCGGCTTAAGGTCAGGAAGAAAGTCAACACAAAACTCAATGACCTCCTCTGTTCCATAGCCCTTGGAGATGCTTCCTTCTGGCCTAGCACGGTTATGAACAAATTTCTTTAAGACTCCCATGAACCTTTCGAAGCGGAACATATTGTGTAGAAATATAGGACCGATAATTCTAATCTCTTCGACTAGGTGAACTAGAAGGTGCGTCATAATATTGAAGAAATATGGAGGGTACAACAACACGAAGTTGACCAGACATTGGACCACATCAATCTGTAACCCTGATAGACTTTCTGGATCGATTACCTTATGAGAAATTGCATTGAGGAATGCACATACCTTCACAATGGCCAGCCGAACATTTTCTGGTAGAATCCCCCTAAATGCAACCGGAAGCAATTGCGTCATAAGAACGTGCCAGTCATGGGACTTTAGGTTTTGGAATTTTTTTCTTTCATATATACTATTCCCTTTATGTTAGACCAGAAGCCAGACGTGACCTTGATACTGAAAAGGACTTCAAAAAAGATTTCCTTCTCTTTCTTTGTAAGAGCGTAGCTGGCAGGCCCTTGAAATTTCCCTGTATGCTTGTTGTCTCGTTCTTTATGATGTTGCTGGTCCTACCGTGCTTCCGGTGTATCTTTTGATCTCCCATACAATCCCAAGAAGCCTAGAATATGCATGCAAAGATTCTTTGTCAGGTGCATCACGTCGATTGCAGAGCGGACCTCATGGACTTCCCAATAGGGTACTCCAAAAATATAGATTTCTTCTTCCACATGGGTGCGCGTCCGTCGGCGTCTTTCGGAACAGGTTGTCCTCCGGGACCCTTTCCAAATATTACATTTAAATCCTTGACCATACCAAATACATCAGCACCAGTACGGGGGCAGGCTTCTTCCGGTGATCTGCCTCGCCATCGAAATTCTTGCCTTTTTTCCTTAAGGGATGTCTGGGCGGAAGAAAATGATGATTGTACGGGTACACATTCTTCCTAGATTTATCTAGATATATACTTTCAGTCTCATCTAAACAGTGTGTGCATGCATTATATCCCTTGTTCGTCTGTCCTGAGATGTTACTAAGAGCAGGCCAATCATTGATGGTTACGAATAGCAATGCTCGTAGGTCGAATGGCTCCTGTTTGTGCTCACCCCACACACGTAAACCTGGTTTGGCCCACAACTGACAAAGTTCATCAACTAATGGCCTTAGGTACACATCAATGTCGTTGTCGGGTTGTTGAGGGACTTGGATGACCACTGGCATCATAATGAACTTCTTCTTCATGCACAACCAAGGAGGAAGGTTATAGATACATAGAGTGACGGGCTAGGTGCTGTGACTGCATCTCTGCTCCCCAAAAGGATTTATGCCATCTGTACATAGACCAAACAATAAGTTTCTTGCATCACCAGCAAAGTCCGGGAAGTCTCTCTCGATTTTTCTCCACTGTCGACCATCGGCGGGGTGCCTCAACATCCCGTCTTCCTTACGTTCTTCCATGTGCCATCGCAACAACTTGGCATGCTCTTTGTTTCTGAACAAACGTTTCAATCGTGGTTTTATAGGAGCATACCACATCACCTTGGTAGGAACCCTCTTCCTGGGTGGCTTGCCATCAACATCACCAGGGTCATATTTTCTGATCTTATACCACAATGCAGTGCATACCGGGCATTTAACCAAATTCTTGTACTTCTCACCGCGGTAGAGGATGCAGTCATTAGGGCACGCATGTATCTTCTGCACATCTAATCATAGAGGGCAGACGAGCTTCTTTGCTTTGTATGTACTGGTGGGCAATTCGTTATTTCTTGGAAGCAACCTCTTCATGAGTACCAGCAACTTATCAAATTCCGAGTCAGTCACATGGGTATCTTCCTTCCACTTCCTCAATTCCAGTGTGCTGCCCAGCTTCTTCTGGCCATCTTCACAAGTTATGTACAACAATTTGTTGTGGTCCTGTAACATCTGCTCAAACTGCAACCTCTCCTTTTCTGTGTCGCAGTCTCGCTTTGCATCAGAAATGATCCGACCAAGATCATCAGCGGGCCGGTCTGGTTCCTGTTCTTCACCTCCTTCTTCTTCATTGTCTTCCATTGCAGTATCAGCATATTCAGGGAACATAGATCGGTAGTTTTCATCATCGTTCTCTTCATCATTGCCATCTTCCATCACAACCCCTCTTTCTCCATGTTTGGTCCACACATTATATCCGGACATAAAACCAGACTGATGCAGGTGGCTCTGAATGACTCTTGTGGAAGTGTGAGCCTTCTCATTCCTACAGTCAACACATGGACAACACATAAAACCATCCCACCGCTTGTTCTCCTTGGCCACAACTAGAAAAGAACACATGCCTTCTCTGAAAGCGGCAGAGCGTCGGTCACCGTACATCCATGGATGTCTCATATGTATCATACAAATATATGTCAAACGCAATCACTATGCTAAAATTAGTACCACACGGTCTAAACGAGAAAATAGTTGTTAACCTTTTATAACACTTGGAAATAAAGATAAGAAAACTTAAATGTGGCTCGGGCACCTCATATCATGTCTGTCTTGTGTGACATATACTCGCATCGCTCTAATGGACATTTCACCGAACACCTCTAGTGCATATGTATGAACAAGAAAAAAAAATAGCACAACAACACTCTCTCCCACCAGGAAAAAAAATAGTTGAGAGGAGGAGGGGTGTGCATATATATAGGGCCAGACCACTAGTCCCGGTTGGATATACAAACCGGGACTAAAGGGGGTGCCCCCGGCGAGCGGCAGGGCCAGGTACCTTTAATCCCGGTTTGTGTCTCAGACCGGGACTAATGGGTCTAACGGGCCGAGACCTATGGTTCTGAGTGGCTCTGGCCATCCGGCGAAGGCCATTAGTCCTGGCCCCAGCTACAGCCGGGACTAATGGCCTAGACGAAAGGCCTATTTTCTACTAGTGGATAGTACAACTTCTAGCAACCCAAACTAAGTTGAATCAAGTGACAATCCAGTTTTTAGCCAACAACCACAACAACACTGAGTTATACCCAACCATGCTAAGGTTCTTGGGATCCCAATCCCAATTGTTGCAAAGGATGACCAACCAGATGATCAACATGAGAAGCAAGCCTTCCCAAAGGAATTGTGACAATAATGATTTCAAGGATGATATTATGGAAAGAACACAAGCCTACAAAATTTGTGGAGAAATAGGACATACTTATAAAGAGCATATTGACCAGTGCCCTAATTGTGATGGAAACCATACAGCTGGACAATGTGCCACATCTCAAGTTACATGTTTCCTATGTGAAGGAACTAATCATGTCCCTTTCCAATGTAACATCTATCCTATAGTTCAAAAGATGAAACAACAAGCTAAGGATGGAATACATCAAGTCTTTGGAAACACCCATGAAGGTACAACTTCTACCAAGGATGATGAAGACAAATTCAAATCTCAGTATGCACCTCCATACAATGTAACCAACTTTGGGGAGCAAAAGAGGAAACATGGACGTTATCCTAGGAACCGTTCTAAGAACCGAGAAAAGTTTCCCACATTTGTGGTGAAATATGAAGAACATGAACTAAGAGACCTCTTAGCTTTGGAGAAACCCAAGAACCAGAAGAATCGCCCCAACCCCAGCAAGAAAGACATTAGCCAGATGCAATGTTTAAATTGCAAGGAGATGGGACACTGTGCTAATAAGTTCCCAAATAAGAAGAAGGGTCCGGAAAAAAACAAGAGATAGTGATATAAATGATAAAGAAGGATATTAGCCAGGTGATGTGCTACAATTGAAAAGAGTTAGGCTATTATGCGTCTGATTGTCTACAAAAGGAGAAGAACAGGACAAGCCAACCCGGGAAGGACCTCAACCTTATCACATGTTTCAAATGTGGTAATAAGGGGCACTATGTAAGCAACTGAAATGGATCGTATGGGCACCTAGAGGGGGGGGTGAATAGGTGCTAACCAATTTTTAATACTTTTTCAATTTTAGGCTTGACACAAAGTAAATTCTCTAGATATGCAACTACGAGAATTTCCATATATGAAACCGTAGTGGAGCACGCGGAGACACAGGGATTTGTTTTACCGCAGTTCCTTCCTTGTTAAGGGAAGTACATCTGCGTTGGAGGGGTGGGCGGTTCTAAGACCACCACGCCACAATAGGCCTCACCCTATTCTCTAATGGATCTCGCCACGAGAGGCCTGATCCACCTTCTCCACTATTGGATCCCTTCGAGGCGGGAACCGGTGCCTTTTACAACACTATCGGGGCACACACCCACAACCGAATTGGGGGCTCCCGAGATGACAACAAGCTGCCACAAGAACAAGGTTTATCAATATAAACAAAAACAAGGATCTAGATATTTGCAAGAAATACTAGATCGAAGGTTCTCCAAATGAATGGAGAGGAGATGAAGCGCTTGATTGCTGATGATGAAGATCGAGTTCTCCTCCTTCGATTCCCCAAGGTATGGGGCCTTTGGGTGGATCTAGGTGGAGCACTCTTGGATGAAGCTTTCAGATCTGATCTGGTCTTTTTCGAGATGAATCAAGAGTTCTGGCAGGAGGGGGATGGCTGGCTTAAATACCCCCTCCCCAGATCTGGCCGTTGCACAACTTTGGGGGCGGATTATCCGCCCCCTGGGAAAACTCCGCCCCAAGGGCGGATTCTCCGGGGGAAACTCCGCCCCCTCTCTGGGGCTTGCGCCTTGGTGAAGCTTGGTGAAGTTCTTGGGGGGCGGATAATCCGGCCCCCCTGAGGGGCGATTATCCGGCCAGACCGGAAAGTCCGGCCAAAACTACGCCCCCTCTCTAGGGCTTGCGCCTTGGCAATGAGAAGGGAGGCGGATTATCCGGCCCCCCTGAGGGGCGGATTATCCGGCGGGGCCGGAAAATCCGGCCAAAATTCCGCCCCCCCTTCTGGGGCTTGCGCCTGCTTGGGCAAAGGGATCCTTGGTAGAGCTGCAACACTTCAACACACATTAAATGATCCTTGGTATTGTTATCTAACACACAAAACACTAGGGATTAAGAAATGTTCTATAAATCTCCCCCTTTTTGGTGTTAGATGACAATACTAGGATTTGCAATAAAACCGGCAAATGCCACCTTAAATAAAGAAAGACACTTCCCCTAGATGTGTGCATATTTAAGATTTGTATTTGAATACAAATGCACACACTAGGGAGAACACTACTTTAAGGTTTGAGAAAAATGTCATACCACCGGAATATGAATATATCCAAGGCATACATAGATACTCCCATGAATCCATATGCCATCAAATATGCTCCAGAATTCCATGGGGTCCATGATAGATAAATCCAGAATTCCATGAATACCAAACATAGTGGTGATAGATAAATCCAGAATTCCATGATACCAAACATAGTGGAGTACGACATAGTCTTACATAGACAAACACAAATAGCAAATGAGTTCACGCTAGAAAAGGCACAAGCAAGCAAATAAAAATGACTAAAATCGAAGAGCTTGTGCCCGACCCTTGCAAATTCACGAGACCTAATAGAACTATTTCTCTCCCTTTGGAATCGAAACGCCAAAAAGGAAGAAGAGCGATGCTAACGCCCCTGGAGATCACTCCTCCTCATCCTCGTCGTAGTCATTCCCGTCCCCTTCCTCTTCATCATACTCATCATCATCGTCATCAGCTGGAGGAGTGGGTGCCCTCGGTGGAGGAGGAAAGAGACAACTCTCGAGCTTGCCATAGTTGATCCCTGAAGTGTTCCACTGAGCATACGGATCCGGAGCAGTGGGAGGAGGTGGATGGCCAGTGGCACCTGAGACATGGTGGAGGATAAGCTGCTGCGTGTGATCCCTCTCATGATCCCTGCGATACGCCTCATATTGGCCCTTGTGAATGTCAATACCCATGCAAAGAATGTTCCGCTGGAACCAATTAAGCTGCTTGACCTCACGTGCCATTGGGGACACCGTGGAATGACGACCACTAGCCCGAGCATCACGCATGAAGGACTTCGGGGCAGTGGAGGGGTGATGAGTCTTCTGAGCCTTGTTGTAGATTTTCTTGGGCTTATGAACACCATCCAGAGCAGTGCCAAAATCCTCATGGGGCAACATATGCTTGACGAGCATCATTATGAACGGAGCATAAGGAATAGAGAGCCTGTTGATCATAGCATCCGTCATCTCATGAAAAATATAGTCCATGACATCCAGTTTGTAACCTGTGGCTGATCCAGAGTTAGTGGCACACTCGTGAGCAAACGCAAGAAGTGGAACCAGGTGACCACGGATCCTGTCATTGTTGCCACCACTAGGACCGATGCAGTCCCTAAAAATTCCAACAAGGGCTACATACAGAGGAGAGAGACCAGCAAAAGTACCAGCGACTCCATCGGAGGAAAGGCAAGGAGGAAGTGCAGTATCCTTGGAGGGCTTCAGAGGAGAAATGATACGGTGGCCCGAAGGAGTGTCGCGGCCATGGAAAGCATAACCAAGAACCTGCCCAAAGGTGCGAAAGTCTGACTGAATCATGGTTGTCCCTGTCATCCACTTCATAGTGCGACGCTCATCACCACAAATCACCAGATTTGAGAAGAACTACCGCACCACAGAGGAATCATAGTTGCATTAGATAGTCATGAGGTGGTGCAGCCCCCACTACTAGGAGAACGGCTATAGGTAATCAGCACATCCGTGGCTCACATGGTTGAAGTGCCCCACGGCTAAAACAGGCGTGGCTCACCTGTGGGCAGTGCCCTACTAGTAACTAGAACAACCGTGGAGCACATGACTATAGTGCGCCACAGATGTGTGTGGGCCAGGGGCCTGTTGGCCGCACGCCAAACATCTGTAGCGCACTACAGTCATGTGCGCCACGGTTGTTAGTGTCATCTATGGCGCACATGGGGGGGTGCGCTACGCCTAAGCGCATGCCCCCCTCTGCTGTGAAACGGCCACAAACTTCTGTGGCGCACTCGGCCTAGTGCGCCACTGGGAGTAGACACATCTGTGGCGCACATGGCCTAGTGCGCCACGGTTGTTTCTACTCCCTGTGGCGCACTAGGGCCGTGTGCGCCACGAATGTGTCGATTTTTTTAGGACAGCACTTTATGTGCACATGTGTGACCACACATCCACCACCCCACACTTCACTTTCCCCTTCTTCTTCCTCCTTAGATCTAGTCGGGATCTTCTCCTTCCCACCTCAATTTCTCCACCCATTCACCATTTTTAGCATGTAAAACTTGCTTTGGATGTTACATAAGTAATAGAGGAGGTCTCCGGTCTCTCATCTCCTTCTCCGGTCGACGCGCGCACCTCTCCTTTCCATCTTTCTCGCGATCGGTCTCTCATCTAGGTAAGTTGTCCATGTAAGGATGTGTTCATGTGTATATGGATGATGTGCTCATATGTATGTAGATGATCGATGCTCATGATGTGTGTATGTGGAGAGGATGGTCATATGTGTGTGTGTATATGGAGAGTATCAATGATGCTCATGCATGTGCGTATGGAGAGGATAATGATATGTTCATGTGTGTATGGATCAGTCTCTCTCTCTCTTGTGTTTGTATGTGAGCAAGTTGCCATTTGTTTTGCCAAAATGTTGATTCATTTCCATTTTGGAAAGACTTTGGCATTTCGCAAAGGTCCTAATTTTAGGATAGGTCATGCCGAAATTTTCTATCGACCATTGCATGCATGCATTCATTATGTGGTTCTAATAGACTTCAAAATTGTACCGTGTACACCGTGCAGGCAAAAATGGTCCGCATAATGAGTGAAGGCATTGTGGCTAGATTTTTGAAATGTGCGACGGCCGACATGATACGAAATAACAAGACAGATATAAGATGTCCGTGCAGAAGATGCAAACTCAACTGGGTGATCGACCCAGATTCCGGGAATCTGCAGGCGCACCTGCTCCGCCATGGTTTCATGGATGGATACACTCGTTGGATAAGCGATGACGTAGATGATCGAGACGGTGAAGGTGGCCAACATGACGATGATCATCATCACGGCGAGAACGGCGAGATGATGAAGAGTCTCCTGGAGATGGTGAAGGTGCGGAAGCAGACCAGGATGATGATGATCTAGATGCCGGAGGAGCAGACGACGATGGAACAACGTCAGGCTGGGTGCGGGACCCTTATGTGCAAGAGCTGCTTATCAAGCAGACAAGTAACGCCAGGGCTGCCGCTAGAGAGAAAGCCAAGCTTGCGCAACTTGAGAAAGACGCGGTTACTCCATTGTATGAAGGATGCAGGCCCGATGATACCCGGTTGAATGTAACGCTCAAGGCTATGGAGATGAAGGCAAAGCACAAATTGAGCGACGCAAGCTTCGACGATATGATGGCATTCTGGCACGATCGTCTCCCGGAGGGGAACACATGTCCAACTAGTATCGAGGATGCCAAGAAAATCGTTTGTCCTCTCGATCTACCGCACGTTAGATATCATGTATGCATCACCGATTGCATCATTTATCGAGGCGAGGACGCGGAGAAAACCACATGTCCGGTGTGCGGCGTGAGTCGATACAAGAAAGGGAAGAAAGCACCTCGAAAAGTGGTATGGTACTTTCCTATCACTCCTCGTCTGCAGTGTTATTTCGCGGACCCTAAGGAAGCGAAGCTCATGCGATGGCATGCGGAAAGGAAGAAGCCAGGAGATGATGATGACCCCGAAAAGGATGAGCTGCTGACGCACCCTTCAGATGCTAGCCAGTGGAAAGCATTGGACCTCGAATTCCCAGAATTCGGTGGAGATTCGAGGAACATCAGGCTTGGTGCGAGCACCGATGGACTCAATCCGTTCGGTAGCCAGAGCAGCACGCACAGCACTTGGCTCGTGTTTGTATGGATGTACAACCTCCCTCCATGGTTATGCATGAAGAAGAAGTACATACAAATGAGTATGCTAATTCAAGGGCCGAAACAACCTGGTACCGACATCAATCTGTATCTCGGGCTGTTGAAAGAGGAGCTAGCCATGTTATGGGAATCTGGAGCCAATACTTACGACGCCGTCGCACAAGATTATTTCACTATGAGAGCCGCGTTGGTCACTACGGTGCAAGACTATCCAGGTTGCAGGTATATCTCGGGGCAGGTTATCCAAGGATTCTGCGCATGCGTTAGGTGCATGGATAACACAAGCTATCTCCAACTAGAGAAAGATCCAGGGTCATCGAAAACCGTGTTCATGGCGCACCGGAGGTGGCTCGGCAAGAATGATCCATGGAGAAAACGTGGAGACCTGTTCGATGGCAAATCAGAGACCCGAGGAATCCCAGAGCGTAGGAGCAGCGAAGAAGTGGAAGAGTTGCTGAAAAACTGGAAAGATGTCCTAAGCCTGGAAAGAAGCGAAAGAGGCAGCAACAAGACAAGCTGCTGATGAAGGTATGGAAAACAAGGTCTGTTTTCTGGGAGTTGCCATACTGGAAGTTTCTCCGCACGCCTCATAGCCTCGACATCATGCATATCACGAAAAACGTGTGCGAGAGTCTGGTCGCCACCATAATCAACATGCCAGATAGGACGAAAGATGGTCCGAAAGCAAGGCACGACCTGATATGCTTGGGTATCCGGAAGGAGCTTCACGGAGGACGCACTACTCCTGATGATCAGGAAGATGACGATGATCATGAGTCGGAGACGACACAAGGTCGTCGAAAGGGTAAAAAGTTCAAGAAGAACGAATATTACTGCCCTCCTTCTTGCTTCACTCTAAGCCAGGATGAGATCAAACAGTTTTTCAAGTGCCTTCTAGGAGTCAAATTTCCTTACGGCTACGCGGGCAAGATAAGCAGATACCTAGACGAGGCGAAGCAGAGGTTCAGTGGAATGAAGTCTCACGACTGTGCCGTGCTAATGACGCAGGTACTTCTGGTCGCACTAAGAGGGATAATGGACGAGCACGTCCGTGAAACGTTATTTGGCCTATGCAAGTTTTTCGACGTCATCTCTAGGAAGTCGATTGGCTTGAATCAGCTCAGAAGGCTACAGGAGGAGATCGTGGTGATACTATGTGAGCTTGAGGTCTACTTCCCACCCGCATTCTTCGACATTATGGTGCATCTGCTGGTCCATGTCGTGGAGGACATCGTACAACTCGGGCCGATGTTCCTCCGCAGCATGATGGCGTTCGAAAGGATGAACGGACACATCAAAGGATACGTTCGCAACAGGTCCCGTCTAGATGGAAGCATAGCCAAGGGCTTTCTGGCCGAAGAGTGCATCTATTTCTGCACAAATTATCTAGACATCGAGAACCCTGTCGGTCTTCCCGTCAACAGACACCTTGGCAAGCTCGACGGATCTGGTCACCGAGAGGGTCGTCGCATACTGCATGCAGACTTCGATTTTCGACGCGCAGACTTTGATCGAGCAAACCTCGTCGTGCTACAGCATTTAGAACTGGTCGATCCTTGGGTACAGAAGCACAAAAGGTTAATCGAGAAGAAGTACAGTGACCGGGGCATACAGAGGACGCAGGGAGAAATAATCAAAGAGCACAACTCAGATTTCACGCGTTGGTTTAGGCAGACGCTCCTTGATAATCCCCCGCGCTCGCATTCTTCTGACACGGAAAAGATCATATTCACCTTGTCGCAGGGACCGATGCAAAACCTGGTGACCTATCAGGCGTATGATATCAACGGCTACACATTCTACACGGAGGAAAAGTACAACAAGTGTGATTATTAGAACTCAGGCGTAACGTCGGAATTCTACACCGATGGCAACGTGAAGGAAAGATTCTACGGAAGAATCGAGGAGATCTGGGAGCTCGACTACTGTGGAGAAAAGGTGCCGATGTTCCGTGTCAGATGGGCAAAGAGCGTCGAAAGAGAAGACCGGTATTTCACAACCATGGTTATACCCGAAGAAGCCAAATCCAAGGCCGCCGGTGCAAACGTGGCCACGAAAAATGAACCGTGGGTAATGGCTACCAAAGTGGACCAATGTTTTTTCATTACTGACCCGACAAAGCCTAGCCGTGTTGTCGTGAGGAGAGGAAAAAGAAACATCATCGGAATGGATGGAGTCGCCAACGAGCAAGACTTCGACCATTACGGCGATCCAAAGATTGAAGATGACGACGACTACAATGCAGCAACATACATCACAAGAAGAAAAAGGACAACCCTACCCAAAAAAGGTAGCCCGTTCGAAAGAAGAAACATTAAAGTGCCGGGGCTAAATTATTCAACCGCGACAAAGAAGGGAAAAAAGATTGTAAAACGCTAGCTCAAAAAATATTGTAAAACGCGTGGTCGAAAAAGATTGTAATATTCATGGACAAATTATTATGAAATTTAGTTATACTTTAAATCATATTTTTGGGCATTTTTGGAATATTATTACTTTTGGGCATTTTTGGAATATTTAAAAGTATTTTAAAATCAAAATAAAACTTCTATGGCATATATCACCACTTTTGGGCATTTTTTGGAATATTTAAAAGTATTTTTAAAATAAAAACAAAAAATTGGGGCACCAGGATTCGAACCTGGGTGCTCTCAGGTTTAGAATAGAGTAGTGGGCAGAACCAGTGGGATAGGCTAGTATAGTTGTTAGCTAGTGGGGCTGTAGTTCTATTATGCAGTAGTTAGAAGCCGATAGGCGTAGCGCACTAGCCCATAGTGCGCTACAGATATCCGTAGCGCACTATGGCTCAGTGCGCTATGCCTAAGTGGCTTTATACACACGTGGGTCGGATGATCATGTTGATGATATGAACATGGCGCAGGATCCGGCCGAGGACGACGAAGACTGGAATGATCACTTCTTCAGCACTCAGTTTGGCGACGAAGAAGACCTAGCTGGTGGCCCCACAGAGAAAGCCACTATCACCAAGCGTCTGTTTGGTTCTCAGGAGACGCCTCCAGCTTGCGCCTTTACAGAGCCAGCTGATACAACCAACCGGCCCTTTATTCTAAGCCCTGACACACTGCATAGGGCGGCCGGTGCTCAGATTGCGGTGCCTTCCCGCTCTCCAAAAGGAAAAAAGGGCAGGAAAAGAAAATCTAGCAGCTCGAGCCAGCCGGTGGCGTCAACAACTGCGAATCCGATCAGGTTTCGGGACGGGCCACCAAGACCCGAGGGAATTATGTGGAGGATTCATGTGGCGGGTGAGCCCATGCTACCTAAGAATTTGCGGAAGCTCGCCAGTTCGGAACTGCAGAGTGTGCATGATGGCGTGCTGACGATAGAGAGACGCCTTCTATCGGAGAAAGATCCCTCGCACCCGGTATTCGTGGTTAAGGTGCCACCAGGTTTGGGCTTCGTCGACAATGCCCCTGCGGATCTGTTCTTCCTGCGGTTCGACGACATCTTCAATATGTTCCACCTATACCCGCTGCACTATACCATGGTCCGTCTGTTTTCTCTCAGCCTGGCCATGCAGATCATTAGAGAGAACACACCGGCCATCGCTATAGTGGACCCCTACTACATGCGTGACGGCTGCTTGGGTTCCCCCGCCGAACGACGTATCGTGGCCTCGTACCTAAAAAGAATCCTCGTGGCGAACAAGACAAAGGAATACATTCTCGTGCCTTACTTTCCCGAGTAAGTCGTTATTCACTCGCCACCGTCGATTGGCTTTATTAGATCATCATCATTCTTTTTCCAACACATTCCATTTGAATTTTTTGCGCAGAGATGAACACTGCATGCTCATCTCCTTATCGCCGAAGCATTCCCACGCCACGTATTTCGACTCGGGGAGTCTAGAAAAGAAGAAAAACTACGACAAGATCAAGGAAGTTCTGGATGATGCTCTCACTGGCTTTGCCTCGACGGAAGGCACCACCTTCATGCGTACGAAGGTCAAGTTCGGCAGGCACGTCTTCAACCACGTAACGGAGTTCCCCCGCGTGAAGTAGCCGGAAAACAGTAAGAAGGAAGCCTACTACGCACTCCATCACATGAGGGCGTTCCTACTTGACCAGCAAAATTCTACGCTGCCAGATCATCTCAAATAGTGGGCCGAAGCAAAGGCCAAGATCAATGATTCGGATATTAGACAAGAGATGTATCGCATCCAGCAGCAGTTTGGGGCAATCATCTTTCGTGATGTCATGACTTCGGGGGGGATCTTCTACGGAGGAAATATCCCGAATAACCGTGACATAGAAGATCGCCTAGAGATGCAGGGTGACTATAGGAAGTTCATGACGAGACAGGGCGTCCTCCCGTTCCCTAAGCCGAGCCAGAAGGCTTGATATTGGCCTAGTTGTAGTTACAAACTATAGATGACCTTTGTGTGTGTGTGGACAAGTGTACTTATCTTATTAGGTTTATGAATCATCGCTTACTTATTTTGCTTATTATTATTATATATTAATCAATGCTTGGTTTTTTTTGCTTACTCTTTGGTCCTTTGCTCAATTTGGTCCTTCTTTTTTTCCTTACTCTTTTTTCGAGAATAATGCCGATGATTGAAATGTCGTGGCACACTATATATTTGAATGTGCTACGATGGGACTATGAGCCTTGTGATATGCACAAGTCCAGGTCTTGTGCATCCTACTTGGCTCACCGTTCCATCGTAGCATATTCCTGTGTCCAACGACCTATTTATATATATGAGGCATTCTTTTCGAGTTATTTTTGTCTTTTTCGAGAATATGCCGATCATTGAAATGTCGTGGCACAATATATATGTGAATGTGCTATGACGGGATAGTTAGCCTTGTGATATGCACAAGTCCAGGAATTGTGCATCCTACTTGGCTAACGGTTCCGTCATAGCATATTCCTGTGTCCAACGACCTAGCTAGTTATATATGAGGCATTCTTTTCGAGCTACTTTGGTCTTCTTCGAGAATAGTGCCGATGATTGAAATGTCGTGGCACACTATATATGTGAATGTGCTACGATGGGATTGTACGCCTTGTGCTATGCACAAGTCCAGGTGTTGTGCATCCTACTTGGCGTACGATTCCATCGTAGCATATTCCTGTGTCCAACGACCTATGTATATATATGAGGCATGCTTTTTGAGTTACTTTGGTCTTTTTCGAGAATAATGCCGATGATTGAAATGTCGTGGCACACTATATGTGAATGTGCTGCGATGGGATTGTTCGCCTTGTGCTATGCACAGGTCCAGGTGTTGTGCATCCTACTTGGCGAACAGTTCCATCGTAGCATATTCCTGTGTCGAACAACCTAGTTATATATGAGGCATGCTTTCTGAGTTACTTTGGTCTTTTTCGAGAATAATGCCGATGATTGAAATGTCGTGGCACATTATATGTGAATGTGCTGCGATGGGATTGTCCGCCTTGTGCTATGCATAGGTCCAGGTGTTGTGCATCCTACTTGGCGGACAGTTCCATCGTAGCATATTCTTGTGTCGAACAACCTAGTTATATATGAGGCATGCTTTTTGAGTTTGGTCTTTTTGATTTAGGAGTACTTTCTATAAGTGTATCTTCATATGCGACTTTAATTATATATGTTTTTTTTCAATAATCGGTTAATTATTATTGTCAACTTATAGATGACGTGGTACGTCGTGTACAAGGGACGGGTTCCCGGAGTCTACGATGATTGGGAAGACTGCCGGAGACAGGTGCACCGTTTCAGCGGCAATAGCTACAAAGGGTACAACACTATGGCGGAGGCGGAAGCTAGATACACGCGCTATCTAGCGGGAGTTAGGACAAGGAACCGGATGAAGACCTACACCTTCGTCGCGGCGGTGATCATGCTTATCTTCTTTGGTTATTTATCCCGCGTTTGTGTCTAGCTAGCTAGTTTAGATGTCTAGGCGAGCTTCCGAGCTCTAACTTGTTCGATCGACACATGTATTCGCATGTCACCAACTACTACTTTGTAACATGATCGAAACAATGTAACTTAGACTGTGTATTCATGTATGAGACTTATCTATATGTATTTCTTTCAATCTTGTTTTTCATATTGAGTATTTATATATATAATTGTATATCTTGTATCTGTGTGTGTATATCTGCTGTAATATTGTATATAATATGTATTGCATATAATATGGCTCGGAAATTAAAAAAAAAAACAAAAAATACATCTGTGGCGCACATGGTCTACCTTCTGTGGCGCACTACACCTAAAGCGCACTATGGAAGCTTAGTGGCGCACTAGGTAGTGCGCCACAAAAGATCCCAGGGGTAGCGCACCAGCCCAAACTTCTGTGGCGCACTAGGAGGTGCGCTACGCCTGTCTCTACACCACCGTGGCGCACTAGGCAGTGCGCCACGGCTGAGAGATAGCCGTAGCGCAAGGCCCGTGGCGCACTGCTAGTGCGCCATGGATGGGCATTTAGGGTGCGCCACTAACAGCCTGTTTCCTAGTAGTGCCCATCTTGTTGGTCACATCGAGTGCCTCAATGAGCCTTGTCTTGGATTGAGCCTCAGTCAAATTGATGGGACGCATGGGACGAATCTTGAGAGTAGCATAGACATCATCATGAATAGCCCGAAAGTGAGCATTCCAAAACATTTTGTCCTCGGGGGGACCATCGCTGTCAGCCTCATCATAATAATCAGTCTGATGAATAGTGGCATACTGAAGACTGTCCATAGCCTTGTAATTGGGCCGAGACTGTTTGCCCTTGCGAGATGCGGTCCTCTTAGTTTTCTTACTTGCCTCTGCCATCCGTTCAGCCTCTCTTGCTGCTCTGCTGACCTCGGTCTCGTCAATGAATTTCCCGTCTGCAGTGGGCTTGAGATAACGGGGACAGGGACGATGGACGAAGGTCTTGGTCGGCTTGGAACCACCTGTGAATAGCATTAGAGGGATAGCATGGAGATAAGTAGACACACAAGTCCAGGAGAAAAACATGAAGAAAGAGTAGCAGTGCAACCCCATAACCAAGGAAGTGCATTGGTAGAAGCAGAACCAAAACAGAAAAAAAATTGCTCTCCGGGCCGGATTATCCGGCCCTGGCAGGGGCGGATAATCCGCCCCCCGCAGAAAATTTCTGGATTGGCTCAGATCTGCCAGGGCAAAACAGATCGGGTACTAGGGTTGCAAGTCTACTGATTCTAGCATGTAAGGAACAACACCAAGAACCTTCTACAACGAGATTTCCACCAAATAAAAGACATCCCATACAAAAGGAGAGAGATGAGGGAGTTACCCTCACTCATTGGAGGAAAATCGCGGAGGAGAAGATACCCGGAGGCGAGGTGAAGAAGATCCGGGGAGAGCCCGGAGAATCCGGTGGTCGGATCGACTCCGGGAGAGGCAGATGCTCCGGCGGCAGCTGGGGAACAAAGGTAGGGTTGGGGGAGGACTGGCTGCTCTGTTTGAGCCTGCCCTCCCCGACCCAGCCTATAAGGGGAAGATTTCGCCTGGGGCGGATAATCCGCCCCCCACTTAAGGCGGATAATCCCCCCCCCCCCCCAGAAATTTTGTACAGTGCAGAATCAGGCCAGAGCAACCTAGCAAACCTCTCAATGGTGTTTTAGGGGACTTGTGTGAAAGAATAGATGGTTCAAGAAGGGAGAGAGAGGCTTGGGTTGAGAGCATCAAACTAAGATGGTACTACACACCCCAAATTTGCAAGAATCAAATCAATCAAAAGCCAAATTCGAGTGTGTTTCCCATAAGAACAAGAGATATGCAAGAAAATCCAACGGAACCCATGAAAAACCAACTCTTCTCAAGGAAGAGGGCGGTGGCTGAAGCCACCATGTTGGAGCGCATGGCATGACACCACGAAGATGTATCTTGAGTTCAAAACCAATGCTCATCGATGACCCACATATCACAAAATGATATTAAGGGAAACGATTTTACTTGCTTTCGGCATTATGGGGGGAGGGTTGGCCCAATCAATTAGGACCACACTCCCCCTATGTCTATGCCCGCATCTAAACCAAATACATGAATAAGAGCAAGTGAGTGTGCAAGGGTAGTCAAGCCAAGCTCCTTGAATCTATGATATTTAGCTCATTCCTCAAATAACAAAATCTTGCTTCATCAAGGGGCTTCGTGAAAATATCAGCAAGTTGGTTCTTCGTGCTCACAAAGGATAGAGCAATATCTCCACGAGCAACATGATCCCGAATAAAGTGGTTGCGAATCTCTATATGTTTTGTTCTTGTATGCTGCACGGGATTGTAAGCAATTTTGATAGAACTTTCATTATCGCATAAAAGAGGCACTTTGTCACAATTGACACCATATTCCTTTAAAGTTTGCCTCATCCATAACAATTGAGTACAAGCACTTGCAGCAGCAACATATTTAGCTTCGGCGGTTGAGAGTGAAATACAATTCTGTTTCTTTGATGACCAACACACTAGAGACCTGCCCAAGAATTGGCATGCACCAGAGGTTGATTTCCTATCATCTTTGTAACCAGCCCAATCTGAATCAGTGTAACCACATAGAGAGAAACTTGAACCCTTGGGATACCATAACCCAAAATTTGGGGAATGAACCAAATATCGGAAGATTCACTTGACTGCCACTAAGTGGCTTTCTTTAGGAGCGGCTTGGTACCTTGCACACACTCCTACACTTAACACGATATCGGGCCTAGATGCACAAAGGTAAAGGAGAGAGCCGATCATGGATCGGTATACCTTCTGATCCACGTCTTTACCCTTGGGATTGAGCTCAAGATGACACTTTGTTTACATTGGGGTAGCAACGCCATTGAGATCCGTCATCTTGAACCTTTTGAGCATGTCTTGGATGTACTTAGCTTGATTAATAAAGGTTCGCTCTCTAAGTTGTTTGATCTCAAATCCAAAAAAGAACCTGAGCTCACCCATCATGGACATTTCAAACCTGTCAGTCATAAGTTTCGAAAATTCATCGTTAAAATCTTGGTTAGTAGAGCCAAAAATAATGTCATCTACATAAAGTTGGCATACAAAAAGCTCCCCATTAACCTTCTTAGTAAAAAGAGTGGGATCGATTTGCCCAACTTCGAATCCACGGTCTAGCAAAAGCTTTTTAAGGTGCTCATACCACGCACGTGGGGCTTGTTTAAGGCCATAGAGCGCCTTATCGAGTTTGTAGACATGGTTCGGAAATTTGGGGTCCTCAAACCCCGGGGGTTGCTTGACGTATACTAACTCATGTAGAGGACCATTAAGGAAAGCGCTCTTAACATCCATTTGTTGTAATTTAAAATTATGATGGGCTGCATATGCAAGAAGGATACGGATGGACTCAAGGCGAGCCACAGGAGCGTAGGTCTCGCCAAAATCAATTCCCTATACTTGAGAGAATCCTTGAGCCACGAGTCATGCTTTATTCCTCACAACAATGCTATTTTCATCCTGTTTGTTCTTGAAGATCCACTTGGTGTCGATAACATTGCGGCAATCCTTTGGCTTTTCTACGAGCTTCCAAACTTTGTTGCGTTCGAATTTGTTTAATTCTTCATGCATTGCAACAACCCAATCGGGGTCTTCAAGAGCATTAAAAACCTTCTTCGGTTCAACCATGGAAATGTGAGCTTGATGATCACATAAGCTTGCAAGCTCTCTTCTAGTGGATACCCTTCGTCGTAGATCACCAACAACCTTGTCAAGAGTGTGACCTCTTAGTTCAAGGTTGCGATCAGCACGAGCCTTGCGACGAGCCTCAATGTCCTTATTGTTTCTAGGAGGAGTGGATTCAATTGTTGTATCCTTGTCTTGATTACTGCCTTGCCCTTGATCTTGATCACCGTTACTGCCAGAAGATTGTTGCTGAACATTTTCTTCAGGCCCGGATAATCCGCCCCTTGGAGGGGCCGGACTATCCGGCCTGGGAGGTGAAGCACCAGATCCATCTTCCTGAGGATGCCTGACGGGAGTTGGAGACCCAGGGCCGGATAATCCGCCCTCGAGGGCCGGAGAATCCGGCCAGGGAGCTTCAGAGTTGTTGACTTCTCCTTCGGATCCTCTGGAACGAGTTGGAGTGCCAGGGGCAGATTGTCCGCCCCTTGGAGGGGGCGGATAGTCCGGCCTGGGACTACCAGCTTGTCCAGGGGACAGATGGTCTTCAGCAGATTGTGGTGTTGGTGCAAGATTGTCTCCAACAGTAGGAGCTTGTTGATCTTGTTGAGATGAGGGCTCCACATGTGTGGAGCATTGTCCTTCCCGATCCGCCACAAGGGGTTCCTCAATGGGGCGGAAAAATCCCACGCCCATTCTTCTTATGGCATCTTGGGGTATTTCAACATCTGCATCACAAACATCAACTTGCCCTACAAAGGAGACATTATTTTCATCGAACTCCACACTACAAGATTCTACAACAATCCCAGTGAGCTTGTTGTAGACTCTATAAGTGTGGGATTCGGCACCGTAACCAACAAAAATACCTTCTAAAGCCTTGGATTCAAATTTTGACAAACGGACACCTTTAATAAGAAAGAAACACTTACACCCGAATACCCTGAAGTATGAGATGTTGGGTTTGTTACCGGTAAGTATTTCATATGGGGTCTTGTCCAAGATCTTCCGAAGGTAGAGCCGGTTTGATGAGTGACAAGCAGTGGATATGGCTTCAGCCCAAAAATTATAAGGAGACTTGAATTCAGCTAGCATAGATCTTGCCATATCCATCAAAGTCCGGTTCTTCCTCTCGGCTACACCATTTTGTTGAGGGGTGTACGCAGCGGAATATTGGTGTCTAATCCCCTCTTCGCTAAGAAACTCGTTTAAAGTGTAGTTCTTGAATTCTGAGCCGTTGTCACTTCTAATTGCCAAGATGGGAACATTGTGTTGACGTTGAACTTCATTGGCAAAGTCAATGATAGTTTGTTGAGTCTCACTTTTCAGCTTGAAAAAATATACCCATGTATATCTTGAGTAATCATCGACGATGACCAAGCAATATTTCTTCCCACCAAGACTTGCATGAGAAGGAGGACCAAATAAATCCACATGAAGTAATTCCAAGATCCTCTTTGATGACACAATAGTCTTCCTCTTGTGGGGAGAATCATGCATTTTTCCTTCAACACAAGCCCTGCAAACACGATCTTTGGCAAAAGAGACATTGTCTTTTAGTCCAAGGATGTGGCCACCCTTTTGGAGACTTTGCAAAGTTCTCATGTTGACATGGGCTAAACGGCGATGCCATAGCCAGCCCACGTCGGCCTTTCCGAATAGACACATCAGACCCGAAGTGGTTTTCCCCGAGAAGTCCACCACATACAGGTCATTTTCGACGTATCCAACGAAAGCGACCTTTAGAGACTTGCTCCATAAGAGTACCACCAAATCATCATCGATAAAAACAGCAAAACCCATCTTGCCAAGGGCACGAACAGAAAGAAGATTGTAGCCAAGGGTCTCAACAAGCATGACGTCCACGAGAGAGATATCGTGGGCAACCACAACCTTGCCAAGACCCAATACCTGAGATTTAGACTTATCACCATAGGAGACTGTGATATTATCAAGATTTGGACGCATCTCCGTGATGATCTCCTTGCTTCCGGTCATATGACTAGTGCAGCCACTATCCAGCACCCATTTCGACCCACCGGAAGCATAGCCCTGCAAGAAAATTACTTGTTGGTTTTAGGTACCCATTTTTCAGTGGGTCCTTTCATGTTAGTAACAAGGGTCTTTGGGACCCAAATAGACCAAGCAATATATTCATCAAAAGGACCAACATAATAAGCATAAACATTTCCATAGTCATCAAAAATAAGTTCATAATTCGGATTGTGAGACCCTGCAAAACCAATATCATTAGTCTTGTCTTTTGTGACAACCTTCTCAGAAATGCTTGTCTTTAATTGTACATTCTTGGTCTTGTTCTTCTTGGTTTTCTTCTTCTTGGACTTGGTGACATACCCAAGTCCCTCTTTACCATGATTTGACCTTTGCTTGCCAAGGACTTCATCAAGCACACCTTTGTCCTTTGTAGTGATGTCCTTGATCACTTCTTTTTCCACACTAGCATTTTTCTTGTTACTATATGTTGAGTTGGACGAGCTAGGAGTATCATATTTGGCCAATCGACTTTGAAGCTAATCATGTGACTCACTGAGAATAGAGAACTCGTTTTTCAACGCCTTGTGAGCATTGTCAAGTTTCTCCAATTCCTCGGAGAGTCTATCATGAGAAGCCCCAAAGTCAATCCTTTCCTTCTTTAACTTCTTTGCCTTGGTGACAGCATTGTCACGTTCCTTAACAAGTTTCGTCACAATTTCTTCATGTGACTCTTCCATAGACTCAAGCCTCTCTTCAAGAGAGACCCGAGCTTCTTCTTCTTCTTCTTCAAGAGCATTTTTAGGGATGCAATTTCCATTGCATCCTCCCTTTCAATTCTGCCCTTTTCTTCGAGGAGTGCTTCGTTTTGGGCCAGCTGATCCATAAGAGCCTCAAAACGAACTTTGTGCTCACCTTGCAGGTTAGTATAGAAATAATCCAAAGCAATAATCTCTTCTTTAACCTTAAGACTAGCAGGATCATCCATGTCTATCATAGCCTTGGGAAAAGAAGAGTTAGAAGAAGTTACCTCGGAGCTTATTGCCATGAGGCAAGTAGAATTCTTGTTGATGATGTTTTCGTTCGGAGAGTCGAAGAGACATGTTGATGTACATGTGGTGGCTATAGCAGCCACCTCTTGAGAGCTATCGTCCTCGTCCTCATCTTCACTCCTCGATGAATATTCTTCTTGAGCCACTAGAACAATCTTCGGTTGCTTCTTGAAAGGAGCATTCTTCTTTACAAACTGTTTCTTACGTGGAGCTTTTGATTTGTCCTTGAAAATTGAGTCTTCCTCCATTATCCTCTCTACTTTGATATGGACACTCAGCTACGAAGTGCAGCCGGTCACCACAATTAAAGCATGTTCTCAGCTTGGGACCATTTTCTTTTCTTCCATAGGCTCCACTCTTGCGATCTAGTTCAGCTTTAGCCTTGGCTGGATCTTTCTAAAAGTTTCTTGCATAAAGAGCGAAGTATTGTCCGTGGATCCTTTTTATATCTTCGGGACAGTCCAGACCTTCTACCGCATATTCATCATGATCAATCACACTAGTCTTCAAGGCCATGTTGACCCCCTTTTGCATCCCCATAGCTCGAGCACGAGCATCTTCGGCATTCTTGGCAGCCACTTTGAAGGCGGCCATTTCTTGCATTACCTCATTGGATGACATGAGGTGATAGTTATGCCTACCTTGGAGACTTTTCATTTCTAAAGGTTGTGGCTATTGCGCTTGATCCAAGCATCATCAACATGAGCTGCACCGTGGTTTCTAAAGGTTGTGGCTATTGCCTTGAGCCTCCTATACATGTCCTCGTGGTCTTCTCCATCCAGCATATAAAATCCTTCAGCTTCATTGCTCAAGGAATCATATCTATTCCTTCTCATACTTTCATTTCCGATGAAGAGCTCGGTGAGAGCGTCCCAAGCTTCTTTAGTTGTGCTAAGATGCTGAATGTGTGGCATGTCTTTGTCACCCACACCAAGTTGTATCATGTGTAGAGCTGTAGCATTGAGTTGGCTATCGACCACTTCTCTCCTTGTGAGATTGTTAGGATTTCCAACGTGAAGACCATTTTTGATGATCTTCCACAACTCTATGGAGGAACTGCACACATGAGATTTCATCAAAAATTGCCATTGAGAGAAAGTAGATGCTGAAAGTTTGGGTGGATCACCCCTATTATGTATATGTGGGCGAGGAATAGGCGGATCAGGGGAATACACATGAGAAACCTCATTGTATCCATCCTTACCGCTATCCTTTTTCGAGGAGGAGCTCTTACTAGTATCATCACCTACCACTTCGTTATCTTTGGAAACAGTTTTACCCATTTCCTTGGATTGCGGAGTGGTATCCTCAGAGTTAGATGGAGGTGATGCTGCGGATGTGGAGAGACGCATTATCAATTGACGCATCTCTTCCATCTTAGCCTTCATCGAACTCACCAAGGTTGTTTCCAACGTCTTGAGATCGTTCATGGTGACTACCTCCGGAGCATCACTCCCATCTCCCTTGGAACCCATACTTCTCTTAGGCGGTTAAGCCCGAAATAAGAGCCGAGGCTCTGATACGAATTGAAATGGATCGTATGGGCACCTAGAGGGGGGGTGAATAGGTGATAACCAATTTTTAATACATTTTCAATTTTAGGCTTGACACAAAGTAAATTCTCTAGATATGCAACTACGAGAATTTCCCTATATGTAACCCTAACTACTAAGCACGTAAAAGAGGAGCGAGGAAACCGTAGTTGAGTACGCGGAGACACAGGGATTTGTTTTACCGCAGTTCCTTCCTTGTTAAGGGAAGTACATCTGCGTTGGAGGGGTGGGCGGTTCTAAGACCACCACGCCACAATAGGCCTCACCCTATTCTCCGATGGATCTCGCCACGAGAGGCCTGATCCACCTTCTCCACTATTGGATCCCTTCGAGGCGGGAACCGGTGCCTTTTACAACACTATCGGGGCACACACTCACAACCGAATTGGGGGCTCCCGAGATGACAACAAGCTGCCACAAGAACAAGGTTTATCAATATAAACAAAAACGAGGATCTAGATATTTGCAAGAAATACTAGATCGGAGGTTCTCCAAATGAATGGAGAGGAGATGAAGCGCTTGATTGCTGATGATGAAGATCGAGTTCTCCTCCTTCGATTCCCCAAGGTATGGGGCCTTTGGGTGGATCTAGGTGGAGCACTCTTGGATGAAGCTTTCAGATCTGATCTGGTCTTTTTCGAGATGAATCAAGAGTTCTGGCAGGAGGGGGATGGCTGGCTTAAATACCCCCTCCCCAGATCTGGCCATTGCACAACTTTGGGGGCGGATTATCCGCCCCCTGGGAAAACTCCGCCCCAAGGGCGGATTCTCCGGGGGAAACTCCGCCCCCTCTCTGGGCTTGCGCCTTGGTGAAGCTTGGTGAAGTTCTTGGGGGCGGATAATCCGGCCCCCCTGAGGGGAGGATTATCCGGGCAGACCGGAAAGTCCGGCCAAAACTCCGCCCCCTCTCTGGGGCTTGTGCCTTGGCGATGAGCAGGGGGGCGGATTATCCGGCCCCCCTGAGGGGCGGATTATCCGGCGGGGCCGGAAAATCCGGCCAAAATTCCGCCCCCCTTTTGGGGCTTGCGCCTGCTTGGGCAAAGGGAGGGGCGGATTATCCGCCCCTGGTGGAGCCGGATTATCCGCCCCCAAAGGCAGAGTCCTTTTCCCTTTATTCTCAAATAGAGCTGCAACACTTCAACACACATTAAATGATCCTTGGTATTGTTATCTAACACACAAAACACTAGGGATTAAGAAATGTTCTTTCAGCAACTATCCAGAGAAGTTACATCAAGACACCAAGTAAGCCAAGATGCAATCTAGTTAAATCCTTTTAAGGGTGGTAGTACCCTAGTTGTCCCGAAACCAACTTGTTGTTTCTATCCTTTCCGAATATCGGGACGATATTCCTTTTAAGGGTGGTAGTCTGTCACATCCCAAAATTTTGCAAATTTTGAAATGTGAAAAATAAACAAACAAAATAAACAAATGATGAAATTTAGGGGGAAAAGAAACTTTTGTTTCTAAATGGAAACATCAAAACCTTACTTCAACAAAATTTTGAATGAGAAATCAACAACCAAATTTCAAATAGATCAAATGCATCCGTGCATGGAATGTATCTTTATTATTGAGGTTTTGGAAAAAAATAATCCTAAACCCTAAACTCTAATGAGAGAAATGATCATCAAGTTCTATATATGACTATGGCTTTGTTCCATATAAAATTTTAGCAACTACATTCCTAAATAATCAATAATGATAAACACCAATATTACAAAACCATGGGAATTGGTTTCACTCTATTTGGAGCCATGGATAAAAACTTATGATTTATATAAAAATAAAAAAAGAAAGTATTCTAAGGCTAATAAAGCTCATAGCTAAAATCAATATTAAATTGTGAACAAAGTAATTCTAAAGGATATAAAAATATAAATAATTATTAAATAAAATTATACAAACTGGAATCACCATTTTTGGAACTATAAATAAAAAGATATGAATTATATAAGACAAAGAAGAGAAAAACAAATAAGATTTTGTCGTTCTTATGGAATCGGCAGAGCCTAAGAAGGCTAGATAGAGGTGTGGGAGTGAGAAGGAAAGCGAGCGACGACATCCATAGACGGGATTGGGAAGAAGCAAGCGTCGGGGACACAAGAAGTACCCAGGTTCAGAGCCCTCGGGGTGAGGTAAAGCTCCTACTCCTGTCGATCTCACTATGAGGATGAACACAAAGAACTACAAGGCTCCTTGAGCTATATCTGGCCTAGATAGCAATAAATGAGAGTCCAACCCTTGCTATGTTTCCCCTGTCGCCCCTTATATAGGCCGAGGCGGCGTGGGCAGCAACCTGGCCGACTGGCGGGCCCCAGCCGGCTAGGTCATCTACAGTGGCCAGCATGGAGAGCATGTACCCATAGTCAAGCCCATGCCGCCACGCTGTCTACAGTGGCTGCCGTGCGGGTAGTTATGCACAGTACCGCCTACTGTCCACTGTTACAACCATCATTGGTAAAGTCGTCGGTATGGGCCGAGTGTCTGAGTATCCTTTCTATCTTGTCCATCGCCCTGCGCGTACTGCGCACTGTGCTCTACATCATCGTGTACCTTGCATGTCTTGAGTGGCCGGCTAGGGTAGCCTAGCTGGCTGATCCGTCTGGGCCGGGTGGTTGGTTCCACCCGGTAGTCTTTTTCCTTTGCTCGTCTCGTACGGCTGATGGTTCTGCCGGTTCGCTCTTGGTCTGTCTAGCTCTATCCGACTGGCATGGTCCAGCCGGCTGGCTGCCTTTGGTGATGATTTTTATCAGGCTGACTGGTTCGCCATCTTGGTCTCCGTCTGGCCTTCCTTCTGGTCTGTCTTTGAGTTTCTTCTGTCCGGCTGCCTAGCTGGCTGGCAGGTTGTGCCTCTTTGTATCTTGTTTGGTTAAGCTACCCAGGGGTGATCCCCCCGACACTAGCTCCCGAGCGTGCGTAGATTCCACCCATAGGCGAAATGTGTGTGGGCTCAAAAATCTAGTTCGAATTTTTTGCCGGCTGAAATTTGGCGGTTGAACTACCCGTCCGCGTCATCACTAACGTCAGCCACGCCGCAATGATGGTCGTGGGAGGATGTGCATCGAGGGGTAGCATCGCCTGTGGTCTCGGGAACCGCTGTCAGCGCCTCATCTCCCGCGCGTGGGATCTTCTGTGCATTGTGCGCTGTCACAAGGGATTCGGCCGGCGTCGGATCTGTGGGGGGACGCCACATGGCGAGTCGGCGGTTTGCCTCCCAACCCCTTTAAGTAGCGGCCGCGGCACCCCGCCGTCCCCCATAGCCATTTGCCCCCTTGCCCCTTGCCATCGACGCCATGCCTCCTATCTGTTTTCTGCCTCCGCCTTGCCCTTGCGTCACCGGCGAGCTCGCGCTGCTCCGCTCCACCAGCGCCGCCAGCCATTCCCTTGCCGGAGCGACGGGTCATCGGCACTCCTCCGCCGCTCCCCTTTCACCTTCCCCTCCTCCTTCTTCCTCTCTGCCACGCTCAGCCACTGTCGCCATGGCAGAAAGCCGAGGTTCTTGGAGCGCCTCCTCCGTGATGGAGTCGCAGGTGGAAAAATACCGGCGGTTGCGCCTCCTGCTGACAGCCGGCGACGTCGGGGTCCGCCTCGCCCCTGCTGGCGAAGTCTCGCTGGCTCCTCAAGCTGGCGAGCGCTTTATTTTTCTCGCGCATCTGGTGCGTGGCCTAGCCTTTCCGGCCAGCGCCTTCCTCCTTTCCTTTCTCACCATTTTGATCTCCGCCTCCACCATCTCGGCCCGAATGCAATCGGCATTCTGGCCCACTTTGTAGCATTCTGCGAATGCTACCTCAGGATCCAACCAGATCTTGGGCTCTTCTGCTGGCTCTTCCTGATCAGGCCATAGGTGCAGTACGCCAAAGGGCCACTCGTGCCCTGCGGCGGCGCCTCCATCTACTCCCGGTCGCAAACCGGCTACCCCAAGGTCAAGCTGCACGACACAGTTAAACTCTAGCAGCAAACGTACTTCTACGTACGGAACCTGGGGTCTAAAGACAGCCTCAATCTTCCGCTTTCCAGGACATGGAGTCTAGCCGGGTGCACTGGGAGGAGAAAATATTCGGCGCTAAGGCGGAGTCGGATGCCCTGCTGCAGCGGATGAGGTCACTGGTGACGGCTGGCCTAACCGGCATCGACGTGATGCTGAGATGGGTTAGCTGGCTAATGATGCCCCTGCAGCAGCGAGCGCAGAAGATGTGCTATTACTTCGGGCGCCTCGACCCTACCCGGCTCTACCGCCGCGATACCCCCTTCGCCAACCTTTATGAATGGGTGTGGATGATCACCAAGGAGAAGATCAAAGCCGACTAGCTCTTTGGTCTGGCTCCTTACACGTGCGAGAATCGCGCACCCAGGGTAAGTGTGACTTGCTTTTCTTGTTTTTCCTTTCGTTCTTCCTTCATCTGGCTAAACCACTTTATCCGGCACTGACTCGTTTCTTCTTTCGCAGACCTTCCCTTGCATCATCCGGGAAGAGGGTGAGGAGCCCCTCCAGGTCTTCACCGCCGACCTCTCCAAGCCGCACCCGCGTCGGGCCAGCGGCGAGGGCTCAGACAGCGAGTAGGGATTCTTCCCCAGCCGGGGGGGGCGAGGTGGTGGAGGATCCGCACGGCCACGTTCCAGAGGAGAACGACGGCACCGCGCCGTCCGAGCCTACCCGGAAGCGAGCTGGTGAGGGCTCCTCGAGCAGCGCCGCCGCGACTGAAGACCCGGTCATGAAGCGTAGCCGGGTGGGGGTTCCTCCGCGCCCTGTCCGGACCACAGGTGGCCGGAAGAGGTCTGGACCCGTGGTGCAGGGGTAAGTTTCTTGCATTGTTCTCTTTCTTGCTCTTTCTTTTTCTCGCATCTGCCCTTGTTCCTGTTTTGATCTTGCCTTCTTTTTATAGCGCTGACGGGCTCGCAGCGTGCCCTCTCCTTCACCACCTTGCGATCCTCCTCCCCATCTGGATGCCCCCGCGATGGCTGCTCCGCCTCTCGCGACCGAAACCATGCCCCGCCAGAGCCGGTGGCCGTGGTCCAGCCGACTCTCGTCGCGCCCGAGCGGACGGTGAGTCAACCGGTGCGGGGGGGCCCACGCCGGCAAGGACATGGTGATCGTGGAGGATGTCGACTCCGACGAGGAGGCGATGGTGCAGTGGCAGGCGGCCATACGCGATGCCCCGGCTGCTCTAGCCGGACCGCTGGCGCCGCTACCGGTGGAGGCGGGAGCTTCCCTACACACCCTTGAGGTGAACCTCGAGGTCGGGCTCCAGGAGTGCAAGCAACTCCGGGCGACGCTGGCTGGCGCCAACGAGGAAGCCACGAAGAAGCTGGCGTCGACACGAGGGACCGCGCGAAGTAAGTTCCTCCCACATTTCCTCTCTTGCGTTCTTTTTCGTTTTGTTTTGTTTCCGGCTATCTTCTCACTTGCGTCCTTTTTCACCTACTGCAGCCGTCATGGTGTGCGCGCAACACGAAATTGACTGGCTGAAACGCTCCAATGGGGACCTTAGCCGGGACAACGTCGCGCTCCGGCTCTAGGACAAGGAGTGGCACTCCAAGGTAAACCAGCTAGAGGCCACCCTCAAGGAGCGGTATGACGCCCTCGCCAGTCGGGCCACCCGCCTTCGACCTCCTGGATAAGGATACCACCCGGCTGAAGGAGCACGCCGAGTTCCTGGATGACGAGCTGATGAACGTCGGCCTTGTTGACAAGGGTAAGTTTTCTGTCTTTGATTTTCATTCCGTCTGACTGCCTTCTGCCGGATTACCCCTTTTGACTTGCCCCACTAAGCCCAAGGATTCTACCCCCAAGTAGATGCTCTTGCCTACGACCGGGTGCAGCAGGTTACGCCGGGTGAGAGGGTCGCTGTCCAGGACTTGGTGGCGCAGCTCGGGGAGGATGCTGCTAACCTGCGCAAAGCTGCATCCGGCATCGACGACCTCGTCTTTCCGGGAGAGCTTCTGCCGGAGATCATGGGGGCCCTGGCGATCAAGCTGGGCGATGCTCCGAACGCCATCGACCGGCTGCGCGACCTTGCCGCCCGCGTCAGCTCTGAGATGGCGCTGGCCCTGATGCTCTCCTGGTACAAGGACGCCCTCCTCGAGAAGCTGGTGGTCGGCTTCCGAGCCGGCGCAGATTTTTCCGCTGTGCGCCAGGCCTACCCCGGGATCTGCTCCACCGCCATCACGATCGCCGGCTACGCCGACATGGACGAAGTGCTCACGGACGGAGAGGGAAGCGCGGGAGAATATGGTGGCGCGGAGGCGTATTCGCAGCCGGGCGGGGCCAGATCGACCGCTCCTCATGGCAAGGGCCCGGCCGCTTGAAGAGGAAGACCCTGGGATGTCAGGTGGAATTGTAGATAACTTTAGTTTTTAGTACTTGCACTTTTGAACAATCTGTTTATGCGGGGGCTTCGTCCCCTGACGTTTAAGTAACTGTCTGGCTGGGTTTGCCTTTGTGCACCCATTGTCTTTACACCTTGGTCGACTAGCTTTTCCGGCTGGTCCACTCCAGCCGGTATTATCTTGCTTTTTTTTCTTGTGCTCTTTGCGAACCTTCACTTGCGTTTTGCTACTTATGACTTGGCGGCGATCTGCCCTTTCGCCTTGCCTTCCCGACTGCCACTTGCGAGCCGGATCGGGCAAGCTGCACAACAATCCGGTTGTGCGTGCGTGGTTGTCTCCCTGGACCTTTTTCTCTATTACTTTCCTTATCTTGCCTCTTCTTTCCTTCTTCCATCTTTCTGTCTTTCTTTCTTTCCTTCTTTCCTTCTTTCGTATTTTCTTTCTCTGGACGGCTAGATTCTCTTAGCCGGACGAGAGGGGTTGTGCCCCTGCCACAGAGGGTCTTGCCACCTTGCTTTCTATCTGACTTCGTCTTTCTTCGTCCGGCTGGTGCACCCGTCAGCCGGACCCCACATGACTCCAGTGGGGTCGCGCCAGCGCACCCACTAGGTGTAGCCCCCGAGATTCGGAGTGGCTACCGCAGGTAGGTGCTTCGAATCTTTTGTCTTTGATTTCTGACTCGGTGCGATTTGTGCAAAAAGAAACATACAAAAATAATTTCTTATCAATATGTTGTCATGTTACGCGTTATTTTACTATCCGAACCAAATTTCTCTGTTTTGAAAAGTATATTTCATTTTATTTATATCTTTATTTGTTTGTATTTATTCCATAACTTTTTCATAATAGCTCCAAATAAGCTCAATTTTGTTTCTAAAATTTTGTAATATTAATTGGATCTTTTTATGCTATAATTTAGCAATAATCTCTGCCTTAGCAACAGTGGGTTTTATAAAGTCAATTTAATTTTCGTTAGGAACATTTGGGCGAATCAACTATAGGATATAGGATTTAGATACCAGGATTTGGATTCAGTTTGTGAGAACTTTGCATGGATGTAATGAAATGCTTATGAATGCTTCATGATTTTCATTTTGAAATCTTGCACACCAATTCTACAATCCATAATCAATCCATGCCCTTTTGCCTATATGGATACTTAGGTCATAACAAAAGAATATAAGATTTTGAATTCAAGGTTGAGAGGATTTTCTATTCAAAAAAGTTTCTTCTCTTTGAGAATTTTCAACATAGTCAAACAATCAATCAAACTTATTTATTTATTTCACATTCCAAAATTAGGAAAATTTTGGGATGTGACAGACTACCACCCTTAAAAGAAATCACGTCCCGAGATTTGGGAAGGCTAGAAACAAAGAAAGGTTTGGGATCCATTAGGATGCTACCGCCCTTAAAATAAAATTGACTAGGTCATTTCTCGAGGATTCACTTAGCTCAGATTGGTTGTCCTTTAGACTTTTATTGGCACAATGTCTCTAGCACATTCTAAACATCATGATTGATAGTTTCCGAGAAAGCACTTCTTAAACTAGCAAAACTCTCATGGTGGGCAAATAGGGAACGTTTACTTCACGATGCCCATAATTCACGGTTGGGATTCATCCTTACCGTACATTCCTATGCTTAGCAATGGATGCTTTTAGAAGGGTGTAACAATATACCATTCTAGGGTTTAGGATCAACGTCGACTCTCTGCTAAGGTTGAAAAGGGCACTCAAGATTCGCAAAGCCAACAGTACAAGAGCGAATAATAAGAGTAGTAGGAATAGTGATCAATCCATCCTGCACCCAAATAATTACCCTATATGAGGATAGGTGAATCATGTTTTTCTATCACTCGGGCATTCTCACTTGCCTTGAAGAATGTTTCCATGGGCACGAACTAATGCTCTATGTATACTCCCATGTATTCAATCAACAAAGCTACTACTAAAACTAAATTATCGATACTTCAACTTTCAGGTTGCGTAATCTACTACATAACATCATTCCAACACTTCATACTCCCACATCTCTTTTTTTTCTTTAGATAAAGCATTCTCCTTCCTAAATGCATTGTGCTGTCAAACCTTCCACATAACACATCATTATATCTCCAAGGGTTCACGATAGGGAAGAATAGATTCTATAGGAAAGAAACGACTAAGAAAATAATCCTACCCATAACTATATAAAGCAATCAATGTCACAAACAAGGAAACAATCATAAGAAATCAACACACAAGCAAGAACTTGCATAACAATAATACATAGGTCTAAACTTAGTAGTATATAACTACAAAATAGTTTGAAAGCATTGGGAACAATACTAGAGTAAAATAGAGCAACATATAAGCAACAAAGAAAATCTGTCAAAACGGTAAAACAGGTTTCACGAATTTTTCTGACCGACTTAAACGCGTCAGGAATTTTAGCCAAATTTTTTGCATGTACCATAGGTAATTACGCTCCATATCCTATTTTTTTTAGATTTTTATGAGTTACCAATAAAATCGCGCGGTACTACAGGTCCGGCAGAAAACTGCAGCAGTAATCTCTCGAATTTCAATCAAATTACACCATTAAAATGATTTTAAAACCACACGAAAACTCCAGCAACTTTAGAGATTCAAAACAACAGATCCTAAACAAGGCATCACACGATATGGTTCAGTACAAATAAACAAGCAACCTATATTGTCATACCACATAAGTTGGTAAGAACAATATGCTAACACGATAGCGATGATCTCCTAAAGAGATAAAATATGGTTGTCCAGACCTACCCAAACTTGGTGAGATGTTAATTTATTTCATCTTATTTATTGTTTTACTTATATGCTAACTCTCATATAGGTATCATAAGAATGGACAACTATAAATTTTGAACAAGAAGAGGTTATAGAAAAGATAGACAAGGAATATAAGAACATCTAATAAGTAGAAAATATGATAGTTCTCCTAATATAGGTCTCTTATTGCTAATCTATTTCTAAGGTCACGATTCTACAGTCAACACACAGCTCTGATACCATCTTGTAACACCCTCGCTTGATAAGGCTGAGTTCATGTGTATAGTTCCAATCCCTGGATCGGTTCATTGGCACACACAGTACAAAATGATACCAAATATAACTGTGCATCATAAATACAATGAATATGATCCAGAATTTACATTATTTATTCAAGTACACAGCGGAAAATGAATACAAGGTAGATCTCCATCCTTCAAATGTGCCACAGGCGAACAATTGTTGAGTGGAGTCTCGCGACCTATAACGATCTCTTAGAAACGATATAACCTGCAACATAAAACGTTGCAGCCACGAATGGTCAATACATTGAATGTATGGCAAGTAGGCTAAAGTGGTTAACAACATATCTATCAACTACATGCTTATTTGGCCAAGTGGAGTTCAGGCTCATTTGCATAAAGCAACAGTTTTATCCTAACATTTGTAACAAATTAGTTTTCTAATACGATAAATAGGACACTCTGGTTCACTCCCAGGTGCTCCTACCCAATTATGTTCACCCAACAAGTTTTAAGTAATTAAGAAATAAGGATGAGTGAGAAATATCAAAGCATCAGTATCAGGTCGCTCAAATTGTCCATAATCAGGGACACGGCTAAGCACTTAGTTTATACACCCTGCAGGGGTTAGTACACTTTACCCATGTGACTTGGACAGCCCAGCTCGTACCACCACCCTCATATTGGGTGATGATAGGGAGAAGTCCAAGAAGGAACCGTTCGGGAAGTAGCTCCCCAAACCCGACACGCACCGGTCCAACCTACACTATTCTACATCTCTAGATATGTGGGTTCGAGTTACCACAACCTACTGAGTCCAACCAACCGCCCATTCCATTATTGGCACATGGTTGTACACATAAGTTACCAAATAAAGAAACCAATCCTTTCTCAGTGTCCTGGGCGGCATGCCCCACCATAAATCCACACTCGATGACCCAATCAATGCCATTCCGCCCAGGTGGTTCATTAAAACATATTGGTTTGTCATTTAACAAAACATAAGCCTTTCAAAACATATAACTTTTCATGATGTGATTCCCTTCCTCGTCTAAATAGCATAGCTAAGCAATCTACCAATACGATGGCTCATAAACAAGGAATACTAGGGAATAATATGGGATATAGCATAGCATATACACATCAATTCCTACAGATGCAATTCTACAAAAGCATCTACAATGCATAGGAAAACAATAGGACATTTATGACCAAGATAGCACCACTTGCCTTTGATGTAGATGTAGTCAATTAGATAATCCTCACAATCCTCATAGATATAATGGTTGCACTCGTCATAACCACAATACTTGCAGTTATATTAGTTGCAATCACACACGTTGCACTTCTCGCAATCTATCGATCAAACAATTGCATACAACATAAACAATAGCACATAGAGATCAAACAAATACAACAAATAAATGTATGACAATTTAATAAGTCACAATGGTTGTTATTTTAGTTCTCTAAACAATACTGAAGTATATGATGCATGAAAGAGACCAATTAATGCAATGGAGTACTTGTTATTAATAATTACTTGCCAATATAGGGTTTTTAATAGTTCTGTTGTAACGACTGTTCTAATTGTCGAATTAAATTCGTTTCTTGGGTTTACTGGAATTAACCAGTAGGCGTTGGATTCACCCTAATCAGAGTTATAGATCTTTTTGTATGATTTAAATATTGTTTAATGGGTTTTAAATGATTCACATAGTTTCTGTTGCCTACAAATCAAACTAAAATTATATCTGTAATCTTCACGGAATTGTGATTCCAGGGACATATTATTTGCAATTTTCTGAATAGTATTTATTTTCATATGAATTTATTACTCAAAAATGGGTATTAGCTTGTTTAAATATCTACAAAATAACCTTACAGTATTTTCCTGAACCATTTGCATATTGATGATCTACATGTAACCCGCTTTCCATCGGTATATCATTTATATTTTTGTGACAAGCAATTAATTTACTATGAATTTAATGATTTATAAAGCCATTAAAACTAATTAAATTGCTACGGGTTAAATAATCCGCAAAGGCTGGATCTAACCAGATATTATTAATCTACATTACAGTAGCTTTATATTGTTCATATTTTTTGGAGTTACAGATAATTTCCTATGAATTCATTAACCTAAAAGACCATTAAAACTAATTAAATTAATGCAGTAACCACGTATAGTAAAAGTTAGATATAGTGCCATAATAATATTCTACATGTTTTCTGAATCCATTGATATATAATTTGCTATTTTTGGATCTACGAATCTTTTTATATGATTTTTGCAAGTTTACACAATTTCGTGCAAACTAAATTCAATTTCAAATCTACAGGGAATATTCCCTGGGAATATTCTATGTTGACTGAGACGCGGGGCTGACCAGGTGTTGACACGTGGCGAGATCCGGTTGGCTCATACCCCTTCGCGGAATCGATCTAATCCTGGCCGTTGGGATGAGATCCAGTGGTTAGGAGAGGAGATTGACCCGATTTTGGTTCAGAATAGACAAGAAATAGATCTGTGTTAGAGAGACAAATCCGTATGTCAAATTGAAAAACTTAGAACATAAAAGTTGTGGGGAATCATTATTCCTACCATCTCACCAAAGGAATTTGGATTTGAAGAAACGAGCGCGAGTACATCTTGGATTTACACCGTCAGATCTGAAATATTGCGATGCGAAATTCGCCGGCTGTGGTGGATGAAAAGAGGTGAGGTTTGTCGAGATTGAAAGATTTCGACGAGTTCTACAACTTTCGTTTTTTGGCCGAAGGCAAACAACGAAGTCTAGATGGGTTAAAAAGCGAAATAAGATTCAGGCATGTGTAGATTCGGGATTTCGAGAAGGAAAACTCATACCGTTGTGGCTCCACGAGTTTATATAAAAGGTTTATGATGGTGGGGATATAGGTTTTGGAATAGGAAACAAGTAGAAACAAACGGAAGTCGATTTGAAGTCGTAGATTAAAAGTTACGAGTGTTTGAATAGAGATAGGTCTAGAAAACGTATTTTCACAAGATTTTTAAAGCAACTGGCACATCAGTCATGTACGCGTGTGCTGGCTGGTCCCGCCGTCTGCTAGCTGGGCCGGCCTGCTTAGATTTTTTTCCTTTTTCTTTTTTCTATTTACTTGTTTTTCTCATATCTTTTGCATACGAACTCCAAATGATATGATTCTTGTTTCTAAATTTTTCTAAAATCAAATAGATCATTGTAGGATCATATTTATAATCTTTTTACCAGTTTGCAAATAGTGGATTTATAAATCCTTCTATATATTTCATTTTATTTATATCTTTATTTGTTTGTATTTATTCCATAACTTTTTCATAATAGCTCCAAATAAGCTCAATTTTGTTTCTAAAATTTTATAATATTAATTGGATCTTTTTATTTTATAATTTAGAAATAATCGCTGCCTTAGCAACAGTGGGTTTTATAAAGTCAATTTAATTTTCCTTACGAATATTTGGGTGAATCAACTATAGGATATAGGATTTAGATACCAGGATTTGGATTCAGTTTGTGAGAACTTTGCATGGATGTAATGAAATGCTTATGAATGCTTCATGATTTTCATTTTGAAATCTTGCACACCAATTCTACAATCCATAATCAATCCATGCCCTTTTGCCTATATGGCTACTTAGGTCATAACAAAAGAATATAAGATTTTGAATTCAAGGTTGAGAGGATTTTCTATTCAAAAAAGTTTCTTCTCTTTGAGAATTTTCAACATAGTCAAACAATCAATCAAACTTATTTATTTATTTCACATTCCAAAATTAGGAGAATTTTGGGATGTGACACCGGAGATTTGTCCCTGCAGGGTATCTTGCAGAGTAGGAATGTTTCAAATGCATGGGGCTAAGCACGACCTCTCCGATCTCTCTCAGTGATCTTAGCGAGGAAGAGTGGAATCATGACAAGGGTGACACAATGAGTTTACCCAGGTTGGAACAAATGGTTTGGGAGGGGGGTGGGCCGTCCGGTTCGGACCATTAGTCCCGACCCAGCCATGGCCAGGACTAATGGCCCAAACCAAAGGTCGGTTTTCTACTAGTGGCTCGAGGAGGCGACTGTAGTGCGGTATCTAGATCCAGAGATGATGAAAGGAGGGAGGAATATGGGGAAATTACCTAGGGCACAAAGCCAATGTGCAGGAGGGAAGGCGGAGGTTGGAGGAGGCAAGGGAGAGCCACAACTATGGTTGTGACGGTGGGCAACATGGCCGGAGTGGTCGACACCTCGCGGGTGCTCTTGCAGTCAAACACATGTTATCTTATATCGGATGGGATCTCATAGTTGCATTATCACTGAACAACAAAAATAACAAACGGTCACATGCATTGTTAGGAGTTGGTAGGAACATACAATGGTATTTTCTTAGCGATGGCACATAAGATAGTTGTTGTGCTAGAGGATAGAGAAACGGAAAAAAGCTAAGGGAACATCTGTTAGTAAGCAAGACAAGGCATTTTGCTCCATTTGTTATAGATGTCTTATCTTACCCACACATTTTCTAGGTCATATTTAATCATGCCATAATTTTATGAGTATGCAAACCAAAATTATAGGAGATAATGCTAAAACTATAATACATTGTATAACATGTTTTTTTGCCTACTCTAATCACATGCAATGTTTGAGATAAAATTATTTTATCAACCATTGTACATCCGCTTGATATCCAGTACTACACGTCAACAACTCACACTACGGCACACAGGCTCTTTGCCGTGTGGGCAAAAGACACGGCAAAGGCCTTTCGGAACACGGCAAAGGTTTTGACGTGTGTATACACACGGCAAATTCCACATGGCAACGTTCGCCACGGCAAAGCCCATTTGCTGTGTGTTCTCTAAATAAGACACGGCAAAGGCTTTGCCGTGTGTCTTATGCGTAGACACGGCAAAGTAAAGTAAGATAACGGTTGACGGTGTCTATTCTTTGCCGTGTGTCTTCTCGAAAAGTACACGACAAAGAAGTTGTCTTTGCCGTGTGTCTCCTTGAAAAGTACACGGCAAAGAAGCTGTCTTTGCCGTGTGTCTCGTGGAAAAAGTACATGGCAAAGAAACTGCCTTTTAAAAAAAATAAAAAAAATTAATTTTGTTTCAAACTTTTTTGAATATTATTTACTTGATAATCTCATATAGAATATTTTAACCCTTTGTATGTTAAATATTAGGTCAAATTGCACTCATAATCAAACTTCCCATGTGGTCACCCATCCTAACACTACTCTAGGCCTAGCACGCTTAACTTCTTCGTTCCTTCCAACTAAGCTATCAAGAAAGAAATCATACCTTGTTGCTAATACTTCCATATCAATGCTATTAACTCTTGGACCATAATGTCACACATCTCAGTTTTAGATTCCAAAAAATTATTTAAGTAAACAATAATGAAAAGTAATAATAACCTTGAATCCAAATAAAAAATAAAATGATTTTATTTTATTCCCTTTTTCTATTTAATATGGAATAAATCATATATTTAAATCCGTAAATCGGAATTCGACAAATAAAATGTCTAAATCGATCAGAAAAATGTGAGGAATCCGAATATGACATCCATATAATCTTGTGAAAATGGGGTGGTATCATTTTGAATTATCCATTTGGTGGTTGCTTCATAAAACCCCCCGTTTTTTGTGCCCGGAAAATGAAAAATGGCTTTTTGGTGCGAGGAAAAGGAAAACTTCCTCCAGCAACATTATTCGTCATTCCATAATGCACATGCATGCATGATATGGTCACATTATCATAAACTATGCCTTGATTCTAGCCATAATATTGGTCATTTGACCCCAAAGCCAGGAAACGTCGAATGAGATAGGTCATTTTGTGAAGGTTTTTTTGAGACATACTCAATATAACAAGTTTGATATTTTTACTTCCAACCATGTCACATAATATGACACCACGTGAAGGTTTCGCATTGTCTCGATCGTTTTTGAATTTTTTATGACTCTTTAAAACTATCGACAAACTTTGTCGAACGACGGGTATGAATATTCTTAGCTCGGAGCTGAGCCTCTCTAAACTTTCACTGGATCTCTGATGAAATAGCATATTGTGAATCTAAAAATGATTTTTTTAAAAAATCATGCCCATCCGGTGATGTACCTGTAGTTCATATCTAACCCACTTCCTATCGATTCGGCAGGAATTTGTCTTTTTCACCTAGAGTGGACGGAAAGGTTTGAGATCCTCCCGTTAGGACATTGTACATTTAAGGTGGTATAGTATTTTTGAAAAATGGGGTGGTAGAATTTTGAATTAGCCATTTGGTGCTTATTTCATAAAATTCCCTGTTTTTTACGCTCGTAAAATGGAAAATGGCTTTTTGGTGCGACGAAAAGGAAAACTTTCTCCTGCAATATTATTCGCCATTTAATAATGCACATGCATGCACAATATGGGCAGATTATCATAAACTATGCCTTAATTCTAGCCATAACATTGGTCATTTGACCCGAAAGCCAGGAAACCTCGAATGGGATAGGTCATTTTATGAAGGTTTTTTTGAGACATATTCAATATAACAAGTTTGATATTTTTCCTTGCAACCATGACACATAATATGACACCATGCGAAGGTTTGGCATTGTTTCGATCGTTTTCAAATTTTTTATGACTCTTTTAAACTATCGACAAACTTTGTCGAACGACGGGTATGAAGATTCTTAGCTCGGAGCTGAGCCTCTCTAAACTTTCACTAGATCTCTTATGAAATAGCATATTGTGAACCTAAAAATGTTTTTTGTAAAAAATCATGCCCATCAGATCATGTACATGTAGTTCATATATGACCCACTTCCTGCCGTTTTGGCAGAAATTTGTCTTTTTCACCTGGAGTGGGCAGAAAGGTTTGAGATTCCCCCGTTGGGACATTGTCCATTTAAGGTGGTCTAGTATTTTTGAAAAATAGGGTGATAGCATTTTAAATTATCCATTTGGTGGTTGCTTCATAAAATCTCTCGTTTTTTTCGCTCAGAATGGAAAATGGCTTTTTAGTGCGACGAAAATAAAAACATCCTCCTGCAACATTGTTCACCATTCCATGAGGCACATGCATGCACAATATGGGCAGATTATCACAAACTATACCTTGATTCTAGTCATAACATTGGTCATTTAACCCGAAAGCTAAGAAACCTCGAATGAGATAGGTCATTTTATGAAGGTTTTTTGAGACGTATTCAATATAACAAGTTTGATATTTTTCCTTGAAACCATGTCACATAATATGACACCACGCGAAGGTTTCGCATTGTTTCGATCGTTTTTGAATTTTTTATGACTTTTTAAAACTATCGACAAACTTTGTCGAACGACGGGTATGAAGATTCTTAGCTCGGAGCTGAGCCTCTCTAAACTTTCACTAAATATGATTTTTGTAAAAAATTATGCCCATATGATCATGTTCCTGTAGTTCATATTTGACCCTCTTCCTACCGATTCAGCAGGAATTTTTCTTTTTCACCTAGAGTAGACAGAAAGGTTTGAGATCCCCCCGTTGGGTCATTGTACATTTAAGGTGGTCTAGTATTTTTGAAAAATGGGGTGGTAGAATTTTTAATTAGCCATTTGGTGGTTGCTTCATAAAATTTCCCGTTTTTTACGCTCGTAAAATGAAAAATGGCTTTTTGGTGCGACGAAAAGTAAAACTTCCTCCTGCAATATTATTCGTAATTCCATAATACACATGCATGCACAATATGGATAGATTATCACAAACTATGCCTTGATTCTAGCTATAACATTGGTCATTTGACCCGAAAGCCAGAAAACCTCTAATGAGATAGGTCATTTTGTGAAAGTTTTTTGAGACATATTCAATATAACGAGATTGATATTTTTCCTTGCAACCATGTCACAAAATATGACACCACACGAAGGTTTCGCATTGTTTCGATCGTTTTTTATTTTTTTATGCATGTTTAAAACTATGGTCAAAACGGCGAGCATGAAGATTCTTATTCAATATAAATATCTAATTTTTGAGTGTACATAGATAGCTCTTATTTTTCTTCAAATTTTGATATATTATTTGTATTTTTCTGAATTAGAATGATTTTTTTATGATTTTCATAAGAGTAATGTGATAAAAGGCAAAAAAAAGACTTTGCCGTGTGTACTGCGAAATACACACCGCACGGCCTCGTGCGCACTGCGGAATACACACGGCAAAGGGTCTTTGCCGTGTATACTGCAGAATACATACGGCAAAGGACCGGCGAGAGCACACGGCAAAGAGACCACCGTCTGCGGTCGTTAGCTCCTCCCGTTAAATGGACTTGTGGGGTCACGGGTCCCACCTCGTTGCCGTGATAACACCTATGCCGTGTGCCGTTGTCAACTTTGCCGAGTGTATTTTCTTTGCCGTGTTCCTTTATGGATCTTTGCCGTGTATATTTCTTCGCCGTGTTCTTTTTTAAAAATTTGCCGTGTTCACATACTTTGCCGTGTATTTTCTAAGATACACACGGCAAAGACTGTCTTTACCGTGTTCCGGTGCGTTTGGCACACGGCAAAGACGTGTCTACACGACGGCGGCATTTTTTCTCGTAGTGTCAGGCATAACGGTGCACCACGGAAGTGTATATCATCGAAGACACATGATATAATTTGCTCTGCATGGATGAAAACAATATCAGGACAACTGGCACGCACTAAACATGATTTTTAGGGCGGAGGATTCATCCAGAAGAACTCTGACAAGATGGAATATTTGAGCATGTGCTTCATTTATTTACATAAGTGGACCATATGACGTGTATTAAATGCCACTACATAACTTTCGGATCAGAATATTTTCTCCATGATGACGCTGTAATGGCAGTGTCGGCTGCCAGCGCAAATAGCACAACCCAAAACAGTTGCACTGCATAATTTGCGTGAATGGGCAAAGTGGTTTTTATAAAATGTCCTAAGTTCGATCGGTCACCTCTCAATGTAACAACGCCGAAAAACAGCAACTCGTCCACTGCGCGCATACCTCAGCAACACGGTCAGCTCGCCACCCAATCTCAGCAAGCTCCTTAAACCATTGTACGAGCTGATTGTGAACAACTTCCTCATCCTCGTCGTGGTACCATTTGCAGCCGCCACCGTTCTCCGTCAAGCCGTTCAGCTCGGCCCCGACGAGCTCCTCTCCCGGCTTCATGGCTTCCTCCCGGTCGCCTTGGCCACCCTCTACATGATGAGCTACCCACGCAGCGTGTACCTCGTGGACTACGCTCGCTGCCGGCCAAAACCCAACTGCCGCGTATCCATGGCTTCCTTCACCGAGAACCTACGCTGCATGCCGTACTTCGAGGACGGGGCCTTCCGCTTCATAACTCGCATGCTCCAGCGCTCAGGCCTCGGTGATCAGACCTACCTCCACCCGTCCCTGCACGACATCCCCCCGCGCTGCTGCCTGAGCTCAAGTCGCGACGAGGCGGAGCAGGTCATCTTCGCCGCCATGGACGATCTGCTTGCCAAGACGGGCATAAGTCCTGGAGATATCGACATACTGGTCACCAACTGCACCGCCTTCAACCCGACGCCTAGCATGGCCGACATCATCGTGAACAAGTACAACCTGCGAGACGACGTCCGGAGCGTGCACATATCCGGTATGGGGTGCAGCGCGGGGGTGATATCCCTGGAGGTCGCGAGGAACCTCCTGCAGGTGGCGCCGCGGGGCGCGCGTGCCCTGGTGGTGTCCACGGAGACCACCTCCCTCATCAACTACACCGGGAAGAACCTGGCGATGCTGCTGCCAGCCGCCCTGTTCCGCATGGGCGCGGCCACGGTGCTGCTGTCGACGTCCAGTTCCAAGTCCAGGTTCCGGCTCACGCACATCGTGCGGACGCTCACCGCCGCGCAGGACAGGGCGTACCGGTGTGCGTACCAGGAGGAAGACGAAGAGGGACAGACGGGGGTGAACCTGTCCAAGGACCTCGTGGCCATCGCGGGAGAGACGCTCAAGGCCAACATCGTGGCCATAGGATCCGTCGTCCTCCCACCATCGGAGAAGCTGCTCTTCGCGCTCTCGCTCGTTGCTCGATCGGAAGGTGCTGGGCAAGAAGATCAAGCTGTACGTGCCTGATTTCCGGACGGCCTTTGAGCATTTTTGCATCCATGCCGGTGGCCGGGCGGTGATCGACGCCGTGCAGAGTAGCCTGTGCTTGTCGGACGAGAACGTTGAGCCGTCGCGGATGACACTTCACCGGTTCGGGAATACGTCGAGCAGTTCGCTGTGGTACGAGCTGGCGTACATCGAGGCCAAGAGACGGACGCGGAAGGGTGACCGGTTGTGGATGGTTGGGTTCGGGTCTGGGTTCAAGTGCAACAGCGCCGTGTGGGAGTGCATCAGATCGCCCAGCGACACTACTGTTGTTGCGCCGTGGGCGGATTCCATCCATCAGTATCCTGTAAACATCTAGGGTGTGTTTGGTAATGGGTTAAAGTAGTATAGAATGTCATGGTTACATTCTATTGTAACGGAACGGTTTCATTCTTATGTTTCGTTTGGACAAAAAAGTGGAATAGAATGGTTTTGTTTTGTGTTTGGTTGAGATAAAAAATTAGAATGGAACGGTTAGAATTGGGTTCAGCTCACCTCCTCCATGGAAACCGTGAGCTTACCTCCCACAAGCACATGTATAATCTGCACAATTGTAACTTTTCAAAACATATTATGCCATTTTCAACCATTTTTATTTGTATTTAAAAACACAAACAATTACTAATACATCAAAATAAAGTACCTCTTTCTCTCAAAAAAAATTCTTCTCCATTAATCTTTATATGGCATCATAGCCAGTGATATAAATAAATCAACAACACTTCAGGAGCTATGCACAGACCACATCCTGAGGAGCTAAGTATCGAACAAAGAAAACAATAAAAAAAAATATACACGGCACATTACACAAAAAGAACACGGCAAAGAACTGAACATGGAAATATACAAACTACGGCACACGGCAAAGAAAAAAGACACGGCAAATTCACTGGAGGTACACGTCAAAGATGTGTTCATGGCAAAGAAGTGGACCATGTGGCCTCGCAGGGTCACCGGAAGAATCTTTGCCGTGTGCCCTTGCCGTTAGGTACACGGCAAAGATGAGCTTTGCCGTGTGTATTCTTCTGTAACATGGCAAAGCATTTTTTTCACCTTTTTCTTTTATTTAGTTAACAAGGTTTTTATTACATATATGTTAGGTGACGTTATTTCATAGGATCATGAGCACACATATGAATAGATTGTTGTGGTCTTGATCACTACATGCACCCCTTATATGATCCGGTTTCACCGAAACAGGGAGTTTCCCCCTTATACAAGTTTAGAACATTTGCTTCTACGTTAGAGAGCATGCATGCGAGGGGGGACACATGCAAGCACCTACCAATCTTGCACCACACTCACACATATATGCCAGGGACACATGCAAGTTTTCATCTGCTTCCAACACTCTCGTGGTCTTCCTCCGGCGAAACCATGATCTGCGGGCCTCGGATCGTCTATCCCCTAGACATTCTTCTGATGGGGGTGGCCCGGTGTATGTCGGGGGGATGACCCCCGAGTGGGGAAAGCCAGGCCCAAGTAGGCCGGCTCCAGAAGACACAGGCCGCCTGGCCATCAAGCAAGACAACTCCAGCCGCTTGGCTAGTGCCACTCGGCTGGCCTTAAAGCTTTCCTGACTGGCCCGTCTAGCTCGACATCCAAAAGAACCGGTCGGGTGGCCGTTTCCATCCAGCTTACCTCGGATTTGATGAAGAGCACAGAGGGGAAGATGCTCCTTCTGGGGTACGCCTCTGGCTCCCCTCGTCATCAGACAGGCTGGCGTGCCGTCACGACCAGCGCTACCCGACGAGGATAAAATAAAGTGGTGGGCTGACCATCAAAGTAGTCCGAGTGACCGTTAAAGCAAGAATGACACCCCAAAGTAAGCCCGGGCGACCGCTAAAGAATAGGATGACGCTAAAATACGGGTGGACTGGGTCCTAGCCCACTGGCTAGGCCCTGCAGCCGGCCCTGTCCTGTAAACCCATATCCAAACAGTAAACCCTAGAGCCCAAATTGTAATCTGCCCCTCCTGACCAGTATATAAGGACGAGCAGAGCTGGGGTTCTAGGTAAGGAAGATTGGTAGTAGCTAGAGCTAGCCTCTGGATTCATCTTCCTCTAGCTCTCGATAGTTGCTAAGGACACAACTCAAGGAGCATCTGTATTGGGCACCCGTCCCCCATATAGTTCATCTTGCAGGAGTAGGGGTGTTACCTTGCCGAGTGGGCCCCGAACCTGGGTACGTCGCTGTGTTTGCAGTTTACCGTTCCCAACCCGTTGCGTGAGCCACATATTGCATCTGAGTGTCCCTTTTTAGCCATCCCCGATGGCACTGCCGTGTTCCACACCACGACAGTTGGCGCCCACCATGGGGCACAACGCTTCGGCTGGGATCATATTCCGCACGGGACTTCTGCTCATCGTCGGTGAGCGCGTGGCTTCCGGCCTCGTCCTCACATTTGGCGCTTTCGACTGCATCGTCAACAATGCCGCATGCTTCGCAGGCGAACACCTTCCCCGCCAACGGCTCCATCATGCACTTCGGGGACATCCGCGTCTACGTCGCCACCATCGCAGAGGTCTTTCCCAGCATGGTCACCTCCATCATCGACGTGCCTCTCAGCCGCCTCGCCCGCGGCCCAACCGCGACGAGCTGTTGCGTCGAGGTCATGGTGGTAAACGTCCACGAAAACCACCGCTCTCCCCAAGAGCACCAAGCGGGAGGAGAAAGCTCCGCGCTCGAGCAAGAGCAGGATCCGCTTACCGCCTCCATCCAGCACCTTCGCTCCGATCGTCGTCGAGGCGGACCCGGCAGCCGCTGTGGCCGCGCTCCAGGCCACGCGCCAGAAGCTCCTGGAGGAAGCCTCCAAGGTTGCCGCTAACCAGCGCCAACTAAATGCCACCGTGCACGAGTACAACGCTGCCCATGGCTTCGTCAGGCAAGTCCAGCACCGGGGGCGCGACCTCGGGTCGGAGCTGGACCGCGCCTCCGACTCACGCGCAGGCGTGGCACAACCCGTTTACAACACTCCTGCCAAGAACATGAGAGCAGCTGAAGCGGCGGCCACGAAGCTGAAACACCTCGAGGGAGAAGAGCTTCATCGCCAGCAAGAGCGCGTCCAACTCCTCGTCGCCACCGCCAACAAGCAGCAGGCCAAGGGTGCCCCTAGCCAGGCAGGTAACACCCAAGACATAGTCCTCCGTAAAGGCACGGACCAGACGACATAGGGAGGAAGCAAGCACCAACAAACGTCTTCCCCAGGAGGAGCCGGGCATAACAACCGCCTGCGTGGCGAATCTGGCAATCATGGCCGCCACAACCGCAACGCCGCCGCCTCTAGCGTAAGCCGTGTGCTAGCTGCAGGAGCTTCCCATGGGAAGAAAGCACGCGCCCCGGAGGAAGGATCCGATGCGAACAAGGACCCGCCCGCGTCGCGCCTGAATGGCCGGCTCGGCCCCCGAGAACCGGCTGATGTGTGCGAGCGCATTGACCTCTTGGTGCAGTGAGGCATGCTGGAGGAAGAAAGCCCAGCTGGACTAAAATGTTTCGGCCCATGCATCCGGAACAAGCCATTCCCGAAGGCTTTTTCACTTCCAAGGGACACGCCAAAGTACAACGGCATAGTCAAGCCTGAGGATTGGATGGTGGACTACACCACTACCGTGGGAATCACCAACGGAAACCTCTGCCTGCCCGTCCGCTACGTCCCCCTCATACTCGCCGACTCGGCAAGAACATGGCTCAACAGTGCGGAGACCCAGCATACCACTTCATGTTGTAGTATACTATAGTCGTGGACATAACACTCACGGAGTACCATTCCGCAAATATTACATCCTCAGAGTGGTACAACAGAAACAAAGTGGGTCCACATCATACATTATCATTATTACAACCAGAATTACATGATGACTTTGAGATCCTCCTAGGTCCATAGAGGTATCCCAATGACTCGGGGCTAAGCTATAATAATTCTGAGATCAAGATAAAGAAGCAAACTAAACTTTAAGGTTTATATGAGATTTAATATAGATAGGGAATAGAGAGATCTATGCTACTGGACTAGATCACTATATATGCTACATCTACACTTCAGATATGTCGGTCTCCATTCCATAGATGTTTTCGTAATTGTTTCCTTCGACGCTTCCGGATACTTCTGGTTCTTCATAGCGGAATTCTTCTTGGTCTTCCATTGGATATAGTATTTCCTCTTCCTGACTGTTATTGTCTTCAGAATCTAGCAAGGGTTAAGAAGATACGTTGAGTACGAGCGTACTCAGGAAGTTCACTAAAAAAGTGTTTGATGCACTATATCTACAGACATAAACCATAGGTCATAGGCAATGCAGGTTTTCGTAAATATTTCTTCAAAGGTTGCTTTTATTCTGAAAAGCTATGTCCGTCAGCCTTCACAGGTTTACCAGAACTTTCATGGAGTTCCTTTCCTGCAGCGTTTGCAGCTCCTTCCCGGAACAGGGAGTAACAAGTTACAGTTCTTACACTCTGCAGAGGTGCGTTGCTTTACCCACGAGAGATCAAATCCTTGTTGCACAACCGGACGAATCTTTCCCGTCCACACTTCCAATGGTGTGGGGCCCAGTGGATGATACAAGCCAATCACTGTCCTTCTCCCCGACCCCTCATACACCGCAATTGTTGTATGCCCAAACTCAAGGTAGACCTTTCCCCATATAAAACGGCTATACCTTAGTTGGATACACACAACAACCATTAACACTAGTAAACTGTCTTTTGTAAGCCCAGATCCACGGTAGACCTTTCCCCGTATAAAATGGCTATACCCATGATCTGCAACTCACAAATGCCCAGAACAGTGTCCAATGCATGCGAAAGGGAGCCAATCCAGCTGACTTCTCCGTTCCATTCCAAATCTCATGGTTAACGCGTAATATACGGCGCAAGAATCACTGGCGACATTGGTTGTTAAGTTCTAGATGATATATTCCTGTGCAGTGGTATCCCAACTGTCAGTCTTAATAGATTAGCTGATCACCCTGAATCAGTAACCGATACTTCAAGTTAATTATGAAAATAGTGTTTTCGACCTTTTTGAAATGCAGGTGATGACACACAGTTTGCAATTACTTTACAGAAAATAATCAAAGGACATGAGGAAGTGTGAACTTGCCTTGATATAGCGAAGTATTGCAGTCAAATGTCTCGACTTGACCCTGGACCGCGGGTTCTACAAAAATATCATCATTGCCCGGTAAGGACAATGTTTAGAGAAGCAATATGCTGTTATGCATAATCCAAAATCCCAAGTAATTCTTCAATCATTACTAGTGAGATATATTTATGATTTATTTAAGATTTTCTTTAGTTTAAGTTTACTTCATAAGAAAGATAAACACATAAAATATGAAGAGTAAAGTACAATTATAATATAATTATATGGTTTCATGATATTATGTAATTATTACAAAATTCATGTTTTGAGTTGTCATGGCTTTAAAGAAATGGTATAGTGTTTCTTTTGAAGTGGCAAAAAGAATAACATTTGAAGAAAATATTCTTTATGTTAAGTTATTCAACTCTGAAGATTAATAAGATTAAAGTTATGGTTTCTGATAAGGTTTAAATGATCTTGATCCCGTATATATCTAGCTTATGATATATCAGACCAAGGTTAACTGTAAAGATATAATTGGACTTGGGGATATAACATTTATGGTATTAACAATAACTAGGGTTTTTCCTAAGCATAATGAAATTTAGTATTTAAAGACTTAAAGATAGCATATTTAATATTTATAGATTATACTATAAGATTTTCTTATAGAAAGAAAATAGGTGAATTTCCTTTATGATATATTTAGTGAATACCAAGTTTGTTAAATATAATTATACATGAATTGAGATTAGTTACTTCTAATTTAAGTTTATGATTTGCAAAATTAACTTTGTAAATCCTTGACTTATAGTTAGTTAAGGATTTTAAAAGAATATTATAAAGTTAATTATTTACACCTAGATTTTATATTAAATTATAATTATGGTTTAGACTACTTAGAGTCAAAGGATTATGTTTTAAATAACATCATTTCTTACTTAGGAAAGAGTTTTAACTAATTAAAAAAGTAGAAATATTGTTTTAATACTTTAGATAATTGAAGTTATATGATTTGGGAACTTTAGAATGCTTTTATAATAATATACTTAGTATTTTTCTAGTAAATATACTTGTTTGAAATCTTAAAATGAATTTTATTTATTTTTAGGTATTATCTTTATTTTTATTTTATATATATATATTTTTATAAAATTTCTTAATTATTTAATGTCTTTAAATATTTGTTTTATGTTTTATTTATAAAATTTTTATGTTAGTATTTTTATGTTTTATTTATTTTAGGAATTTTTCTAAATTTATTAAATTTCATTTAGATGTTTAAGGGTGTTAATATTTATTTGTATTTTATTAAACTTAAATAAATATGATTATATTTTTCTTAAGTGAATATTATTTTAATAAACACTTGAATGTATTAAATATATTTTTAGATTTTTCTACAGTTTTCTAGAGCTTAAAATGGGTAGAGGGTATTTTAATAATTCCATTTTTTGTTTTTATATAATTTGGGCCAAGTTCTTGGGCCCATCTAGCCCAATACCCAGCCCAGTCCACATGGTTGGACTAAGCCATAGAGCCCAATCGACCGAGTCGATCAACTCAATCCATTCGGCCCCTTCCCTTCTCCTACGCTGGCTCGTTCCGTCCCTTCTCCCTCTCTGGCGACATGGTGTCACCGCCGTCGCCGCGCAACGATGGCCGACTCCGGCCTCCTTGGCCGCCACCATAGGTCGCCCTCGACGCTCTCCCCTCTGCTACACCTTTCCATCCAATTCGATCTGTGATACAAACCCTCTTTCGCTCATCCCCGTTACACTCCCATGTCTAGGGTTTCGGCCTTCATCTACGGTGTGCTCCGGTGACTCCTAGATGGTGACGGTGGCGAAGTGGTGGTGCGGTTAAGGTGGTTTGCTGATGAATGGGTTGCTGGCGCCGCCGCTTCTATGCGCATGTATCCATTGGTGCATCTCGGTGCGGGTTGAGCACTACGGTGCTCCTCGTGCCGCTACGTCGTGGTCACAATTGATGGCATGAACTGCTTCCTCTTCTCGACTTAAGCGAGGACCCCCAGGTGAGTCAACCCCTCTACTCTCACATTCTTAGAGTCTCTCTATTCCTCCTAGAGATCAAGCCCTAATTTGTTCAAGTAGTGGCTCTACGATGCTCATGTTATGATCTTTATGTGGTTACTACAGTCTATGATGGTTTGACATATTTAATACTCCCAATTGCTAGGTTCTAAGTTGGTTTGTATCAGAAATTGTCTAAACTTCAGTTTAGAATCACTTAGGTTGTCAAGTACCCGATATGTAAATGGTTTGCAGATGTTTGTTTGAATTCAAACAGTTGGTTTGAATGGATTCGCAGTACAGTTCCTAACTGAACAATAAGTTTATTGATGGATAACAAATGATGATGGATAACAAATGATTCCCGTTCTATTGACTTGGAAAATGATTTATATTCCTATTTGAATTGTTGGTAGTTGTGGTTTTGGCTAGTGGCTTTTGTTGCCTTTCATATCCACTACTGTGATGTTTTTCCTAGAAATGTGTTATTTCAATACAGTCAGATTTGCTATTCCTATTGGCTGGCTGTGCTAAATTCATGCATAGGATATATGTGGTGAACTGGACCTATGGTTCAGTGATGATTTTGGTCCCCTCTTGGAAATGTTTACATTTCTCAATATGATTCCTAATGAATTACGGCTAGGAAAATGATTGGTCTTATTGTATGTGTTCCATGTGGCTTACTCTTTATATAACAATCATGCTTGAGATCAAGTGATATAATTTGAATTTCCTCTATAATCTAGATAGTGACAAATGAGCTAATAAATGATTCCTAGGTTCATTATCTAGGAAAATGATTTGATTTAATTTCTGGTAATTTGCAGATGATAAATGATATATTTGAGCTTTTGGGTGAGATATACATGGTAAGCTGAACCTATGGTCCAGGAATGATCATAGCCCCCTATGGAGTATATTTGTATCTCATAGAATGATTCCTAGTTTATGAACTAGGAAAATGATTTGGGAAATGTATTGGCTGTCAATCAGGCAGCATAAACAAATATGATTCCTAGTACATAGTAGGGAAATGATTATGATTTTCCTAATGAGATTTTCTAGAGTGCTTCTAGTAGTCTATATATACCAATGTGGTACCTCTAACTAGATTCGCACAGTAGGTATGTACTTAACCTAGTTTTCTACACTCAATCTGTGAATATATGAAATTGAGATAATTTATTGGATATGATTTATATGGAGGGTAATGATTTTTGGGGAGTTCCTGGCCAGTGATGCAAAAGACTGAGGCCTTGATTTGTGTAGGATAAGAACAGATGCTAATCTTTGATGGCTTATAATTATTTTGTGATGATCATACAAAGCAATTCTTTGCAAGACTGAGAATAATCTCCTCACAATCCCAAGGCTTGGGATTACATATTGACTTATTGTCTGGAGTCTAGACATGGTTAATTTTCTGGTCTTGTCTAAGAGCTTAAGATCTGATGGTTGCTTAGTTTTACTTGCATTTGTGCTGCTAGACTGGATTTACACCTGTGGTGCCTCACATGAGTGTGCAGTGTAAATATTTGTTTTAGCATGAATTGGTGATGTTGGTGCTTATGCTTGTAAAGAAACAGATCTTGTGATTTCAATCTGATATTAGTGTGATGTCACACTACTTCATATAATGAAACCTCTTCCCATACACTCCTGCTGGCTTGGTGATGAATATCTACCTGGTATGGAAGCTTGATGATCTTGTTCCTAAGATTTATGCTTGATCAACTGGCTCTTCTTATTCCTGTGCTTAAGCTGATCCTCCTTGATCTTCTGTTGGCTTGATTCTAATGATGGACTTCATCTTGATCTTGTTCTTGACAACTTCTCCTGAATTCAGATTCCTACTTATCCTACTCCTACTAGCTTCTGCTACATATCTTGATGTAAGTATCCATGTGATATTGGTGACCTTTTGGCAGTTTCCTTCAGTGGATTTGGTTTGTGTGGATGAATGAAGAACTAGGGAAGAAATGATAGTGTTGTTAACTTGTGAGAGTGTATGGAAAGGATATGGTACCATCTTTGCCACGACTGGTGCCTTTTTGCTTATGTACTTCATGTGCTAGCTGTGGTGTTGACAACACGACAGCTGCATGTGGTGTGTGTGCTGCCTGCTTGCTTACTCACTCTAGTGGATCAGATCAAGTAAAATATCTTGGTCCTACTTTCTTACTTCCACTCTCTATGGTGAAACTTGCCCCTTTTGTCCCATTTATGTCAATGATCTGTGCTGAGACAAGTGATACACTGATAAGAACAGATATTATTTTTGGTGAAATTTGACCCTACTTAATAAGGCTCTATGATGTAATGAACAGTGCAACTCACTGTTAGACTGAGAGCACTAACCCTAATCCAAATCCTTTATTACTTTTTGTCTTTCTTTGCAGGTAACAAGAAGGAGTATAGGAACATCAATACTAGATGGGAATTTAGTTGTAGATGTTTTTCTTTTTATCCCTTTTTGTAATTTCCTTTTCTATCAAGAAATTATGTAAGGATATTATAATGCATTAGTTCTCTTATTATAATTGTATTCATCTCTTATTTATTCCTTTATTGTAAAAGGATAATGTAATTTATGTATATATTCTTTTAATAAAGAATTCTTCTGTTTGTTTAATTATTGTAATTCATTTTCCATTTTATTTATTCACTTATTTGTTTCATTGTAATATTCCTTTATTCTTTTATTGTAAAAGAACATTGTAATGTTGGATTTTAATAATCTTTATACTTTTATTTATAATACTTGTATTTGTATTATTACGAATAATTATTTATAAGTCAAATTTCTCCCCTCATAACTCAACAAAGCAATAGAGATCATGTCAAAATTCATCCCACTCCCCTTTTGATGACACTAAACCTAATTCATCGGAGTAAGAATTCTGATCACTCTAGTCTTTTAATTTGGCGAAAAATTTACCTGGATTTTCAAATGCATGCATGCAGATGCTCAAAATCCTAAATATACCCTTCGTTTAGTCCTAAATGTTGGGATGTTACAGACTTCCCCCCTTAAATTAATCTTCGTCCCGAAGTTTGTGGTTTCTTGTCCAAGAAGGTTTCCGATAGTCTCGCCCTGGGTTTTCTTCTTTCCTCCCGGTTTCTTGTCTTTCCAAAGTGATGATTTTAATAAACTCAGCACTCCTTGAGTTTACTCTCAATCTTGATTCGGTTATTGTTAATGCCTAATGTTAATTTATACTTCCTCCCGAAGCTTCATAAGATTACTTTTAACCTTAAACAACTTTATTAACGAAGGACTACTGATACTAAACATACCTGTCGTAGCCTGGTCAATGTGGTTCCATTCAAAGTTTCCACCCCTTGATGGTGGTTTTACTCCTCGAGTACCCAACTTGTTGGGACATTCAGATCTCCTATGTCCTTCTAGACCACACCTATAGAACACCTTTCCGGTCTTCCAACAATCCCTCCTTATATGACCTAATGCTCCACACTTACCGCATATGATTTGTTTTTTCCTTTTGGTGCCTCATACTTTGATGTACCACTTGTGGATATGAATCTAGGTATAAAACTTATGTTTGATGTTGACTTAGTAAATTGAAACTTCTTTAGTTCCATTTTAGCTCTCTTCTTGGCTAATTTCTTCCTCTCTTTCAATAACATCTTGTAATCATCCTCAAAAGTAATTGCTACATCAACCAGCTCTTGGAAACATCGTATTGCAGCCCCTCGCATTTTCATCTTCATATAAGGGTTTAGTCCTTCCAAGAACCTTTTCTTGCGCTTCTCCTCCATATTTACCTCATCAACTAACGAGATAATTGACTAAACTTGCTAATATATTTCATCACATTTTCATCGTTTTGCCGTAAGTCCATGAATTCTCTCCTCTTAAATTCCATAATGCTTTCTAGAACATGATACTCACGAAACTTCTGCTTGAATTCCTCCCAGGTGAATATCTGTTCTGGTGTGTGCATAGCTAATTGATTCTCCCACCAATTTGCGGCAGATCCGGATAGAAGAAATGTTGCATATCGCAACTTATCCTCATCATTGCATCCTACTGTTTTAAGTTACCTTTCTGTATCCATCAGCCAATCCTCCGCATCCATCGGTTCTAATGCAGATGCAAAAGGAATTGGTTTGGCGTTTTGAAAATCAGAAAGACTTACTTTGATATCTTTGTTTTCCTCTACGGGTCCTATTCGTTTGAGTATTTCATGTATTAACTTATTCTGGTACTCTTGTATCATTTGCATGTATTGCATGAAATTCTCCTCTGTCAACGGACGAGTTGATGGTCCAGTTGCAATTACATCCATATTAGTTTCCCTCTGCTTAGCTTCTTGTTCCACACGCTGTCCTTCAAACCCAGCTTCTACTCCCGTATCCATACCCTCTCTAGTCCTGTTACATAAAGAGAATACTCATACTTATATCATGCATATGTTTTCTGAGCTCAACTCTATGCACAGTGCTAGTCACACAAGGAAATAAAGAACCAAATCCAAATAACAACCAAACCTATTCACAACTATGGTTTGACTCTCACTTGGTACATTACTTGTATGTTACAAAGACTTGCTTGCTCACATGAGCATGCTCTTACTTCTTAAGTCATGCCTCTCAAACACTACGATGCACATTACTGGTTATGTACATCATTTAAGCCCTTTACTTCTATGGATTGTCTCTTCTTAATTTTCTCTCTCTTTCTAGTACTTCCTGGAATTCCGTCCATGATGACGTGAAGTCCGATAACTACCTTCTAGAGTATATAAACATCTAGAGGTGTGCACTCTTGAGTAGAAGTACTTATATTGAGATTAGCCATTGAAAAATGACTAGAAAATGTGTGATCTTCTGTGGAATTCTCATGTCCACCTTCAAATGCACTTTCAAATTAAGATGTATTCTCTTCTTTTTCCTTGACTTAGTTATACATATAGATGTAATAACCGTCAGTGCCTTCTTCCAGGTCAATAGGTTTGGTACTACCCCCATATGGATCATAGGTTCCATGATAACCTAACTGGTTTCTACTCCTTTACTAGGATCACAGGGTATAGGATTCTCCCTGGTTCCAGTGTAAGATTCTACTCCCCATCCATCGTAATTCCCAACTGGAATACTTGAATTGGATGTTTCCTAAGTTTCCTGTATTACTCTATACTTGTCCAAGGTCTACATGTTTCTAAGGCGCATTCTAATAACAATAAGCATAGGTTTCAGACTATGGTCCCTCAAACTTATTCTCTTTATACACCACTTTTGAGAAGACTGTTCTAAAATGCCTAGCTTCTCTATATAACTCCTTTTTGCATTCTATTTATTTAGTAAGATCAACCTAATCCTCAAGGTTGTGTCCAACTCCTGGACTTGAACCTTAATGTGTGTCATGGTTGGTTTTGAGTAATGTCCTATTATGACCTATGCATTAGGCATATCAAGTAGATTTAGTCTGCATGAATGCAGCATGATCCAACTTAAGTTCCGCATTTATGTAATCTTGAGGTATAGTAGTAAGATTACTACCTACCAATTTCCTTGGATTCTTGTTTCCGAAGCATAATTATTGCTTCTAAAACTGGAATTTGATACATCGCCGCCATACATCTCATCTTCCCCGATGACATTACCTCTCTTATCCCCAACTCTTTTGGTAAGATGAACTATACGGTACTTGACTAACACTTTCCCGTGTTGGAAACTATAAACCTTGACGAAAAGTCGAGATTTGCAATTCCATATTCCATAAAAGTTGTACTAAAAATTCTGTCTAATCCTCAACATAGTCCTATATATCACTTGAACATCACTTGGACATTCCGGTTTGGGTACCGAGATGTCATTCCTCACTGTAGATAAGAGATAATAATTGTCCTACTAGATTACTTATTATCATTACCCAAATTGCATCATAATAAAGAATTATCGCACTAGAAACATGACAATGTAATTCTCAAGTGAATACTCATCATATTTCTAGAGAACTCTTTACCGTTGCTACATACTTCCTACAAGTTCTACCCATTTAATAGGCTTCCAACCTAAGGTCAAAGCTTTGGCTCTGATACCATCTGCGGAGACCCATCATACAAGTGCATGTTGTAGTATACTATAGTCGCCGACATAACACTCACGGAGTACCATTCCGCAAATATTACATCTTCAGAGTGGTACAACAGAAACAAAGCGGGTCCACATCATACATTATCATTATTACAACCAGAATTACATGATGACTTTGGGATCCTCCTAGGTCCATAGAGGTATCCCAATGACCCAGGGTAATTCTGAGATCAAGATAAAGAAGCAAACTAAACTTTAAGGTTTATATGAGATTTAATATAGATAGGGAATAGAGATCTATGCTACTGGACTAGATCACTATATATGCTACATCTACACTTCAGATATGTCGGTCTGCATTCCATAGATGTTTTCGTAATTGTTCCCTTCGACACTTCCGGATACTTCTGGTTCTTCATAGCGTAATTCTTCTTGGTCTTCCATTGGATATAGTATTTCCTCTTCCTGACCGTTATTGTCTTCAGAATCTAGCAAGGGTTAAGAAGATATGTTGAGTACGAGCGTACTCAGCAAGTTCTCTAAAAAGGAGTGTTTTATGCACTATATCTACAGCCACAGACCATAGGTCGTAGGCAATGCATGTTTTCATAAATATTTCTTCAAAGGTTGCTTTTATTCTGAAAAGCTATGTCCGTCATCTTTCACAGGTTTACCAGAACTTTCATGGAGTTCCTTTCCTGCAGCATTCGCAGCTCCTTCCCAGAACAGGGAGTAAGAAGTTACAGTTCTTACACTCTGCAGAGGTGCGTTGCTTTACCCACGAGAGATCAAATACTTGTTGCACAACCGAGCGAATCTTTCCCGTCCTCACTTCCGATGGTGTGGGGCCGAATAGATGATCCAAGCCAATCACTGTCCTTCTCCGTGACCCCGCATACACCGCAATTGTTGTATGCCCAAACTCAAGGTAGACCTTTCCCCGTATAAAATGGCTATACCTTAGTTGGATACACACAACAACCATTAACACTAGTAAACTGTCTTTTGTAAGCCCAGATCCATGGTAGACCTTTCCCCGTATAAAATGGCTATACCCATGATCTGCAACTCACAAACGCCCAGAACAGTGTCCAATGCATGCGAAAGGGAGCCGATCCTGCTGACTTCTCCGTCCCATTCCAAATCTCATGGTTAACGCGTAATATACAGCGCAAGAATCACTGGCGACATTGGTTGTTAAGTCCTAGATGATATATTCCTGTGCAGTGGTATCCCAACTGCCAGTCTTAATAGATTAGCTGATCATCCTGAATCAGTAACCAATACTTCAAGTTAATTATGAAAATAGTGTTTTTGACCTTTTTGAAATGCAGGTGATGACACACAGTTTGCAATTACTTTACAGAAAATAATCAAAGGACATGAGCAAGTGTGAACTTGCCTTGATGTAGCGAAGTATTACAGTCGAATGTCTCGACTTGACCCTGGACCTTGGGTTCTACAAAAATATCATCATTGCCCGGTATGGACAATGTTTAAAGAAGCAATATGCTGTTATGCATAAGTAATGAGATGCATAATGCAAAATCCCAAGTAATTCTTCAATCATTACCAGTGAGATATATTTATGATTTATTTAAGATTTGCTTTAGTTTAAGTTTACTTCATAAGAAAGATAAACACATAAAATATGAAGAGTAAAGTACAATTATAATATAATTCTATGGTTTCATGATATTATGTAATTATTACAAAATTCATGTTTTGAGTTGTCATGGCTTTAAAGAAATGGTTGTTGGAGATATGCCCTAGAGGCAATAATAAATGTAGTTATTATTATATCTTTGTGTTTATGATAAATGTTTACATTCATGCTATAACAGTATTAACAAGGAAACATTAATACTTGTGTGATTTGTAAACTAAATTAGAGTCCCTAGTAAAGCCTCTTTATAATACTAGCTTGTTGGTTAATAAATGATTGTGGTTTCCCTATCATGAACATTGAGATGTTATTAACAACAAGATCATATCGTTAGGAGAATGGTATGATGGACATACTCCTATAGATAAGCGTAGCATAAAGATCAAGTCATTTTAATAGTTCAATTGCTATATGCTTTCTGATACATAGTAACCTAATTCCTTCGACCATGAGATCATGCTTATCACCATCACCGCAAGGATGCTTTGATGACATCAAACACCACACCATAACTGGGTGGCTATAAAGGTGGCATTGAGTGTTCGGAAAGTATGGGTTGAGACACATGGATCAAGAGTGGGATTTGTCCATCCATATGACGGATAGATATACTCTGGGCCCTCTCGGTGGAATGTCATCCAATTGGCTTGCAAGCATGTGACTGGCTCACAAGGGATCACATATCACGGGAACGAGAAAAGTGTACTTATCAGTAACGAGGTTGAACTAGGTATGCAGAGATATCGACGATCAAAACCTCGGATAAGTAAACTATCGTGAGACAAAGGGAAATTGGTATCGTATGAAAGTGGTTCATTCGATCACAAAGTAATCGTAGAAATATGTGGGAACCATATGAATTTCCAGATTCCTCTATTGGTTATTGTTCGGAGAAGTGTCTCGATCATGTCCGCATAATTCACGAACCGTAGGGAGACACACTTAAGGATTCGATGTTGTTGAGTAGTTATGGAATGATGAGTAAGAGACCGAATGTTGTTCGGAGTCTCGAATGGGATCCGGGATATCACGAGGAGATCCGGAATGGTCCGGAGAATAAGATTCATATAAGGAAAGTCCTGTTTCGGGGTTGGAGAATGATTCCGGTGTTTTCATCGGGAATGTTCTAGAAGGGTCTGGAAGGTCCGGCACCCCCGAGGGGAAGGGTACATGAATGTGTCATAACAAGTTGGAATGTTTGCATCATGTACTAGGTGTCATCGCTGAGCAAAATAAAGGGATAAATCAAATCCTAGTTTGAAAAGTCAAACGCCAATTTGAAAACTCAAACGGCAAGTTTGCTTGGTGGAGGGAGAGTAGGAAACCTACTTGGGGAGGAAGTCCTCCTCCCTCCACTGCCGGCCAAGGAGGGCGAGTTGGGGGAGGACTCCCTCCTCCCAACCGGCGCCCTCCCACCTATATAAGGAGGGGCAGGGGTGCCCCTCTAGCGTACACCTCTCACCACCCAAACCCTAGCCCTAAGCCGCCGGCGCCACCACCCCCTCCTGTTGCCGCCGCCTAGGGCACTACCAACTCGCCGAGTTGGGGTGAAACCCTAACCCTAGCCGCCGGCTAGGATCCTCCCTTGGTGCCTCTAAACCCTAGATCGCCAAGACCTCTCTCATACTCCACCATACTCGCTCCGGCTTAAGGCGAAGCCCTGCGAGATCTCCCCTCTACTTCCGGTACCACGCCGGTGTGCTGCCGGAATCGCGAGGAGAGTGCTACAACCTCCGCTGCCTGCTGGAACAAGGGAGAGGAAGGTCTTTATCGAGTACCGAACGTGTGATCGACTGCGGGAGCACTGCCGGAACGCAGCGCCGGAAGGATCGTCTACACGATCTTGAGATCGGCAAGAGTACGACCACATCACCCACAAGAATTCGCTCTCGTTAAACACTTTGGAATCTTCGACGGTGAGTTATTCTATCGACTCGTTGCTACAATCTAGTAGATAGATCTTGGCTTGTTTGTTTGTATGCGGTAGAAATTTTTTGTTTTCCATGCTACGAACCCCTACAGTGGTATCAGAGCCGTGTCTATATGTAGATCTGTTGCACGAGTAGAACACAATGGTCATTGTGGGCGGTGGTGCTTTTCTTATCAATTGCTTCTTGTGTACTTTGCATCTTGCGGTATGATGGGATGAAGCGGCCCGGGCTAACCTTACATGACATCGTTCATGAGACTTGCTCCACGCTCAACATGCAACTTGTATTGCATAAGTGGCTTTGCGGGTGTCTGTCTCTCCCATTATAGTATAGATCCAATTTACAATAGGCACTTGATAGTTTAAACATCAACGTTGTGGTTCTTGTTCGTAAGTTAGATCGACACTTATTGAAAGCCCCAAACCACGTAAAATATGCAAAGAAATTAGAGGCGTCTAACTTTGTTTTGCAGTGGTGTGCTGTGATGTGATATGGCCATGATTGTGATTATATTTGATGTATGAAATGTTCCTTATTGTAAGTTGGCAACCGGCAGGAGCCATATGGTTCTCTTTAATTTCTATTAAGACCCGCGTGTCTATTCAAAGTAGTTGTAATAGTTGAAGCTGGTGGACGACAATCATGGAGCAGCGTCATTGACCTTGATGCAATGCCGGTGATGATGGAGATCATGTTCGTGCTTGAAGATGGAGATCGGAAGCACAAAGAAGAAAGTCCATATCATATCACATATTATGAATTGCATGTGATGTTAATCCTTTATGCATCTTGTATTCCTTAGTTAACGATGGTAGCATTATAAGATGATCCCTCATGCACATAAATTTCAAGTTCTAAAGTGTTCATCCTTAGTAAGCACCGTTGCTAAAGCTTGTTGTTTCGAAGCACCACGTGATGATCGGGTGTGTTAGATTCTGCAAGTGTATACAATGTGAGCAAGCCAGATTTGCTCATGCAGAAGCTAAGGTTTGATCTTGACGAGCCTAGCATGTATAGACATGGTCTCGGAACAAGGATCACCGAAAGGTAAATCATGAATCATATAGTAGATATGATGAACATGTCGATTGTTCGCCATTGAAGCTACATCAACTCTCGTGATGATCGGTTTTGATGTGGTGGATTTGGTTCGTGTGATCACTAAAACAATGTGAGGGATATTGTTTTGAGTGGGAGTTCACCTAGATTAATTTAACTATTAATTAGAACTTAATTTGTCATAAACTTAGTCTAAACTATTGCAAATATATTGTAGATCAATGGCGGCCCCTACCATCAATTTTAATGCGTTCCTAGAGAAAGAAAAGTTGAAAAACAATGGAAGCAACTTCACGGATTGGTTCCGCAATTTGAGGATTGTCCTCAATGCTGGTAATTTGATCTATGTGCTGGATGACCCGCCTGCAGCTACTGCTACCGATGAAGTAAAGAATGTTTACCTCGCTCGGAAGACTCAGTACTCCACAGTTCAATGTGCTATCTTGTATGGTTTGGAATCGGAGCTTCAGAAAAGGTTTGAGAATTCAGACCCACATGATATTGTCCGTGAACTCAATTTGATATTTAAGACTCACGCGGCAGTTGAGAGCTATGAGGCTTCTGAAAAGTTCTTTAACTGCAAGATGGAAGAGGGCAGCTCCGTCAAGGAGCATGTGCTTAAGATGTCTGGGCACGCACACAAACTCCAAAGCTTGGGTATAGTGATTCCTAATGCTTTGGGGATTTACCGTGTCCTCCAATCATTACCACCAAGTTACAAGAACTTTGTGATGAACTATAATATGCAAAGCATGAACAAGCAGTTGCTACGAACCCCTACAATGGTATCAGAGCCGTGTCTATATGTAGATCTGTTGCACGAGTAGAACACAATGGTCATTGTGGGCGTTGATGCTTTTATTGTAGATTGCTTTTTGTGTACTTTGCATCTTGCGGTATGTTGGGATGAAGCGGCCCGGGCTAACCTTACATGACATCGTTCATGAGACTTGCTCCACGTTTGACATGCAACTTGTATTGCATAAGTGGCTTTGCGGGTGCCTGTTTCTCCTAGCATAGTTAAGATCCAATTTACAACGGGTAATCAACAATGCTAGTATCGATGTTGTGGTTCTTGTTCGTAAGTTAGAACGACACTTATGGAAAGCCCCAAACCACGTAAAATATGCAAAGAAAGTAGAAGCGTCTAACTTTGTTTTGCAGGGGTGTGCAGTGATGTGATATGGCCATGATTGTGATTATATTTGATGTATGCAATGTTCCTTATTGTAAGTTGGCAACCGGCAGGAGCCATATGGTTGTCTTTAATTTCTGTTAAGACCTGCGTGTCTATTCAAAATAGTTGTAATAGTTGAAGCTGGTGGACGACAACCATGGAGAAGCGTCATTGACCTTGATGCTATACCGGTGATGATGGAGATCATGTTCGTGCTTGAAGATGGAGATCGGAAGCACAAAGAAGAAAGGCCATATCATATCACATATTATGAATTGCATGTGATGTTAATCCTTTATGCATCTTGTATTGCTTAGTAGACGACGGTAGCATTATAAGATGATCCCTCATGCACATAAATTTCAAGTTCTAGAGTGTTCACCCTTAGTATGCACCGTTGCCAAAGCTTGCTGCTTCGAAGCACCACGTGATGATCGGGTGTCTTTGATTCCGCGGGTGAATACAACGTAAGCAAGCCAGATTTGCTTATGCGGAAGCTAAGGTTTGATCTTGACGAGCCTAGCATGTACAGACATGGCCTCAGGAACACGGATCGCCGAAAGGCAAAGCATGAATCATATAGTAGATATGATGAACATGATGATTGTTCGCCATTAAAACTATATCAGCTCTCGTGATGATCGGTGTTGATGTAGTGGATTTGGTTCGTGTGATCACTAAAACAATGTGAGGGATGTTGTTTTGAGTGGGAGTTCACCTAGTTTAATTTCATTAATTAATTTGAACTCAATTTGTCATAAACTTAGTCTAAACTATTGCAAATATGTTGTAGATCAATGGCAGCCCCTACCATCAATTTTAATGCGTTCCTAGAGAAAGAAAAGTTGAAAAACAATGGAAGCAACTTCGCGGATTGGTTCCGCAATTTGAGGATTGTCCTCACAGCTGGTAATTTGACCTATGTGCTGGATGCACCGCTAGGTGACCCACCTGCAGCTGATGCTACCGATGAAGTAAAGAATGTTTACCTTGCTCGGAAGAATCAGTACTCCATAGTTCAGTGTGCTATCTTGTATGGTTTAGAATCGGAGCTTCAGAAAAGGTTTGAAGAGTCAGATCCATATGATATTGTCGAGGATCTCAAATTAATCTTTGAGACTCATGCGGCAATTGAAAGTTATGAAGCTTCTGAAAAGTTCTTTAACTGCAAGATGGAAGAGGGTAGCTCCGTCAGTGAGCATGTGCTTAAAATGTCTGGGCACGCAAATAAACTTCAAAGTTTGGGTATAGTGATTCCTAATACTTTGGGAGTTTATCGCATCCTCCAATCACTACCACCAAGTTACAAGAACTTTGTGATGAACTACAACATGCAGAACATGAACAAAGAGTTGCCAGAACTATTTGCTATGTTAAAATCTGCAGAAGTGGAGATCAAGAAAGAGCACCAAGTGTTGATGGTCAATAAGACCACCAAATTCAAGAAAGGCAAGTCTAAGCAAAAGGGACACTTCAAGAAGGGTGGTAAGAAAGTTACCACGCCGACGAAGAAGACCAAGGCTGGACCTAAACCTGAAACTGAGTGCTTTTACTGCAAGGGAGAAGGTCACTGGAAGCGGAATTGCCCAAGGTACTTGGCGGATTTGAAGAACGGCAACATCAAGAAGAAAGGTATATCTGATATACATGTTATTGATGTGTATCTCACTAGTACTCGTAGTAGTGCCTGGGTATTTGATACTGGTTCGGTTGCTCATATTTGTAACTCGAAACAGGAGCTGCAGAATAAACGGAAGCTAGTGAAGAACGAGGTGACGATGCGCGTAGGAAACGGATCAAAGGTTGATGTGATCGCGGTCGGCACGCTACCTCTTCATCTACCATCGGGATTAGTTTTATACTTAAATAATTGTTATTTGGTGCCTGCGTTAAGCATGAACATTATATCAGGATCTTGTTTATTGCGAGACAGTTACTTGTTTAAATCCGAGAATAATGGTTGTTCGATTTATATGAGTAATGTGTTTTATGCACATGCACCTTTGATAGATGGTCTATTCATATTGAATCTCGATAGTAGAAATACACATATTAATAACATTGAGGCTAAACGTTTGAAATCAAGCGATAATTTGACCTATATGTGGCACTGTCGTCTTGGTCACATTGGAGTGAAGCGTATGAAGAAACTCCATTCCGATGGACTTCTTGAATCACTTGATTTTGAATCACTTGAAAGATGCGAAGCATGTCTGATGGGTAAAATGACTAAGACTCCATTTTCTGGTATGATGGAGCGAGCTACAGACTTATTGGAAATCATACATACCGATGTGTGTGGTCCAATGAGTGTAGCATCGCGCAGTGGTTATCGTTATGTTCTTACCTTCACGGATGACTTGAGTAGATATGGGTATATCTATTTCATGAAACATAAGTCCGAAACTTTCGAGAAGTTTAAGGAGTTTCAAAGTGAGGTAGAGAATCAACGTAACAAGAAGATTAAATTTCTACGTTCTGATCGTGGAGGTGAATATCTAAGTTACGAGTTTGGCGAGCATTTAAAGAAATGCGGAATACTTTCACAATTGACACCGCCGGGAACACCACAGCGTAATGGTGTGTCTGAACGTCGTAATCGAACTCTCTTAGATATGGTTCGTTCTATGATGTCACTTACAGATTTACCGCTATCATTTTGGGGTTATGCATTAGAAACAGCCGCATTCACTTTAAATAGGGCACCGTCTAAATCCGTTGAAACGACACCGTATGAATTATGGTTTGGGAAGAAACCTAAATTGTCGTTCCTTAAAGTTTGGGGATGCGAAGCCTATGTAAAGAAGTTACAGCCGGACAAGCTTGAACCCAAAGCGGAAAAATGCGTCTTCATAGGATACCCGAAGGAAACTATTGGGTATACCTTCTATCATAGATCCGAAGGCAAAATCTTCGTTGCCAAGAATGGATCCTTTCTAGAGAAGGAATTTCTCTCGAAAGAAGTGACTGGAAGGAAAGTAGAACTCGACGAGGTTATCGAACCTTCTCTCGAAATTGCGAGTAGCGCAGCACCGGAAGAAGTTCCTGTAGTGCCTGCACCAATAAGAGAGGAAGCTAATGATAGTGATCATGAAACTTCGGTTGAAGTTGCTACAGAGCCTCGGAGGTCAACGAGAACTCGTACCACTCCAGATTGGTATGATTCCGTTATGAATGTCATGTTGGTGGACAACACCGATGACCCCGAGACATATGAGGAAGCGATGATGAGCCCAGATTCCAATAAATGGCAAGAAGCCATGAAATCCGAGATTGGATCCATGTACGAAAACCAAGTATGGACTTTGGTGGACTTACCGGATGGCCGGAAGGCTGTCGAGAACAAATGGATTTTCAAGAAGAAAACAGATGCTGATGGTAATGTTACTGTCTATAAAGCTCGACTTGTCGCAAAAGGGTTTCGACAAATTCAAGGAGTTGACTACGATGAGACTTTCTCACCGGTAGCGAAGCTAAAGTCTGTGAGGATTATGTTAGCAATCGCTGCATATTATGATTATGAGATATGGCAGATGGATGTCAAAACAGCATTCCTCAATGGAGACATTGATGAAGAGTTGTATATGATACAACCCAAAGGTTTTGTCGATCCTAAAGATGCTAACAAGGTATGCAAGCTTCAACGGTCCATCTATGGATTGAAGCAAGCATCCCGAAGTTGGAATCAACGTTTTGATAAGGTAATCAAAAGTTTTGGTTTTATACAAACTTATGGAGAAGCTTGTATTTACAAGAAAGTGAGTGGGAGCTCTGTAGCATTCTTAATACTGTATGTGGATGACATATTGTTGATTGGGAATGATGTAGACCTTCTTAATAGTGTCAAGGAATATTTGAATAATAGTTTTTCAATGAAGGATCTTGGCGAAGCAGCTTACATATTAGGCATAAAGATTTATAGAGATAGATCGAAACGCCAAATATCATTGTCACAAAATACATATTTGGACAAAGTTCTAAAGAGGTTTGGAATGGAAGATAGCAAGAAAGGGTTCTTGCCCATGTTGCCCAATACGACCTTGAGTAAAAATCAATGTCCGACATCGGCAGAAGATAGAGAAAGGATGAGTAAGACTCCCTATGCCTCAGCCATAGGATCTCTAATGTATGCCATGCTATGTACTAGACCCGACATTGCATATGCTGTTAGTTTAACTAGCAGATATCAAAGTGATCCAGGAGTGGATCATTGGACAGCGGTCAAAAACATCCTTAAGTACTTGAGAAGAACTAAGGATATGGTTCTTTCTTATGGAGGTGATGAACAGCTCGTTGTTAATGGTTACACCGATGCTAGTTGGAACACCGATCCGGATGATTCTAAATCACAATCTGGATACGTATTTATTTTGAATGGTGCAGCAGTTAGCTGGAGGAGTGCAAAGCAAAGCGTTGTGGCGAGATCTTCAACTGAATCGGAATACATGGCTGCTTCGGAGGTTTCACAAGAAGCTATATGGATGAAAGAGTTCATTACAGAGCTGGGTGTGGTTCCTAGTGCGCTGGACCCAATGTCTATCTACTGTGATAACATGGGCGCCATAGCCAATGCGCAAGAACCAAGGTCACACAAGAAGCTGAAGCATATCAAGCTGCGTTTTCACGCTATTCGAGAACATATCCAGGATGGGGATATAAAGATTTGCAAAGTACACACAGATCTGAATGTGGCGGATCCGTTGACTAAACCTCTCCCGAGGGCAAAACATGACCAACACCAAACTGCCATGGGTGTTCGGTATATTACCATGTAATCTAGATTAGATGACTCTAGTGCAAGTGGGAGACTGTTGGAGATATGCCCTAGAGGTAATAATAAATGTAGTTATTATTATATATCTTTGTGTTTATGATAAATGTTTACATTCATGCTATAATAGTATTAACAAGGAAACCATTAATACTTGTGTGATTTGTAAACTTAATTTGAAGTCCCTAGTATAGCCTCTATACTTCACTAGCTTGTTGGTTGATTGATGATGTGGTTTCTTTGTCATGAACATTGAGATGTTATCAACAACAAGATCATATCGTTAGGAGAATGATATGGTGGACATACTCCTATAGACAAGCGTAGCATAAAGATCAAGTCATTTCAATAGTTCAATTGCTATATGCTTTCTGATACATAGTAACCTAATTCCTTCGACCATGAGATCATGCATATCACCTTTACTGGATGGATGCTTTGATGTCATCAAACACCACACCGTAACAGGGTGGCTATAAAGGTGGCATTGAGTGTTCGGAAAGTATTGGTTGAAACACATGGATCAAGAGTGGGATTTGTCCATCCACATGACGGATAGATATTCTCTGGGCCCTCTCGGTGAAATGTCATCCAATTAGCTTGCAAGCATGTGACTTGGTCACAAGGGATCACATATCACGGGAACGAGAAAAGAGTACTTATCAGTAAAGAGGATGAACTAGGTATGCAGAGATACCGACGATCATAACCTCGGATAAGTAACATATCGTGAGACAAAGGGAAATTGGTATCGTATGTAAGTGGTTCATTCGATCGCAAAGTAATCGTAGAAATATGTGGGAGCCATATGAATTTCCAGATTCCTCTATTGGTTATTGTTCGAAGAAGTGTCTCGATCATGTCCGCATAATTCACGAACCGTAGGGAGACACACTTAAGGATTCGACGTTGTTTGAGTAGTTATGGTATTATGAGAAAGAGACCGAATGTTGTTCGGAGTCTCGGATGGGATCCGGGATATCACGAGGTGATCCGGAATGGTCCGGAGAATAAGATTCATATAAGGAAAGTCCCGTTTCGGAGTTCGGGAATGATTCCGGTGTTTTCATCGGGGATATTCTAGAAGGTTCCGGATTGTCCGGCACTCCGGGGGGGAAGGGGTACATGAATGTGTCATTACATATTGGAATGATTGCATCATGTACTAAGTGTTCTTGCTGTCCCAAATATAGGATTAAATTGAATCCTAAAACAGAAAAGTCAAATGTCCAGTTTGAAAGTCAAACTGCCAAAAACAAGAAACTGTGGGAAACAAGCAAGAGGAGTTGGAGTCGACTTGGAGGAGGAGTTTCTCTCCTCCAAGCCGGCGGCCAGCCCAAGGCCGAGTTGGGGAGGGACTCCCTCCCTCCCCTGGCGCGCCCACACCCTCCCACCTATATAAGGAGGGGCAGGGCTCCCCTCCTACACACAAGTTTCCTATCCTCTAAACTAAACCCTAGATCTAGACCCCGGTTTAGAGCTATTCGGTTTAGAGCCTTCTAATTGGTTTAGAGCCCTCTAATTGGTGTGTCTAATTACTAGACCACTAATAGCCTCTCTCATAAGCTCCACCATACTCGCACCGGCTTAAGGCGAAGCCCTGCGGGATTTCCCCTCTACTTCCGGTACCACGCCGTTGTGCTGCCGGAATCGCGAGGAGAGTGCTACAACCTCCGCTGCCTGCTGGAACAAGGGAGAGGAAGGTCTTCGTCGAGTACCGAACGTGTGACCGACTGCGGGAGCGCTGCGGGAACGCGGCGCTGGAAGGATCGTCTACGCGATCTTGAGATCGGAAAGAGTACGACTACATCACCCACGAGAATCTGCTCTCGTTAAACACTTTGGAATCTTCGAGGGTGAGTTATTCCATCGACTCGTTGCTACAATCTAGTAGATAGATCTTGGCTTGTTTGTTTGTATGCGATAGAAAATTTTTGTTTTCCATGCTACGAACCCCTACAAAAATCTGCAGAAGTGGAGATCAAGAAAGAGCACCAAGTGTTGATGGTCAATAAGACCACCAAATTCAAGAAAGGCAAGTCTAAGCAAAAGGGACACTTCAAGAAGGGTGGTAAGAAAGTTACCGCACCAACAAAGAAGACCAAGGCTGGACCTAAGCCTGATACTGAGTGCTTTTACTGCAAGGGAGAAGGTCACTGGAAGCGGAAATTCCCAAAGTACTTGGCGGATTTGAAGAACGGCAAAATCAAGAAGAAAGGTATATCCGATATACATGTTATTGATGTGTATCTCACTAGTACTCGTAGTAGTGCCTGGGTATTTGATACTGGTTCGGTTGCTCATATTTGTAACTCGAAACAGGTGCTACAGAATAAACGGAAGCTAGAGAAGAACGAGGTGACGATGCGCGTAGGAAATGGATCAAAGGTTGATCTGATCTCGATCGGCACGCTACCTCTTCATCTACCATCGGGATTAGTTTTATACTTAAATAATTGTTATTTGGTGCCTGCGTTAAGCATGAACATTATATCGGGATCTTGTTTATTGCGAGGCGGTTACTTGTTTAAGTCCGAGAATAATGGTTGTTCGATTTATATGAGTAATATGTTTTATGCACATGCACCTTTGATAGATGGTCTATTCTTATTGAATCTCGATAGTGGAAATACACATATTAATAACATTGAAGCTAAACGTTTGAAATTGAGCGATAACTCGACCTATATGTGGCACTATCGTCTTGGTCAGATTGGAGTGAAGCGTATGAAGAAACTCCATTCCGATGGACTTCTTGAATCACTTGATTTTGAATCACTTGAAAGATGCGAAGCATGTCTGATGGGTAAAATGACTAAGACTCCATTTTCTGGTATGATGGAGCGAGCTACGGACTTATTGGAAATCATACATACCGATGTGTGTGGTCCGATGAGTGTAGCATCGTGCGGTGGCTATAGTTATGTTCTCACCTTCACGGATGACTTGAGTAGATATGGGTATATCTATTTCATGAAACATAAGTCTGAAACTTTCGAGAAGTTTAAGGAATTTCAAAGTGAGGTGGAGAATCAACGTAACAAGAAGATTAAATTTCTATGTTCTGATCGTGGAGGTGAATATCTAAGTTACGAGTTTGGCGAGCATTTGAAGAAATGCGGAATACTTTCACAGTTGACACCACCGGGAACACCACAGCGTAATGGTGTGTCCGAACGTCATAATCGAACTCTCTTAGATATGGTTCGTTCTATGATGTCACTTACAGATTTACCGCTATCATTTTGGGGTTATGCATTAGAAACAGCCGCATTCAATTTAAATAGGGCACCATCTAAATCCGTTGAAACGACACCATATGAATTATGGTTTGGGAAGAAACCTAAATTGTCGTTCCTTAAAGTTTGGGGTTGCGAAGCCTATGTAAAGAAGTTACAGCCGGACAAGCTTGAACCCGAAGCGGAAAAATGCGTCTTCATAGGATACCCAAAGGAAACTATTGGGTATACCTTCTATCATAGATCCGAAGGCAAAATCTTCGTTGCCAAGAATGGATCCTTTTTAGAGAAGGAATTTCTCTCGAAAGAAGTGACTAGAAGGAAAGTAGAACTCGACGAGGTTGTCGAACCTTCTCTCGAACTTGCGAGTAGCACAGCACCGGAATAAGTTCCAGTGGTGCCTGCACCAATAAGAGAGGAAGCAAACGATGATGATCACGAAACTTTGGTTGTAGTTGCTACAGAACCTTGCAGGTCAACGAGAAATCGTACCAGTCCTGATCGGTATGATTCCGTTATGAGTGTCATGTTGGTGGACAACACCGATGACCCTGCGACATATGAGGAAGCGATGATGAGCCCAGATTCCAATAAATGGCAAGAAGCCATGAAATCCGAAATCGGATCCATGTACGAAAACCAAGTATGGACTTTGGTGGACTTACCGGATGGCCGGAAGGCTGTCGAGAACAAATGGATTTTCAAGAAGAAAACAGATGTTGATGGTAATATTACTGTCTATAAAGCTCGGCTTGTCGCAAAAGGGTTTCGACAAATTCAAGGAGTTGACTACGATGAGACTTTCTCACCAGTAGCGAAGCTAAAGTCTGTGAGGATTTTGTTAGCAATCGCCGCATATTATGATTATGAGATATGGCAGATGGATGTCAAAACAGCGTTCCTCAATGGAGACATTGATGAAGAGTTGTATATGATGCAACCCAAAGGTTTTGTCGATCCTAAAGATGCTAACAAGGTATGCAAACTTCAACGGTCCATATATGGATTGAAGCAAGCATCCCGAAGTTGGAATCAACGTTTTCATAAGGTAATCAAAAGTTTTGGTTTTATACAAACTTATGGAGAAGCTTGTATTTACAAGAAAGTGAGTGGGAGCTCTGTAGCATTCTTAATACTATATGTAGATGACATATTGTTGATTGGGAATGATGTATACCTTCTTAATAATGTCAAGGAATATTTGAATAATAGTTTTTCAATGAAAGATCTTAGCGAAGCAGCTTACATATTAGGCATAAAGATTTATAGAGATAGATCGAGACGCCTAATATCATTGTCACAAAGTACATATTTGGACAAAGTTCTAAAGAGGTTTGGAATGGAAGATAGCAAGAAAGGGTTCTTGCCCATGTTGCTCAGTACGACCTTGAGTAAAACTCAAAGTCCAGCAACGGCAGAAGATAGAGAAAGGATGAGTAAGACTCCCTATGCCTCAGCCATAGGATCTCTAATGTATGCCATGCTATGTACTAGAACCGACATTGCATATGCTGTTAGTTTGACTAGCAGATATCAAAGTGATCCAGGAGTGGATCATTGGACAGCGGTCAAAAACATCCTTAAGTACTTGAGAAGAACTAAGGATATGGTTCTTTCTTATGGAGGTGATGAACAGCTCGTTGTTAATGGTTATACCGATGCTAGTTGGAACACCGATCCGGATGATTCTAAATCTCAATCTGGATACGTATTTACTTTGAATGGTGCAGTAGTTAGCTGGAGGAGTGCAAAGCAAAGCGTTGTGGCAAGATCTTCAACTGAATCGGAATACATAGCTGCTTCGGAGGCTTTGCAAAAGCAATATGGATGAAGGAGTTCATTACAGAGCTCGGTGTGGTTCCAAGTGCCCTGGACCCAATGTCTATCTACTGTGATAACATGGGCGCCATAGCCAATGCGCAAGAACCAAGGTCACACAAGAAATTGAAGCACATCAAGCTACGTTTTCACGCTATTCGAGAACATGTCCAAGATGGTGACATAAAGATTTGCAAAGTACACACAGATTTGAATGTGGCGGATCCGTTGACTAAACCTCTCCCGAGGGCAAAACATGACCAACACCAAACTGCCATGGGTGTTCGGTATATTACCATGTAATCTAGATTAGTTGACTCTAGTGCAAGTGGGAGACTATTGGAGATATTCCCTAGAGGCAATAATAAATGTAGTTATTATAATATCTTTGTGTTTATGATAAATGTTTACATTCATGCTATAACAGTATTAACAAGGAAACATTAATACTTGTGTTATTTGTAAACTAAATTAGAGTCCCTAGTAAAGCCTCTTTATAATACTAGCTTGTTGGTTAATAAATGATTGTGGTTTCCCTATCATGAACATTCAGATGTTATTAACGACAAGATCATATCGTTAGGAGAATGGTATGATGGACATACTCCTATAGATAAGCGTAGCATAAAGATCAAGTCATTTTAATAGTTCAATTGCTATATGCTTTCTGATACATAGTAACCTAATTCCTTTGACCATGAGATCATGCTTATGACCATCACCGGAAGGATGCTTTGATGACATCAAACACCACACCGTAACTGGGTGGCTATAAAGGTGGCATTGAGTGTTCGGAAAGTATGGGTTGAGACACATGGTTCAAGAGTGGGATTTGTCCATCCATATGACGGATAGATATACTCTGGGCCCTCTCGGTGGAATGTCATCCAATTGGCTTGCAAGCATGTGACTGGCTCACAAGGGATCACATATCACGGGAACAAGAAAAGAGTACTTATCAGTAACGAGGTTGAACTAGGTATGTAGAGATACCGACGATCAAAACCTCAGATAAGTAAACTATCGTGAGACAAAGGGAAATTGGTATCGTATGTAAGTGGTTCATTTGATCGCAAAGTAATCATAGAAATATGTGGGAACCATATGAATTTCCAGATTCCTCTATTGGTTATTGTTCGGAGAATTGTCTCGATCATGTCCGCATAATTCACAAACCGTAGGGAGACACACTTAAGGATTCGATGTTGTTGAGTAGTTATGGAATGATGAGTAAGAGACCGAATGTTGTTCGGAGTCTCGGATAGGATCCAGGATATCACGAGGAGATCCGGAATGGTCCGGAGAATAAGATTCATATAAGGAAAGTCCTGTTTCGGGGTTGGAGAATGATTCCGGTGTTTTCATCGGGAATGTTCTAGAAGGGTCCGGAAGGTCCGGCAATCCAGAGGGGAAGGGTACATGAATGTGTCATAACAAGTTGGAATGGTTGCATCATGTACTAGGTGTCATCGCTGAGAAAAATAAAGGGATAAATCAAATCCTAGTTTGAAAAGTCAAACGCCAATTTGAAAAGTCAAACGGCAAGTTTGCTTGGTGGAGGGAGAGTAGGAAACCTACTTGGGGAGGAATTCCTCCTTCCTCCACCGCCGGCCAAGGAGGCCAAGTTGGGGGAGGACTCCCTCCTCCCAACATGCGCCCTCCCACCGATATAAGGAGGGGCCGGGGTTCCCCTCTAGCCTACACCTCTCACCACCCAAACCCTAGCCCTAAGCCGCCGGCGCCACCACCCCCTCCTGCCGCCGCCTAGGGCACCACCAACTCGCCGAGTTGGGGTGAAACCCTAACCCTAGCCGCCGGCGAGGCTCCTCCCTTGGTGCCTCTAAACCCTAGATCGCCAAGACCTCTCTCATACTCCACCATACTCACTCCGGCTTAAGGCGAAGCCCTGCGAGATCTCCCCTCTACTTCCGGTACCATGTCGTTGTGTTGCCGGAATCGCGAGGAGAGTGCTATAACCTCCGCTGCCTGCTGGAACAAGGGAGAGGAAGGTCTTCATCGAGTACCGAACGTGTGATCGACTGCGGGAGCACTGCCGGAACGCAACGCCGGAAGGATCGTCTACACGATCTTGAGATCGGCAAGAGTACGACTACATCACCCACGAGAATCTGCTCTCGTTAAACACTTTGGAATCTTTGAGGGTGAGTTATTCTATCGACTCGTTGCTACAATCTAGTAGATAGATCTTGGCTTGTTTGTTTGTATGCGGTAGAAATTTTTTGTTTTCCATGCTACGAACCCCTACAATGGTATTGTGTTTATTTTGAAGTGGCAAAAATAATAACATTTGAAGAAAATATTCTTTATGTTAAGTTATTCAACTCTGAAGATTAATAAGATTAAAGTTATGGTTTCTGATAAGGTTTAAATGATCTTGAGCCCGTATATATCTAGCTTATGATATATCAGACCAAGGTTAACTATAAAGATATAATTGGACTTAGGGATATAACATTTATGGTATTAACAATATCTAGGGTTTTTCCTAAGCATAATGAAACTTAGTATTTAAAGACTTAAAGATAACATATTTAATATTTATAGATTATACTATAAGATTTTCTTATAGAAACAAAATAGGTGAATTTATTTTACGATATATTTAGTGAATACCAATTTTGTTAAATATAATTATACATGAATTGAGATTACTTACTTCTAATTTAAGTTTATGATTTGCAAAATTAACTTTGTAAATCCTTGACTTATAGTTAGTTAAGGATTTTAAAAGAATATTATAAAGTTAATTGTTTACACCTAGATTTTATATTAAATTATAATTATGGTTTAGACTACTTAGAGTCAAAGGATTATGTTTTAAATAAGATCATTTCTTACTTAGGAAAGAGTTTTAACTAATTAACAAAGTTGCTATATTGTTTTAATACTTTAGATAATTGAAGTTATATGATTTGGGAACTTTAAAATGCTTTTATAATAATATACTTAGTATTTTTCTAGTAAATATACTTGTTTGAAATCTTAAAAATGCATTTTATTTATTTTTAGGTATTATTTTTATTTTATAAAATTTCTTAATTATTTAATGTCTTTAAATATTTTTTTATGTTTTATTTATATATTTTTAAGTTAGTATTTTTATAAGATAAGAGATATCTTTTCATTCCAAAAAATGATTTTTATTTATTTTTATGAATTTTTCTAAATTTATTAAATTTAATTTAGATGTTTAAGGGTGTTAATATTTATTTGTATTTTATTAAATTTAAATAAATATGATTATATTTTTCTTAAGTGAATATTATTTTAATAAACACTTGGATGTATTAAATATATTTTTAGAATTTTTCTACATTTTTCTAGAGCTTAAAATGGGTAGATGGTATTTTAATAATTCCATTTTTTGTTTTTATATAATTTGGGCCAACTTCTTGGTCCCATCTAGCCCAATACCCAGCCCAGTCCACATGGTTGGACTAAGCCATAGAGCCCAACTGACCGAGTCGATCAACTCAATCCATTCGGCCCCTTCCCTTCTCCCACGCTGGCTCGTTCCTTCCCTTCTTCCTCTTTGGCGATGTGGTGTCGCCGCCGTCGCCACGCAACCATGGCCGACTCCAGCCTCCTTGGCCGCCGCCATAGGTCGCCCTCGATGCTCTCCCCTCTGCTACACCTTTCCATCCAATTCGATCTGTGATACAAACCCTCTTTCGCTCGTCTCCGTTACACTCCCATGGCTAGGGTTTCAGCCTTCATATCCGGTGTGCTCCGGTGACTCCTGGATGGTGACGGTGGCGAAGTGGTGGTGAGGTAAGGTGGTTTGCTGATGAATGGGTTGTTGGCGCCGCCGCTTATATGCGCATGTATCCACTGGTGCGGCTCGATGCGGGTTGAGCACTACGGTGAGTCAACCCCCGGGTGAGTCAACTTAAGCCTAAACTGCTTCCTCTTCTCGACTTAAGCGAGGACCCCCGGGTGAGTCAACCCCTCTACTCTCACATTCTTAGAGTCTCTCTGTTCCTCCTAGAGATCAAGCCCTAATTTGTTCAAGTAGTGGCTCTATGATGCTCATGTTATGATCTTTATGTGGTTACTGCAGTCTCTGATGGTTTGACATATTTAGTACTCCCAGTTGCCAGGTTCTAAGTTGGTTTGTATCAGAAATTGTCTAAACTTCAGTTCAGAATCACTTAGGTTGTCAAGTACCTGATATGTAAATGGTTTGCAGATGTTTGTTTGAATTCAATGTCGGGGGGATAACCCCCGGGTGGGGAAAGCCAGACATAAGTAGGCCGGCTCCAGAAGATACATGCCGCCTGGACTCCAGGAATTATAACTCTAGCCGTCTCGCAAGCAAGCCCAACTGGGCATATAACCTTCCCGGCTGGCCAGTCTAGCCGGTGGCCAGAAGAACCGGCCGGGTGGCCGTTCCCACCCGGCTCACCTCGGATTCGATGGAGAGCATGGAAGGACTGACGCTCCATGTGGGGTACGCTTCTGTATCTCCCTTGTCATCAAGGAAGCTGGCATGCCGTCATGACCAGCGCTACCATACAAAGATAAAGCAAGACGGTCGGTTGGACTGGCAAAAGCGGTCCGGGTCTTGGGCACTAAAGAGAAGGATGACGCTAAAAGAAGGGCGGATTGGGTCTTGGCCCATCGGTTGGGCCCTGCAGCCGGCCCTGCCCTGTAAACCCATATCCAAACAGTAAACCCTAGGACCCAATCTGTAATATGCCCCCCAAACCAGTATTTAAGGGAGGGCAGAGCCAGGGTTCTAGGTAAGAGGCAAGAGTGGAAGAAGAGAAGTGTTAGTATCTAGATCCCATCTTCCTCTAGCCATCGATAGTAGCTAAGGAAATAGCTCAAGGAGCATCTGTACTGAGCACCGAGCTCCCATGCATAGTTCATCTTGCAGGAGTAGGGGTGTTACCTTGCCAAGAGGGCCCCAAACCTGGGTACGTCCCTGTGTTTGTAGTGCACCATGCCCAACTCATTGCGTGAGCCACCGAATGCATCCGTGTGTCCCTTCTTTGCCATCCCCGATGGCACTGCCGTGTTCCACACCACGACAGTTGGTGCCCACCGTGGGGCACAGCGCTTCGGCTGGGATCATCTTCTGCACGGGACTTCCGATTGTCACCGGCGAACGCATGGCCTCAGGCCTCATGCTCACGCTCGGTGCCTTCGACTGCGTCATCGACAATGCAGCATGTTTAGCTGGGAACATCTTCCCCGCCGGCGGCTCCATCATGCATTTTGGAGACATCCATGTCTACGTCTCCACTATTGCTGATGGTTTTCCCAGCGTGGTCACCCCCGTCCTCGACGTGCCCCTCGCCCGCGTCCCAGCCGCAGGGAGGGTTTTCGTCGAAGTCATGATGGTGAACGCTCGCGAAAACCATCGGCAGCCTCAAGAACATCGGGCAGGAGGAGAAAACTCCGCGCTCGAGCAAGAGCAAGACCCGCTCACCGCCTCCATCTAGCATCTGCGTGATCCTGTCGTCGTCGAGACGGATCCAGCGGCTGCGGCGGCAACGCTCGAAGCTACACTCCAAAAACTCCTAGAGGATGCCACCAAGGTTGCAGCTAACCAGCGTCGGCTGAACGCCACCGTGCACGAGTACAACACAGCTCATGGCTTCGTCAGGAAGATCCAACACCGAGGGCGCGACCTGGCATCGGAACTGGATCGCGCCGCCAACTCACATGCAGGTGTGGCGCGACCCGTCTATAGCACCCCCGCCAAGAACATGAGGGCGGCCGAGGAGGCGGCCGCGAATCTAAAACACCTAGAAGGCGAGGAGCTTCGTCGCCAGTAGGAGCGCGTGCAGCTCCTCATGGCCACTGCTAACAAGCAGCAGGCTGAGGGCGCCCCCAGCTAGGTGGGCAACTCCCGCGACATCATCGTCCGCAAAGGCGCAAACCAGACAGCGCATGGAGGAAGCAAGCATCAACAAGCCTCTTCTCCAGGAGGGGTCGGACAAAACAGTCGCCCGCGTGGCGAATCTGGCAACCGCGGTAGCCACAATCGTGATGCCTCTGCCTCTAGCATTAGTCCACATGCGGAGCCTCCCAGGGGAAAAAGACGCGAGCATCGGAGGAGAAAGCAGACGCGAACAAGGACCCTCCTGCGTCACGTTTGAAGGGCCGGCTCGGTCCCCGAGAACCAACTGATGCGCGGGAGCGCATCGACCTCCTGGTGCAGTCACGCACCTTGGAGGAGGAAAGTCCGGCTAGCCCAAAGTGTTTTGGCCCGCGCATCCAGAACGAGCCGTTTCCGAAAGGATTTTCGCTCCCAAGAGACACACCAAAGTACAACGGAACCGTCAAGCCTGAGGATTCGTTGGTCAATTACACCACCGCGGTGGGAATCGCCAATGGCAACCTCCGCTTGGCCGTCCTCTACGTCCCCCTAATGCTCGTCGACTCGGCAAGAACGTGGCTCAACAACCTCCCTGACAACAGCATCAACGCGTAGCTGGACTTCGAAGAGGCGTTCATCCGCAACTTCACCGGAACATACAAGCGGCCGGGTCGACCTCGCGAGCTCGCCCGGTGGACCAGCATGCACAATTCATGTGAAGGGGGTGCGTGAGCACCAGGCGATAGAGTTCTTCACCAACGGCTGCCGAGACGGCACCATGCTGAAGCATAAACTCAGCCGGGTAGACCCGCAAACCATGGCTCAGGTCATGGCCATCGCGGACAAGTACGCCACCACGGATGCGGCAATGAAGAAGCCCATCGTGGTGGACGACCAGGGCCAAATCGTCACAGACGATCAGGCGGAGCGTCTCCAGCCGAGCGACCATCATCCCAGGCGGCACGGTCACGACAACCGCCACGGAAAGAGAAAAGACGACCAGCCGGATAGCCGGTACGGTACCAAACAGGTAGCCGTGATGCATGAGGATCCGGCTGCAGGGGCAGTCAGAGGCAGAGGCTAGACGACAAGCCGCCTCGGCCTAAGTACACCATGGAGTCCATGCTCGACGGGCCGTGCAAGTTTCATAGTGGCGGCAACAAGCCCGCGAACCACACGACGCGCCAATGCAGCTGGACAAAGAAAATGGCCGAAGCCGGTGGACTCCCACCACCACCTCCACCGCCAGCCGGAGTCCCACCGGATAATAGGGAACGCCGCAACCGCCGCGAGGATTACGAAGATGGTTACCCGCGGCAGGGCGATAATTACCACATATTCCTGGCGGAGCCGGAAACGAAGCACGTCAAGCGGAGACGTGAGGTGGAGGTGAACGTAATCGTCCCACCCTTCCCCCAGTACCTGCACTGGTCCGATCAGGCGATCACCTGGAGCAAGGAGGATCAGACGGCCGTGTTACCAAGCCCTGGTAGCTACGCGTGGGTCTTGGACCCCATCATCACCTCCAAGAAGCATGCATGCCGCTTCTCTCGGGTGCTGATCGATGGAGAGAGCAGCATCAACCTCCTTTATCGGAGCAGCCTCGAGAGGCTGGGCATCAGTGAACCCCAGCTGGAACCCTCAAGCACTTCATTCCATGGAGCAGTACCAGGGCCGTCGCACTCCCCAATCGGCAAGATCCGGCTGGACGTCATCTTCGACAGCGAGAACAACTTCCGTCGCGAGCCCATCTGGTTCGAGGCCGTGAACCTCTCCAGCGCCTACCACGCCATAATAGGGCGCCCAGCTCTGACCAAGTTCATGGGAGTACCGCACTACGCATACCTCAAAATGAAGCTGCCGGGCCCAAAGGGAGTGATCACCGTCGATGGATGCTACAAGCATTCGATCCAATGCGCCTCAGACGGCTCTAAGCTGGCCGAGGCAATGATCATCGCTAAAGAGAAGCGCGTCATAATGCAGAACATGGCGGCTCTGCAGAAGGACATGCCGGCTGGAGAATCGCAGTTCAAGCCCTCGCAGGGGACAAGGAAGATCCTGCTGAACAAGGAGGACCCAAGCAAGTTCGTCCTGGTCGGAGACGACCTGGACAACAAATAGGAAAGCGCGCTCGTTGATTTCCTCCATGAGAATCGGGACATTTTCGCATGGTGCCCCAAAGACATGCCAGGTGTCCCGAGGGAACTCGCCGAGCACTCCCTTCATGTTCGACCGGACGCGAAGCCGGTCAAACAATCTTCATGCCACTTCGCAGAAGAAAAAAGAAGAATCATTGGTGAGGAGATCACACGGCTGCTCGCGGCTGGCTTCATCATGGAAGTTTTCCACCCGGAATGGCTAGCCAACCCGGTGCTGGTGCTGAAGAAGAACAAGACATGGCGCATGTGCGTTGACTATACCAGTCTCAACAAGGCTTGCCCCAAGGATCCTTTCGCCCTGCCACGAATTGATCAGGTCATCGACTCCACCGCCGGGTGCGATTTGTTGTCTTTTTTGGACGCTTACTCGGGCTACCACCAGATCAAGCTCAATGTAACCGATCAAATAAAGACATCGTTCATAACCCCGTATGGAGCATACTGCTACACCACCATGCCCTTCGGATTGAAGAACGCAGGCGCAACCTATCAGCGCTGCATCCAGAAATGCCTGTAGACACAAATTGGAAAGAACGTACACGCCTACGTCGACAACGTCGTCATCAAGACCAAGGAACGGCGCACGCTCCTTGAGGATCTGAAGGAAACGTTCGACAACCTCCGCCATTTCCAGATCAAGCTAAACCCGGAAAAGTGCGTGTTCGGCGTCCTAGCGGCAAGCTCCTGGGCTTCCTCGTCTCCGAGCGTGGAATCGAGGCAAACCCGGAAAAGATCGGAGACATCGAACACATGGAACTGCCGCAGAACCTGCGCGACGTACAGAAGTTCACCGGGTGCCTCGCCTCACTCAGCCGGTTCGTTAGCCGGCTGGGAGAGAAGGCTCTCCCCCTGTACCAGCTGATGAAGAAGACAGACAAATTTGTCTGGACATCTTAGGCGGATGAAGCTTTCCAAGACCTCAAGCGCATGCTCACCTCGCCACCCGTCCTGGCGGCGCCAGCCGCAAAGGAGCCCATGCTGATGTACATCGCTGCCACAAATAGAGTGGTCAGTGTGGTACTGGTCGTGGAGCGGCCAGAGGAAGGAAAGGCCTAGATGGTCCAGGGCCCAGTATACTACCTGAGTGAGGTGCTCTCGCTATCCAAGCAGAACTACCCTCACTACCAGAAGCTGGTGTACGACGTGTACATGGCCGCCAAGAAGCTCAAGCACTACTTCCAGGAACATTCCATCCGGGTGGTAGCATTGGCCCCACTCGCGAAGATCATCGGCAACAAAGACGCCACGGGTCGCGTGGCGAAATGGGCCATCGAGCTCGCTGCACATAACATCCAGTACAAGCCACGCACAACAATCAAGTCACAAGCATTGGCTGATTTCATCGTCGATTGGGCGGAGACACAATACATGCCCCCAGTGCCAGACTCAACTTACTGGAAACTACACTTCGACGGGTCGAAAATGAGAGGAGGACTCGGAGCCGGAATCGTGATAACCTCACCCAAAGGTGACCGGCTGGAATACGTTCTCCAGATCCACTTCAAAGCTTCCAATAACGTTGCAGAGTACGAGGCACTCATCCATGGGCTCAAAATGGCCAAGCAGATAGGCATTCAGAGGGTGCTGTGTTTCGGAGACTCGGACTTGGTGGAGCAACAAGTGTATGGCGAATGGGACGCCAGGGACGCGAACAAGTCCCTTCACCGCTTCTTCGTCTAGCAGTTGTGTGCCTGCTTCGAAGGATGTGAGTTTCACCATGTACCCAGAGCCAACAATGAATCCGCTGACGCTTTGGCCAGGGTCGGGTCAACAAGACAAGCCATACCGCCCGGAGTCTACCTCGAGCACCTGCGTAAGCCCTCCATCGCCCCCTCACTAGACTCCGAGTCCATCGTACTCGACGCGGATCCAGGAACAGCCGGTGCCACGCTGCACCTGCGGACTGCTGCGCCGCACCCGGGGACTGCCACACCGCACCTGGGGACTGTCGTGCCACACCCGGTCGACATCATCACCTTTTCACCCGGCAGGCCCCCCGACGCTCCGGAGTCGGCCGTCCGCGAGGAGATCAAGCTCGTCATACAGACGGTACACACCATACGGGAGGCGCTCGACTGGGCAAAGCCGTTCATGGATTTCCTGGCCAAGGGTGAACTCCCAACAAAAGAGGTGGCAGCACGACAAGTGCGACGAAGGGAAAGCGCCTACACCATCATCAACAACTAGCTGTACAAGCGCAGCGTCGGAGGCATCTACCAGCGATGCGTCAGTCGGGAGGAAGGAGCCAAGCTTCTGACGGACATACACCAGGCCGAGTGTGGCCACCATGCCTCGTCAAGGGCGATAGCAGCCAAGGCCCTTAGACATGGGTTCTATTGGCCTTCGGCAAGGGCGATACCAGCGATGCGTTAGTCGGGAGGAAGGACACTGAAGAAATAGTCAAGACATGAAGCGGCTGCCAGCGTTTCAGCCAGTTGAAGCACACGCTGTCTGCGGTGCTCAAGACAATACCGATCACTTGGTCGTTCGCGGTCTAGGGCCTGGACATGGTTGGGCCATTCAAGACAGCTCGATCCGGTATGACACACCTACTCGTCGTCGTGGACAAGTTCACCAAGTGGATCGAGGCGAAGCCAATCAAGAAGCTGGATGGGGCGACGGTGATCAAGTTCTTCACAGACATCATCATCCGGTTCGGCTACCCTCATAGCATCATTACTCACAATGGAACCAACTTTGCGAAAGGAGTCTTCGCTCGTTTCTGTGGGGAAAAAGGGATCCGCCTGGATCTGGCATCGGTCGCACACCCATAGTCCAACGAACAATGCGAGCGCGCTAATGGTTTGGTGCTAGCCAGAATCAAGCCGAGGCTCATCGAACCACTCGTCAGGTCACCCGGATACTAGATAGAGGAGCTGCCAGCAGTGCTCTGGAGCCTACGAACCACACCCAATCGCTCAACCGGCTTCACGCTGTTCTTCCTCGTCTATGGGGCAGAAGCCATTCTCCCCACAGACATCCAGTTCGACGCACCTCGCAAGTAGCTCTACACGGAGCATGAAGCCAAGGAGGCAAGGGAGGACAGCGTGGACTTGCTCGAGGAGGCACGCGAGTTGGCTCTGTCCAGATCAGCAATTTACCAACAAGACCTGTGCCGATACCACGCTAGCCGGATCCAGCCCACCTCTTTCCGCGAGGGAGACCTGGTGCTACACCTGGTCCAGAGCACCAAAGGAATGCACAAGTTGTCCCCGCGATGGGAAGGAACATTCATCATCAGCCGAGCACTCCACAACAATTCGTACTATCCTATCGACGCACAACAGCCGATGAAGAACAAGGCAGATCGCTCAGACGAGGAGACGGAGCGCCCATGGAATGCCAGCCTGCTCCGCCCATTTTACACTTAGAAAAGTGTATGTATCTTCCCTTTTTTATGTAACAAGTGAACAAGAATGAGAGCCTTGGTGCAGCGCTAAGGACTTCGTCCCAATTCTGCGCACCACCTGCATTTTTGTACCAGCTGGCCTATGCCCCATAATTTCTACAGACGGCATAATATTGCACGCGGCGCCCAGAGTAACCTCTTCGGTTCCGGCTTCAGTACGCACGTCGGCTGTCGACCCGGCAAGAGCAAAAACTCAAAGCGCACATGGCAAGAAGATGCTGGCGTAGAAAGCAAGGTCGCCAACATAGCAACTCCTTCGGTTCCGGCTGCAGACCGCAACCCGGCTGACAGCCGACAAGGAAAAATGCTCGAAGGGCCAATACTCGCTGAGAAAAGGGGAGTTGCTCGCGGCCTAACTCGAAGGGGCGCATGTCTATTTTCCTCCTACGATAATTACCAACTAACGCATGAGCATATGCACAAGAAAACTAACCCAAAGCAACGCTTTGTCTTGCACGACCTGAGTCACAAGTTGGCAGGAAACAAGGCGACAAATCGCCCCGGCTGGCTACCCCATCCGGCCCGAACCTCGGGGACTACACCCAGTGGATGCGCTCCCGCGCACCCACAAACTTAATTCAAGGTAGCCAAAAGAGCTTCGCCTTGGCTGGCTACCCCAGCCGGCCCGAACCTTGGGGACTACACCCAGTGGACGCGCTCCCATGCACCCACAAACTCAAGTCAAGGTAGCCAAAAGAGCTTCGCCCCGGCTGGCTACCTCAGCCGACCCGAACCTCGGGGACTACACCCAGTGGACGCGCTCTCGCGCACCCACAAACTCAAGTCAAGGTAGCCAAAAGAGCTTCGCCCCGGCTGGCTACCCTAGCCGGCCCGAACCTCGGGGACTACACCTAGTGGACGCGCTCCCGCGCACCCACAAACTCAAGTCAAGGTAGCCAAAAGAGCTTCGCCCCGGCTGGCTACCCCAGCCGGCCCGAACCTCGGGGACTACACCTAGTGGACGCGCTCCCGCGCACCCACAAACTCAAGTCAAGGTAGCCAAAAGAGCTTCGCCCCGGCTGGCTACCCCAGCCGGCCTGAACCTCGGGGACTACACCCAGTGGACGCGCTCCCGCGCACCCACAAAACCAAGTCAGGACGGCAAAAAGAGCTCGAACCCGGGTGGCTATCCTAGCCGGCGCGAGCATAAAAGACCTCAAATGACGAAGACACAAACAAAGATAAGCGAAAGGCACCAAGCCATAAAGCGGAGCACGAAGGCTCCGCGAAGATTCAAAAATCGGCGACAGAAGTCAGACGAAGTGTAGCACATCAGAGTAGCAATTTTCACAAATACACCACTACTAGGAAAACGGCTATAGGTAATCAGCACATCCGTGACTCACATGGTTGAAGTGCCCCACGGCTAAAACAGGTGTGGCTCACCTGTGGGCAGTAACTAGAACAACCGTGGCGCACATGATCATAGTGCGCCACAGATATGTGTGGGCCAGGGCCCTGCTAGCCGCATGCCGCATACCGGTAGTGCACATGGAGGAGGTGCGCTACGGTTGTTAGGGATAGCCGTAGCGCACATGTGGCAAGTGCGCTACGCCTATGTGAAGCCCCCTCTGCTCCTTAAATGGGCAGAAACATCCGTGGCGCACTCTGGCATGTGTGCCACGGATGTGATTTTTCCCTGTGGCGCACTAGGGCCATTTGCGTCACGGATGTGTCGTCCATGCATGTGCACAAACATGTGATCATGTGATCATCCACCACCTCACACATCACTTTCCCCTTCTTCTTCCTCCTTAGATCTAGTCGGCATCATTCTCCTTCCCACCTTAATTTCTCCACTCATTCACCATTTTTAGCATGTGGAACTTGCCTTGGATGTTACATACGTAATAGAGGAAGCTCTTCGGTCTCTCATCTCCTTCTCCGGTCTCGCGCGCACCTCTCCTTTCCATCTTCTCACGATCTCGGTCTCTCATCTCGGTAAGTTGTCCATGTAACGATGCGTTCATGTGTATATGGATGATATGCTCATATGTATGTAGATGATTGATGCTCATGATGTGTGTATGGAGAGGATCGATGGTCATGTGTGTATATATATGGAGAGTATCGATGCTCATATGCATGCATGTGTGTATGGAGAGGATAATGATATGGTGTGTATGGATCGGTCTCTCTCTTGTGTTTGTGTGTGAACAAGTTGCCATTTGTTTTGTCAAAATGTTGATTCATTTTCATTTTGGCAAGACTTTGGCATTTCGCAAAGATTCTAATTTTAGGATAGGTTATGCCGAAATTTTCTATCGACCATTGCATGCATACATTCATTATATGGTTCTAATAGAACATATATAAGTAGCGGGCTTCACTTGCCTTCGCATCCACACTTCCTACAAAATCCTAACACCGATAGCATCAGCAACTCTCCAGAATACAATATGGTTTTGTCACCTCATCTTAGGCACCTAAAATCTCTATACCAGCTAACCGTGAACAACTTGCTGATTACTACAATCGTCCTGCCACTTATAGCAGCAACCATCTTACTTAAATTGATATGGCTCGGTCCCGATAAGATTCTTGCTTGGTTTCACGCTCTCCGTTCAGACTATCTCTTCTTTGTTGCCTTCCTACCAGTTAGCACTATCACCTACTACGTTATCCACTGTCCTCGCAGGGTCTACCTTGTGAATTATGCTTGCTTTCGTCCAGATTCAAGCTGGCGTTCCCCCATGGCCAGCTACGTCGAGCATACACGTCTCGTACCATTTTTTGATGAGAGTAGTTTTCAGTTCGTGAAACGCATCCTCCAGCGCTCTGGCCTTGGGAATGAGACTTCCATTCCACCTTCTTTGCAGTATATTCCTCCACTTTCTGGGCTCATCGAATCTCGAGCTGAGGCAGAGCTTATTATCTTCACGGTCATTGATGACCTTATGAAGAAGACATGCTTCAATCCTAACATGATTGATATACTCATCGTGAACTGCAGCCTCTTCAACCCAACTCCATCGCTATCTGATATAATCATGAGAAGATACAAGCTTCGGGATGACATCCACAACATGCAGCTCTCAGGGATGGGGTGCACCGCAGGGTTAATTGCAGTAGGTCTGGCCAGGAACCTCCTGCAGTCTGCCCCTCCCGGTGCACATGCGCTGCATGTATCCATAGAGATCTTGAAACAATACAAGGGTAACAAACGCTCAATGCAGCTGCAAAATGTATTGTTTCGAACAGGTGGGCGACGCTCCTTTCCACCTCCAAGGCAAAGGCTCATTTTGAACTGACGCACATCGTGAGGAAATCATCCAGCTCCCAGGACAACGCCTACCGATGTGTTTTCCAAGAGGAGGATGAGGAGGGAAACTTAGGGATCAATATATCGAAGGACCTGTTGGATATTGCCGGCAAGGCTCTCAAGGATAACATTAGAACTTTGGGACCAAATGTGCTTCCTTTTTCAGATAAGTGTAAATTCCTTCTTTCGTTCACTTTGTGGAAGGCGCTCAATGGAAGGATCAACCTATATGTTCCTGACTTTCGCACCGCCTTCAAGCATTTCTGCATCCATGCTGGTGGGCACGCGGTGATTGATCGAGTTCAACACAGCATCGGTCTATCAGATGAGCATGCTGAGCCATCGAGGATGACATTATACCGGTTTGGGAACACGTTAAGTAGCTCTTTATGGTATGATCTAGCATATATCGATGCCAAGGGTGGGATCAAGAAACAGGAATGCGTTTGGATGATTGGGTTTGGATCTGGGTACAAGTGCATCAGTGCCGTATGGAAGTGCATCCAACCAACTCAATATGCCGACAGGGCATGGGCAGACTGCATCTACCGGTACCCAGTAAACCCTTGAACGGGTGACAAAAGCTGACACCACTATGGGCCAAGAGGCCATAGAAAGCACCAATAAGAGAACAAACTAGTCAATTGTGGGAGCATATAGATGTATGAAAAAAACCTAGATGGTACGCGCTCTTTATTAAGGAGGGATGTATCTTGTTCCCTGTCCCTAAGCCGAGAAGTTTCGTACTCCCTTCAATCCAAAATACTTGTCGTGATTTTAGTTTAAATTTGAACTAGAACTATAACAAGTGTTTTTTTTATCGGAGGGAGTAATTATTTTGGTTGCACCTATGCATCACACAACTAAATTAAACTAATTCTCAATCATCCCTAAAAAAACTAATTCCCAGTCCATTTAAGAAAATTATCTATATCTACATCACATGCATTATATTGGGACGTAAGTTTTTTTTCTATCTACAATCATGTCTCAGCCGAGTGATCTACATTATTAGGCCCGGGTAGCACTGTTCTTGTGCCCTGAACGACATCTAGGACGCGGAACGCGTAGTGATCGATGTGTATTCTAGAGCAGTGGCGGATCTAGGATTAAAGAAAGCCCGAGCCAAAATTAAAAGGATAGAAATTATACTAAAAAAAACTTTTGTAATATCATAAAAAAATTGGTACAGTATCATAGACGAACATATGTATTCAAATCCATTGTTAACCGTCAACTTAGAAGGTCCACTTTGTGGAGTTGATTCAGTCTCCCTAGTTTCTTTGGCTTGAGGATTCTTTTCCGTTCGAGGATATTTATTGATTTATTCGGTTTGAGATCAATGGATAAAGTCTCTTCATATTTTGTTCCTAAGTCATGATAAACCAACAAATTAATCCAATTGAACTATTGAAGAAATCATAAATCAATCCAACAACGCGAAGAGCAATCAGCAGTTCTGTAGTTAGACACCTAGACTGAGGAAGTGAGGAGCAGAGGAGGCAGAGCTGTAGACAGGGACACGGCTTGGCCAAGCACGAGCAGAGGAGGCGCAGCCGCCGGCCGAGCAGCTCGGAAGACTGGAGGGGGAAGGAGCCGAGGAGCGCAGGACATGGCGACCTGGCAGGACGGGGACGGGGTCCGGCGGTCCAGGCTCCAGTGAGTATGGGGCGGCAAGGCAGCTAGCCCATTGGCGTGGTGGCAAGACCGCAGCTAGCAATCGGGTGAGGCAGGGCGAGGGGAGCCGAAGCGGAGTTCGTCTGGTTTGCTCTACTGGGTTCTATCAAGCGAGTCAACAATGGGAGAGGAGCAACAAGTTGCGCTAGCCGGCCAGACCAGTGGTGCGCTGGGCCAAACATTTCTTTCTAGATAATAATAGGCTCGAAATTTTTCTATGCCGCGGGCCATGGCGCTTGTTGCCCTGGGCTTGGATAAAAAAACCCAGGCCAATGGGTTTGTATAAGGTGTTATAATTAGTACAAACCCATGCCCTGGGCTTGGATAAAGTCTCTTCATATTCGGTTTGAGATCAATTGGCGGTGTGTTATAATTCTCGATAAGTGAATCGAAATCAAAACACAGTAAAAGGGACACAAATTTAACGTGAAAAAACCTCTCCAACAAAGAAAGAAAAAAACCACGGGCGTCAGCTAGCGAAACTTCACTATATCGGGGATTGTTTACAAACACCAGGGATTTCACAGATGCAACTTATCCCAACCGGCGGCTTACAGGGGGTTTATATATCGTTACACTCGGCCCAAGCCTCCGGCGACGGGCCTCGCTCCACTCGCCAGAAGTGTCGTGGTGTGGAACACGGCAGTGCCATCGGGGATGGTAAAGAAGGGACACTCGGATGCAATCGGTGGCTCACGCAACGGGTTAGACACGGTAAACTGTAAACACAGCGACGTACCCAGGTTCGGGGCTCTCTCGGTGAGGTAACACCCCTACTCCTGCAAGATGAACTAGATGAACTATATGAGGGAGCAAGTGCCCTGTACAGATGCTCCTTGAGTTGTTTCCTTAGCAACTATCGAGAGCTAGAGGAAGACGAGAACTAGCTATCAACACTTCTATCCTTCTATGGTTGCCTGCCTAGAACCCTAGCTCTGCCCTCCCTTATATACTGGTCCGGGGGGCAGATTACAGATCGGGCCCTAGGGTTTACTGTTTGGATATGGGTTTACAGGACATGGCCGGCTACAGGGCCTAGCCGGTGGGTCAGGACCCAGTCCGCCCTTCTTTTAGCGTCATCCTCTTCTTTAGTGGTCACCCGGGCTTCCTTTGGGGTGTCACCCTTACTTTAACGGTCACGCAGACTGCTTTCGCCAGTCATCCGACCACTTTGCTTTATCCTCGTCGGGTAGCGCTGGTCATGACGGCAAGCCAGCTTGCCTGATGACGAGGGAGAGCCAGAGGCATACCCCGCAAGGAGTGTTAGCCCCTCCATGCTCTCCATCGAATCCGAGGTGATCCGGGTGGAAGCGGCCACCCGGCCGGTTCTTCTGGCTACCGGCTAGCCGGGCCAGCCGGGAAGGTTATAAGCCCAGCCGGGTGGTGTTCGCCAACCAGCTGGAGTTGTCCTTATTGAGGGCCAAACGGCCTGTTCCTTCTAGAGCCGGCCTACTTGTGCTTGGCTTTCCCCACCCGGGGGTTACCCCCCCAACACTAGTCCCTGAGCACGTATGGGCTTGGCCGGTGGGTAAGATCTTGCGTGCTCTTTTTTCGTCTTGAAGTGATTGCTTTACCGCACCCGGCTGCAGCTTTTGCTTTGGATTTTGCTTTCCGGCTGGATTTAACCGACTGTGGAATCGATGGCCGCTTACTAGGTGTAAGCAGCGAAGGCAGGGACCGGCTGGCGTAGCTGAAGACGAAGCGTTAGCTTGATGATGCCGTTGATGTCGTCACCCACGACTGCAGCTCTGGCGCACGTCGCGTCAGTTGGACTTCCTTGTCGCCGTGTTAGTTTTTTGGCAACTGCGCACGCAACTTGCCGCAGCGGTTTCTCGGGGCGAGCGCGCACGCCTCATCTCCCGGTAACGCCCACGAATCTTCAGTGGCGATTATGATGGCACAAAGGATCTGAAGCCGTAGCGTCGTGCGGTCGTGGCGCCTTGATGCCACGCGTCGTGTGGGAGCTGAGGAGGCGACGGTACCGCCCGCGGGGATAAATAGATCCCTGAGGGGGAATGATGCCCACACTTCTCCATCCTCTGAGTCATCTTCTCCTCGTGTTCCAGCGCACCTTGCTTCTTGCGCCCCTTCTCCTCGCCGCCACCAGAGTCACTACACACCGTTCACCACGGCCACCACTTCTGTCGAGATGTTGCCGGAGCAGCGCGACGGGTGGTGTGGGTCGTTAGTGACCGACGATCTCGTCAACAAGTACTGGCGGGGTAGATTTCTTCCCTCATTGATGTTTGTGAAGCATCAGCTCGCGCCGAAGGGGAGCGGGTGTCGGACCCTCAGCCAGGGGAGCGCGTCGTCTTCCTCACGCACTTCGCCCGCGGCTTCGGTCTTCCCGTCAGCCCCTTCCCCCTCCAACTCTTTGTCTTCTTCGAGCTCCAGCTCGATCATCTGGGCGCCAACGCCATCGCGCAGCTGTCGCACCATGCGGCTTGCTGCGAGTCGTGCCTTGGGGTGTGGCCCGAGGTGGCGGACTTTCTCAAGTTCTTCCACTTCAATGCCCAGAACACCTCCAAGGGCGGTCCGCTGACGCAGACAGGCTGCTGTGCCATCTACCCGCGGTCCTCCTCGCCAATGTCGCGGTTCGAGCTCCCCGACACCGTCAAGCTGTGGCAGTTCTCATATTTTTATGTGAGCAACGCCACAGAGGTGGACTAGATCTGCCTTCCGCCAATTTGCCCTTGACCAGAAGGTCTAGTCGACGAAAGGTATGGGCGCCTCGGCGGACCGCAACCGGATGGCCACCCGGGTGGAGACGATGGTGGAGACGGAGAGGCTCACCGCCTGGGACATCACGCTGTCGTGGATGGTGCGTCGCGTGCTTCCACTGCAGAAGCGGTCGCACAAGATGTGCCACATGTCGACTGCCGATGACCCGACGAGGACGTCGCGGAAGGAGGTGCCCTACCAAGACCTGCGGAACTGGGTCTCCATGATCTCCAAGTTCTGCATGGAGGCTACCTGGGCGTACTCCTGCCCATCGTACCATCGCGGCCGCCTGCCGCCTCGGGTGAGTTGTTCTCTAGTTGTCTTGCGTCTTATTCTTCATCGTTGCTAGCTTTCCTTGGGTGCCTTATGCTCCCTTTTTTGATTAGTTGTTCACGACACAGCTAGCCGAGGACGATATGGGTGACTTTCCGCTTCCGTCCTTCTTGGCGGACCGGAAGCCAAAGAAGTACCCCCAGACGGAGCCTGAAGGGTTTCCCGTCCGGGCGGACGACGGCCCCTCGGATCCTCATGGTAAGTTTCCGGCTGCAGCACCTTCTTTTTTCCTGGCTCGTGAAGTTGTGGTTTTGATTCTTCATTTTTGTCGCAGACGATGTCACCGACAAGGAGGGCGGCAGAGAGAAACCCGCGGCGAAAGACCGGGGAAAGAGGGCGGCACCTGTTTCCGCACCCTCTCTAGTTGAACAGAAAAGGACGCGCCGGGGGTGCCAAGTGGTTGATCCGTCGTCCGTCATCGGGTAACATCCTCCTTGCATTTCTCTTGCCCATTCTGCGGTTCTGTTGGTGCTTCTTCTTATTTTTCCTCTTGTTTAGCAAGGAGATGTCGCTTGGTGATGGTGGCACTGCCGCCGTTGCTCCTCCCCCTCCTCCGCCGGTTGAGGAGGTGGTGAGGTCGTTGGCTGCACCCGCTGTTGGGGATATGCTATATGGGTATCCTTATAGCATGTCTCTTATCCGGCTAACCTGGGTGGCCCATAGTCAGTAGCATGGCCTATGGCCTGCTAGGCGGCCCAGTTAGATGGATCTAGAAGGGAGGCCCATGTCGGATAAAGGAAGGCTACGGTGGAGTCACCAACATACCCGGAGCCTTGGAGTACAAGATACACAAGACAAGTAATAGGCAGTGTAGGACTCTGTAACCTGTCCGGCTAGGACTTTTTCCCTGTAACCCTAGGACCTGGCGACTATATAAGTCGGGCCTATGGGAGCCTTTAGGGCACAATATCATACAACCTCGCACAGCTAACCTATCTCTATAACTCGGCGTATTGCCCTTATAGTGATTTATAGCAGGAGTAGGATTCCGCCACCGTTATGGGATCTGAACCTGGGTAAGTTGTGTTACCTCGTACCCGTCAACTGTCCGCCTTCCCCCACGTCTCTAAACATGCACTGTGAGGACCCCTCCATGCCATACTCGTCGGCAATACCATGACAGTTGGCGCCCACCATGGGGTAAGAGGCGCTTTAGGCTCTTCAGCGGGCGAGGACCAAGATCTTCGCAGGAATCGGTGAAACCGTAGCCATCGGTCACGTTCTATTCTCCGACAACGTTTCGATCGTCTCTCCTAACGAGTTCTGGATCCCGGCGAAGACGAACCCTACGCGGTGTTCGATCGTCCCTATCGGAGACATCCACCTCTTCATTGGCGAAACCGACTCGGGCACTAGTTCCCTAGGAGTCGGAGGAGCATCAAGACCCGCACGGACCGCCTACGGGCAGGATACGTTCGCGGAAGGATCGATGTCGAATCTCTCTTTGGAGTTTGCCGGCAAAGATCGGAAAGCATCAAGACCCGCACAGACCGCCTACGGGCAGGATACGTTCGCGGAAGGATCGATGTCGGATCTCTCCTTGGAGTTTGCTGGAAAAGATCGGAAAAATTCAAGGCCCACCCAAACCGCCCCTGTGCAGGATATAAAGGTGGAAGTTCGCTGCAAATCCGCCGGCTTCGCCCGTGTGTTTGGACAGTAGAGATCCAAGTTCGTCGACATGGTTACCATCTTCGATCTGGCGTGCTGCGTTCAGAGAGAGGGTGAAAACCCCCGCGATTACCTGGCCAGGTGGCTCCGTATACGAGCCGATATGGCCCACTACCCCGATGATAACGCTTTGTATCACCTCGTGGAAGGACTGGACCGTGGCACGCTTCTCCGACATTCTCTAAGACGGAAGCAGGCAACAGGACGTGTCACCCTCGAAGAGATGGTGAGCACCGTCAACAACTACGCGGAGGCCGAAGCGGCAGCTCAGACAGCGCTCGCGCTCATTGACGGAGCCCCTCCGATTTAGCCACCGCCTCCGGCCGCCATCGTCGCAGCAGCACCACCACCTCCAGTCATCGTCGAGGCCGTTGCACCTCCACCGCCCCTCATCGAGGAAATCCTGGCACCCTCCGACTCTGTCATTGACGCTCTTTATGCTGATTTCAGTGCAAGTTCAGAGGAGATAGACTTCAGCCCAGAAGAGCTAGACTCCGCTATGTAGGAGATGGAGGAGGAGTACTCACGCGAAGAACAAGCCAACAACACCGTCATGTCCCGAGGGGTGTTCGTCACCATTGGGACGGCGATGGATGAATATCAACCCGGACAAGATCCGCCTACGGCGCTGGAAAAGGGGAAGGGGCCACTTATTGCTGCTGACGATGATCGCGCAAAATCCATGCCCCCTCCGCCTAACTCAGTGCAGCAGCCGCAGGAATTCAGCACCGGCCCGAGCAACAACAACACCGCAAACTTGCCGCCTCCAGCATCTACGTCGGCAACATCCCAAGTTACTCCAGCTGATAGAGTGATGTACGGCAACCTCCTCGTCGAGCCACTAACTGTTGCTCATATCCGGAATGTGACCCAGCTTGACGAGAAGCGCCAACAGTTGCTGGAGGAAGCGCAGACCATCGCGGAGCAAGGCGCTCAACTAGATCGAGATTTGGTCAACGCACAGAAGTACATAGAGAAAGCTAGAGCAATGGAGGCCGAGTACAAGACTTTGCTGCTGCAGCAGAAGGCTAAGAAAGCTCCGGCTCGCGTCATCAACGATCCCAGTGTACGGCGCAACCTAGGATGGGCTCCCTCGAAGCCGGCACAGGCCAAACCATACATTGATAGTGAAGGCAAGCAGGTGATGCCCACCCCACTCCTTAACCTCGTCGTCGCCAAAACCCTTCTAGAGCAGGATAGATCGCCTGAGGCAGTGGAACAGGTCTATGACCTAGTGGCCAAGGCGATGAAGCAGCGGGAAAAAGGCCTCCTCTCATAGGCTTGAGTCTGACCTAGCGCTCTGCCAATCTAGCCAGTACAAGCCGCCAAGGAACAGATCTCCTCTTGATATCGGATCCCAGACGGGTTCATCAGAACGAAGACGGAGGGATGCGCGCAACAGGAAGTATGCCATCCCCATATCCTCTGGCCACGGAGAAAAGGCCCGACCTCGTCGCCCATCACCACCGCCCCGATCTCCCCGACATCACGAAGATTACAAGGCTCACCACCGTACGGATATGCCCCCACCAAAGCAGTGCAGCATCGTCATCTGCGACAACGCGGAGCAGACCCGTCATGACGAAGAGCGCAACCGAGGACACAAGAGCAAGTCACGCCATGACCCTCCGCGTCCGACAAGCAACCGTGACAGGCGTGAGGCGTTGCAGGAAGGTAACAGCAAGAAGGCTAACCCACCGCCACCTCCGCCTCCGTCACCACCAAGCAGTAACCATGGTGGAGGAGGTCCGCGTCGTTCACGCAGCCCATCCCCTGTTGACAAAAAGAAGAAGAACCCGGAGCCATACGATGCACGTTCGCGGATCGATAAGATCCACGAGGCCCGGGAAGGACCATACCTGGGACCATGTTGCTTTGGACTTGCAATACGGTTCGCAACTTACCCTAAAGGTTTCCGGATTGACAAGACCATCAAGCCCTATGACGACACCGCCAAACCAGCCACATGGTTGCAGGACTACGGCAACGCGGTGGAGATTGCCGGAGGCAACCCCAACGTCGTCGTCAAGTACCTCCCATTAATGTTGGCGGGCACGGCCCGTCAATGGATCAACGACTTGCCGGAGAAATCTATCTACAACTGGTTGGACATGCAAGAAGCATTCACCAAGAACTTTGAGGGTACATACAAACGTCCCTGCACTATGGGCGATCTACAGCGGTGCGTGCAAGAGAAAGACGAGACATCTCGCGCCTACCTCTCCTGCTGGCTGGACATGAAGAATTCCTGCACAGGAGTGCACACTCAGACCGCCATGGCCGCCTTCATCGATGGGTTGGAAAGGGGCACATTGCTCCAACATAAGCTGAAACACTAGCAGGACAATCACCAGCTTCACTTGAACCAGATGATTCAGTTCGCTAGTGAGTTCGCAGCTGCCGACGACGATGCTCGCGGCTCCTTGCCGACAACGGCCGTTCCAACTCAAGCTCGGAGGAATAGCAGTACAAAGCAGAAAACCGCTCCAGAAGAAAAGCAATCTACCGACATGGTCGCTATGACTTTTGCAGGACGAGGAGAAGGCACACAACGTGGCCGAGGAAGGGGAGCTGGTCGTGGGCAGCAGCGAGGAAGTGAAACCACCTCGGTGCCACTCCGCGTTCCCTAAACCTACGAGGAGTACCGCGATATGCCATGCCTCGTACACCTCGATGCCAATGGCAAGGCCACCCATACCAATCGACACTGCAAGTTCGTCAACGACCTCAAGGAAGACCTGGAGTCCGGCTATAAGCGAAGTCGGAAGAACTGACCGCGAGGCAAGGGCAAGGGGAAGAAGAAGGATGTGGAGTCCAAGGATTCAAGTGACATGGACGGAGACGTTGACCCCAAACACGCCGCCAAGAGCGACGACAAGGGCAAGAATCCCTTCGCAAAGAAGGCTCCAGTCTACCACACTTTCCTTGGCACCCCCACCGTCCGACAATAGAAGACCTCCCTGAGGATCCTGATGGCCACTCTCCCCCCAGTCCCTAGTACCTGCGCTGGTCGGAGGTTCCAATAACTTGGGACAGGACGGACCACCCAGACCTTGTGCCCACGGAGAACCAGTACGCCATGGTCATCAACCCCTTGATTGACGGCGTGGAGTTCACCAAGTGTATGGTGGATAGTGGAAGCAGCATCAACATCATGTACCTTGATACACTGCAGAAGATGAACTTGACGGAGGCAAACCTAAGGCGGACCAACACCGTCTTCCACGACATAGTTCCTGGTCGGGAGACTCGGTCCCTTGGGTGCATTACACTTCAGGTTGCCTTTAGTGATGTTAATAATTACCGCCAAGAGCGCATGACCTTCGAGGTGGTCCCCTTCAAGAGCGTGTACCACGTCATATTCGGCCGCGACATATTCCACACGTTCATGGCCAAGCCATGTTTCGTCTACAACAAACTCAAGATACCCGGACCAAACGGTATCATCACCGTACCCGGAAGCTTTACCAAAGCAAGGGACTGGGAGATCAATGAAGCAACCGTTGCAGAAGCTGTCCTCTGCAGCGAAGAATTCAAAGAGATCCAGAGCAAGGTCAATGACTCAGAGATGCCCGCGTCGAAGAAGCAGATCTCCGACTCCGCTCCTGCGTTCAAGGCCGCCATCGAGACCAAGCCGGTGGAACTTGTGGTAGGCGATGCCTCCAAGACCGTCGCCATTGGGATGGACCTGGATCCCAAATAGGAAAGCGCGCTCGTCGAGTTCCTCCGTGAGAATAGGGACATCTTTTCCTGGCAACCTGCCGACATGAAAGGTGTACCTAGGGAACTTGCCGAGCACAGCTTAAACATTGATCCAAAATGCAAACCAGTGAAACAACCTCTACGACGCTTTGGAGATGAGAAGAGACGCACCATTGTCAAAGAGAGAGCTAGGTTACTTAAGGCTAGATTTATCCGAGAAGTCCTTCACACCCAATGGGTGGCCAATCCTGTACTTGTCCCCAAAAAGGGAAGCAATGAATTAAGAATGTGCGTTGATTACACCGGCTTGAACAAAGCATGTCCCAAAGATCCGTTTGCTTTGCCTCGCATTGACCAAGTCATTGACTCGACGGCTGGCTCGGAGCTTTTGTGTTTTCTCGATGCATACTCAGGATACCACCAGATCACGATGAGGAAGTCGGACCAATTGGCCACTTCGTTCACTACCCCATACGTCACGTTTTGCTATGTCACGATGCCCTTTGGGCTGAAAAACGCAGGTGCTACCTACCAGCGGACAATGCAACGTTGCCTTCACGACCAGATTGGTCGGAACGTTCACGCCTATGTGGACGATATTGCGGTGATGTCTAAAAACTCAAACGAATTAATCTTCGAGTTAAAAGAAACCTTTGATAATCTCCGGAAATACAACATGATGCTTAACCCTAAGAAGTGCGTATTCGGGGTTCCAGCCGGCAAATTGTTGGGATTCATCATTTCCCAACGTGGAATCGAGGTCAACCCGAAGAAAATCAAGGCCATCTTAAACATAAACCGTCCGACATGCCTGAAGGACATTCAACGAATAACAGGTTGTGTTGCAGTAGTTAGTCGGTTCGTCAGCCGACTTGGAGAAAAGGCTCTGCCGCTGTACAAGCTGCTGAAGAAGGCGGACAAATTCACGTGGACGGACAAAGCAGATGCAGCATTGAAGCAGCTCAAGGAGATTCTTTCCTCAGCGTCCATCCTTGCAGCACCCGACCTGGAGAACCCCTGTTAATTTACATGGCGACAACCAACCAGGTTATCAGCATCGTCGTCGTGGTAGAGTGGAAGGAACCAGGCTATGAGCACGGAGTTCAACGATCAGTTTACTGTGTGAGCGAGGTCTTGACGGAGTCCAAGCAGCGTTACCCGCACTACCAAAAGATAGCCTATGGAGTATTCCTTGCTTCGCGGAAGCTGAGGTATTACTTCCAGGAGCACCCAATCACAGTGGTGAGCAAGACTCCACTATCCGACATTATTAATAACAGCGACGCTACAGGAAGGGTCGCGAAGTGGGGTATCGAACTTGCCGCCTTCGTGATCACCTACAAGAGGCGCGACGCTATCAAGTCACAAGCCTTGGCAGATTTTGTTGAAGATTGGACGGAGATGCCAGATGCTACTCCGTTGCCAGAACTAGAGTATTGGGTGATGCACTTTGACGAATCAAAGCTGCTCAACGGCTCAGGGGCTGGTGTATTGCAACAGTCACCAACAGCAGACAAGCTACACTACGTTCTGCAAATCCACTTCGAGGCTACAAACAACATGGCGGGGTATGAAGCACTCATTCACGGAGTACGTGTAGCCAAGGATATTGGCATCAAGCGCATAGTTTGCTGTGGAGATTCCGACTTGGTTGCCCAGCAGGTGGCTGGCACCTGGAATGCGTGGAACCCTATGATGGCGGCATATCGAGACGAAGTGGACAAGATAGCCAAGAGCTTCTTGGGCTACGAAGTCAAGTATGTCCCTAGGGACCAGAACGAGGCGTCTGGTCTGCTGTCTAAGCTTGGATCAGGTCGCAAGCGAATTCCGCCAGGAGTTTTCCTAGAGCACCTGCGCACACCATCCGTGAAGGGAGCCGACATCGACAACTCGGATAGAGCTGACTCTTTTGTCAACATGGTGACCAAGGTCCCTCCGGCTTGGACAAAACCGTTCATGGAATACCTCGAACACGGAACTTTGCCTGACGACAAAATCGAAAGACGGCAAATAGTACGATGAGCAAAGGGTTATACCATAATCAATGGGAACTCTACAAAAGGAGCACTACTGGTGTATACCTAAGGTGTGTTTCCCAGCTAGAAGGTATGGAAATCCTGCGCGAAATCCATCTCAGAGATTGCGGGCATCACGCCGCTCCTCGATCGTTGGTCGCGAAAGCCTTCCGGCAAGGATTTTACTTGCTGACCACGAAGGTGGACGCCGACAAGCTGGTTGAGACATGCATGGGATGCCAGTATTATGCCCGACAACCACATGTTCCTGTTGAAGAACTCCGAACAATACCAATAACTTGGTTGTTTGCAGTCTGGGGGCTAGACATGGTGGGACCGTTACAGACGGCACCTTGTGGGTTTACGCATCTGCTTGTAGCAGTTGACAAATTCACTAAATGGATAGAAGCTAAACCCATTAGAAAGCTTGATGGGGAAACTGCCCTCAGGTTCGTCCGATATCTAGTAGTGAGATTTGGTATCCCACACAGCATTATCACCGACAACGACAACAATTTATCACTCGGAGAAGTGGAGGCCTATTGCTGGGAGAAAGGCATCCGACTTGACCTTGCATCTGTGGCACACCCACAATCCAATGTTCAGGTCGAGCGAGCCAATGGATTAATTCTGCAGGGAATCAAGCCACGTCTTGAGGCACCGCTACATAGAGCAGCTGGAGCCTGGGCAGAAGAATTGCCATCTGTGCTGTGGATTTTACGAACTACACCCAACAGATCTACTGGCTACACCCCTTACTTCATGGAATATGGAGCAGAAGCCATCCTGCCCTCCGACATCCTCCACGATGCACCAAGAGTTGCCGCCTACGACAAAGATGACGCTGAAGAATCCAGACGTCTAGATGTGGACCTTCTCGAGGAGGAACGTGTTTTGGCATGCCAAAGATCCGCCATCTACCAGCAGAAGCTACGCAGCTACCATAGTCGCCGCGTTCAGCATCGCTCGTTTAAAGAGGAGGATTTGGTGCTCCGGCTTAAGCAGAAGAAGTCACACAAATTATCCCCGCCATGGGAAGGACCGTTCATCATAAGCAAGGCGCTACTCAACGGGTCTTACTACCTTGTTGACAATCGTGAACTTAAGGATAGACCCAACGAGGATCATAAGCGTAAGCGACGTGAACCGGATGATGACTACCCGGAGCTTGATCGGCCATGGAACATAGCACAGCTACGTCCTTTTTACACTTAGCATTTTTTATCTAATTGTGTATCTCTTATATGATCAATGAAATAAAGCTCTTTGGTTCACTCATATTTCTGAGTCTTTTACCTCCTTTAGTGTTCATTTTTGGATCATGTAAAACCTTTATGCACAAGTATTGCGTTTGAACTTGTGAAAATTCCGCCTACGGGCGTTAGCTTAAGTTTTCTGGTCTACACGTTCTTTGTTGTTTTTATGTGGATTCTGGAGTAGTGCCTTTTGGCACTTATTGTCAGCGATTTTGTGCTTAGGTTATAGACGGTGCCATTAGGCATCATCACCTGAGCGCATGGTTCCGACAATGAGTCTTCCGACTCACGAAAAGTCAAGCATAAGAACCAAAGTAATGGATAAGCCAACACTTGCTTAAAAAATATATAGATGCTGGAAATTAGTTCTTAAGTGGCTGGACAAAACAACCATTGTTTTCCGCCTTAAGTTACATCACCAAGTTTTTTTTCCGCGCATACACCAAAGGTGAAACAAATATTACAAAGTGTTTTTCATTCCTTTGGCACAGGAGACTTGGAAGCAGCATCGTCACCAGCCGGAGAATCACCCTCAACGTCGGCACTGTGGTGGGACTCGGAGGAGTCTTGGTTGACGCTGTCGATGGTGTTCATGGGCATGAAGACGTCGACGTCCACCAACTCGGCAACTATGGTGTCATAACCCGCGAGTGACGACAAGATGGATTCGTGATCAATCGCTCTGCCGTCATCGTCAACGTCGGGGATACCAGAGGTCACCGTGTCAATGTCGGCACCTTCGTAGTGTGCCTTCACCATTAACAACGCCATCCTTGCGCCAGCCCGTGCACATGAAGCTTTCCAGCTTGTGACACGCTTGGGGGCTCGGCGCAGAATCTCCGAGTACTTGGCCACGGAGTCTGAGGCCTTGATGTGTATCTGAAGAGGCTTGGAAATCTCTTTGGCTTGGGTAATGGCGGTGTTGATAAAGTTCCCGGCCAGAATCATGCATTCCTTGTCCGAAGGAGGCGATCGGGTTAAACCCATAGGATCTACAAATTCCGACAAGGAGCACATGAGTTCAACAAATTTAAAGTATCCAGACTACAGAAATACAAGGTGGAGGAAACTTACTGAAGATGATGGCCTTAGCCTGCCAAAGGGTGTCCGCCAGGGATTCTTTCTCTTGTTGGAGGAGCTTATACGCCTCGCTGTGGCGAAGGTTTTGCTCATCAGCAGCTTGCTTCTGATCTTTTAAGATCACAAGCTCCTCCTTCAAGCGATTGATTTCCGCGGAGGCGGAGTCCTGCAGGGACTTCATGGAATCCTCATGCATTTTCAGCATTTGTTTCCTCTCCTCCTTAAGGATCTTGTTCTCGCTGTCCAGCTGCTGGATGTGCTTGGACTGCTCGACAATGTCCTTGGCCTTGGCGACATGTTCTGCAAAGTCGGAGAAAACAAAGTACACAGTGAGTACTCGGAGAATGAAGGCACAAAACCAAGACGGAATGCGCAAAAAAGAAAATAGACTCTTGTTTTTGATGATTTGTTCCTTCAAGATGGCAGTTTTACCCTTTTCGGCTTCAAGATCTGCGCGCATCTTCTGGTACTTGTCGTTGTCCATGCCCCTCCGAGCATTCTCGTTCTGTGGAAAAAAGAAAAAGTTTTAGCCGTTGTTTAGTCTACTTGGAAGCATCTAGTCGGAAACTTTCCACCTAGACGCTCGGGGGCTACAGCGAGAGTTTTTTACTTAGCAATATGCTTAGCTTTTCTTTAAGCATCTAGTCGGAGCTAATTCAGTTCTCGATTGGAAGCTTGGGGGCTATAGTATAAAGTTTTTAACTCGGCATCTGCTTAGCTTTTATTTAAGCATCTAGTCAGAACTAATTCAGTTACAAATAGAGGCTTGGGGGCTACAATATTGAAAATTATAAGCACTGTGTATGCTACTCTTAAAGCAACTAGTCGGAATAGTTCATTCCATCTAAATGCTTGGGGGCTACAGTGAGAGTTTTTTCTAACTTGGCCACTCATAGAGCATATAGATGCAAAACCTATGGTTTTCCGTCTACATCCTCAGAGGCTACAGTGGGATACTCATATGAAATGCAAAAGGCAAAGTAAACTTACAAGTGTGATGATCTTGAGGTTTGTAGCGCTCTCGGCTAGCAGCTTGCCAAAGGAAACGCTATTTCCTCGCAATATTTCTACTTGTCAGAGAAGCTCCTCAAGACCGCATGTCGGAGATGACGGTACTCCTCCAGGAACCAGTGTGGTGTTACTCGGTGTAAGCACCGGGTAAACTATCTTTGGAAGCTCAAAGGGTTTCTAGGGAGCAAGGGCACCGCCTTCGGCAGAAGTACCAGCTTCCACCATCGCCTTGCCTCCATCGATGGCATCCTTAGCCGGAGCTTCAGCCATTTGGTGAGCGGTGCTTTCCAGCGTCGCCTTCTCACCGACAACAGCAAGTTCGGTAGAGGCGCCAGAGTCCACTTCCATGATGGAAGGGCCTAGTGCCTCCTTAGCTTGTGAGCTTGTCGGGGCAGATGAAGGCTTGACGGCAGGAGTAGCAAGGGTGATGGTGGGGGAGGCGTCGCGATGCAGCATGTCTTTGATATTACGAGAATCCCCCAATGTTTTGGAGGTCTTCTTGAGGCTGGTCGTGGCTTTCTTCCTGAAACATGCAAAATGCATAAGTACAGGAGCAAGACAAACAAATAGACAATGTCAGAAAATGAGAAGCTTACACTAGGGGGTGCTTTGGCAAAGATCCTGGTGGTTCTTCTCTTTTCCGCCTCCAGGGCGGCGATAATATTTTTGGAGGCTCCACCCTCTGTCTTCTTCTTCTTGCCTCCATCGGCAGCGTCAGAGGTGGAGCTCTTCTGCTTCCGCGCCAACGGGACCTCGTCGTCGGACACGACCGTGACTTCCTTCATCTTTGGATCATAGATTTGGGCAGCCAGGTTGCCCTCATCCAGATCGCTAAGTTGTTAAGTGAGAAATCACCGTGTTAGATAAAATAGTATTGGCAAGACGGAATGTAGCATCCCAATTGTCTAACAATTGCAATGCTACTAGCCTAGTCTATATAGATGCTACTTAAACTATATAATTGTTGCATCATCATTATATCATGCTCATGTCATCATGCCTCCTTGCATTTGAGCATCATATAAAACCCTTTTTGATTTGGTTCTTATCTCATATGCATTATTAATTGTATTTGCCTCTTGATATTGTATTTGGTTATTGATATATTGTTTAATGCCCAAGTTGAGTTGGGGGCATATCTCTTATTAACTCCACCACCTTTATTTCACCACCTTATAATTCCACCATCCAACTAAATATGAGTTTTGCACTTTATTTGAGTTTACCTCTAGCTCATGTGGGTTGGGATGGATCCAATTCTTGTCCACATGCTCTCATCTTAGCATCATGTTGTTTTCACATCATTGATATATGAGAGCCACATGGCCACCTTTGCATGCCTTGTGAGTGGAACCCTTTTTCCTAGCTTCCATATGGATTATCATGGAATTATGCTCATGTTGGAATATTTTTGGGACTATTAAGCATCTAGTGGCCCATACACACTAGCAAGTCCCAATTATAATCAAATGTGAGCATCTCCATCTATTCCACATGGGGCATCCTTTTTCATTCTTTTTGCTTGGCTTTTATTCCAATTTTGGGAATGCATAATAATAATGCCATGTAATAATATTGTTTTCACAAGAATCCACATGGCAATAAATATTTTGCATGGGCCATGCAAGTACCACCTTTTGCTTGTCATTTGGATTTTTATTTGATTTTTGAGTGGATCATCTCTAATCCTATCCTTTCTTTTGGCTTGATCTATGTTGATCTAGCTTAAACCCTATCATCACATCCCTCTCTTTTCTTGTCTTGTTTTTGCTTGTTCTTGGTTGTTCTTGGCTAGACCTTGTCCATAGCAAACCCTAGCTTCAAACCACTCCATCCATCTCTCTCTCTCTCTCTTTTCCACATCTCCTCTCCTTTTCACCTACATCCATGCTTGGCCATGTGGGTTATCTCTAAACCCTAAACCAGGCCACTCATCTCTCCTCTCACCTTATCTACCCAAAACCCCCTCTCTACAAACCCTACCACCCTAATCATCTACACCTCCATGCCACCCTCTCTAAGCCACACCCCCACTTAATCTAACACCATACCCCTCTAAACCTAGTTCTAGCTAAACCCTAAACCACCCCATCACCCCCTCTCGGCCTCTCTCTTCTCTCTATCTAGCTGGCCCCACCAGGATCAAACCCCACCCAGCTACCTACCCCTCTCCAACCCTAGATAAACCCTAGCCCGAGCCTCCCATCTACCCAAACCTAGCTCAAACCCGAGCCTACCCTCTCTCCCTCTCTTCTCTCCATGCCACAAGGCCCCACCAGCCCGAGCTTGCCCTCCTACCCACGGCCTCCCCTCCTTCCTTGGTCCCTCTCTGCCCTCTCTAAGCTACAGGACAAGAAGGAGGCAAGAGAGAAAGACCTACCCGATCACCTCCTCCCTCACCTTTTTGCAAAGCCATCTCCCCCATGTGCTCCTCCCTCCCCTATCTACCTCAACCACCCCAGCTCTCCTTAACCGTCTCAGATCGAGATCCAGGAAGACCCAGACCTCTCCTTCCTCCCCACAACCTCCTAGCCATGGCCATGGACAGCTCCATGTCCATCTCCAACCCTAGCTCGGCCAACTTCGAGAGGAGGCGGATGGAGCTGTACTAGTGGTTGTTCTGGACGCCAGGAAGGTGCCACTGCTTCTTCTTCTTCGACCTGTACCGGAGATCAAAGCCGGAGCTTGCCGGAGCGAGCTCGTCGCCGCCGTAGACGCCCTGGACCCGAAGCTCCGGCCAGCAAGCCCCGCGCCAGATCGCGACCGCCCCGAGCTCCTTCGCCTACACCGATGAGTTCCTGGTGAGCTCAACGATCTCCTAGACATCATCTTCCTCCCCCTCTCCCCTTGCATCGCCGCCGCCCGGCGTCGAACACCCCGCGTGCGCGCGTGCCGCCGTGGTCACCGCCAGACGCATCTGCAGTCAGCCTGCTGCCCTCAGCTTCCCCTAGTTTTTCCGCGCGCTGCAGCCCACCTCCGTGCTAGCTCTCTGAACAAAAGTTGTAGCCCTTGTGTTCCTCTTCGTTTTTCGTTTTTAGAGCGACCCGTTTCGTCCAGCGGAGGCGACGCCATCGTCACCGGAACACAGCCGGATCCGCCGCCGTCAGTGTCGCGTCCGTCAGCGACAGCAGCAGCCCGCTGGCCATTTTGCACAGAGCCCCCTGGCCTTTTTCCCGCCTAAACCCGCCGTCCCCAGTGTCCCACCTGTCAGCCTCGGTTTCTTTTTGCAAGAAACCCCTCGGCAGATGTTTCCGTCACAGACCGATCCCTCCCCGCGCCTGAAATCGCCCACGTGTCGCATCACCGCTGGCCGCGCGCGTGTGTGGCCCTATATACCCCCGGCCCCACCAGTCAGTCTCAGAGGCTCGGAAGCGCCGCGGTGCAAAAAGCTTTTCGCGCGCGTGTGCCCGCCCAGTCAGCATGGCCCCACTGGTCATTGGCTGTGGCTAGGATCGAGCCGAGTAACAAAAGTATTTCCGTTTTCTGTTTTAATTCAAATCTTTTTCCAATTATTTCAAATTCAAATATTAAATCTGTTTTAAAATAACTTTTAATTTATAAATCCAAATAATACAAATAATATATGTTTTCAAGTCAGAAAAATGTGAGGAATTCAAATGTGCCCTTCAAATAATATTTTGACCACTTTATTTTCCAAGTTAATTAAAATTACATTAAAATGCCCTTTTCCCTTAATTAATTAATAACTTTTGTTTTATAACTCCAAATTTAACAAATGATATGTCTAAAATGATTAGCTCGACGAGACCTTTCTGTTTATGCATTCCATGGTTTGATTTGAAGCATGCATCATATAAATATAAAGTGAACAGCAACTAATACAAGAATAAAATGAGGCCAAAACTCAATAAAATGGTTTATTCTTGTATTCCACACCTCACCATGCCATGCTACTTTATTGCCATGCAAATTGTGCATCATTCATCATGGCATGATTGTTTGCTTGTCGCATTTATTCATATGTTTGTGCACTTTATTTATGTTGGCCCTTGTTTGTTTGGTTCTTCTTCGAATAGACGCTGAGCAGGGGATATATCAAGAGAACCAGGAGCATTACCCAGATCCATCCCTTGCTTCAACTGAGCTGCCAGGCAAGCACTACCACATGCTTGCATACATATAGTACCTATTGCCTCTATCTTATTCTTGCATCATTGAGTCGCGATTGCATTAAATTGAATCCCAAGTATTGCATAGCCTTTACTTTTAAACCCCACCGAAGCTTGTTCCTCCATCCCATGAGCCCTTACTACAGGAGTTGTTTGAGCCATGCGAGTTGTAGAACAGCATGTGTAGGGTATGTGAGTGTCTGATGGATAACGAGGTACCTAAACAACTTAACCTGAGTAGTAATGGGATAACTAATGAAAGTGGCATCGGTGAGCCATATTCGCTATTTGGTTTTTCAGGCTCACTTGTGTCCCGTAAGACCCCGAGTACTTGATTCCTATTCCAAGAATATTCGCGCTATCCACATCCGGGAGGCTTATGAACCCCCCCTGAGCCAGAGCTTGATTCATTCTTATTTCTTGGGGCCACAAACTAGTTTGAGGTTTTATTTACTATCCTGTACTTATGCCATGCTTTACTGCTTTATTTAAATTGTGCGAGGTACTGCACACTGTACTGTTTAGGAAAGCGGAGTGTTTTCGCGGTGTCGACAAGCCCAGTCACATTTTTGGGTTCCTAGTCGTTCACAACCACTGGCGCAAACCTTGAGGCCGTCTCGGAGTCAGCTAACTTCGTTGCGGGTAGCTCAATGGGGTGGCCCCCTGAAATATTTCTGAATCCTGTGATCGCTTTGTCGTGACTGCCTCGTTGGGTTTTGATTTGGTTTTTCCGAGGCATATCGAGTGTGTGTTGCTATTTGTGCACCCCTGCAGGGTAAAACTTTCTGAAAGCCGTGTCCGCGGTTATGGACGACTTGGAGCACAGTTTCTCGATCATAGACAAGCATAACTAAAGTACCGCTTCTAATTTGACTAGACTAGGTACCTGACTAGTAAATAGTACAACACTCATGGAATGGATAATAAAAATGCCAACGGATGGGAGGGGTTGTTCGTCCACTTCCTCGTCGGTAAGCGAGGAGGAGGATGGATCTGTTGATATTACCATTATAACTGTTGTTATTAATTCATGGACATCCGTCTATCTCTGGTTAGGCGGATGGTTAGCGAGTATCTATAGAATTGCTAGGGTTTATCTTTTGCTGCAATTGCGTCACCCCAGGTTGTGTCCCCTTTAGAGGCATAAAGTCTTGCTGAGTACCCCTAGGGTCTCACACGATAAATTATTGGTTCAGATGAACATGTACCCACGCAAGATGGATACTGGGTGGAAGAGACGAACGATGTGGGCAACGATCATTCGGTGTAGAGATTCCGGGAACGGGGATCCGTGAGATCTGTGGGCGGGATCTGCTTATTTATGGGGCATCTTATGCCGATTTGCTTCTTATCCGTACTCGGATTTTGACTTCTGCTTCCGCTTGATACTCTGTTGATTGATGTATGAGGAGATATCCTAAACTATTATATCTATCTAGGATATTTGGATCTTGCCGTATGGCGTTGCTATATTTCCTTTCTTTTTAGATGGAATGGCTCTGATGTACTGTTGTATGGTGGCTTGCATACATACTCATTTGTGTATGTAGTTGATCCCTTCGCCTGCCGATTACGCCGCCCGTTCTTGTCCCGATGTGTGGAAATGGTTGGGACGGCCGAAAGGTCTACCTGTGAGTGGCATTTGGGCCCCACCGTACTATTTCAACCATTTCTGCTCATCCAGGCTTGTAACTAGGAGCGTAATTTACCGAGGTAGTTACAATTGGTATCAGAGCCATCCCGCCCTTCAGGGTCTCAGCCAAATGGTCGTTGTCTGTCTAGCAAATATTTTTGGTAGTTATGTATACTAGGGAAAAACAAAACGCGAGAGTAGGACTGCTTCCACTTTTCTTCTTACCCAACCACCACCTTTTTCTGGTAAGGAAGTGTACCGTTTTCAATCCTCTTCTTAAAATTCAAACTAGGATTCACGTGTTCTGGGTTTCCGTAGTACCATAGAAAGTGTGTGTGTGTGTAATTCCTTGTCTATCTGTTGCATCCAACATGTTATCTTTATCTGCCTTTGGTTATCAACTGTTGGTACATTCCATACTGACAGGCTTTTGAAAACCGGCGCGACCTATCTGACTCCTTGTTAACCGGTGCCATCTTCTTAAGGGTGTCATTCCTTCTAGCAACTCCACATTCTGTGTAATCATCAGTTGCTAATCTCTACCTGATAAGTGATTTTGCGCATCTATTGGTATTTTAATGCCGAAAAATGCGGAATTTTTTTCTTTGATACATCTGTGTTTCCACACTCCTTTCCAGTCGTGTGTGAAACATTATCTATCTCCCTTTTATCAGCATGTCCACGCTAACTCATTCTTTTGTCACCGGCGCTTAATCCTGGAGTTTCTTTTCATCTCAAATTCTCTTGGGCTAATTACATAACGTGTGTCGATCTGATGCTGGTGAATGTAATTTGGCTCTCGGCATAGCTATATTCCACTCATGATAAGTGTCGATTGGAATATGGAAAATGCTACCAACCGTCACCATCTGGAGGATAAGGTTATCTCCTGTGATTTTGAGTACACCGTGATCATATCTATGCATATTCAAGCATCTTTGGCAATCCGAAGTTTCTCAAGGCACTACGGCGATCTATCATCTGTCCATCATGCTGCACATCTTTTGAACCCCATATCTGCAAAATTCTCCGGGGTACGAGGGAATTGCATCTTTTCGTCTCTGATAGCTTTGCTTAAGGTATGAGCTATCATCGGTTCTTAACCAAGATCTCTTTATCTTTGTAACCGGTGATCCTATCGACAATGTGAACCAGGTGACATCTCTTTTTCTTCCGAAGGACCAGATAATCTATTCTTCCAGTGCATCTTCTTCAACACGAACCCGTGCTCTTAATATTGATCTTTCTAAGAGCGTTGAGCTCAGGAAGTGTTCGAGCATTTGTTCGTTTCTCTCGCCTTTTGAACTTGATATTCTGGGAGTATCTTGTTAATCCATGGTGGTATATGTTGATAATATGCTTGCCTATTCGATATCAATGGAAGGACATGGAAGATCATCCGTGCCTCTTTCTCTCAAGCTTCGTGAGCACTGCCTGTGTGCAAAGTCTCAACATGAAATTCTGGCTTCTTGAAGTCACCTATCTCGACCACGTCCTTCTGCTAAATAGATCGCTTCAATTCTGGGATCAGCAAGTTCATTGTTAATTCAATCCTCCATCTTCAATCAATCCGGAGTTGTTCCTTGTTGGCAAGTTATCATCGTCGTTCCACCGAAGTTTTCCTCAAGACCGCTAAATCTCTCTCAATCATTTCAAGAAGAACATGGAGTTCTTTCACCTCAGTCTCGTCAAGTGATCTTTTGAAACCCTCTCGTTCTATCATCTATGCTCAATCCACCAGAGGCCATGGAGACTTTTCAGATCTTGCGTTATCCTCCTGTTCAAGTTGGTGCTATCTTTTCTGTAGCGGGTGAATCTTGCAGTTGTTCTCCGTAATCTTCTTTCATATCTTTCCGGTGGCTTGGTATTTCAGACATGACAACAACATCATCACCATTATCTATCTTGGATCCGGTGAATCGTTTGTATCTATCCTTGTTTTCTAGCGGAGTTCCATGAGCTCTACTTGTCAATACCTTCAGTATGTTTCGGTAGTTGGATTGCATGGTTTTCTTATTCATGTGCAGAGTAATGCTTTGAGTGCGGGATGGAGTAGCTACCATACCACTACTCTTATCATTCGCTCTTGTACATTGAATTGGTGAATTAATGTGATTTCACTCATTCCACGGAAGTTAGAAGTGGCCTTTATCCCTCGATACTTTTACTTCCATCCTTGTTTTTCCGGAGTGCTCTCTCAAAGAAAGTAATCAATAATCTCTTGTTGGTGATCTCGTCCTTTCTACACGGAGCAAAATCTTCAATTATCTGGTGGGAACAAACGCAAACTCTTTTCTGTCCTCGTCTTTCTACCGGTGCTCGACATCCTCAAACAAGATGGAAGGAAGCTATCTATCTCTTTGTTTCATCAAATCTTTTCTGTGGTAAAGCCAATTATGGTTGATGCCATCAGCTGCAAATCTATTGCGTTAGCCTCAAGGCTAAAGAAAGCAATAAGTATCTCTACAATAAACTCCAGATCCTCCATAATCTTTGCTTCTCAGGATTCCACCATGATCTAGTTTCACATCCGTCTCTGGAAGTTATATCCGCGCACCTCAATTGCGTGATCCTTCGGTTCTTACCGGCGCAACAAGAATCTAATCCGACGATGTATAACTAAATCTTTCTGTTGATATCAAGGGACTCTATTGTTTGAAGGCAATATTGTTTCCGTACTTCAGTTCTCAAATCCGAGAGAGGTACGATGCTATTGTCATAGTGGTTCAAACCTCTCCAATCTAGCTCTTTTTCTTCCGGCGACACAAAGATCCATCCTCTCTAGTATCGGTAAATCTTTAATCTTAACGGTGTGCCTTTCTATAACCATGATGCATCATCTTGTCCCTTCTTTCACAAGTGGGTCTTCTCTTTTATCATGTTTCTTGAGAAAACCGGAGCTATGATCATCCTATCCTTCTTGTCTCACGACAATCCTTCAATTCTTTTAATCCGTTGTTTCTCAAGCAAAACACAAGACTCGCAACAAGTCTAGCAAGTTTGCAAGGTGTAGTGGTCGCACCATTCCGTGGTTCTTCAACTTGGGAACGTGAAGATGACCTCTGTGCCAAGTATCCTACCCTCTTTGTGTCTTCTTCTTCATCCTAGAATCTCGGGGCGAGATTCCTGTTTAGTGGGGGAGAGTTGTAGCATCCCAATTGTCTAACAATTGCAATGCTACTAGCCTAGTCTATATAGATGCTACTTCAACTATATAATTGTTGCATCATCATTATATCATGCTCATGTCATCATGCCTCCTTGCATTTGAGCATCATATAAAACCCTTTTTGATTTGGTTCTTATCTCATATGCATTATTAATTGTATTTGCCTCTTGATATTGTATTTGTTTATTGATATATTGTTTAATGCCCAAGTTGAGTTGGGGGCATATCTCTTATTAACTCCACCACCTTTCTTTCACCACCTTATAATTCCACCATCCAACTAAATATGAGTTTTGCACTTTATTTGAGTTTACCTCTAGCTCATGTGGGTTGGGATGGATCCAATTCTTGTCCACATGCTCTCATCTTAGCATCATGTTGTTTTCACATCATTGATATATGAGAGCCACATGGCCACCTTTGCATGCCTTGTGAGTGGAACCCTTTTTCCTAGCTTCCATATGGATTATCATGGAATTATGCTCATGTTGGAATATTTTTGGGACTATTAAGCATCTAGTGGCCCATACACACTAGAAAGTCCCAATTATAATCAAATGTGATCATCTCCATCTATTCCACATGGGGCATCCTTTTTCATTCTTTTTGCATGGCTTTTATTCCAATTTTGGGAATGCATAATAATAATGCCATGTAATAATATTGTTTTCACAAGAATCCACATGGCAATAAATATTTTGCATGGGCCATGCAAGTACCACCTTTTGCTTGTCATTTGGATTTTTATTTGATTTTTGAGTGGATCATCTCTAATCCTATCCTTTCTTTTGGCTTGATCTATGTTGATCTAGCTTAAACACTATCATCACATCCCTCTCTTTTCTTGTCTTGTTTTTGTTTGTTCTTGGTTGTTCTTGGCTAGACCTTGTCCATAGCAAACCCTAGCTTCAAACCACTCCATCCATCTCTCTCTCTCTCTCTCTCTTTTCCACATCTCCTCTCCTTTGCACCTACATCCATGCTTGGCCATGTGGGTTATCTCTAAACCCTAAACCAGGCCACTCATCTCTCCTCTCACCTTATCTACCCAAAACCCCCTCTCTACAAACCCTACCACCCTAATCATCTACACCTCCATGCCACCCTCTCTAAGCCACACCCCCACTTAATCTAACACCATACCCCTCTAAACCTAGTTCTAGCTAAACCCTAAACCACCCCATCACCCCCTCTCGGCCTCTCTCTTCTCTCTATCTAGCTGGCCCCACCAGGATCAAACCCCACCCAGCTACCTACCCCTCTCCAACCCTAGACAACCCCTAGCCCGAGCCTTCCATCTACCCAAACCTAGCTCAAACCCGAGCCTACCCTCTCTCCCTCTCTTCTCTCCATGCCACAAGGCCCCACCCGCCCGAGCCTGCCCTCCTACCCATGGCCTCCCCTCCTTCCTTGGTCCCTCTCTGCCCTCTCTAAGCTACAGGACAAGGAGGCAAGAGAGAAAGACCTACCCGATCACCTCCTCCCTCACCTTTTTGCAAAGCCATCTCCCCCGTGTGCTCCTCCCTCCCCTATCTACCTCAACCACCCCAGCTCTCCTTAACCGTCTCAGATCGAGATCCAGGAAGACCCAGACCTCTCCTTCCTCCCCACAACCTCCTAGACATGGCCATGGATAGCTCCATGTCCATCTCCAACCCTAGCTCGGCCAACTTCGAGAGGAGGCGGATGGAGCTATACTAGTGGTTGTTCTGGACGCCAGGAAGGTGCCACTGCTTCTTCTTCTTCGACCTGTACCGGAGATCGAAGCCGGAGCTTGCCGGAGCGAGCTCGTCGCCGCCGTAGACGCCCTGGACCCGAAGCTCCGGCCAGCAAGCGCCGCGCCAGATCGCGATCGCCCCGAGCTCCTTCGCCTACACCGATGAGTTCCTGGTGAGCTCACCGATCTCCTAGACATCATCTTCCTCCCCCTCTCCCCTTGCATTGCCGCCGCCCAGTGTCGAACACCCCGCGTGCGCGCGCGCCGCCGTGGTCACCGCCAGACGCATCTGCAGTCAGCCTGCTGCCCTCAGCTTCCCCTAGTTTTTCCGCGCGCTGCAGCCCACCTCCGTGCTAGCTCTCTGAACAAAAGTTGTAGCCCTTGTGTTCCTCTTCATTTTTCGTTTTTAGAGCGACCCGTTTCGTCCAGCGGAGGCGACGCCATCGTCGCCGGAACACAGCCGGATCCGCCGCCGTCAGTGTCGCGTCCGTCAGCGACAGCAGTAGCCCGCTGGCCGTTTTGCACAGAGCCCCCTGGCCTTTTTCCCGCCTAAACCCGCCGTCCCCAGTGTCCCACCTATCAGCCTTGGTTTCTTTTTTAAAGAAACCCCTCGGCAGATGTTTCCGTCACGGACCGGTCCCTCCCCGCGCCTGGGATCGCCCACGTGTCGCGTCACCGCTGGCCGCGCGCGTGTGTGGCCCCATATACCCCCGGCCCCACCAGTCAGTCTCAGAGGCTCGGAAGCGCCGCGGTGCAAAAAGCTTTTCGCGCGCGTGTGCCCGCCCAGTCAGCATGGCCCCACTGGTCATTGGCTGTGGCTAGGATCAAGCCGAGTAACAAAAGTATTTCCGTTTTCTGTTTTAATTCAAATCTTTTTCCAATTATTTCAAATTCAAATATTAAATCTGTTTTAAAATAACTTTTAATTTATAAATCCAAATAATACAAATAATATATGTTTTCAAGTCAGAAAAATGTGAGGAATTCAAATGTGCCCTTCAAATAATATTTTGACCACTTTATTTTCCAAGTTAATTAAAATTACATTAAAATGCCCTTTTCCCTTAATTAATTAATAACTTTTGTTTTATAACTCCAAATTTAACAAATGATATGTCTAAAATGATTAGCTCGACGAGACCTTTCTGTTTATGCATTCCATGGTTTGATTTGAAGCATGCATCATATAAATATAAAGTGAACAGCAACTAATACAAGAATAAAATGAGGCCAAAACTCAATAAAATGGTTTATTCTTGTATTCCACACCTCACCATGCCATGCTACTTTATTGCCATGAAAATTGTGCATCATTCATCATGGCATGATTGTTTGCTTGTCGCATTTATTCATATGTTTGTGCACTTTATTTATGTTGGCCCTTGTTTGTTTGGTTCTTCTTCGAATAGACGCTGAGCAGGGGATATATCAAGAGAACCAGGAGCACTACCCAGATCCATCCCTTGCTTCAACTGAGCTGCCAGGCAAGCACTACCACATGCTTGCATACATATAGTACCTATTGCCTCTATCTTATTCTTGCATCATTGAGTCGCGATTGCATTAAATTGAATCCCAAGTATTGCATAGCCTTTACTTTTAAACCCCACCGAAGCTTGTTCCTCCATCCCATGAGCCCTTACTACAGGAGTTGTTTGAGCCATGCGAGTCGTAGAACAGCATGTGTAGGGTATGTGAGTGTCTGATGGATAACGAGGTACCTAAACAACTTAACCTGAGTAGTAATGGGATAACTAATGAAAGTGGCATCGGTGAGCCATATTCGCTATTTGGTTTTTCAGGCTCACTTGTGTCCTATAAGACCCCGAGTACTTGATTCCTGTTCCAAGAATATTCGCGCTATCCACATCCGGGAGGCTTATGAACCCCCCTGAGCCAGAGCTTGATTCATTCTTATTTCTTGGGGCCACAAACTAGTTTGAGGTTTTATTTACTATCCTGTACTTATGCCATGCTTTACTGCTTTATTTAAATTGTGCGAGGTACTGCACACTGTACTATTTAGGAAAGCGGAGTGTTTTCGCGGTGTCGACAAGCCCAGTCACATTTTCAGGTTCCCAGTCGTTCACAGCCACTGGCGCAAACCTTGAGGCCGTCTCGGAGTCAGCTAACTTCGTTGCGGGTAGCTCAATGGGGTGGCCCCCTGAAATATTTCTGAATCCTGTGATCGCTTTGTCATGACTGCCTCGTTGGGTTTTGATTTGGTTTTTCCGAGGCATATCGAGTGTGTGTTGCTATTTGTGCACCCCTGCAGGGTAAAACTTTCTGAAAGCCGTGTCCGCGGTTATGGACGACTTGGAGCACAGTTTCTCGATCATAGACAAGCATAACTAAAGTACCGCTTCTAATTTGACTAGACTAGGTACCTGACTAGTAAATAGTACAACACTCATGGAATGGATAATAAAACTGCCAACGGATGGGAGGGGTTGTTCGTCCGCTTCCTCGTCGGTAAGCGAGGAGGAGGATGGATCTGTTGATATTACCATTATAACTGTTGTTATTAATTCACGGACATCCGTCTATCTCTGGTTAGGCGGATGGTTAGCGAGTATCTATAGAATTGCTAGGGTTTATCTTTTGCTGCAATTGCGTCACCCCAGGTTGTGTCCCCTTTAGAGGCATAAAGTCTTGCTGAGTACCCCTAGGGTCTCACACGCTAAATTATTGGTTCAGATGAACAGGTACCCACGCAAGATGGATACTGGGTGGAAGAGACCGACGATGTGGGCAACGATCATTCGGTGTAGAGATTCCGGGAACGGGGATCCGTGAGATCTGTGGGCGGGATCTGCTTATTTATGGGGCATCTTATGCCGATTTGCTTCTTATCCGTACTCGGATTTTGACTTCCGCTTCCGCTTGATACTCTGTTGATTGATGTATGAGGAGATATCCTAAACTATTATATCTATCTAGGATATTTGGATCTTGCCGTATGGCGTTGCTATATTTCCTTTCTTTTTAGATGGAATGGCTCTGATGTACTGTTGTATGGTGGCTTGCATACATACTCATTTGTGTATGTAGTTGATCCCTTCGCCTGCCGATTACGCCGCCCGTTCTTGTCCCGATGTGTGGAAATGGTTGGGACGGCCGAAAGGTCTACCTGTGAGTGGCATTTGGGCCCCACCGTACTATTTCAACCATTTCTGCTCATCCAGGCTTGTAACTAGGAGCGTAATTTACGGAGGTAGTTACACGGAAAAACTGGAGCATATGTCGTATACGGAAAATAAATACCTACCTTTGGGAACTTGCCGTCTACGAACATGTCGTAGGTAATGGTGAAGCCACACTTCTTATCCTTCACCTTGACGATGTCCTTGAGGCGGAGCTTGACAGAGTCGCTCGAGAAGTTATCCACGGAGATGCGGAGGCTATCCCTTCTGTCGCTGGTATACTCGTGCATGTACTTCGCGCGGTGCGGCAGAGGTTGGATTCGCCTGATGAACCAGCACATGGCTAGGTCCAAGCCGGTCAAACCCGTCTCCATGAACCATTCGATCCGCCTTATAGTGCCCGAAGAGTCGAGGTCGGAGGGAAGGGAGGCTTGGGATCTCCACGTGCAAACTTCAGCGGCGGCTCCATCCGCGAAGTCCGGGTACGTTACTTCTCGGCCCGCCAGAGGAATGTCAGGGCCGTAGAAGTACGTCCGCTGCCAATTCTTGTAGGACTCATGGCCGACGATGTCGGGGAACCGCCGGCCAGGTCGAATTTTGAAGCTTATGGTGCCGCAGTTCCTAAGCTCCTCCTTACTATGTCCGGCTTCACTTTTGACAGTGAAGAAGTACACAAAAAGGTCTAACCTAGGCCTTATCCCTAGGTATCCCTCGCAAAGTGCCGTGAAGTTGCAAAGCACTAAGATACTATTGGGGGAGAGGTTATGGGGCTGGACCCTATAGTGGTTTAAGACGGAGAGAAAGAAGTGGGAGATGGGCAGTGAAATGCCGCGTACCAGCTGAGCTTTGAGGTACACCTTTTCTCTGGCTTGGGGAGAAGGTGTCACCTCGCCGGCCGGCGCCGCCCGCCAGGCGAGCCCCTCTGTCGCGGGGAGGTAGCCTCCGGCGACCATCTCTTGGATGTCGCTGTCAGTGATGTCCGAGCCGCGCCAGTCGCCCTTGTGCGAATCTGGCTCCTCCTCATTGGCTCTAGTGCCGCCAAGTTTTGGTCGCCGTCGGTGGATTCGATCACCGGCGATGCGGGGATGACCAGGCCCTCTGGGGGCACGATGATGGAGCTCGCCGGCTTTGTCGTGGCTTCGCTCGACGCCGCCATTGATGGGGAGGTGCTGCTGCTAGCCACGAGGTGAAGGATGGGTGCGACTGGTGCAGATGGGAGCTAGGGTTTTTTTGAGGTTTCTCGCGGAGAGCTCGAGGAGGCGTGCGGCTGAAGGAAGAAGACGATGCAAGAAGAATGAGTTAAAAAGTGGAAATTTCCCCACGATTACTATTTATCATCCTCGGCGTCAAGGTTCGTGCAGCTTGATCGGACGGTTGCCGCGTAGACGACGTGTTCGCGAACGTGCGCAAAAATTTCGCCACGTCTCCAACCATCGCCGCCAACGGTTCGTATCGCTCGCGTGGGAAAATCGGATATGATTGCGTCCTCTGCATGTGTGAGTTACGAGGCATCACTGACCTAAGCCTACGTCGTCCTAGCTGACATGGGTAGATGAGCCATCACATCGATGATTCCGACATAGATGGATTCAATCCGACTACGGAAGAGTACGATAGAAGATTCAGCATTTCTCCGGCTTACAAGTCGAAGACAGAGAAAGCCTTGCAGGGTTCTTTGGGAGGACTACAAGATATTGCTTGACGATTTGCCGACATCCATCTAGACGGAGCATTCTACGTGAAGAGGCAAGACGACGCAAGATCTCGGAGTTCTCCGAGGGCTACTGTTGGGGATATGCTATATGGGTATCCTTATAGCATGTCTCTTATCCGGCTAACCCGGGTAGCCCATAGTCGGTAGCATGGCCTATGTCCTACTGGGCGGCCTAGTTAGATGGATCCAGAAGGGAGGCCCATGTCGGATAAAGGAAGGCTACGGTGGAGTCACCAACGTACCCGGAGCCTTGGAGTGCAAGATACACAAGACTAGTAATAGGCAGTGTAGGACTTTGTAACCTGTCTGGCTAGGACTTTTTCCCTGTAACCCTAGGACCTGGCGACTATATAAGTCGGGCTTATGGGAGCCTTTAGGGCACAATATCATACAACCTCGCACAGCGAACCTATCTCTGTAACTCGGCGTATTTCCCTTATAGTGATTTATAGCAGGAGTAGGATTTCGCCACCGTTGTGGGATCTGAACCTGGGTAAGTTGTGTTACCTCGCACCCGTCAACCGTCCACCTTCCCCCACGTCTCTAAACACGCACTGTGAGGACCCCTCCATGGCGTACTCGTCGACAATACCACGACACCCGCACCAGCTACGTCCGGCCCGGCTGTGCCTGCTGCACCGTTCGCGCCCAGGGCCCCTCAGGGGTCCCCGACCACAGGGTTGCTGTATCAAGCGCCCGCGTCTTCGCGGTTGGGGCAGCCCTAAACCCGGTGCTGGCGTGAACCCGTCCTGGAGCGATGCTCCAAGTAGCACCGCAAGGCCCGTGATCACGGAGGTGACGGAGGAGGCTAGGGCCACGCAGGCGGCTGCGGCGGGTGGCGGCCAGCCGGGTGCTTCTACGCCGGCTGGGAGGGAGTTGGTGGTGGCCGCGCCTTTGGGTGCGGCTACCGATGATGACGAGGTTGTCGTCACCGGCTCAAGGACAACTTCGGCTGTACTGACGCCGGGTAAGATCCTCGCCCAGCTCTCGGGCGCGGCACCCATCGCACTCAACAAATTTCGCCACCTGGTTGAGGGAATGGAGAATGGCCTTGGTCAGGTCAAAAATTTATCTGTCTTGATGGAGGTAGGTGATTCTCCTTGACATCTTTCTGTTCCTCCGGCCGGTTTTTCATTTCGTTACTTATTGTTTTCTCGCTGCAGAGAGCCTTTGCGGAGTCTGTGAAGAACACCCAGGATCTTGGCCATAAGATTGCTTCTTCAGATCTGTATTGGCGATTGGCTCCCTTTTCCCATTTTTTGTTGACCATCGGGTATCCTCCTATAGCCATGATCCAGGACAAGAAGGAGGTGGAGCACCTCAAAGCTGAGGTTGCCCGGCTGGAGGAATAGAACAAGGCGCGACAGGCGCAGTTCGATCAACTTTCCACGGTCAAGCATCAGCTGGAGGTTAGCGTGTAGCGGGGCAAGAAAGCAGCTGACATCCGGGCGGAGGCGCTGAAGAATTTTGAGACGATCTCTGCCCAACAGGAGGAGACGATCAAGATTCTCCGCTCCCGGGAGGCGGAGCTGGCTCAGCACCTCTAGAGTATCTCGGAGATGGTTGTTAGTAAGTTCCTCAGCTTCCTTCCTCCGTTGTATTGTGGTTTGTTGGATCTGATCTGACCATTCAGCTCTGGCCTTGGTCGCAGCTCACTACCCTGAGTCAACCGAGGTGGCCCCGGAGAAGCTACCCAAGGAGGAGGCTGGCCGCGAACTGACCGCCCTCGACTTGGTTAAGGTGCTGGCGGAACAGAGCAATGTCCTTCGTGCCATTGGCAACGACCTCTTCCACTACATCTGGCCAGACACGGGCGATCTGCATGACATTGCCAGCCTGGTCGTTGCCCTGTCCAAGGGCATCAACCTGCTGGAGATCCAGAAGGAGTGGGCTGCCCGCGGTGGAGTGGAGATGGCTCTGGCCCTGGTGAAGTCATGGTACCCGGGTGCTAATCTGAGCGTGCTCACTCGTGGCTTCTATTTTTGGGATGAGCTACGAGGGTCTTCGTGCCAGCACTCCGGCGATCCAGTCCTGTGGGGTGAAGATCGGCACCTACGTGGACCCGGAGCGTGACTTCAGCGCCCCCGGTGAGCCACGACTGTTCCACTGGATCCCGGCGCCCTGGAATCCCACCGAAGTTGCCTCCACCATCCAAGCTCCTGCAGCCGATGCTGGCATAGCTCCTGCCGGTCTGGCTTCTGCCCCTGCTGCTGATGCTCCCTCCTCCGCTCCGGCTCCAGAATCTTGATCCCCGGAATTCTGGTGTATTTGTTAAACTAATATTTTGTTGTTGCTACACTTTGGCTGACTTTTGTCGTCAAATTTTGAATTTTCGTGGAACCTTCGTGTTCCTCTTTATGGCTTAGTGCCTCTTCAACTCTTTTGGCTCACTCTGCATTTTTGTTTGTCTTTGGCATTTCTATCTTTACGCCTTTTTCGTTTGCGGTCTTTGAGGCTCGAGCCGGTTGGGGTTGCCATCCGGGTCGAAGCTCTTTCGTCATCTCGACTTAAGTTTATGGGTGCGCGGGAGCGCGCCCACTAGGTGAAGTCCCCGAGGTTTGGGCCGGCTGGGGTAGCCAGCCGGGTCAAAGCTCCTTCGCCATCTTGCCTTGAGTTTGTGGGTGCGCGGGAGCGCGCCCACTGGGTGTAGTCCCCGAGGTTCAGGCCGGCTGGGGTAGCCAGCCGGGTCGAAGCTCCTTCGCCATCTCGACTTGAGTTTATGGGTGCACGGGAGCGCACCCACTGGGTGTAGTCCCCGAGGTTCGGGCCGGCTGGGGTAGCCAGTCGTGTCGAAGCTCTTTGCCATCGTGTTTCCTGTCAAGTTGTGGCTCGGGTCGCGCAAGACATAGCATTGATTTGGGTTAGTTTCATTATGCATATGCTCGTTCATTAGTTGGGACTGAACATAAAAGGAAAGGAGAGGTGCACCCCTTCGAGTTAGGCCATTAGCATCTCCCCTTTTCTCATCGAGCATTGGCCTTTCGAGCGTTGCCCTTGCCGGCTGCCAGCCGGGTTGCGATCTATAGCCGGAACCGAAGGAGCAACTGCCTCGCGTGCCTCGCGATAATTCGGTTCATTGTTGTTGGCTTAGATCGTGCAGGCGCGACCGGTCACCCAGGCGCCCTTGCTTTCTGCATTGTCATTTTCTTGCGGCATGTACTTTGAGTTTTTACTCTTGCCGGGTCGACAGCCGGCTTGCGGTCTTAAGCCGAAATCGAAGAGTTTGATCTAGGTACCTTGTGCAATATTATGCCACCTGTAGAAATCATGGGGGTCCAGGCCGGCCGGTACGAAGGCGAAGGTGGTGCGTGGAATTGGGACAAAGCCCTCGGTGCTATGCCAAGGCTTCCGATCTTGTTCATTTATTACATGAAATGGGAAGGTACATACACTTCTTGTTCAATTGTAAAACGGCCGAAGTAGGCTTGCATTCCATGGGCGTTCCGTCTCCTCATCTGCGTGATCTGCCTTGTTCTTCACCGGCTGCTGGGCGTCGATCATATAGTATTAATTGTTGTGAAGAGCCCGGCTGACGATGAATGGGCCTTCCCATGGTGGGGACAGCTTGTGCATTCCTTTTGTGCTCTGCACCAGGCGCAGCACCAGATATCCCTCGCGGAAAGAGGTAGGCCAGATCCGGGTGGCGTGGTATCGGCCCAGGTCTTGCTGTTAGATTGCTGACCTGGACAAAGCCAACTGACGTGCTTCCTCGAGCAAGTCCATGCTGTCCTCTTGTGCTTCTTTGGCTTCCTGCTCCATGTAGAGCTGCTTGCGGGGCGCGTCGAACTGGATGTTCATGGGGTGAAGTGCCTCTTCCCCATAGAAAAGGAAGAACGGTGTGAAGCCGGTTGAGCGGTTGGGTGTGGTGCGCAGGCTCCAAAGCACAGCTGGCAGCTCCTCTATCTAGCATCCGGGTGATCTGATGAGTGGTTTGATCAGCCTTGGCTTGATTCCGGCTAGGACCAGCCCGTTGGCATGCTCGCATTGTCTGTTGGACTGAGGGTGCGCGACTGATGCTAGGTCTAGGCGGATGCCCTTTTCTCCGCAGAAGCGAGCGAAAACTCCTTTAGCGAAGTTGGTTCCGTTGTCTGTGATGATGCTATGCGGGTAGCCGAATCGGATGATGATGTCCGTGAAGAACTTGATCACCGTCGCTCCGTCCAGCTTCTTGATGGGCTTCGCCTCGATCCATTTGGTGAACTTGTCCATGGCTACAAGCAGGTGCGTCATGCCGGATCGAGATGTTTTGAATGGCCCGACCATGTCCAGCCCCCAGACTGCAAATGGCCAGGTGATTGGTATTGTCTTGAGTGCCGCAGACGGCGTGTGCTTCAGCTGGCTAAATCGCTAGCAACCGTTGCATGCTTTGACTAGCTCCTCAGCGTCCTTCTGCGCTGTCGGCCAATAGAAATCGTGCCGAAGGGCCTTGGCTGCTATTGCTCTTGACGAGGCGTGGTGGCTACACTCTCCCTGGTGTATGTCCACTAGGATCCTAATTCCCTCTTCTTGGCTTACACATCTTTGATAGATGCCCACGACGCTGCGCTTGTATAGCTCGTTGTTGATGATGATGTAGGCGCTTGCTCCTCGCCGCAGTTGTCGCGCTGCCACTTCCTCTGTCGGGAGTTCATCCTTGGCCAAGAAGTTCATGAACGGCTTCGCCTAGTCGGGTGTTTCCTGAATGGTGTGCACCACCTGCATGATGAGCATAGAAGTTCATGAACGGCTTCGCCTAGTCGGATACCTGTTGCACCACCAGGTCCGAATCTCCAAAGCATAGTACCCTCTGGATGCCTATCTGCTTGGCCATCTTGAGCCCATGGATGAGCGCTTCATATTCGGTGAAGTTGTTGGATGCCTTGAAGTGGATCTGGAGGACGTATTCCAGTTGGTCGCCTTTTGGCAAGGTTGTCACAATTCTGTCTCTGAGTCCTCCTCGCATCTTGGAGCCGTCGAAGTGTAGCTTCCAGTAAATTGAATCAGGCATGGGTGGTATGTACTGTGTCTCCGCCCAATCGACGATGAAATCGGCCAGTGCCTGGGACTTGATCACTATTCTGGCTCATACTGGATGTTACGCGTGGCGAGCTCGATGGCCCATTTTGCCATGCGACCGGTGGCGTCCTTGTTGCCGATAATCTCCGCAAGCGGGGCCAATGCTACTACCTAGATGGAGTGCTCTTGGAAGTAGTGCTTGAGTTTCTTGGCGGCCATGTACACGCCATATACCAGCTTCTGGTAGTGGAGGTAGTTCTGCTTGGAGAGCGACAACACCTCGCTCAGGTAGTATACGGGGCGCTGTACTGGCTAGGCCTTCCCTTCCTCTGGCCTTTCCACTACCAGTACCACGCTAACCACTCTGTTTGTGGCAGTGATGTACATCAGCATAGGCTCCTTTGTCGCTGGCGCCACTAGAATGGGTGGTGAGGTGAGCATGCGCTTGAGGTCCCGAAAGGCTTCGTCTGCCTGAGCTGTCCAGACAAACTTGTCTATCTTCTTCATCAGCTGGTACAGGGGAAGGGCCTTCTCGCCCAGCTGGCTAACAAACCGGCTGAGGGAGGCGAGGCACCCGGTGAACTTCTGTATGTCGTGCAGGTTCTATGGAAACTCCATGCGCTCAATGGCTCCGATCTTTTTCGGGTTCGCCTCGATTCCTCGCTCAAAGACAAGAAAACCGAGGAGCTTGCCGGATGGGACGCCGAACACGCACTTCTCCGGGTTCAGCTTGATCTAGAAACGGCAGAGGTTGTCGAATGTTTCCTTCAGGTCCTCGAGGAGTGTATGCCGCTCCTTGGTCTTGATGACGACATCGTCAATGTAGGCATGCACATTTTTGCCGATCTGCGTCTGCAGGCATTTCTGCATGCATCGCTGATAGGTTGCTCTTGCGTTCTTCAAGCCGAAGGGCATGGTGGTGTAGCAGTAAGCTCCATACGGGGTTATGAATCATGTATTTATTTGATCGGTTACATAGAGCTTGATCTGGTGATAACCCGCATAAGCGTCCAAAAAGAAAACAAATCACACCCGACGATGGAGTCGATGACTTGATCAATCTACGGTAGAGCGAAAGGATCTTTGGGGCATGCCTTGTTGAGACTGGTGTAGTAGACGCACATGTGCCATGTCTTGTTCTTCTTCAGCACCAGCACCGGGTTGGCGAGCCATTCCGGGTGGAAAACTTCCATGATGAAGCCGGCTACGAGCAACCGTGTGATCTCCTCACCGATGGTTCTTCTTTTTTCTTATGCGAAGCGGCATAAAGATTGCTTGACCGGCTTCGCATCTGGTCAAACATGAAGAGAGTGCTCGGCCAGTTCCCTCGGGACACCTGACATGTCTTTGGGGCACCATGCGAAAATGTCTCGATTCTCACGGAGGAAATCGACAAGCGTGCTTTCCTATTTGCTGTCTAGGCCGTCTCCGACCAGGACGAACTTTCATGGGTCCTCCTCGTTAAGCAGGATCTTCCTTGTTCCTTGCGAGGGATTGAACTATGATTCTCCAGCCGGTTTAGGTTCTCTAGCCGGAATATCCTTCTGCAGAGCCGCCACGCTCTGCATTATGGCGCACTTCTCCTCAGTGATGATCATTGCTTCGGCTAGCTTAGAGCCATCTGAAGCGCACTCGATGGAACGCTTGTAGCATCCGTCGACGGTGATCACTCCCTTTCGGCCTGGCAGCTTCATCTTGAGGTACGCGTAGTGCGGTACTCCCATGAACTTGGTGAGAGCTAGGTGCCCTAGTATAGCGTGGTAGGCGCTGGAGAGGTTCACGACCTCGAACCAAATTGATTCGCGGCGGAAATTGTTCTTGCTGCCGAAGATGACGTCCAGCCGGATCTTGCCGATTGGCGAGTGCGATGGGTCTGGTACTGCTCCGTGGAACGAAGTGCTTAAGGGTTGCAGCTGGGACTTGCTGATGCCGAGCCGCTCGAGGCTACTCTGGTAGAGGAGGTTGATGCTGCTGCAGCAATCAATCAACACCCGGGAGAAGTGGCACGAGTGATTCTTGGAGATGATGATGGGTCAAGGACCGGCACATAGCTGCCAGGGCTTGGTAGCACAGCCGGCTGATCTTCCTTGCTCCATGTGATCGCCTGATCCGACCAGTGCAGGTACTGGGAGACGGGGGAACGATTGCGTTCACCTCCGCCTCGCGCCTCCGTTTTGACGTGCTTTGTTTCCGGCTTCGTGAGGAATATGTGGTAGTTGCCCACTTGCCACAGGTAACCGTCTTCATCGTCCTCGCGGCGGTTGCTCCGCTTCCTGTTGTCCGGTGGGCCTTCGGCTGGAGGTGGAGGTGGTGGTGGGAGCCCACCGGCTTCAGCCATCTTCTTGGTCCAGCTGCACTGGCGTGTTGTTTGGTTTGCGGGCTTGCTGCCGCCATTGTGGAACTTGCACGGCCCATCGAGCATGGACTCCATGGTGTACTGGGGCCGAGGAGGCCTATCGTCCGGTCTCTGCCTCTGGCTACTGCCTGCAGCCGGGTCCTCATGCACAGCGGCTACTTGCTTGGCACCGTACCGGCTATCCGGTTGGTCGTCTTTCCTCTTGCCGTGGCGGTTGTCATGGCCATGCCGCCTGGGATGATGGTCGCCCGGCTGGCGGCGCTCCGCCTGCTCGTCTGTGACGATTTGGCCTTGATCGTCCACCACGATGGGATTCTTCATGGCCGCATCAGCGATGGCGTACTTGTCTGCGATGGCCATGACCTGGGCCATGGTTTGCGGATCTGCTCGGCTGAGTTTTTGCTTTAGCATGGTGCCGTCTCGGCAGCCGTTGGTGAAGAAATCTATCGCCTGGTGCTCGCGCACCCCTTCGCATGAATTGTGCATGCTAGTCCACCAGGTGAGGTAGGCGCGGTCAGACTCATCCTTGCCCTGCATGCAAAGGGCGAGCTCGCGAGGTCGACCCGGCCGCTTGTATGTTATGGTGAAGTTGCGAATAAACGCTTCTTCGAAGTCCAGCCAGGCGTTGATGCTGTTGTCGAGGAGGCTATTGGGACACGTTCTCGCCGCATCAACGAGCATGAGGGGGACATAACGGACGGCCAGGCGGAGGTTTCCGTTGGCGATTCCCACTGCGGTGGTGTAGTCCACCAACCAATCCCCAGGCTTGACCGTGCCGTTGTACTTTGGTGTATCCCTTGGAAGCGAAAAACCCTTTGGAAATGGTTCGTTCTGGATGCATGGGCCGAAGCACTTCAGGCCAACCGGACTTTCCTATTCCAGCGTGCGTGACTGCACCAGGAGGTCGATGCGCTCGCGCGCGTCAGTCTGTTCTCGGGGGCCGAGCCGGCCCTTCAGGTGTGACGCAGGAGGGTCCTTGTTCGTGTCCGCTCCTTCATCTAGGGCGCGCGTCTTCTTCCCTTGGGAAGCTCCTGCTGCCGGAGCGCGACTTACGCTGGAAGCGGCAGCATCTCGGTTGTGGCGGCCGCAATTGCCGGATGCGCCACGCAGGCGGCTGTTTTGCCCGACTCCTCCTAGGGAGGATGCCTGCTGATGCTTGCTTCCCCCGTGCACCATTTGGTATGCGCCTTTGCAGACGACGATGTCCCAGGAGTTGCCCCTCAGGCGGGGGGTGCCTTTGGCTTGCTTCTTGTTAGCGGTGGCGACGAGGAGCTAGACGCGCTCCTACTGGCGACGAAGCTCCTCGCCCTCGAGGTGCTTCAGCTCCGCGGCCGCTGCCTCGGTTGCCCTTATGTTCTTGGTGCGGGTACTATAGACGGGCTGCGCCACACCTGCATGTGAATCAGCGTCATGGTCCAGTTCTGACGCTAGGTCGCGCCCCCGGTGCTAGATCTTCCTGGCGAAGCCGTGGGCTGCGTTGTACTCATGCACAGTGGCATTCAGCCAGCGCTGGTTAGCCGCGACCTTGGTGGCCTCCGCTAGGAGCTTCTGGCGCGTAGGTTCAAGCGCGGCCGCGACAACTGCTGGGTCTGCCTCGACGATGACCGGAGCACGCAAGTGCTGGATGGAGGTGGTAAGCGGGTCTTGCTCTTTCTCGGCACGGAGTTCTCTCCTCCCGCCCGACGCTCTTGAGGTGGACGATGTTTTTCGCGGGCGTTTACCACCATGACTTTGACGCCACCGCTTACCATGGCTGGGCCGTGGGTGAGGAGCACGTCGAGGACGGGGGTGACCACGCTGGGGAAATCCACAGCGATAGTGGCGACGTAGATGCGGATGTCTCCAAAATGAAGGATGGAGCCATTGGCGGGGAAGGTGTTCCCGGAGATTCACGCGGCGTTGTCGACGACGCATTCGAAAGCGCCTAACGTGAGAACGAGGCCAGAGGCCACGCGTTCCCCGGCAACAAGCGGAATTCCCGTGCGGAAGATGATCGCAGCCAAAGCGCTGTGCCCCATGGTGGGCGCCAACTGTCATGGTGTGGAACATGGCAGTGCCATCGGGGATGGCAAAGAAGAGACACTCGGATGCAATCGGTGGCTCACGCAACAGGTTGGGCACGGTAAACTGCAAACACAGCGACGTACCCAGGTTTGGGGCCCTCTCGGTGAGGTAACGCCCGTACTCCTGCAAGATGAACTAGATGAACTATATGAGGTAGCAAGTGCCATGTACATATGCACCTTGATATGTTTCCTTAGCAACTATCGAGAGCTAGAGGAAGACGGGAACTAGCTATCAACACTTCTATCCTTCTATGGTTGCCTACCTAGAACCCTAGATCTTCCCTCCCTTATATACTGTTGGAATTATGCCCTAGAGGCAATAATAAAGATGTTATTATTATAATTCTTGTTCATGATAATGTTTATATTCCATGCTAGAATTGTATTAAGCGGAAACTTTAATACTTGTGTGGTTTGTGAACAACACCGTGTCCCTAGTACGCCTCTATGGACTAGCTCATTGATTAATGATGGTTAAGGTTTCCTAACCATGGACATGAGTTGTCGATTAATAATGAGATCATATCATTGGGAGAATGATATGATGGACAGACCCAAACTAAGCGAAGCAATTAGATCGTGTCATCGTGTTCATCTTTGCAAAGCTTTTCTTATGTCAAATATTGTATTCCTTAGACCATGAGATAATACAACTCCCTGGTTTCGGAAGAAAGCTTTGAGGTCATCAAATGTCATCCTATGAGAGGGTGATCATAAAGGTGTCTCTCAGGTGATCGGAAAGTATCTGTTGGGTTGTATGTATCAAGATGGGATTTGTCCCTCCCAAGTCGGAGAGATATACTTCGGGCCCACTCGGTGATCGATATCAACACCGCTTGCAAGCATGTGGTTAAGGAGTTAATCACAAAGTGATATCGGATTACAGAACGAGTAAAGTACTTGCTGTGAACGAGATTGAACTAGGTATGACGGTACCGACGATCGAATCTCGGGCAAGTAAAATATCGCGAGACGAAGGGAATATACATATGGGATTGATTGAATCCTGGCATCGTGGTTCATCCGATATGATCATCGATGAATGTGTGGGAGTCAATATGGGTTTCCAGACCCCGCTGTTGATTATTGATAGAAGATCATGTCTGCATATTCTCGAACACGCAGGGTCACACACTTAACGTGTCTCGACGCTAGGATAGATTGGATAATTGGTTTATGAGTTTTTTGTTCGGAGTCTCGGATGGGATCCGGGACATCACGAGAGGTTCTGGAGTAGTCCGGATAATAAGATTCATATAAGGCAGTGCATATTTTGGAGTTCGGAATTGTTCCGGGTTAATCGGTATTGTACCGGAAGCTTCTAGAACCTTCCGGAAGGGGACCAACGTGGCCTCACCTTCCGGGAGGGGGCATGGGACTATGAGGGAGTGCCCTGGCCGCATTGGGCCAGGGGCACAAGGCCCCATAGGGCCCAACCGGCCAACTAGGGTAAAACCCTAATTGGAGCTTCTAGAAGGGGGGTTTCCTTGTCCCCCACTCCTCCTCCTTTGGCCGCCGGTTTGTGCTTGGGGGAGGGGCTAGGGCAGCCGCCCACCCCTCTATATAAAGAGGGCTGGGGGCGCACCACCCCCCCCCCCCCCCACACACACACACACACCTTCCCCTCAAGCCAGTCGCCCTACTGCCCTCCTCTCTCTCTCCCTCCCGACTGCGTGTAGGCGAAGCCCTGCTGCAGAAACTCTCCACCATATACACCACGCCGTCGTGTTGTAGATCCAATCCGTCTCTCCACCATACTTGCTGGTCCGAAGAAGGAGGAGACGTCGAGGTGCTGCACGTGTGCATCTCACGGAGGCACCGCCACTTGTGGTGCTAGATCGGATCGGATCGCGAGGAGGAGAAGCGAGTACGACTACATCACCCACGTTCCGACGAACGTTCCGCTGTGCGAATCTTCAAGGGTATGAAGATCTAATCCAATATCTCTCGTTGTTTGCATCTCCTAGATTAGATATTGGCTTTCCCTGTGTTCGCATCCGTAGAAAATTTTGATTTACTATGCCGCGAAACCCTTCAGTGGTATCAGAGCTAGATCTATGTGTAGATGTGTTTCATGAGTAGAACGCAACATGATTGTTGCGGGCGTTGATGTTTTCTGTTGCAAGCCTCTTGTTTGTGTTCTTCTTATGACGCGGGATAGTGAGATTGAAGCGGTCCAGGCAAACCTTACGCGGCGTCGTTCGCGAGACCGGCTCCGCACTTGACGTGTGGCTTGTTCCACACATGCGGCTGGTGGATGTCAGTTTCATTCACTATAGTTGTCATGGGATTAACACCGGAGTTTGGCAACCATAATATCACCGTTGTGGCTTTCCGTAGGTAAGAATCATTCTTAGCATCTACTCCCATAAGCCACGTAAAACATGCAACAACAAAATAGAGGCGTCTAACTTGTTTTTGCAGGGAATGTTTTCTATGATATGGTATGGCCCAAGATGTGATGTGTATAATGTATGTGATGATCATGTTTTGTAATGTTTCACGACTTGCATGTTGATGAGTACACAACCGGAAGGAGCCATATGGTTGTCTTTATAATTGTGTATGACATGTGTGTCAACTTCTTATGCGCCATGTAATAGTTTCACTTTATCGCTAAGTAGTTAGCAATAGTTGTAGTTGCTATTCATGGTGGAGACAATCATGGTGGAGTGATGGAGATCATGCCGGAACGCACAAGATGGAGATCATTGCGCGAAGATTGGCTATACCATGTCACATAAAGTTATATGCATGTGATGTTTATCCTTTTATGTATCTTATTATGCTTAGATCGCGACGGTAGCATTATAAGATGATTCCTCACTTAAAGATCAAGATAAAAACTGTGTTCTCCCCAAGTATGCACCGTTGTGAAAGTTCATCGTGTCCAAGCATCACGTGATGATCGGGTGCTATAGACTCTACGCTCACATACAACGGGTGCAAGCCAGTTTTGCACACGCGGAAATACTTGGGTCTAACTTGACGAGCCTAGCATGTACAGACATGGCCTCGGAACACATGAACCGAAAGGTTAAGCATGAGTCATATGAATGATATGATCGACACTTCATTGTCCACCATTGAAACCACATCTCTTCTCGTGAAGATCGGATTAGGTGTGGTGAATTTGGATCGTGTTCACTAAACAACTTGAGGGATGTTGAATTTAGTGGGAGTTCATCTAGTAATTTGATTAAAAGTTGAACTAGTTATCATGAACATAGTCTAATTTGTACTTGCAAATATTGTAGATCAAATGGCTAAGTCCAACTTCAACTTCAACGTTTTTGCTGAGAAGGAAAAGCTTAGAAACAATGGGTCTAACTTCACCAATTGGTTCCGCAATCTGAGAATCGTTCTCTCTGGCGGTCAAAAGGACTATGTCCTTGAAAGTGCGTTAGGTGACGCCCCTGCTGCTACTGCGCCGGCTGATGAGAAAGTTGTCTATCAGTCGCGCAAAGATGATTATGGTGTGATTAAGAGCACCATGTTGTTTGCTATGGAATCGGACCTTCAAAATCGTTTTGAAGACTATCCCGGGCCCTTTGAGATTCTCGAGGAGCTGAAAACCATGTTTCAGACTCAAGCCCGTTCTGAGAGATATGAGATCTCTGAGAAGTTCTTTAACTGGAAGATGGAGGAAGGGAGTTCCGTTAGTGAGCACGCCATTAAGATGTCGGGCTACACTCAATGCCTTGAGCAACTGGACTGCAAGATTCCAGAGGAGCTCAAGATTGACAGGGTTCTGCAATCACTCCCTCCCAGCTACAAAAGATTTGTACTGACTCACAATCAGATTGGTTCCACCGATACGATCACCGAGCTCTTCGCAAAGCTGAAGGCTGCGGAGGTGGACATCAAAAAGGATAATCATGTGTTGATGGTCAACCATCCCCCCACCTTCAAGAAAGGTAAGGGTGAAAAGAAGCCCTTCAAGAAGGGCGGCAGCAAGCGCACTGCCCCTGCTGAGAAGAAGCTCAAGTCTGGTCCTAAGCTGGACACTGAGTGCTTCTATTGCAAGGACAAGGGTCACTGGAAGCGCAACTGTCCGAAGTACTTAGCGGACAAGAAGGCTGGCACCATCAAAGGTATATTTGATATACATGTTATTGATGTTTTCCTTACTAGCCCTCGTTGTAGTGCCTAGGTATTTGATACTGGTTCAGTTGCTAATATTTGTAACTCGAAACAGGAGCTACGGAATAGACGGCGGCTTGCGAGGGATGAGGTGACGATGCGCGTTGGCAACGGATCAAGAGTTGATGTGATGGTCGTCGGCACGCTCTCCTTAGTTTTACCTTCAGGATTAGTTTTAAACCTTAATAAGTGTTATTATGTGCCTGCGTTGAGCATGAACATTATTTCTGGATCTTGTTTATTGCAAGACGGTTATTCATTTAAATCGGAGAATAATGGTTGTTCTATTTATATGAGTAACATCTTTTATGGTCATGCACCTATTGTGAATGGTTTATTTCTTCTAAATCTCGAAAGGGATGAAACACACATCCATAACATTGAGGCTAAGAGATGCAAAGTAGATAGTGATAATACTACTTATTTGTGGCACTGTCGTCTAGGTCATATTGGTGTAAAACGCATGAAGAAACTCCATTCTGATGGACTTTTGGAGTCTCTTGATTTTGAATCATTTGACACATGCGAACCATGCCTCATGGGCAAGATGATCAAAACCCTGTTCTCCGGTATGATGGAGCGAGCAACGGACTTGTTGGAAATCATACATACCGATGTATGCGGACCGATGAGTGTTTCGACGCGCGGTGGATATCGCCATTTTCTCACTTTTACCGATGACTTAAGTAGATATGGGTATATCTATTTAATGAAACATAAATCTGAAACGTTTGAAAAGTTCAAAGAATTTCAGAATGAAGTGGAGAACCATCGTAACAGAAAGATTAAGTTTCTACGATCCGATCGTGGAGGTGAATATTTGAGTTATGATTTTCTCACGCATCTTAAAGCAAGTGGAATCGTTTCACAACTCACGCCACCCGGAACACCACAGCGCAATGGTGTGTCTGAATTCCGGAACCGAACCCTATTAGATATGGTCCGATCGATGATGTCTCTTACTGATTTGCCGTTATCATTTTGGGGTTATGCATTAGAAACCGCTGCATTCACTTTAAATAGGGCACCATCTAAATCCGTTGAGACGACACCGTATGAACTGTGGTTTGGTGCTAAACCTAAGTTGTCGTTTCTTAAAGTTTGGGGATGCGAAGCTTACGTCAAGAAGTTGATGCCGGACAAGCTCGAACCCAAAGCGGAGAAATGCGTCTTCATAGGATACCCTAAGGAAACTATTGGGTATACCTTCTATCACAGAACCGAAGGCAAAGTGTTTGTCGCAAAGAACGGTTCCTTTCTTGAGAAGGAGTTTCTCTCGAAAGAAGTGAGTGGGAGGAAAGTAGAGCTAGACGAGGTTATTGAACCTTCTCTTGAATTGGAGAGTAGCGCAGCACCTGAAATTGTTCCAGTGCCGCCTGCACCAACAATAGAGGAAGCTAATGACAAGGATCATGAAGCTTCGGACGATGCTGCTACTCAACATCGCAGGTCGACAAGGTCGCGTGCCCCTCCTGAGTGGTACGGCAACCCTGTCTTGACTGTCTTGTTAGTAGAAGACAGTGAACCTACGAACTATGAGGAAGCGATGATGAGCCCAGACTTTGAGAAATGGCTAGAAGCCATGAAATCCGAATTGGGATCCATGAGCGAAAACCAAGTATGGACTTTGGTGGACCCTCCTAGCGACCGAAAGGCCGTTGAGTGCAAATGGATCTTCAAGAAGAAAACGGACGCGGATGGTAATGTTACCGTCTATAAAGCACGGCTTGTCGCGAAAGGTTTTCGACAAGTTCAAGGTGTTGACTACGATGAGACTTTCTCTCCCGTAGCGATGTTTAAGTCCATTCGGATTTTATTAGCAATTGTTGCGTTTCATGATTATGAAATATGGCAGATGGATGTCAAGACTGCGTTCCTCAATGGCAACATTGATGAAGAGTTGTATATGATGCAACCCGAAGGTTTTGTCGATCCTAAGGATGCTGATAAAGTATGCAAACTTCAGTGTTCTATTTATGGACTGAAGCAAGCATCTCGGAGTTGGAACCTTCGTTTTGATCAAGTGATCAAGAGCTTTGGATTTGTTCCAAATTGCTACGAAGCTTGCATCTACAAGAAAGTGAGTGGGAGCTCGATGACGTTTCTGGTACTATATGTGGATGACATATTGATTATTGGAAATGAGATCAACATGCTTAACGATGTGAAGAGTTATTTGAACAAGTGTTTTTCAATGAAAGACCTAGGTGAAGCTGCTTATATATTGGGCATCAAAATCTATAGAGATAGACAAAGACGCCTGATAGCTTTAAGCCAGAGTACATACCTAGACAAAGTTCTGAAAAGGTTCAGAATGGATAAGGCAAAGAAAGGTTCAGTGCCTATGTTGTCAGGTAAGATATTGAGCAAGGCTCAGTGTCCAGCTACGGTAAATGATAGGGAAGCTATGAGCAAAGTGCCTTATGCCTCGGCCATAGGTTCCATCATGTATGCCATGCTGTGTACTAGACCGGATGTGTCCAATGCTCTTAGTTTGACGAGCCGATATCAAAGTGATCCAGGAGTGGAACACTGGACAGCCGTGAAGAACATCCTAAAGTACCTAAATAGGACTAAAGAAATGTTCTTAGTCTATGGGGGTGATGAATAGCTTGTCGTAAAAGGTTACGTCGATGCTAGTTTCGACACCGACAAGGATGATTCTAAATCTTAGACAGGATACATTTATATTTTGAATGGAGGAGCTGTGAGCTGGAGAAGCTGCAAGCAAAGCGTGATCGCGGGATCTACAGTAGAAGCGGAATACATGGCTGCTGCAGAAGCGTCAAGTGAAGGAGTTTGGATCAGGAACTTCATCACTGAGCTTGGCGTGGTTCCAAGTGCATTGGACCCACTGGAGATATTGTGTGACAACACTGGCGCCATAGCACTCGCTAAGGAACCAAGATATCATCCAAAGACCAAGCATATCAACCGCAAGTTTCATATAATCCGAGATTATATAGCAGATGGAGATCTGAAGATCAGCAAAGTACATACATATCTGAATGTCGCAGATCCATTGACTAAACCTCTTCCACGTGTAAAACATGATCAGCACCTCAGTGCCATGGGTGTGAGATTGTTGCCAGATGTAAACTATATTATTGACTCTAGTGCAAGTGGGAGACTGTTGGAATTATGCCCTAGAGGCAATAATAAAGATGTTATTATTATAATTCTTGTTCATGATAATGTTTATATTCCATGCTAGAATTGTATTAAGCAGAAACTTTAATACTTGTGTGGTTTGTGAACAACACCGTGTCCCTAGTACGCCTCTATGGACTAGCTCATTGATTAATGATGGTTAAGGTTTCCTAACCATGGACATGAGTTATCGATTAATAATGAGATCATATCATTGGGAGAATGATAAGATGGACAGACCCAAACTAAGCGAAGCAATTAGATCGTGTCATCGTGTTCATCTTTGCGAAGCTTTTCTTATGTCAAATATTGTATTCCTTAGACCATGAGATAATACAACTCCCTGGTATCGGAAGAAAGCTTTGAGGTCATCAAACGTCATCCTATGAGAGGGTGATCATAAAGGTGTCTCTCAGGTGATCGGAAAGTATCTGTTGGGTTGTATGTATCGAGATGGGATTTGTCCCTCCCAAGTCGGAGAGATATACTTTGGGCCCACTCGGTGATCGATATCAACACCGCTTGCAAGCATGTGGTTAAGGAGTTAATCACAAAGTGATATCGGATTACGGAATGAGTAAAGTACTTGCTGTGAACGAGATTGAACTAGGTATGACGGTACCGACGATCGAATCTCGGGCAAGTAAAATATCGCGAGACGAAGGGAATATACATATGGGATTGATTGAATCCTGGCATCGTGGTTCATCCGATATGATCATCGATGAATGTGTGGGAGTCAATATGGGTTTCCAGACCCCGCTGTTGATTATTGATAGAAGATCATGTCTGCATATTCTCGAACCCGCAGGGTCACACACTTAACGTGTCTCGACGCTAGGATAGATTGGATAATTGGTTTATGAGTTTTTTGTTCGGAGTCTCGGATGGGATCCGAGACATCACGAGAGGTTCCGGAGTAGTCCGGAGAATAAGATTCATATAAGGCAGTGCATATTTTGGAGTTCGGAATTGTTCCGGGTTAATCGGTATTGTACCGGAAGCTTCTAGAACCTTCCGGAAGGGGACCAACGTGGCCCCACCTTCCGGGAGGGGGCATGGGCCTATGAGGGAGTGCCCTGGCCGCATTGGGCCAGGGGCACAAGGCCCCATAGGGCCCAACCGGCCAACTAGGGTAAAACCCTAATTGGAGCTTCTAGAAGGGGGGTTTCCTTGCCCCCCACTCCTCCTCCTTTGGCCGCCGGTTTGGGCTTGGGGGAGGGGCTAGGGCAGCCGCCGACCCCTCTATATAAAGAGGGCTGGGGGCGCACCACCCCCCCCCCACACACACACACACCTTCCCCTCAAGCCAGTCGCCCTGCTACCCTCCTCTCTCTCTCCCTCCCGACTGCGTGTAGGCGAAGCCCTGCTGTAGAAACTCTCCACCATATACACCACGCCGTCGTGTTGTAGATCCAATCCGTCTCTCCACCATACTTGCTGGTCCGAGGAAGGAGGAGACGTCGAGGTGCTACACGTGTGCATCTCACGGAGGCACCGCCACTTGTGGTGCTAGATCGGATCGGATCGCGAGGAGGAGAAGCGAGTATGACTACATCACCCACGTTCCGACGAATGTTCCGCTATGCGAATCTTCAAGGGTATGAAGATCTAATCCAATATCTCTCGTTGTTTGCATCTCCTAGATTAGATCTTGGATTTCCCTCTGTTCGCATCCGTAGAAAATTTTGATGTACTATGCCGCGAAACCCTTCATATACTGGTCTGGGGGGCAGATTACAGATCAGGCCCTAGGGTTTACTGTTTGGATATGGGTTTATAGGACAGGGCCGGCTACAGTGCCCAGCCGATGGGCCAGGACCCAGTCCGCCCTTCTTTTAGCGGCATCCTCTTCCTTAGCAGTCACCCATGCTTCCTTTGGAGCGTCACCCTTGCTTTAACGGTCACGCGGACTGCTTTCACCAGTCTGCCGACCACTTTGCTTTATCCTTGTCGGGTAGCGCTGGTCATGATGGCACGCCAGCTTGCCTGTTGACGAGGGAGAGCCAAAGGCGTACCTCGCAAAGAGTGTCAGCCCCTCCATGCTCTCCATCGAATCCGAGGTGAGCCGGGTGGAAGCGGCCACCGTGCTGGTTCTTCTGGCTACCGGCTAGATGGGCCAGCCGAGAAGGTTATAAGCCCAGCTAGGTGGTGTTCGCCAACCAGCTGGAGTTGTCCTTCTTGAGGTCCAGACGACATGTTCCTTCTGGAGCCGGCCTACTTGTGCTTGGCTTTCCCCACCCGAGGGTTATCCCCCCGACAATGAGTTAGCCTATATTTTGTACAATTGGGATCAACATATAACAAACTCCACATTAAGACAAATTCCTTCTTGTAGCATGAACAACAATCATCTCCCTAAACAAACAAAGCAAATACTTTTGGAGCCAATAGCCACTTGAGGTAATCAGTTAAACCAACTAAGTTCGAGCAACTCTCTAACTTAGCAACATGAACAAGTTTAGTCATAATATCAGCAAGATTATCATGACTGTTGATCTTACATACATTTACTTTATCTTGAGCAACAATGTCTCTAACAAAATGGTACTTGACATCGATGTGCTTAGTTTTCTCATGGAACATTCGATCTTTTGTAAGGTATATGGCATTTTGACTGTCACAAAACAAAGTAATGCAAGAATCATCACTACAAGGAATGTGTTATTCTATAACCTTCTCATAGTGACCGTGAAAAAAATCGTCATAGAGTTATGACGATTTCGCACCAGATGGTCGTAAGCCGTTCGGAAGGTTCAAAACCTTAAAAAATTATGACGATTTTGCTCAGGAACGTCATATTTTTATTAGCTCAAATTGTCATAACCTGACGGATGTAGCCTACGACGTTATTTGTATCTTACTACAACGATTTAAAATCATCATGATGTCCAAATTAAGATAAGTTGAAACTTGTAGTCGGCCACATCAGCAATTAAGCCTATGTGACGTGTCTATGTGTCAATTTTTCACTACGTGTCATATCCGAGTGTTAATATATGCTTACGTGGCATATCTGTGTGTAAATATATGCTTACATGGCCCTACTTAAATCTAATAGACTCATTGTTACTCAAACTGATAAGTGGGACCAAACTCTAACAAATAGAACCCACCAAACCCGCCGTAGCTTATTTGCAAAGAAGAAGTTGTCCAAGGATTCGAACCCCAGACCTGCCAACCAAACCTGCAACAGCTTACCACTACACCAACCAATCTTTTCAATCATACTACCACAATGATGCCATATATCTATTTGATTATTGCACCTCGGATGATTTCACTTCCGTGATGGGCCTCGGGGAAAGGGCGTTGGCCGTGATAGGCTCAGTGGGAAGGGAGTTGGCCACGATGGGCCTTGGTGGGAAGCGGAAGATTAGGGCCCGGCTAGCTCGCCCGTTCAGTTTTTTTGTTTTCTTAATTCTTTTGTAAATTTTTCATAATAAGTCCAAAATAATTGATTTTTGTTTCTAAATTTTTATAAAATTCAGTAGAACATCTTAGGGTATTAATTATAAATACTTTGAATAGTTAAAAATAGTGGATTTACTAATCCCACATTAGTCCATAGTAGGGACAATACCATAATTCAAAATATGAGTTTGAAACTAGGGAGTGACTGCTCTCGTCTAGGTATCGAGTCCTATTAAAAAGTTACAGTGCATCTCTGAAGAAACATGATATTGTGAGTCTAAAACTCATTTTTCAAAAAATAATGGGCATCAGATCATGTACCTGTAATTCAAATCGGACCCACTTCCTACCGATTTGGCAGAAAATTGTCTTTTTCGCCATGGGTGGACAGAAAGGTTTGAAATACCCCGATTGGGACATTTGTCCATGTAAGGTGGCCTATTATTTTTTAAAAATGGGATGGTAGTATTTTGAAACTTTCATTTGGTGGTGGCTTCACAAAACGGCTCGTTTTTTGCGCTCGGAAAATGGAAAATGTTTTTTTGTGCGACGAAAAGGAAAACTTCCTCCTGCAACATTGTTCGCCATCCCATGATATATATGGGTGCACAATATGGGCACATTATCACAAACTATGACGCGATCCGGACCATAACATTGGTCGTTTGGTCAAAAAGCCATGAAACCTCGAACATGATAGATCATTTCTGAGAAGGTTTTTTTGAGACACTTGTAATATACCAAGTTTGGTATTTTTCCTTGCAACTTGTCACATAATAAGATACCACGGGAAGGATTTGCATTGATCGGACCATTTTTTGAATTTTTATGCCCGTTTCAAACTATGGTCAAAACGGCGGGCATAAAGATTCTTAGCTCTGGGCTGAGTCTCGCTAAAATTGCATTGGATCTCTGAAGAAACATGATATTGTGAGTCTAAAACTCATTTTTTTTTAAATAATGGGCATCGGATCATGTACCTGTAGTTCAAATCAGACCACTTCCTACCGATTCGGCAGGAATTTGTCTTTTTTGCTAGGGGTGGATGGAAAGTTTTGAGATACCCCGGTTGGGATATTTGTCCATGTAAGGTAGCCTATTATTTTTGGAAAATCGGATGGCAGAATTTTGAAACTTTCATTTGGTGGTTGCTTCACAAAACATCCCTTTTTCGCGCTCGGAAAATGGAAAATGATTTTTTTGTGCGACGAAAAGGAAACCTTCCTCCTGCAAAATTGTTCGCCATCCCATGATACATATGGGTGCATAATATGGGAACATTATCACAAACTGTGACGTGATTCAGGACATAACATTGGTCGTTTGGCCCGAAAGCCATGAAACCTCAAACATGATAGGTCATTTCTGAGAAGGTCTTTTGAGACACTTGAAATATACCAAGTTTGGTAATTTTTCTTTGAAACTATGTCACATAATAAGCACCACGCGAAGGATTTGCATTAATTGGACCGTTTTTGAATTTTTTATGCCCGTTCCAAACTATGGTTAAAACGGCGGGCATAAAGATTGTTAGCTCGGGGCTAAGCCTCGCTAAACTTGCATTGGATCTCTGAAGAAACATGATATTATGAGTCTAAAACTCATTTTTTTCAAAAATAATGGGCATCGGATCATGTACCTGTAGTTCAAATTGGACCCACTTCCTACCGATTCGGGCAGGAATTTCTCTTTTTCATCAGGGGTGGACCAAAAGATTTGAGATACCCCGGTTGGGACATTTTTCCATTTAAGGTGTCCTATTATTTTTGAAAAATGGGATGGTAGCATTTTGAAACTTTTATTTGGTAGTTGCTTCACAAAATGACCCGTTTTTTGTGCTCGGAAAATTAAAAATGGATTTCCGTGCATCGAAAAGGAAAACTTCCTCCTACAACATTGTTCTGCATCCCAAGATACACATACATGCACAATATGGACACATTATCACAAACTATGCCGCGATTCTAGCCATAACATTGGTCGTTTGGCCCAAAAGCCATGAAACCTCGAACATGATATGTCATTTCTGAGAAGGTATATTACCATGTAATCTAGATTAGCTGACTCTAGTGCAAGTGGGAGACTGTTGGATATATTCCCTAGAGGCAATAATAAAAGTGGTTATTATTATATCTTTGTGTTTATGATAAATGTTTACATTCATGCAATAATAGTATTAACCGAAAACATTAATACTTGTGTGATTTGTAAACTAAATTAGAGTCCCTGGTAAAGCCTCTTTATCATACTAGCTTGTTGATTAATATATGATCATGGTTTCTCGACCATGAACATTGAGATGTTATTAATCACAAGATCATATCATTAGGAGAATGGTATGATGGACATACTCCTATAGATAGGCGTAGCATTAAGATCAAGTCATTTCAATAGTTCGTTTGCTATAAGCTTTCTGATACTTCGACCATGAGATCATGTTAATCACCATCATCGGAAGGATGCTTTGATGACATCAAACACCACACCGTAACTGGGTGGCTATAAAGGTGGAATTGAGTGTTCGGAAAGTATGGGTTGAGGCACATGGATCAAGAGTGGGATTTGTCCATCCTTATGATGGACAGATATACTCTGGGCCCTCTTGGTGGAATGTCATCCAATTAGCTTTCAATCATGTGACTGGCTCACAAGGGATCACGTATCATGGGAACGAGAAAAGAGTACTTATCGGTAACGAGGTTGAACTAGGTATGCAGAGATACTGACGATCAAAACCTCGGATAAGTAAACTATCAAGAGACAAAGGGAAATTGGTATCATATGTAAGTGGTCCATTCGATCGCAAAGTAATCGTAGAAATATGTGGGAGCCATATGAATTTCCAGATTCCTCTATTGGTTATTGATCGGAGAAGTGTCTTGGTCATGTCCGCATAATTCACGAACCGTAGGGAGACGCACTTAAGGATTCGATGTTGTTTAGTAGATATGGCATGTTAGTAGGGATACCGAATGTTGTTCGAAGACTCGGATGGGATCCGGGATATCACGAGGATATCCGGAGAATAATGGTGTGTCCGAACGTCATAATCGAACTCTCTTAGATATGGTTCGTTCTATGATGTCACTTACAGATTTACCGCTATCGTTTTGGGGTTATGCATTAGAAACAGCCGCATTCACTTTAAATAGGGCACCATCTAAATCCATTGAAACAACACCGTATGAATTATGGTTTGGGAAGAAACCTAAATTGTCGTTCCTTAAAGTTTGGGGTTGCGAAGCTTATGTAAAGAAGTTACAGCCAGACAAGCTTGAACCCAAAGCGGAAAAATGCGTCTTCATAGGATACCCGAAGGAAACTATTGGGTATACCTTCTATCATAGATCCGAGGGCAAAATCTTCGTTGCCAAGAATGGATCCTTTCTAGAGAAGGAGTTTCTCTCGAAAGAAGTGACTGGAAGGAAAGTAGAACTCGACAAGGTTGTTGAACCTTCTCTCGAACTTGCGAGTAGCGCAGCACCGAAAGTAGTTCCTGTGGCGCCTGCACCAATAAGAGAGGAAGCTAATGATGTTGATCATGAAACTTCGATTGAAGTTACTATGGAACCTCGCAGGTCAACGAGAACTTGTACCACTCCTGATTGGTATGATCCCGTTATGAGTGTCATGTTGGTGGATAACACTGATGACCCTGCGACATATGAGGAAGCGATGATGAGCCTAGATTCCAATAAATGGCAAGATGCCATGAAATCCGAGATTGGATCCATGTACGAAAACCAAGTATGGACTTTGGTGGACTTATCGGATGGCCGGAAGGCTGTCGAGAACAAATGGATTTTCAATAAGAAAACAGATGTTGATGGTAATGTTACTGTCTATAAAGCTCGACTTGTCGCAAAAGGGTTTCGACAAATTCAAGGAGTTGACTACGATGAGACTTTCTCACCAGTAGCGAAGCTAAAGTCTGTGAGGATTATGTTAGCAATTGCTACATATTATGATTATGAGATATGGCAGATGGATGTCAAAACGACGTTCCTCAATGGAGACATTGATGAAGAGTTGTATATGATGCAACCCAAAGGTTTTGTCGATCCTAAAGATGCTAACAAGGTATGCAAACTTCAACGGTCCCATATATGGATTGAAGCAAGCATCCCGAAGTTGGAATCAACGTTTTGATAAGGTAATCAAAAGTTTTGGTTTTATACAAACTTATGGAGAAGCTTGTATTTACAAGAAAGTGAGTGGGAGCTCTGTAGCATTCTTAATACTATATGTAGATGACATATTGTTGATTGGGAATGATCTAGACCTTCTTAATAGTGTCAAGGATTATTTGAATAATATTTTTTCAATGAAAGATCTTGGCGAAGCAGCTTACAAATTAGGCATAAAGATTTATAGAGATGGATCGAGACGCCTAATATCATTGTCACAAAGTACATATTTGGACAAAGTTCTAAAGAGGTTTGGAATGGAAGATAGCAAGAAAGGGTTCTTGCCCATGTTGCCCAATACGACCTTGAGTTAAACTCAAAGTTCTGCAATGGCAGAAGATAGAGAAAGGATGAGTAAGACTCCTTATGCCTCAGCCATAGGATCTCTAATGTATGCCATGCTATGTACTAGACCCGACATTGCATATGTTGTTAGTTTGACCAGCAGATATCAAAGTGATCCAGGAGTGGATCATTGGACAGCGGTCAAAAACATCCTTAAGTACTTGAGAAGAACTAAGGATATGGTTCTTTCTTATGGAGGTGATGAACAGATCGTTGTTAATGGTTACACCGATGCTAGTTGGAACACCGATCCGGATGATTCTAAATCTCAATCTAGATACGTATTTACTTTGAATGGTGCGGCAGTTAGCTGGAGGAGTGCAAAGCAAAGCATTGTGGCAAGATATTCAACTGAATCGGAATACATAGCTGCTTCGGAGGCTTCACAAGAGGCGATATGGATGAAGGAGTTCATTACAGAGCTCGGTGTGGTTCCAAGTGCGCTGGACCCAATGCCTATCCACTGTGATAACATGGGCGCCATAGCCAATGCGCAAGAACCAAGGTCACACAAGAAGCTGAAGCACATCAAGCTACGTTTTCACGCTATTCGAGAGCATGTCCAAGATGGTGACATAAAGATTTGCAAAGTACACACATATCTGAATGTGGCGGATCCGTTGACTAAACCTCTCCCGAGGGCAAAACATGACCAGCACCAAACCGTGATGGGTGTTCGGTATATTACCATGTAATCTAGATTAGCTGTCTCTAGTGCAAGTGGGAGACTGTTGGAGATATGCCCTAGAGGAAATAATAAAAGTGGTTATTATTATATCTTTGTGTTTATGATAAATGTTTACATTCATGCTATAATAGTATTAACCGGAAACATTAATACTTGTGTGATTTGTAAACTAAATTAGAGTCCCTGGTAAAGCCTCTTTATAATACTAGCTTGTTGATTAATAGATGATCGTGGTTTCTCGACCATGAACATTGAGATGTTATTAATAACAAGATCATATCATTAAGAGAATGGTATGATGGACATACTCCTATAGATAAGCGTAGCATTAAGATCAAGTCATTTCAATAGTTCGTTTGCTATAAGCTTTCTGATACATAGTAACCTAATTCCTTCGACCATGAGATCATGTTAATCACCATCATCGGAAGGATGCTTTGATGACATCAAACACCACACCGTAAATGGGTGGCTATAAAGGTGGAATTGAGTGTTCGGAAAGTATGGGTTGAGGCACATGGATCAAGAGTGGGATTTGTCCATCCTTATGACGGATAGATATACTCTGGGCCCTCTCGGTGGAATGTCATCCAATTAGCTTGCAAGCATGTGACTGGCTCACAAGGGATCACATATCACGGGAACGAGAAAAGAGTACTTATCGGTAACGAGGTTGAACTAGGTATGCAGAGATACCAACGATCAAAACCTCGGATAAGTAAACTATCGCGAGACAAAGGGAAATTGGTATCGTATGTAAGTGGTTCATTCAATCGCAAATTAATCATAGAAATATGTGGGAGCCATATGAATTTCCAGATTCCTCTATTAGTTATTGATCGGAGAAGTGTCTTGGTCATGTCCGCATAATTCACGAACCGTAGGGAGACACACTTAAGGATTCGATGTTGTTTAGTAGATATGGAATGTTAGTAGGGATACCGAATGTTGTTCGGAGTCTCGGATGGGATCCGGGATATCACGAGGAGATCCGGAGAATAAGATTCATATAAGGAAAGTCCTATTTTGGAGTTCGGAAAAGTTTCCGATATTTTCATCGTAGAGGTTCTGGAAGGGTCTAGAAGGTTCACCGATCCAGAAGGAGAATGGTCCATGAATGTGTCATGGGTAAGTGGAATGATTGGATCATATCCTAGGTCACATGGTGTGTGCATTTGTAAGAGATAATTAAAGCTCTAAATTGAAAGTCAAACGGGAGTTTGAAAAGTCAAACTCGAACAATGGTTTCCTAGTGGGAGAAGAAACAAGTCCTTCTCTCAATCCAACTTGGGTTTGGGTTTGGATTCAAACCCACCCCTCCCAAGGCTGCCCTACCTCTCATAAATAGAGGGGGAGGGCTGCCCCAAAGCACACAAGCCCTAGCCCCTCTCCCCGCACCCGAGCCGCCGCCACCGCCGCAGCCCTGCCGCCTCGCCGCGCCGCCGCTGGTTCGTCGTCGCCGCCATAGCCGCCGCCGACACCTCCTCCTCCTCTCGGTCATATAAACCCTAGATCTACGGGAAACCCTAATCCACCATAAACTCGCACCGGCTTAGGCGAAGCCCTGCGGGATCTTCCATCTACTTCCGACACCACGCCGTCATGCTGCCGGAATCGCGAGGGGATAACTACAACCTCCGTTGCCTGCTGGAACAAGGGAGAGGAAGGTATTCATCGAGTACCGAACGTGTGACCGGCTGCGGAAGCGCTGCCGGAACACAGTGCCGGAAGGATCGTCTACGCGATCTTGAGATCGGCAAGCGTACGACTACATCACCCACGAGAATCTGCTCTCGTTAACCGCTTTGGAATCTTCGAGGGTGAGTGCTTCTATCGACTCGTTGCTACAATCTAGTAGATAGATCTTGGCTTTTTTGTGTGCATGCGGTAGGAAATTTTTGTTTTCCATGCTACGAACCCCTACACAAGCTTCAACCATCTCCCCTGGAATCCCCCTCCTCCCTCCTCTCCATGCCACCTCATGAAATCTAGCCCAGATCCTGGCTGTCCGGTAAGGAGCGCTCACGCCGTGCTTCCCTGCGCCCGAGCCCATCTAGATTGAGGGAGCGCTCACGCTGTGCTTCCCTTCCTCACCGATGACTAGGCTTCGACCATCTTCCTGGAATCCTCCTTCCCCCCCCCCTCTCTATGCCACCTCACGAAACCCTAGCCTATATCCTGGATGTTCGGTGAAGAGCAAGACGTGGGCGTAGCTCGGGAGGTTGACGCACCTTGTCTGCAAGAACTCGCGGCATGGCTGACCCTGCTCATCGGCAGCCAGGTGTGCTTGTTCTGGTTCCGGCGATGTTGCTGCACTCCAATGATGGACACGATGGCCTGCTGCTGGCCGAGCTCCTCCACCGCCGGATCCGGCTTCCGCAGAGCACCCCGAGCGCCTTCCATGACACTGCCGCAGCAGGAAATTGTTCTGCCATGGACCCCGATACAGTCTGAGCCAGATCCCCCCATTCGCCCTCTTTCCTCTGATTTTTTCTGCAGTGCTCTTAGGGCTTGTCTGCGTCCATGCGTAGGTACCAGGATGGTATTCAAGTACATGTTGTACCACTAGGTACGGCCCATGGCCACTCCCGCTTCCACCGGCTCCATGTCCACCTCCTCCGTGAGTGAAGCGCCGCCTCCAGCTGATGGAGGGCTTCTATGTCTGTTTTTCTTCAGTGTTGCTGTCACCCTTGTCTTCCCAGCAGGTACAAATGCAAATCTCTTGCTCTTTCTTTATTGTTTTCCTCTCGAGTACAACTGCAGGGATAGTTTGGTACTGGTACATTTACTAGATTTGGGAGAAGCATGTCTTCATCTTAATAGGGGAATTAGTGAAATTGTTGATTCATCAATATGGGATCCCTATACCAAAATCTTTGAGGCTTCATTATTTGACCTTAGTATATACATATTCTGTTGTCTCCAATAGAAATAAACAAGCTCCCTATTTGAACTGAATGTGTGAGGTTGCTGAAAACTGACTGTGAAGAAGGAGTAGTTGAACTGTTGTAGGAGTAATATACAATTTTCTTTGTAATATGGAGTTCTGTCATTTAAGGAACAGTACAAAATGAATGCGTAGTTGAACTACTAAAAGAGTAGAATTGAAGGTTATAAAAAATGATCAAGAAATAATGGCTTGAGTTTATTTGATATCAAATGATCGACATGGAAATATTGGAATCAAATTGTCTCTTTCTTTTCCAATCAAAATGATCTGACATGTAAATACATATAATGTGTGGCACTTTTGCATATTGACCAGATACAAGAACTTCAAGGAAGGGCACAAGAGGATCCTCGTGGTCATTGATCTAGTTGGAAGAGGAATCAATATCGAGCGTGTCAATATTATGATAAACTACGACATGCTGATTGAGTTGATACAAACCTGCACAAGGTAAGCATCCTACTAGAGTATTTGAACTGCCTCTTGTGACCCTAATGCTAATCTAACTATATTGACTAACTATTGGTATATTTAGGTTGAAAGGGCTGGGCGTTTTGGCAACAAGGGGCTTACAATAATCTTTGTTTCCTCTGCCTCAGACTCTGACGTGCTTAACCAAGTATGTGCTGTGCTCTGATGTCCTTTTTAGTTTTCAGTTTGTTTGATTGATGTGTGGTGGGAGGTGCCTAAACAGTGTTCATGTTTTATGTATGCGTGAAGGTGCAAGAGAGGTTCAAGGTGGACATAAAGTAGCAGCCTCAGCAGATTGAGACTTCAACATACAGTAAGTGTTCCCTCCCTAATCTTGTTGTGTTCATCTAAACTTTAGATGTCTGTTGTAACAAACTGCTGGGACCAGAATATTTACTGTTCTAATGTGATCATTGAAGTAGTTTGCTAACTAATTAAGTGTTCTTGCTTGTGTAACTATACTTTGCATTGATGACCCACAAGTGTAGGGGATCGCAACAGTCTTCGCGGGTAGTATTACCCAATTTATTGATTCGACACAAGGGGATCCAAAGAATACTTGCAAGCCTTAACGACTGAGTTGTCAATTCAGCTACACCTGGAAATATTTTTTGCTCACAGAAGTTTATCAGTAGCAACAGTTTTTAGTAGCAACAGCAAAGCAACAGCAGCAGCAAAACAAGAGCATTAGTAACAGTAACAGTAAACAGTGGGATTCGAGTGCGGTAGGCATAGGGATGGATGGACGGGCGTTGCATGGACGAGTCTAAACATGTAACTTCAAGATCTAGAGCATTGCAGATAAATAATAACAAGCATCCAAGTAGTAAACAATCCTAGGCATGTGCTCCATATATAGTCATACGTGCTCGCAATGAGAACTTGCACAACGTCTTCGGTCCAGCCAGCCCGTGGCAGCGGGGCCTCTAGGGAACTACTGGCAATTAAGATGCTCCTTTTAATAAAGCATCGGAGCAAAGCATTAACACTCCATGAACACATGTGATCCTCACACCACATCCATCCCCTCCGGTTGTCCCAATTATTGTCACTTTGGGGCCTTTGGATCCGGACAATGATATGTGTACACAACTTGCAGATAAGATCACAAACAATACTATCATAATGATTCAATAATAAGTTCAAATCTAAGATCATGGAAGTCGGGCCCTAGTGACAAGCATTAGGCACAACAAGTTGCAACAAAGTCAAATAGCACTAATAGAGATACTAGGCACTATGCCCTAACAATCTTATTCGATTACATGATAGAACTCATCCAATCCCTACCATCCCCAAGCCTACAACGGGGAATTACTCACTCATGGATGAGGGAAACATCGATGGTTGATGGAGAGGCATTGGTGATGATGATGGCGATGATGCTCTCCAAATTCCATGTCCCGGCAGGGTGCCAGAACGGGGTTTCTGGATCCGAATCTTGGTTTCTGATGGTGGCGGAGGAGCCGAACTCTTTCTGGAAAAAACATCGACCCCCCTCGGTTTTTAGGTCAAGGGGCAACTTATAGGCGCAAAGGGAGCCCGAGGGGATGCCTGGGGTGGCCGCACCCACCTAGGCGCGGGGCAGGGCCCACCCGCGCCTAGCAGGGGTGTGGGCCCCAAGCCTCCACTCCGTTTCGTCTTCTGCCTCCGTGGGTCTTCTGGTGAAATATTATTTTTGGCATATTTTTCGGGATTTTTCCTAATAGTTGATTTTCTGCACAAAAACTAGACACCAAGGTAATTCTGCTGAAAACAGCGTCAGTCTGTGTTAGTTGTATCCAAATCACACAAGTTTAGAGGAGAAACAATAGAAAAAGTGTTTGGGAAAGTAGATACATTTTGGACGTATCAACTCCCCCAAGCTTAGCTTATTGCTTGTCCTCAAGAAATTCAGTTGAAAACTGAGTTCGATAAAAGAACTTTCACGAACACATTTGCTTCATATGATGTATATATTCTCAACACAGGAGTAGATTCTTAAACCATTCATAATAAGAAGTATGCAACCAAGTCTACTTAATAGTCATTGCAAGCTATGAAGAGAAATTAACTCAATAATAATAAGTAGCATGGAACATAAGCATAAACAACATTGCAATGCTCATAGTAAGGTATGATAGAGTGGTATCTCGCTTGCCTTTGTTTGTAGAGCACAATATAAATGCCAAGGCACCTCTGAAGTTCAAGTGAAGACTAAAGGTAAAAATATCTGAGATACAAGCATCAGTCATGACATAATTAACCAATTTTTGGAACAAACACAAGAATGAAAACTATGCTCTCAAGAAGGTGCTCATAGAATAAGTGGTGACTCAACAAGGAAGTGAAAACGGTTTTGAAAAGTTTGAAAGGCTTCCTAATGCTGAAAGGAAGGTACTCATTAGCTTTGAGATCTCATTGCCCCTATCATAGGCATCTTCATATGGTTAAGGTGAAAGTGAGGTCCAATCTGAGTTATAAGCTTGACATACCATAAACTGGAAATCCCATGTCCCTTGAGTACGAGGACCGCTCCGCATGCTACTCAACTTTGGTTGCCTGTAAGTTCTTGTCATTGTAAATACATGCATATCATAGAGAACCGCCAACGGGGTACCCCTTGCACATGATACAGGAGCTATCCTGTGATCAAAATGATAAGGCAAGCATACAGTGAGAATCTCAGTGATCTTTTTATTTACTATGTGCATAGCTTTTTATTGAGGATGCTTCATAGATAGCTCATTATGGTTATGCTGCAAGTTTTCACCATGATTAGGCATGGCTTAGGCTAGCGGCCCAGGCGTTTCTTTAACACATATATAGACTCCATGAACTCACAAGCTCCCCTTTTATTTTACATCGTCGACATCCGCAAACAAAAGAGCAAAGTATCAACTGGATAGGATATCCAAAAAGTGTTGAAAGCAAAACCAAAGAAGAACAACAAATATTTTTGGTGTTTTTGATTTTTTCAAACAAGCCAACAAAGCAAAAACAAACAAAGCACCAAGGGTTATACCCAAAAAAAGAAGGCGAAGACTTCTTCGATACCTACTCACCTGTAGCCAGAATGACCACTATTCGAGTACTACTATCTTTGGCTGCCTCACATGGTCTTCTCGTTCATCAAATGGACGTTAAGACAACTTTTCTAAATGGAGAGCTAGATGAGGAAATTTATATGGATCAGCCTAACGGATTTTTATTAGATGGTCAAGAAGGAAAGGTGTGTAAATTAGTGAAGTCTTTGTATGGTCTTAAGCAAGCTCCTAAGCAGTGGCACGAGAAGTTTGAAAGAACTTTAACTACTGAAGGCTTTGTTGTAAATGAAGCTAGCAAATGTGTGTACTATCGCCATGGTGGGGGCGAGGGAGTTATTATGTGTCTCTACGTTGATGGCATATTGATATTCGGGACCAACCTTGCTGTTATCGAGGAGGTCAAAGAGTTTCTATCTCGCTGCTTTGAGATGAAGGACTTGGGAGTGGCTGATGTAATATTAAACATCAAGCTACTAAAGGATGACAATGGTGGGATTACACTGCATCAGTCTCACTATGTGGAAAAGATATTGAGTCGCTTTGGGTATAGCAGCTGCAAGTCTTCTCCAATGCCTTATGATCCGAGTGTGCTACTTCAAAAGAATCGACGGATTGCTAAAGATCAATTGAGATATTCTCAAATTATTGCCTCGCTCATGTATTTAGCCAGCGCTACTAGACCTGACATCTCCTTTGCTGTAAGCAAACTGGGTCGATTTGTGTCAAATCCTGGTGATGAATATTGGCATGCTCTTGAAAGAGTTTTGCGCTATTTGAAAGGCACTGCAAGTTATGGTATTCACTATAATGGGTATCCATGAGTACTTGAGGGTTATAGTGATTCAAACTGGATATCTGATGCTGATGAGATTAAGGCCACAAGTGGTTATTTGTTTACACTTTGTGGTGGCGCTGTTTCCTGGAAGTCTTGCAAGCAGACCATCTTAACAAGGTCAACAATGGAAGCAGAACTCACAACATTAGACACAGCCACTATTGAAGCAGAGTGGCTTCGTGAGATCTTGATGGACTTACCTGTGGTTGAAAAACCAATACCCGCCATCCTGATGAACTGTGATAATCGAACTATGATCGTCAAAGTAAACAGTTTTAAGGATAATATGAAGTCATCAAGGCATGTGAAGAGGAGATTGAAATATGTCAGGAAACTGAGAAACTCCAGAGTTATTGCGTTGGATTATATCCAAACATCTAAGAATCTGACAGATCCCTTCATAAAGGGTTTATAATGCAATGTGATAGATAATGCATCGAGGGAGATGGGTTTCAGACCCACGCTATAAGTTGATCCCAGTGGCAACCCACTCTATGTGATCGGAGATCCTATGAATTAGAGCTAGGAGACAAGCTGTTGGTCAGCTGAGAGGAGAGTATCCCCATATTATATTTACATCTCCATAAAGATGCAATACTCTCTTAATCTGCATGGCAGGTTGATATTTATCTTAACGTGTTCCAAGTGGCTTTTATAAGCAGAGATGTTGTCCTGCAGAACATCTCTTGAGGAACACACCTATATGAGTCTGACTGTCAAACGTCGCAGTCCGTGAGAGTTGGATGCACTCTAATAAAATCATGAAAGGCCCTAGAGTATGACACATAAGCTCCAAACCGCGGGAAAGCCGACGGTAGCCCTGTACCGGTCTAGATTTTGTGTGAAACTAGCGCGCAGAAAACTTGTAGTTCAAGGCATAGTCCACTATTCAAGTTGCTAGCTAGTGTAACATGAAGTTTAACATGAAAGTTCAACTTAACGGTCTCCACTACACACCAGTATATAAAAAATGTTCTGCAATAAAAGTGATGTGATGTGTCAATGAGACTTTATGAGAGATTGTTGGCATTTGATGAGTTTTGGGCTGTTGGCCCATTAGACGAATTCTGAAATTCTCTTTGACCCACTTTTATATGGCAGCATATGGCTGTGCTAGTGGTGCTAAAGTTTAGTCCCACATTGCTAGTGGAAGGGGAGTTGGACCACCTTATATAGTAGAGTGTTGCACCACTCACTAAGGTGTGACAAGGAGAGAAGCCCTCGCGAACTCCTCCTCCGATGCCGCCCGCCTCGCCTCGCCACTCCACGCCACGCCTCGTCTCGCCTCGACGCGCGCGCGCCGCGGGTTGCGGGAATCTCGCCGAGCCAAGCTTTATTTTGCTGGTTGGAAAAACTAATTATGAGTCATTAACAGACGCGTTAATTATAGCCGTTTCCAGTTTTTATGGACGTGGACTGTTACCAACTCTGACGTGGGCTGAGCCCCACGATCTCCCTAACTTGCATTATATAAACGTCTGCGCTAAACCTAATCGGTAAATCAATCCACACACACGCCTACCTCTAGAACATTGCGCCGCCGCTTTCGTCTTTCCCATCCTGGCTTACGGCATGCACCGCAGATCAGGACAGTAGGCATCCGAAACCCCGCCTCTCGTAAACCTGTACGGGTGAGGGGCGATCAAATTTTTGGGAAGCGCTCAAGCGCGACTACTGGAAAACACGACGTCGTCCAACGATGAGTTCCCGAACGACGACTTCTTCCCGGACGTCAGCGACCTCTTCGGCAACCTCAACATGGGCCACAGCTCTGCTGCTGCAACCGCCGCGGCTACTGCCGCAACTGCAACGTATGTGATCCCAATCTCTCTCTTTCCGATTTTGCTAGAGTTTCTAGGTCTAGCGTTTGGCGTAGATGTGATAGGTTTATCTTGTATAAACGTAATTTGTTCATCTACTTTGTTGATCTGCATGATTAGTTTTAGTACCGTTTGTATGATCATGCTTTATTGGTTTATTATTCGGATTAAATCATATGGATTATTGCTTATATTTTCAACACCTTTCGCCCATGGTGTGCGGGGAAGGAGAACTCGGAGTTCTCCGGAGTTGGGGAGCTGTGGAGGGGGAGTGAAGGAGCTCTGGAGGTGAGTGAAATGAGCCGGCGATGCCGCCGGATTTTATAGAGGAGAGGGCGGGCAAATGGAAAACGGCGGGAAGTTAGTGCCCGCCGGTCCGTCACGGGAGCCGAGGCGACGGCGATGGCGCGGTACTTCGGCGACGCGTGGCTGAAGCGACAGGCAGTTATTGCCCAACGGTCGCCGCGTGGTTTCGAGGAGGACGACGACTTGGCTTCCGTCGCTGACTCGGTGGGTCCACACGCTGCTTCGCTTCGTCCGGCGTTTTCAGGGCGTTCCTGGGATCCTGGGAATGGCCTGAGAAGGCCGGACCAAAGTTGGCTCAAATCCAGACGAAGTGAGGTTCCTGAAAACGCGACTGCACCAATTTTCGGCGTCTGGATCGACATCCTGAGTAGCCAAGTGAAAATGCTCTAAGCCCAACGGCTCCCGGTCTAGCCGGTCTCCTACGGGAGCCCGCTTTTCGCCTCTGTTGGAAGGAAAATGATACTAATCACCCGGGGGATCGTGCGACTCGTGTCCCCCGGCTCCTGGCTGTGACACGTGTCTTCCCCGTCCCGGAGACAGTGGTACATATGGGGTCCACCACAACCCCCTTATCTCTCCAGGACTCTCCTCCTCCACTCATTTTTTGCCTGATCTCTTTCTTCTCCAATCCTTCGCACGCCCAGCAGCCTTCTATCCCCAGCTTCTCCAACCACTGCCTGCCGCCATAGATCCTGAAAAGGACCTCTCTGCTACAGATGCTCGCGCCATCTCCCTATCTCCTGCAGCCGTGGCCTCTCTCGCCGGCCACCGTGCGTCCCAGCGCTGTTCTGCTCCCACTCGAGCGCCACCGCCGTAGATCTTGAAAGGGCCCTGCTACATATGCTCATAGGTGCTGCTACACGAGACGGCCGGTGCTGCTACACGCGGCGGTCAGCGTTGCTATAGACGCAGCTGCCGAGGCTGCTGCACGCGGCCATGGACCCTGCGACACGCAGCCGCCGGGGTTGCTACACGCGGCCACCGCTCCTGCTACATGCAACCGTTGCCGCTGCTACAGACGGTGGGCAGCGCTTATACAAGTGGTCGCCGGGGGGAGGAGGGGTGCTACACGCTGCTGTCACCCTTGCTACATGCGGCCACCGCTCCTGCTTCACGCAACCGTTGCCGTTGCTACAGACAGTGAGCGGCGTTCTACAAGTGGTCGCCAAGGGGTGCTGCACGCTGCTGTCGCCCTTGCTACACGCGGCCGCCGGTCACGCGGCCATCGCCCTTGCTACACGCGGCCGCCGGTCACGCGGCCATCGCCCTTGCTACACGCGGCCGCCAGAGCTGCTATAGACGGTCGCCACCCTTGCTACAGACGGCCGCCGGGGTTTCTACACGGGCGACGGTGCTTTTCTGCTACGGGCGATGCGCTCTCTGCTACTAGCTGCGGGAGGCGCTGCTACAAGTTTTTGGCGGTGCTGCTACCGCTGTGGCGACGTCTTCCCCGACAACGACGCCCTTCTTCGGAGACGCGACTTCTCCAGCACCTTCTCCGGCAACGTCGGTTAGGAGAGCGGGATGGGATAGGAGAAGGGCCTGGTTTTTGTTAATAGGGAGAGAGAAGGTTTAAGAATAGGAGAATGCACGCGGGAGTCTTTCGTTGACCAGGCAAAAGGACACGTGTCGGGCTGTCGACCCGGGGGATCGGGGGCAATTATCCCCGGGGGACGCCTAGCACTGTCCCTGTTGGAATTAGAGGAGAGGGCGACTATATGTATGGACGGTTTTTTTGGGAAATCGAGTGAGTTTTGATTCGTCTGGAGAGTTCGTTACGAACTCTTCTGGTTCAAGGGCGGTTGGCACAGCGGATCAAAACGAAAACGATTTTTTCTGCAGACCAAAAAGTATTTACTTACTACCACAAACCTTTCTCACCCTGTCTTAAAATAGACTAGCTAAATACCTATGCGCTGCCACGGTCTCCGGGCCACGGTCTCCGGGGAACAGCTTCTGCCATTGATCCTCGCAACTTTATAAAAACGTTGATCCAGCTTGAAATAAAAACATGCAATCGCTTTACTTTATTTCTTTTGGTGAAATTTATTTTCTTTAAAGTTCCAAACAAACCAAAATATATTAAAAATGCAAGTAGATCAACCTTTTGGATCTATATGTGGCATCAAATTGCAACCATTTTTAGGGATATCACCTGCATGTGTAGACATACACCAAAGTTTTTTCAAAGTACATATCTGACCATGTTATGTACCTCCTTACATCCAATAAAAAATAGAAAATACTATATTACATATATACCATGTTAAGTACAATTTAACTTGGATATTAAAAGTCCATCTAGATAAGAACTGAAATCGAGGACTCTGTGTAATAAGTACTCATATAAAGCAACATCAACATACCTCGTTGTGTTGACTTGGTAGATGATTAGGCAAGCATGTCAAATATGCAGAAGATGAAGACTTGACTTGTCTCCATTTGACTGATCATGCATGGAGGTGCTGCTGACCTGTTTCTCATATATGCATGATCATGTTGAGAGATATAACCATTAGGCATCTCTTGCCTCCTATCAGGCAATCATGCTGATGGAAAAGAACAGCAGCTATGGTGCTTTCTATATCCTCGTCATTGTCACTTATTCACAAATCCTAGGGAAGAAAAATTGAACATAAAATATCATAACAAATATGAAGCCTAGGTAATAAATATATAAAAATAATGCAAAGGTGTTTATTTTCAGTGATAAAATTTCGTAGATTAGAAATACCAGAAGACATAACATCATTAAAATTATATAGGGTCTCAATTTGCATAACTGCATCTTCACAGGAGGCCATCGCTTCCTATACATTCCCTTACTGAACCGCTTTTTCCATCTCATCAGTCTGTGATGGTCACCAAGTCAATGTCCGCTCCGTAGAAACCAATGCGTGTAGCGGCAGGTGTTAGACTGGACGCGGAACTTGCCGGCAGTGTAGGTTTTAGGTACAGAGCGAAAACCAAATCAAATCCATGTAGAGCGTGTTTGGTTCAGAAAAGGTAATGTAAACGTAAACGTCATCACACATCACAGTGGTACTGGTAACGGAATGGGCAAAACCAGAAACCTGTTTGGTTCGACAGGGTAATCAGATCACATCGGTACTGTCTCCAAATTTTTTTCTGACAAATCGTCATGGCCTAATCAAGAACGAATCAAACTCCAGAAAACATCAGAAAGATTAACAACAAATCAATTGAAGTTTCAGAGGGGGTGGAGGAGAACAGCGGCATGAAATTTCTGAGATGGCCTCACATAGGCTCCTCGCATGGCTTCATAGATCAGGGAATAATGCATGCGCTGGTGCTGCTCCTCGCTCGACTTCATAGTCGACGGAAAATATTGATGTCAGAGGGATCGGGGGCAAGCTACAGAAGGAATTGGGGGTAGGAGACGCGGCTGCTATTCGCCGGAAGAGGATCGAAGAGAGCCCAGATCTTGGCTGCTGCAGTTTGACTTTGACCTCGTTGCCATGGCTGCCGGGTCCTGCCGGATCTTCTAGTACGACTCCAGTCGGTCTACTGGCCCTGCCCCCCGCGATTCATCGACCGCTACGGCTCCTTTGTCTTCGATTCCTCGACGGCTAGCTACTGCTCCCCCGCCAGGTCCCTGCGGGGATCGACGGAAGTAGCCGCGCGCAGGCTACCTGGTGTCGGCGTTGGCCGGCGGCCTGCGTCCGGCGACCAAACTCGGATGTGAAGGGGCTCCAATCTCGGCCGGCAGCAGCGGCGCTCCAATCCCTGTGAAAGAAAGCAGTGGCAGAGACCAGCACAGCAAGCGGAGCGGCAACCCGACCAAAAACACGGAGACCTCGGGAATTGACTTGGCGTAAAGTCAATATAAATGTCGGACCGAAAATTGGCTACGACAAATCTAAGCTAAGCAAAATTAGTAAATAGATAGATAGACTAGCTAAACGTATGTGCGATTGCTATGGTCTAAGGCTAGTCATAATGGGAGCAACTTAGCTAGTAACATGCATGTATATGCAATGCCAAGTAGTAAGCAAATTGATGACATGACATGATATTTAATAAAGAAAGAGAAGATAATACTAGTCATTTAGCTAGTTATCGTAATATCACACATACCATGACCATATGTCTACAACCTAATTAATTAGTCATTGCATGACACCACATACATGTTACTACCCCTATGAAGATAGTAACATGAACTAGTAACATATGCATGTTACTAGTTTAAGTTACTTAGCACTATGACCAGCCTAACAAATTTAGATCTCAATGTACTAATCAAATAACTTGTACTTCACAATACTTAGAAAATACCGCGCGTTGCCGCAAATGATAAATCAGTCTATAGACATGTCTAAAAGTTATTGAATTTACTATAGTATAAACATCTCTACCTCATAGGGATAAAGTTCACTTTTTTACTTCCTACCTGGTGTGCTCGACATAGTCTATGCAATGTTATAGGAAATCAGAGATTTCTCCATGTGTTACTACTAATTATTTAAAATTAAATATTTTGATATGACGTTTAAATGTACCGCTCATAGTTTTTATACCATACTAAAACCGTCCTTGTGCAATTAAAATTTTGTCCAAATGTTCGAGGAACCACCATAACCCTAGTCTTAGTTTGGTCTCCCCCAATTTGTGTCTACCATAGCATGAACAACGGATATTTTTATATATCTACATGTAAGGTTCTCTAGAAAAAATCCACTTTGGTTTATACTAATTTGGTGTGGACTCTCTAAGTCTTGAACTATATATTTCACCGATGTATCTTTTATTAAACTTTGTAATTGCCACATAGATATAACATAACAGTCCACCCGTTATTTTTTTATATTAATTTTTTTCTCGATGGTCCATGATGAAGGCATCACTTATGATGTGCATGTAAATAGTTAAGATTAAAAAATATTACATATTGCTCTTGTAAATTTCATGAGTAATAGGTACCTGGTTCATGTGAATTCTAAACTCAAATTCAGTTACAAAGCACCGAGCTAAATGCATTGACAAAATCACAAGCAGAGCAAGCTAATAAAAGAAAGTTGCAGAGTACCATGGATGGAATGAACCCCCGTAGGTAACTCCTCATACCAAAACAACAAAGAAAAATAAAGAGCTGTGCAGAAAACTCTAAAATTGAGTAACAACTTTTCTAACATTCAACAGCGCAAGAGGACGTATTACTCAATCTAAGCCAGACAACAGCAGGGAACAGAGGTTCTCCCAAGCTACGGTACGGGCACGAATCCCTTAGACTCCATCAAGGTCTTCTGATTTCTACAGCACAAAGAACTGAATGTGTGCTCACAAATTTGAGCGCCGCATTGGGGCAATCCCCGTGTCCACAGGTCGAATCCCTTGTTCCTCAATAGATGAAAAATCCCAGCAAAAATCATAGCAGATTCCATCGCTGGGAGCTAGACAAAACAAACATTGCATGCTCGTGTAGACATGACACCAATAGAGGCAAGATGGACTTTGGCAGCCTCGTAAGAGCATCTGCCCGGCGAGCAACACCTTCAGCTGAGCTGGCACGTCCTGCACTCGGACCTCCCCGGACACACACGCGCGGATCAAATTTGACGAGATGTATTGGTCCGGATCAAGACGGCAAGAACCAGTACAAATCTGAAATCATGCCTGATTCGACGCATGGCTGCATCGCTGTTAGGGGATTAGGCAGTAGCAATACAAAGCAAGCCTGCATCGCTGTTACCTTTTAGGAGGCCGGTAGTCTTCGTCAGATCCCCATCCTCCTCCATTCTTTCCGCCATGCCTCATACCTCTGGCCACTGTACGGCTAACGCTGGTTATGGCCTCTCCTAGTGCGTGCTCGCCGCCACCAAGAAAGGCAAGGAGCCAAGGGCCCAGCCGGACAGACCCCTCCTCCACCTCTAGCCCCTCTCCGCTGCCGGCCCCAGCGACTCAGGGTTGGAGCGCGGGAGCATGTAAGTGGCCTCCCTCGAGGCGAGGCGCAGCCCTCCGACGAGACGCATCGATGGAGAGACCTGCAGCGGTGGCCGGTTAGAGAAGGTGGAGCTGGGTCTCGCGAGGGTTGTGATGGAAGATATGCTCACGGACGCTACCGCCGTCACCGCCGACCCCTGCCCCTGCGCTAGATCGGAGTTCTTCCGATTGTCATCTTAAATTTATAGATAGATAAATATTTTAAATTTGTCAAAATTTATAAATAAACTTATATATTAAACAGTGTCTAGATTCATTTTACGACATCTATTTTGAGAATCGGATGAAGATTCTATCTACAAGCCATAACTCATATTTTTGATTTAAAAGATCAACAAGGGTTAAAGAATCCTTTAGGCTGGTCATAGTGGAATAACTTCAGTGGTAATTAAGAGACCAACTTAGTACTTTTTCAACTTAGTACTTTTTCTTATGTGGTAATGAGTTAATGAGAAAGGGATAGATAGAGTAACTACTATATTACTATAACATCACATATATCAAAGAAAAATGAGTTTAAACTTAATTAATGTGATATTGCATATTATCACACTTCAGTTATTTTTTACTATATAGGTAGTAACTTAGACTAATAACATATGCATACTAATTTAATTTACTATGCACTATAACGAATCTTAATTCGAACTACTATCCCTATGCTAAGCTCCCTGGAATTAAAGCCCTGTGGTTGTTTGGGTAAATCGGTTGTTTTGAGTCGGACGTATAATTGCAGTAATAACTCTGACCGACTCGAGTTGAACCTTGCCAAAAAAAAGAGCCAAGGTGAACCGACTATCACGGATTCACGGTGTCACCCCACCCCGCAACTCCCCTCCCCTCGCCCGTTCCCCGTTTAGCCCCCATTGTTCTTCTCCTCTAGCGTCACACCTCCCCCTCCCCTCTCTTTCCTCTCTCACGGCGAGGGAATGGCCGGCGATGGCGACGCACATGGTCTTGGAGGAGCAGCAGGCAAGGGATCTGCATGAGACCGCCAGAGCCCTCGCCGTGTGCCGCGCTGCCGCCGCCGAAGACGCGTTGCAGCGGCGCAGGTCTAGACATCCGTCGCCGCCCATCGACCGCTTGATTGGTCACAAGATCGTCTATGTCGCGCTCCTCTCCCGTGTCGCAGACCTGCTGGGCGGGGTCTGATTCGAGATCTTCGTCGTCCCCGTCGACATCGATCGCTCGCGCTGCCGCGGCCACGACATGTTACTGTCTGGTTCGACCATGTCTGGATTGAGCGCATGTGTGTGCACGGCGCTGCAGTCATCTACTGGCGCATCTGTTCCTTCCCCTGCATACTTGCGCTCGACAAGCCCATCGGGCGTCTCCAGGCCTGCACGACATCTGTATCCAGGATGTAAGGTAAGCAATGCTCGTGTCATCAGGTCTCATATTTGAGTTAGCAAAGGAAAATCTCAGCTGTATATGCACATAAACTGATATACCACTCGAACATTGCTGGTTCCCTCCAACTAGGTTGATACAAATTCATTCAGCAATTGGCATGAAAATGAGAAGTCTGCTAATCTGGTTGACTGTTTTGTTCCAGGATAAAGATGAGAAAGATAATTGAGATATAGTTCTCCGTAAAACTTTGTGCTAGAATGCCTATTTACACAATGCTAACTTTATATTTGTAGTATATTGTTGGCCTCATCACTGAATTGTTAAGTAGAACTATGGATGAACTTGAAAAGCAGTCTCAAATTTGAGAGATATATAATGTAATGGATAAATCTTTATATTTTCTCTTTTGGAAGTAATAGTAGAGTATCCTACTCTTTATTTATTCATTTAAATAAGTATGCACATAAACTGTTTTTGCATGAAGAAATATGCCCAACTATTGCATCTAGACTAGCCCTTTTTCTTCATAGCATAGTTGTTCTTATGACAGATAACTAACATTTATTTGTGACAAAGAGCATAAACCTGACAAACTGCAATACACATTTCCATATACCCTCTATGAAATTGGACCTGCTGTGACAAGTGCTCTTTTTAACTTTAATACATCTTTGGTCATTTTCTCCTTTAGTTGTTTTTGTATTTTTATCTGGAATAAAAGGTAATGTATAACAATATAGTGAGGTATATGCCAGTTATACGTTGCTAACCTGAGTTGGTATCTCGGTGCTAGCTAATAGATAGGGTTGTTGATTAAAATGTTTAATTTTGTAAATGATAATCCATAAATAAAGAGCTCTAAGCACCCGAGCTGTAGTTCGTCGGAGGGTGCCTCTTTGACTTGGGCCTACCTGTCAGCGTATTACCGCTTCTCAGACCAGGGTCGTTCTCTTTGTGCCTATTTGTCAGCATACGCGTGTGTTGTACATGGACGGACGATACGGGGTCGGTTCGTTGCCGTCTTTAACCCTCTGGCCTCTCTCTCTCTCTCATGGGCTTGTTGGTGCGGCGGCGGTTTCCCCTCGCCTATCTTCATCCTGGGTTAAGCAGTGGCTTGCCACCATGAAGTCTCCGTTCTTAGGGCACTTCTTCCCGTCACTCCTTCTGCCTCCACCGTCTGGCTAGCCAGGATGTTTGCTGCCAGGAGGGATGGTCAACATTGTTGTTTGGGAGGCGATTCTGGACGGGTTAAGGGCGGTCGGGGTTCAGCGACTCCATCGCTGCTTCGTGACCATGAGATTTTGTCCTCCAATGGAAATCTCGATCGCCGTGGGTCAGCCATTCCCTTCCTCTTATCCACCTTCTCTATAACATTTCTCTCCAAACCATCCTGGACAGGACAGATTTGTAGCCCAGTCGCTCATCGCCGTTGCTCACATGCTAGAGGGGACAAATATGTAGCATGGGCATCGATCGAGGGTGCCGTTTCAACCCCCTCACCATATCATGTTTAGTTTGGCCGGATTCCACCAATCCTAATCCTTCTCTAATGTCTTGTTGTTTTATTGCCACCATGTCCTACAGGTAGGTTGTTAATTGTTTTCAGTGTCCCTTGTGTCTCATTTTGAGAGTGAATGCATCCACTACTATGGAGGAACTGTCCTTGCCTTCAGATATAACAGCAGTAGCTTCTTCTTATAGTAGATTACTTAAATATTCATTTTATTTTACTTTTCATGGTCCTTGCTGTGAAAACTCCAAAATTGGGTGAATTTTTTCCTCCAACATGGCTATCTGGTAATGGAAGTTACTGCAGCACTTAAACCACGTCTACATATAACCTTCCATATATATATATACTTGGAATTAAGGTAGCCACTTTTCTTTTACGCTCAGATAGTCATCTTATGGTGTCACATGCTATAATTAGATTTCAAATTGTATTACTCCCTTCGTCTCAGAATAGATGTCTCAGATTTGTCAAAATTTAGATGAATCTAGAAATTATTTAATATATAGGTTCATCCAATTTTTGAAATATCTAAGACATCTATTTTGAGACGGAGGAAGTATGAAACGTTAATCTCATATGTCTCTTCGGTCTCACGGGGAACACTCAGATGTTCTCAGTCTGTTGTATGTTACTCTTATGATTTTTAAACGCTAGCTAGCTACATCAAAGGCTTTACCTAAGCCATTGGTTAACGCGTTTGAACTGTCACTAGGTAGAAACAAAAGTCGAAAGCTATCAAGATGCAAGAATATTGTGGTCGGATTAGTTTATTTGATGATATACGGTGGACATCTTTGCTGAAAATTGGTTACATTTAGAAATGGTTGATTAAAATGCAGATTTTTTATACCCTCTTTCTTGCATGCTTACTTATCGGTATTGATTTTGACTCACGTGGAATCATGTTGAGAAATAGCCTGCAACCAGTTCGGTAAGTTGGAGATGAAAGCAGGAACCGGTTTCCTTTTTAACAATTTGCTTTATTATTTGGATGGTAGAAGTGTGATATTAACCATTGTTTTTGTCATTGCCCCAGATTACTCTGTTGTGCTATTGTAAATAGATTTAGTGACATACCATTGTTTATTTGTATGTTTTTCGTATATTCATGTTACATGACTAACGGGTGATGTGCAATCCTTGGGTAAAATATGTACTGAGTTGTATTTTATTCTGCATGGTTCGGTATCTTCCTAGAGTAGAACTGTAGGTAGGTTTACTTTGTTTCGTTGTGCTACTGATTGGTGGGTTTACTTCTCATCCTGGTCCAGCTAATAAGTTTTTCAGAGTTGGTGTATAATTCAAACAAATCTTGATGAGGGATACTAGCAAGGTTTATTCAGTTTATGCACACTACAAATCAAAAGTAAACTTATTTATGATGAATATTCAAACATTGGATTTTTTCTGTACATCCGTATAACCACTACAATGCATTTAGTTTTTTACTAATTTTGTCTAACACTTGTGAGTTTCATCCTGTATGGTTTATGAACCTAGGCGAGATGTCCTCTGCTATGTGGTTTTGTTACTATGGAATTGTGCCGTGCAGATTCAGTTTTTTGGTAATTGTTTGAACTTTTACTGAGATCGACATGATGTTTCCTCACTGAGTATAATTGTTTCCTTATAGTAGACAAGTATTTGAATAGCTGAGTGTGATCTGGAGGCCGATCCAGCTATGGGCATCATAATGTTGTTTTAGAGAGAATAGTAGAGCCGACTTTAGGTACAAGATCACTGACTTGCTATCTGGCAAATTCAGTTTTGCTGCCCAAATCCAGTGTGTGGAAGACAGGGAATTGCAGTTGGAATATGGCTTCTACCTTTCACGACACCCACAACAGCGTTGCATTCGCCGACAATGACGCCTTGCCACCGGGTGCTACCTTTATGCCGTTGAATGCGTCAGGCTCACCGATACCTCGACCATAGGTGTGCCCTGCCTTCCATCCTTAGCCGTAGGGTTCATATTTTCAGTAAGAGTATTGTCACCTGAGAACTAGCTTTTGACCCCATGGTTAGTGCTTACATTGCAGCTGGGATGATGATTTTGTTGTTAAAGTCCCAAGTGTCGATATGTACGATGGTATTTCTGTTCTACGCTGATGTAAATTAGCTTAGTGAGTGAAATCCTATTCTAAGTTACTAATTTGCCTGTGACATGTATTGTTGAATCCCAATAATCCATGATATGATACTCTGTTGTATTGCATCCACGATATATTAATGTGCTATATTGTTTCTACTGTATGCCAGGTTGCCTCAATAATGTACTGATCCTCAGGCTTCTGACTTGGATCACTGGATTAGTCATTAATCAAGTTGTTTCTGCTACAGTAGTGTTACCTGATTATTAAAATGTTATGTTCTGGTGTATATATAGATACTAACATGAATGTAAGTGCACAAGATATTACATAAGAGTGTTTTGTGTAAAATATTAGAATTATGTTGGCTATGCAGGAGAGGGAGCTGAGGTGGCCCAAGGGACAAGGTCGCCGCTCACCTCTCCCTGCTAGCTCGACAACCTTAACTAAAGGTAACGAACAAGTGCCTTCCTACTGTCTAGAGCAAGTAAAGTTTGCTCCTTCTATGTGATTTTCTCCATTGTGTGAATCCCATGAAGATCCACTTGTTCGTATCCAGAAGTATGTCAAGACTTAGGACGTGAGTTGAATTGTTTGTTCTATCTATAATCTGGGATATGGGTTTTCTTAGGTGTTATTTTGTCAAAATCGTTGATAAGCTGGCTGTACATTCAGTTTGTGTACACTACAAGAATCTGGGCGGTCTATGACATTTTTTTTACGAGGAAGTTAAATTTCTAAAAATGTTCATCCCAAGTACTCCCGCCGCCTCAAAATAGATGTATGCATGTTTGTAAAAATTTGGATAAATCTATATACTAAATAGTGTTAAAATTTATCCAAATTTTGACAAATCTGTGACATCTATTTTGAGATGGAGGGAGTATGTTTAATTCAGCAAGATGAGTCTTTGCTGTTGTGAAGGCTGGTGTCGTGCAGATCCTTAACATAGTGTTTTTGCTTACATAATGATAGAGATGGCTTAAAAAGAATCTTGGTGTACAGCTATAAAAAGAATCTTGATGTAAATGAAGTCATGTGTGCGACTATTTTCTTTACTTTGTAAATTGTTGTGTGATATCATGTCTCTAATCTTATATCATTATAGCTGACTGGCTACTTTTGTCTGCTCTAAATAATTATATGTGACACTTCCTACCTTCTAAAAGAAGAAATTTTAAGTTTAATATAGGGAATAATGTTAAACTAGATTGATACCCCCTCTTCCCCAAAATAAATGACATGGTTCTTTCTAGATATGACTATTTTAGTTGATGCATATAAGAATACAATAAATTAGATTGAGTAAGCACCATTACCGTCAACGTTTGGACATGGCAGTAGCAGGCAGGTGGCCGATGGTAAAACATAATTGTGATGCCCCACTAGAAAACTGAAGCACATAAAGCACATACTCATTTACCAACTTAACTTAGCAGCAGAAATAAAATGTACAAATATAGTTTACGACAATAAAGAAAAATGGTGCAGCAACGCGCGCGAGGTCCTTCTAGTTCGTTCCTATACTTGCCATCGGCAGCAAATTCTAGTTGTGAACAACTAAGGGTGTGTTTGGTTCAGCTTTAGATTCTAGAAAATCAGCTGTGAGAAATCTGCTGTGATCTGATAGCTGTGGAAAATCTGAAATCTGTTTGGTTGGAAAAACTGTGAACTATGGATTCGATAAAAAATGTATGTAATTCCACAGAGGCCTGAGAGATTATTTATAAGCTAATTCGTGCGCAGAACAACGATTTGTACACCAATAGACATATATATATATATACATTTTCGGAAAGAATTTTCTATTTTTTTTGTTGAAAGTGAAGTCATAATATTATCACGAGACATATGTATTACACAAAAGACAGATAATCCTTATGTTCATCGCGTTCATGAAATAATATGCTCCAAAATATAACATCACAATACATATTTACATATAGCGAGCATTTTTGTTTCAAGAAGCATTTTTACAAACACCTTGCATGCAAACTCCAAACCATCTTCTATATAGACCACCGCACATAACAATTACACACAATAATCACTTCTATATTGTACAAACAGATTTCACAGCCCATCTGTACATACCAATTGCGGGAATCAATAATGAAAAAAATCAGAAAAAGAAGAAAAGGCCACACCGTACATGGCATGTGAAGGAGAGGGGAGGAGATGTGAAGGAGGGAGAGGAGTGGAGACCAATAAATCCAGGATACTCGGCCGATCTCCGGCCGGCGTCTGGCGTGTCGTTCCTGAGACGGCGGCTCGACAAATCGAGCACGGGAGACAGCAGCGGGCAAGAGGCTGACACTTGGTGTCAGGGTTGACCATCTGGCCGGGCCTGCAGGGGAATAGGAGCGGCAGTATTGGGGCGTCGATTCGCCGGAGCGCCTCCGTAGGCCGCCGGAATATCCGGTGAGGGGAACCCTAGACTGGCCTCTTCCCTTCCTGTACGAGACATGGGGAAAAAAGGAGACATATGGGAGGGGAGAAGATGAGTTGAGGAGAAAAAAGAAAAGAAAACCAACCGATCAGTTTCACTTGCTAGTGGCATGGCGGGTAATTTTTAGCCTTTTGGCCCAACGCAACGCAGTAGAATCAGGGGTCAGCCTAGATTTTGGTTTGCACTACCAGAATCCGGTGCGTTATAAGAATCACTGTCTCAATTTTTTCCCTTTGGTTCCGATTCTAGATTTTCTAACGCGAATCTGGTTTAGAATGCTGAACCAAACGTACCCTAACTACACCGAGGAAATATGTGAATTGGCCATGGCGGGCATGTGTAAACAACTTCTTACTCTAGACACATGGTTTCTGCACATGTTTTTGATTATTCTGGATACTTCCGCAACAAATGACTGTTTTCCAGAATACTGTAGAGATTTGGAGACCCTTCGATCAAAACTCAGAATTGCTGAAGGTATGTACACTATTTTCAGCTAGTTAGAGCAAGTACAATAAGGTCCAGTCAGTATGCTATAAGACTTAAAATATTATATTTGTGCTTAGTTTGATGAGAGAAGAGGAGTGGGCTCTTAGTTAAGCGCCAGCTGCAGCACGTACTCCCATGCACTATGTGAGAGTGTAAAATGACCATACATTAATAAAGCTGTATGTTTTTATCTTTAGCTATTGTACATGATGGCTATTGAATTGACTCTAGATGATATGGACATCGCTTATAGACAGCAGTTGGCTCTATTATTGCCCTTACTCTTAAGTAAATAGTACATTATAAAAGTGGCCAGACTGTGAGGATCCCTTTTATGAAAATCCAATAGTACTATTAATATTTTTTTGATAAAAGGAGATTTATTCGACTCAAACATATTACATCAAGGTGATACAAACTATAGAGTGCACACCCAGCTTCTGCATTGCTAGGATGCACACAGCCAAGAAAAGACCCCACCAAAGTAACCATAGACTCGCAGCAGCAACACCACCACTAGTGGGGCGACACCTCGATTCCTCGAAAGATTCATTAAAAAACGATGACTTAAAAAAGGAAATAGTGCAAAAACACCGTCATCATTCGATCTAACCAACACTAGTCAAAACCTAGGATTTTACCCCGAAGAAGGTCGAAAATCCAGACAATGCCTTCAACAAGAAGATGACTCGGAAGCCACCATTGCTAGGTATAAGCATAAGGTCAGACCTATAGTTTTCACCCTGAAAAAGAGACATGGAACTACAAGAGCACCGCCAAACAAAGAAGTCTGATAATCACCACCACTAGGCAAAGCCTGATGCTAAAACTACAAATTGTTTATCCTTCTTGATCCTTGAGCATGTACGACCTCTGGTCAACGACCCTCTTGACAGTCGCACCTCTGACCGTACCATGGTAAACGTAGCAAGTAGTCGTAATCGACATACCTAAGGTATCGACGAAATAGGATCTTCCTCCAATTCTTGAACATCCCTAGGTACCCATCTACATGTCAAGGTGTTGCACAAGGGCTTCCCAACCAGAACCGCTTCCACCATGGAATGCCCCAGCCTCATTGTAACATCCAGCATTAGAGCTTAGAAATAAGCTGAACACGGATATATGCATTGCATTCATGCATAGAAAATCCAAATAATTTTCGCGCTTTTGAACAAAACTTGTCAAAGTGATTGAAGCTTCTATCAACTTGATGGAACTAAAGTAGATTATCAAGTTGACTGCTATAAGTTCCAATATGACCTTTGCTAAAACCTTGTTTAAGGTAAACATGATTTGATCTAAGTGTAGATCAAATGTAATAAAAACTAAACCACCAACATATTACTTAATGTTTGATGTTAATCTTTAAGAGATCATATCATAGAATTCATTACAACAACCCATGAATACCAAGCTATGAATATAACTCAAGTAACAAGAATTTAATAACTAAATCTTGACCTATCTTAATCTTATCTATTCCTACCATGAGCATCATGGTAGTTCTTTAACACTAATTCCTTATCAATGTTGAGTAGGAAGGAAATCAAGTCAAGACCCTTCACCACATATCTTTCTTTCCATATCAATGTCCTTATCATCTCTATTGAACCTTATCCTACTATCTGTTGTTTATCAATGTTGAGTAATCAACTATTTGTTTATCAAATCTTAGTCTATTAACTCTTTCTCTTATCATAACCATCACCTTAAGCCTATAAGGAAAGAAGTAAGAAGAGGTAGGTGGTAATGCTAGATTTAGATATCATCTATAGGATGGGAGAGTTTGAAGAGAATCAAATAAATATGATAATTGATGGAGTTAACTCACTCCTGAATGGATAGAAGAGTTATTTGAAATAAAGATATATGTGGTAACAAAGAAGATTGTAAGGATGAATTTTGAAGATAGTTACCAGGAGTAATCCTATTGGATCAAGTAGGTATAGTCAATGAGTAATATCTTCTATTTAGTTAGAGGTACTGAGCAGATAATTACAATACAACTGTAATGTTGTATTGATAAAGCCTTGATTAGCCAACTGGAAACCTAAGCCATAAATAATCAAAGGATTATAATGATCATGCTTAACTTACTAAGAGTGAATGATTATATCATATATAAGTGACATTGGTGGATATAACATGATTAAAACCTAGTGTAGATATGTTATCCTAGGTTAGTCATGACAAGTCACAGTGGTATAATGAGAAGTTGGTGTATGAGTTACTAGAGATATGTAGAGATAAGATAGTATGACTAAGTTGAAGCTAGAGTAGCATGGAGTTATTGAAGTAGTGTTATTCCCCTTAAAGGATAGTAAGCTTTTGAGGAAAGTAGAATTTGGTATATTCATCTATTGGAGTAACATTAGTGAAGGATGATAAAAGAGTCTGAATGGAGTTAACTACAACCATCTATTGGGTTGGAGATTATAATTAGTAGAGTAGTTTGATATAAACAAGTGGATATATGAGAAAGTTATGAAAAGCTTCAGTGACAAGCTTCTAAGATTTATAAGGGAGATTACAAAGTAATTGTGAAGTATGGAAGATAGGAATTCTTGGTAAACACTCAACCTTAATTCTATGACCAAACATAATATCTATATCATATGTTGGGTCAACCATCTTATTTCCCAATTCCTTGTAGGAATATTATCTATATCAAATCACTTAAACACATCTTTCTCATTTCCAACTAACATAATAATATGTGCTTAGGAGCTATCTGTCTCAATTCTTTCTCATAAGTTAGCCTAGAAAACAACCCCACTATTTTACCTTAGAGGGTGATATCATTCATGATCACAAACATAAAGAAAATATGTCTTAACCATTAATCGTTATCCATGCCTATCCAAGGATATAGGTATATTAAATCTCCTAAAACTCATGATAAACATTTATAATTCTAAACCCTAACTTCTATTGTAGCCATAATTATCAATGTATATATATAATGTCATAACAAATATTATTTAAGCATTATTCACCACCATATTAAGGCATTAACTATATATAATAATTATTATATGAGGCCTTTATAATGATTTCATAGATATTATAAAACCACATTTATCTATAAATAAATAAAACCATAGCTTAAAGAAAGTTTCTAAATAAGAAACAAAATCTTAAACCCTAAAGTTATTAATTATTTTTCTCACCTACATCTCACAAATCAGTAGTAGTATATCCTTTAAAAGGTTTATGGTATATTTTATAAATTGAATTCATAACAAAAGCCCTACTAATATTAAAATGAAAAGTACTTATATAAGAAAATAAAGAAACTTTAAACAATATATAATAAAAGCTCACAAAAAGGATTTTAAATACACTTCATTTTTGTTGCAGCTATTTAACAAATAAATTCTAAAAACAAAAATTGCAAACAAATGTGCAAATACAAAATTAGGAAAGGTTTAGTTGAAACAGAATACAGAAAAAGATAAGAAAAAGGAAAAAACAGAGGAAGCCCAGCTTTGGCCGCAACCCATTTTCTATTTGTCGCCTAGATTAGCGGCAACAACGTTCTGCTCACTTCGTCGAAGCCCAACAACGGCCCATTCCCACATACCTCTTTGTCTGTTCTATCGTCATCGTCCACCTCGCGTAGCCGCCGAAGCAGCTACGTGGCGCGAGCGCCGTCGCTCGCCGACGTCAAGATGCTTGCCATTGTTTGCTAGGATGATAAGAATGCCACCGTGATGCCTCACTCTAGGGCTGGACATAAAACTCGAAACTCGGCGAGTTTAATGAGCACTCGTTTGCTCGTCTCGTTCGAGATCGACTCGTTTCCTTAACGATTCGAGTCGAGCTGCAGTTTTTGCTCGATATCCTTAACGAGATACTCGTTAAGCTCGGTAACAACCAAGGTATGGCCCACTTATGTTAGTACATGTCTAATCCGGCAGCCCATCTAAGACAAACAACTGGCCCATTGAGGAATACCCCATCTCCACCTTCTCGATCTAGATCTGCTGACCATGGCACCGACCGAGCCCTGCCAGCTGGAGTCCTTCTCATCTGTTCCAGGCCTCCCTACTCACACCAATTCACATGGATAAGCGTAAGATGACATCCAAGCACTTCTATCGATAATTATCTATCGTATTTTGATACAGGTATATATGTGGTTATAATTGTCGTTTTTAATTATCGGTATGCCTTTGTCTATGCATTTTCTTAATGAGCAGCTCGTGAGCGCTCGATAACATCTAACGAACTGAGCTGAGTTTTACTTTTAGCTCGTTATCCTTAACGAGTTTAATGATCCGAGCCTTAACGAGCATGAGCCTTAACGAGCCGAGCCTTAACGAGTCGAGCTGCTCGATAGTCCAGCCCTACCTCACTCTCTCTTATCCTCATCTCCCTCTCTCTGGCGAACTCTCTATCTCTAAAATTCCTCTATACCGAAACCCTAGCTCGCTGGAGTTGCTCGTCATCGTCGTTTGAGACCGCCCTAAGGCCAACTAAAGGTGCCACAAGCTCCGCCGTGGTGAACTTCGTCTGCATGGTGAAGGAATCGAGCCAGGAAGCCCAAAATCGCGTGCATCAACCTCATGTGTCCGCCGCTCGCCATCGACCATGGCGATGCTGTCCGAGCTCGCCTCTCCTCACCATAGCCTCTACAGGCTTCCTGGTGAGCTTCCGAGTCTCATAAGCCTCTCCAATTCGTCTCCCTCTCGCCGTAGTATCCCGTCCACGAGTGACCCGACTGCACCGCCGCAAAGGCTTGTCGCCGATGTACTTTCGATGACCATTAGGTGGCGGTGCGAGTACTGAGATGTTCCTCGTGTCCGTGCGGTTCGAACAAGCTCTTCCTCGCCCCCTTGACCTGGTCCACCCAGTTGACCAGTCCATGCCTAGGTGGCATTCAACATGGTCTGTGTCCCACCGGTCTGTGACTGGGGGCTAGGTTAGGGTGTGGTGTGAAAAGATTAAGTAAAGTGATGACGTTAGCAGTGATGCAGTAATTATTTTATTATTTTGTTTTAATGATTTAGGAAATGAATAAACCTTATAAATTCAATAACTATTGTCTTATAATTCAGAAAAATGTGTTTAATATATGAAAAATTTCAGAAAAATAAAATCTACAACTTAAAAAAATTATCAAACACTATTATATCAACTATTTAAATAAATATTATTTAATACAGATTTTATAAGTAATAATACTTTGATAATCCATAATTTAATAATGGTAAATGCTAAAAATATAAATAATATACCAAAATTCTTAGAAAAATAAGAACTATAACTTTTAATACCATTATCATGTATTATTATTTAACTTAATTAAATCTCTATTATTTATTAAGTGTTTATAAAATAATAAATCTTATAAAAATCATATCTTATTATTTATAAATCATAAAAATAAATTCAATATACCAAAATGATCACAAAAATAAATTTAATGTTAAAAATATAACATTGCACTTTTAAAGAAAATAAAAACTTAATACCCTAATAACTTGACTTTAAATCAAATTTCCTTAATCAACAATTCATATAAGGGTAAATAAAATTTGCTAATATCTGTAAAATTAGCCAATTGAAATATAATAAATAGTATTAGTCTTAAATATTGATATTATGAAGTCAAAATGGTTCAACACATTTTTAAATAAATCTTATTGAATTGTCATTCAACCATAAGTATAGATTATTTTCTAAAAAGATCCTTATCAAATATAAAATTTTCAAGAATAATTTGTGACTAAATAAAACCTTTTTACTTATTTCAATCACAAATTTATAAACATACTAAAACACTATAGTGAATTCATAAGTAGTTAGGTAATATTATTTCCTTGTTTACAAACCATCACCACTCATTTATAAAAAGATAAATGATTCTATTCCATTATAACATTAAGAAACCACTACTCAAATAGAAGTATTACCACTCTTAAGTAACTTTAAGAAAACATTATTAAGTAAACAAAGTACAAGTATCATAAGCATTACATCTTAAATCCATCTATGTCCTTAAAGTTAACTTTAGTCTACCAGACTATAAACATTACGATACAGACTTTATTATGTATTTTATAGTTTACTTTGGTCTGTTTCAGTTAAGACCTAGTGCATCCCAAGACCAAACTAACCGAGTAAAAACCAAGAGACATCGATCATATTCTATTAACCAACAAGATTGTTTAAACCTTAGAAAATAAAATCTTTCCTAGAAGGTTATACTTTTTGCCACTTCAAACAACAAATATTATAATAATATCCCCAACTCTTAACAACTAAACCCAAGGACTTTGATCATAGACACCAGATGGAAATTAATAATAATCACATTACTTTATACTTTACTTGTACAAATAGGATTGTTAACACTTAAATTCCTAAAAAATGCCATTACTTGTAAAGTAAAATTTGAAAATAAGACAATTCTTATATAAGCAATCTTTGAGTAGCATTCCACAATTGTGTATTTTATTATTGTATAATATTTATTATGTTTACATGTTGTTTCACAACCACTCACAAGCCTTAATAAGAAGCAAAAATATGAAACTTATCTAAAAGAGCAACACATTACAAAGAAGACATTTCCACTATCCAAACCCTAGATCAACGCTTATTCAGGGGATTAGAGTTTATCAAATTGCATTACATTACTTATGCACAATAACATCTTGCTTCTTTAAACATTAGTCCTTACCGGACCAATGATGCTGTTTTTAGATATTGGATCTTATATTGTCTCGAAGACCGCAAGTGCATAATATTGCAATCACAAAAGGCAAGTTCACACTTGCTCATGTCCTTTGATTATTTTCTGTAAAGTATTTTGCAAATCCTGTTGTCATCACCTGCATTTCAAAAAGGTCAGAAAACACTATTTCATAATAATATGATTATAGGTTATTTACTATGAGGTAATAACCTACTATGAAAGCTCCGGTGGTAGAGGAACATATTATCTAGGACTTAACAACCAATGTCTCTAGTGATTCTTGCGCCGTATATTACATGTTGACCATGAGATTTGGAATGGTACGGAGAAGTCAGCTGTCTCTTTTCCCTCTCGCATGGAGCCGGATGTGTGGGTCGTGGTTTTTATCTCTGTAGCGTGCATTAATTGGTAATTCATAGGAGATATGCAGCATATGGGTGGGAACCCTCAACGTACCACGATAGGTACGGCATCTGAACGATCTGTACCGCCAATTGCCGTAATTTAATATGTGGGTTGGCGTACACCAAGGAGACATACAGGGTAGCGGAGAAGGCAGTGATTGACTTGGATCTTAGTCTGGGCCTCACACCAAGGAAGTCTGAACAAGCCTGCAACTCGGATGTGCAACAAAGCTAAGATCTCTCATGGGTAAAGTAACGCACCTCTACAGAGTGTAAGAACTGTAACTTGTTACTCCCTATTTTGGGAAGGAGCTACGGATGCGGCAGGAAAGGAACTCCACGAAAGTTCTGGCAAACCTGTGAAGGCTGGCGGACATAGCTTTTCAGAATAAAACAACATTTGAAGAAATGTTTACGAAAACTTGCATTGCCTACGACCTATGGTCTGTGGCTGTAGATATAGTGCATTAAACACTCCTTTCTAGTGAACTTGCTGAGTACGCTCGTACTCAATATATCTTCTTAACCCTTGCTAGATTCTGAAACCAATACAGACGATGTCTACATCAACTTATGCTCAAGGGAATCGTCATCAACATCTCAATCTCTTCAATGAAGTCAACATCTACATTAATTAAAGTGAAAATGAAGTTGCTGATTAGATAGGAATATAATCTCTCGCCATAGAACCTACTTCTGTAGAGTATTGCAATAGCATCAATACAAGCCAATTAGTTAGATGCTAACCTTATTAGCATAATATTTATGAGTTGATTATTTCTGATTCTTCTTTGTAAGAAGTTTATTTCTCTCTCTTTAACCTAGAGTGTTCTCTGGATCTTATGTAAAGAGTTGAGTTGTAACCTATAGTCATGTCTTGGACCTGCTGTGTTTCTGTTGTACCACTCTGAGGGATGTAATACTAGTGAACGGTGTTTCATTGGTGTTATATCAACGACTATAGTGTACTACATCATGCAGTGGTATGCTGGGTCACCACACTCATGGGCATGGATTGGGGCGGCCACAACATAAGCGACGACATCCACATGGACGTCTGCGACAAGATCTTCTGGCCAGATGCGCTCAAAGCTGGTGGGGATCACATCAAGAATTTGGTGGTGACTAGATGTTAGGGAAAAATGCTCCCCACAACCCTCGTCCTCTATCGGACGGCTTCCTCCGGTGGCAGCGAGGCTGAGAATGGTGGGGGAACGACCGCCTCATAGAGGAGACGCATGTTGTAATGTTTCAGGATCAGTGCATATATATACACTAGGTCGAGATCGTTGGGACTCCCATCTACCTCCATGCCTCCCCAACCATCCCTCTTCCACAGGTCGCCTAGCTCTCTACATGCCTCACACTGCAGGTCTCCACCGAGCTCCAGGGCCGCCTCCCTAGCTTCCGCGCCGCACCATGTTAAGTGAGAAGATCCGATGCTCCCCACCACCATTTGGCAGCAAGGGACCTTCCGCCACCGCGGCCATGGCCGGTAGTAGCGGAGGCAAGGAGGGGGCGGGTTAGGGAAGGGTTGCTAGTGGCACGGTGGGGATCCCTTGGGTCGCCCTATCCAGAGCAACACGAGGGGCCGATATAGTTGAAAAAAGTGGTACTATACTACCAACTCGGCTTGAGGCATCCATTGGTCGAGTTTCTTATGTTTTATATCCTCGCCCTTTGGTGGACAACCATTTAGGCTCATTGTGTCCATTAAATTTAGCATTATGTATTAGCTGCCTCCGGTGAGAGGGGTTGTTCATGTCGTTGGACTCTTTATCTGGACTATAGGCTAGTAATAAAAAACACGTGTCGCACCCTAGGGCAACAACAGGGTTGCCTCCATGCACCGCCAAAGATTTTCCCACCACGGTTTCTCCTCGCGTTGTCGTCGGCCTCGCCACGATGGTTGCGGGCCCATCCATCGAAGGTGGTCTCGGGTGGGTGGCCGCTAGAGTTGGCCGCCATGGATGCTGGACAGAGATGGTCGGATTGACGACTAGCGACCAGGACGTCACCCTTGGTTGGGGTGGTGGCGGAGGTCCCTCCCGGCGGCGCCATGACTGGCGATGGAAGTCCAGGGCCAAGTCGGATGGGGTTGGAAACCCTAGATCTTGCGATCTAGGGCTCCGATGCTGCCTTCCCATACCTCTTAGCTGCTGGTAGGGCCGGATTCAGTGGGGGTGGACCCTGCTCTACTGTCATCTCTCTCGTTACTAGCCTAGCCGCATGGCTGCTGGTAGGGTTTGGTGCGGTGGAACTTGCAGGTTGCTGGTGGGTGGCGAGGCACTGTCGGCTCGGTTTGAATAAAGAGGGTTGTCGTGGTGGTGGCACGGCAGATGCCATGGATAGGCTTAAGTTGGGGGCCAATGGATGCTAGTGGGATCTGGGGAGGGAATATGCACTGATTTCTACACACAACTAGTTAGAACTCAGATCTTTATTCCACCTCTATTGAGCTACAAGTGCTCCTTGAGCTTTATCACAGAGAGAGGAAGAAGAAGGTTACAACATGAGCCCTCTAGAGTAAAAATGAATCGATACCCCCTCTAGGAAGCTCTGCCTCTCCTTATAAAGGAGTCCCTTGGTTCACTCTAGGGCTGACATGGACAAGCATATTCTCGGAATATGCTTGTCCCAAAGTGGTAACTCGGCGGACCTCTTTCCGTGTCCCCCTTCTATCGACGACAAAGACCCAGAACTCCCCACATGTGAGCCTCGGGCCTGCCCACTATCACCCCCATGATGCTTCTCTGCTCCTCTGTGGCTCTGCTACTTGTCTCTAGCGCTTGGCTCTGTGTAGATTCCACCTAGATAGTAGCTAGGGTTTGACTTCGGGAATCATCTCCTTCTTCTACAAGCTTCCTATAACTCGGCCTCGTCTCGCGTAACTTGGCTCGACATTCACCTGTATTTAAGCTGATCAACCTCATTCGGCCGACCTAGCCCATGTGTCGGCCGAGTATGGTATCAACTGCTCAATTCAGGGTAAGACATGCCTTATTCGTCCATTCCTTGCATAACCCGGCCGAATCAGCTCAAGACCCGGCTTAGGGTAAGAAAGGTTCCTCCCCTCTCTGCTATCTTGACCCTACCTGGGGTCATCCCCCCAACATTAGTCCCCGAAGCTGGTGCGGTCCTGCCGGATACTTCGTCCGGAACACATCAGTTTCTAGACATTCATTCTTTCTAATTTTCTGTCCGACGTATTTCTTAGCCGGCGCTCCTCTTGAGATATCACACTTTTGTTCATCCTCTCTTACCGAGGTGCGATTTGTTCTCCGAGTTATTCTATTTCATCCGGAGTATCCCCTTAGCTTCTTGAGTAAGCCTCATCCTACGTGTACCAATCATTATCTTTGTATCGTTTTTTGTACTGCTACAGTGTACGCTGACATGCTACAGTAATTACTGCGCCCGTCGCATCGACGCGGTGATGCTTCGATCTATGCAACGGTCATGTGGCCTAATCTCCTCTCGCGCCGTGTGACCCTTTCTATGTCTCCACTCATCGTTTGTGGATGCGTAATACACGCGTTCGTGCAGTTATCGTGGCGCATCCACGATCCCACTAGCGCTCACCCTATGCGGTTATAAGTAGGGGAGTGGGGGTGGGTCAATTCACTTTCCCCTTCCCCACTCCCTTCATCTTCCTCCTTACGTCGCCGTAGTTGTTGTTGAGCTCTAGCGTCTGCGCTGCCGCACCTTCGCCTCGACGACCATGCCGCCGTCCTTCTGCTCTTGCGAGCGCACCGTTGTGTTCCTGTTCTTGGGTCCTCGCTTCTACGCTTCTCCGCCGCATAACGCATCGCTGCTGCTAGGTCGTCGCCCTAGGCACTCCACTTATGTTTTAATCTCCTGTGGCAGTTTTCTTTCCGCTCAGCCGTCGCCTTTGTCGCCATTGCGACGGGGCCTTGGGTTTCGAGCGCTCTTCCCGCCACCAGTTCTTCCTCCGTTGACTCCTCCGACAAGCCTATGTCTAGCTCCCTCAGTGGCGCCATTGTGGGGGAAAAAGAACTTATGGCGGGCCCAGAACATGGCTCGTGGCAAGGATCTACGGTCACTCGCTGAGAAATTGAGTGGTTGCGCAAGACCCGCCGAATTCCTGCCGAGGTAAATTGTCGCTTACCCGGCAAAGAATCTTCCCCCGTGCTCGACGATGGCGAGTACGTGGTCTTCATGTCGCATTTTGTCAGAGGATTCGGCCTCCCTCTTAGAAACTTTGCCCGTAGATTCCTTGAATTCTTCGTCCTTCAACCTTACCATCTGCCGGCTAATGCCATAGCCTCTCTGTCGGCGTTTATCTCGGCCTCAGAGGGATATTTTGGCCTTTGGCCATCTGTAGATGTTTGGTCAAAGTTTTTTCCAGATCCGATCTATTGTAGTTCCTGATAAGTCTCTGCATCCCTCCGAGAAATCTCTCACCTAGTGTGGGGCTGCTTCCATCAAACCTCGGAAGAATTCCTTGTTTCCCCGGGTCACTGGCTTAGAGTCCTGTAAGAAATGGCATAGGTTGTTTTTCTATGTCAAAAACACTGGTACAGAGGACATGATCCGGCTCCCTGCCTTCTCTATCGGTCCCCCTCCAAACAGAATCGGGCCTATAACCCGAAAAGGACCCACGCTCTTGCCGAGGCACTCGAACTTCGGCTGAAAGAATTGACTCGGGCTAAGCTTTGCAGCGAGGACTTGATGGCCGCCTTTATTAGTAGCCGAATCTGCCCTTTTTAGCTCCGATCTCATAAGCTCTGTTATATGAGCGGTCCTTTGGATCCCAACCGAGTCTCTATGGTCAAGCTTGACGATTTCCAAATCCATAAATGTGTCAGGGCTATCTTCAAGACTGAGATGCCCGAGGAATGGGTGTGGGGAGTGAAACCATTCTCTCGCAAGAATCCTCCTCCCTAGGTAAATTGAACATGAGATGTTCTATCCGAATCATTTTTCATCAGTTGTTTCGCTAACTTTTGTTTGCTTTTCTTGTAGAAATTTGCCAAGCAGGCCACGGAGGATGCCGAGGTGCTAGCTCTTCCCTGGACCACTGACTGCAATACTCCGGACAACGGAGAACCTAACCCGGAGGAGTTCATTCCTAAGCCGGAGGCTTCTCCTGCTCACACCCGGAGTAAAACCTCGGCCCGTGCTGATGAAGGTGATTCGGACGACGTCCAAATTCTCGAGGTAGTTTCGTGGTGCCTATATCTTACGCATTTCCGGCTCTTTCTTTCCCAATTAATCCGGCTGGCCAGGTGCACGAGGTCGAACCTCTCGCTTTGGAAGCCCCTGCTGCTTCTAAGAAGCGCGCTGCTTCGAAGGATCCTTTGGGTGCTGCTCCCAAGAAACGAACCACTCCCAGCATATTTCGAAGCGCAAAGTTATGCCTGGAGTCTCTAGGTAAGTTTTCTTTTACATTTTCACTTGTATTCCTTGTTTCTCTCTTTCTATTTCTGAATCAATTTTCATTTGTCTTTGCAGTGTTCCTCTTTCTGCTAAACCTAGCGGTCCGAGTATGACATCTCATGTTACTCGGCCGCTTTCACCATCACCTCCGGAAGATGTCCGGGTTCCTAGTCCTCCTCGTGATGACTCTCCTCCTGGGCCAACTAATGGCTCTCCTCGACAAGATGAGCCCATAGCTCCCCTTGTTGTTTCTGATGACATCCTAATGCCAGATCGCCGGACTGATTCGGCAGCTCCTCCCAAGATTCCTGAAGTCACTCCCACTGATCCTTCGTCTATCACAGTTCCAGCTTCTGCTCAGACATCCGCCGAGGTTGCCGCTACCTCATCTCCTTTGGAGACCGTCGCCCCTTCTGCTGCAAAGGATGTTGCTCCCAGCATCGAGGTTATTTCCCCTACCGAAGTTCATGCCAAGAGCAAGAAAAGTGTCGCAGCCAAACCCTTGCCACCCCAAAAAGGGCAAGCAGGTTCCTCTCAGCCCAGCATTGCCGATATGATCCGCAAGGGAACCTCTACGGCTAAGCCTGGGGTTGCCCTTGCCGCTGACACGCGACTCGTGCTTCACAAGAGCCCGGCGGCTGAGGCAGTCATGCAACAGGCGCGAGAGGCCAGAGGCAAGGTGTTGACACGCACAGAGAGCGGGTACAGCCTCAGATCATTGGTAGAGTATGCCAACAATTGGAATGCAGCTGATCAACTAGAAGGCAATCCGAGTAATCAGTCCTTCCAGCTATCCGACATCAACATCCATTTACATATGGCTACCAAGGTTGTTCTTGAAAGAGACAAGATGAACGAGGTATGCACTTCAATTTACACTTTGTCTTTTACTTAGAAGATACTATATGCCCACTAGTCCCTGATCTTGTTATTCGTTTGGAAGCTTTCCTTGTTAAAAATACAACTACTTGCTTGTGAAATAGATAGTTTTTGCTATGCATGTTTTGAATTAAAATGCATCTAGTCACCTAGATCCGAGTCAAGTTTTACTTGATTCGGATCTGCTTTAGTTTTGAATATCCAGCCACCTAGAGCCGAGTCAAGTTTCTTCTTGATTCGGATTTGTTTTAGTTTTGAATATCCAGCCACCTAGATCCGAGTCAAGTTTCTAATTGATTTGGATCTGTTTTAGTTTTGAATATCCAGCCACCTAGATCTGAGTCAAGTTTCTTCTTGATTCAGATCTTTTTTGTGGTTTTCTTTATATAACTTGATGTTATTTCAGGTTGCTCATAATCGGCATACGGTTGAATTCCAGAGGTTACTCTTCTCACATAAAAAGCTTCAAGATAAATTCAACAAAATGGTTCCTGTTATGAAGAAGACTGGTAAATTATTCGGCTTTTAATGCCTTCTATATTTGTACAAGACCCAGTTTCTAGACTAATTTCGGGTGTATTGTTGTGCAGCTAACATTAACAATCTAAATACTCGGCTTACGAAGAAAGTTGCCACCCTTTAAGGTTAGTTGCCCCTTTATCCTTTTATTTATCTATTTTCGTTCGAAGTAAATGTCGAGTGTCTCACGGTATCCCATCTTTGGCTCAGCCGAGTTGCAAAGATTTGCAGCATCGCATCAAGAGTGCATACCTATGCCTGATATGATGCTGCTTTTTTAGAGCAAGCGGGGACTCACTCGGCGCAACTTAAGGAAAAGGATGATGAGATAACCCGTCTCTGTGACGAGGTTGAATCCCTCAAACTTTCTCAGAAATCCGAGTTAGAAAAGGTTGATCAAGAGTTCTCCGAGGAGAAGAACCGACTAAGCCTTCAACTTCAGAAGGACAAGGAACTTCTTGATGCTGCCGAGCGAAAGAATCAGGCGATGACCGAAGAAATGACTCGTTTTGAGAAGAACATGGCTAACTGGGCCATGGATCTCCAAAATATGCTGTGATACATCCACTGTATGTTTTCTGTTTCTAGCCGAGTCATTCTTTGCTTGGAGCTTCCCTTGACTTATCTGATGTTTTTCCTTATAGATCCTTTTCCAGAAGCCGAATCTGTGAGTTCTAATGCTGTGATTGCTGCGCGCGGCCGCCGAGGTGTTCCCGTTATTCCAAATCAAGAATATTCCATTGAAGATTTCTTGGTTGTCGTTGCTGCTGCTATTGAGCCGATGAAGATTATGGGAAAAGATCTGGTGCAAGCAGCTATTCGGGCCTACCATGTACTCTGGCCGAATGATCCAAAGATCAAGAAAGTAGAAGTGCTCGTGGCGAGGCTGATGGAGTCTCAGACTCGATTGAATCTTTGGAGAGAATTTGCCGGACGAACCGGAGCTAATATGGCGCTTACTGCTGTTTTGTCATGGTACGAGGATATATCCCTCGATACCTTGATGAATTTGCGCACAGGCTCTCCTTGGGTCGAAAATACGGAGTATGTTGCCCGCCGCCAAGCCCGTGCCTATCAGCTTATTGAGTATGCCAATGTTCAGCAATGGAACAAAGGCCGAGCTTTCTTCCTGATGATGTTGAAGATGATGTTGAGGCTGTGGATGAAGATGAATCCGATGGAGATTCTGGTGATGAAGGTGGTTCAGATGATAATTCTGGGACTCAGACGAGTCTAGTGGCAGTTCAGACGGGAACGCCGAGGCTCGATCCTCCTCCAAGGGGACCGAAGCCTCCCAAGCCAAAGGTGGAGTCTCACAGCGAATAGTCCCTACCGAAGATAATTTGGTTGCCTCGGTCAACGCCGAAGTAACTTCTGCAGAGGCCCAGGCAACTGTGAAGTTGTTCCTCCTACAGAAGCCGAGGCTCCTTCTATCGCATCCGAGATACCAATATCAGAAAATTCTGCTGCTGTTGTTGTTCCTCCTGTGGGTGGTTCGGCAACTGCTGATGCCTGAGCTTAATTTTATTTATTTATTCAAGTCCCTGGTATGCTGGGTGTATGCTGTCCTAAAACAATCTGCCTCTTTTGGTACTATGTGGTCCGTATAACTTTGGCATCATATGCTATAGTAATTGCTATGTTGTTATTCTTCCAATTGAGTTTGTGTGGTCTGTATCCTTGTTTGCAGAATTTTAATTTCATAAGTTTGAATCATATTTCTACGTGTTTGATTTCCGGTCGGCATCCATCTTGTGTCTTTCATCCATTCTTATTTGCAACACTTTGGTTTTACAATTTTGCATCAAGGACTATGACTACTATGCCCATATATCAGTTAGTATGATAGACTTACTACCCCTCCGAGTTATCTAATGGTAAGATAATATAAATGGGGTATTTCCCACATTGTATTTCGAATTGTCGAGGTTATCACTCGTATGATTATAATAGTACAAATTCATGGGGCAGTCCCCGAGTTATTGCTCGGGTTGCCAAAGTGATCATTCATATTACACATTTGATTGGTGATAGACAATACGGGGCAGTCCCCGAGTCACTGCTTGAGCTATCGAAGTTTCATACATAAAGAATGATAAACAATACGGGGTAATTCCCCGAGTTCTTTCTCGAGCTACGAGAGTTTCACACATAATCATAATGATAAACAACGCGGGGTAGTCCCCAAGTCACTGCTCGAGCTACCGAGGTTTCATTAACTCATGTCTAATACATCAACTTGATACATAATATTGCTGGATACAATACACCTCCTCTAAGTGTAGAATGGGCAAAGCAATGCCACATTCCATGACCTTTTTGACTCGTCCCCGGATTTGTCCGCCTTGTTCTTTTCTGGCGCTTGAGCATCGTGAAGGGTTCGCAGCATAGAAAACAAAAATTTTCCTACGATGGGAACTATGTACCAAGATCTATCTACTAGACCGACCCTTGAAGACCCTTGAAGACCGACAAAGCTTAACGAGTTCAACTCTTGGTTGATGTAGACGATCTCTTGCCGATCTCAAGATCGAGAGGAAGTCCTAGCGCCGCAAAGCAGCAGCGCATCCGTGCTCGCACACACGTACAAGACACCGGGAAACCTCCACCTCCTCGCTCCAGCGATGCAGCGGAAGCACAACCCTTTCTTGCCGAATAGCCACCGGGAACATGTATCTCGCTAGTCCGAGACCATGGGGGATAAATTCTAGAGGGGGAGAGAGATCCTTCACGAGGAGGTGTGAGAGACAAGTAAGGAGGGGGCTCCTTTTATAGGAGGAGGGGGGACCCCAAGGGGGTGGCCGGCGCATGGGGCTGCCCCTTGCCCTCCCCTCTTCATGTGGGTGGACACTCCACTCACAAAACTCCTTTAAATTCCCTCCACTCAAAAGTCCACTCAAATTCCCATTAAATTTCCACCAAATTTAATGCAAACTCTCATTAAATAAAACTCTTTTATTTTTATTCAGAATTTTGTCAATTACTTTAATGACAAACATTCACAAATAACCCCTTGCTAGAATTCCATTTCACATGCATAACCACTTTATGCAATTTCACCTGAAAACCTGTTTCGGTATCTAGTGAAATAAATTCCTGCGCTTGTTTATTCTTTCGGCATGAAACATTTGCTCCAACTGGATGCCAGTGTCCCTTAAGTGTGTCACCCTACGGTTCGCGAATAATGCGGACATGATCGAGACCCTTCTCCGATCAATAATCAGTAGCGGGACCTGGAGATCCATACTGACTCCCACACATTCAACGATGACTTTTCCTGTGATCGTCGGAACCTTTTACGCTTGTATCTTAATCGCTTTGTTTCACGATATATTACATGTCCGAGATTCGATCATCGGTATCTCCATACCTAGTTTGATCTCGTTACTGACATGCACTCTTTTCTCGTTCCCGTGATATAACATTCTAGTGATCAAATCACTTGCTTGCAAGCTAACCAATGTGATATCACCAAGAGGGCCCAGAGCATATCTATCCGTCATCGGGATGAACAAATTCCACTCTTGATCCATGATTCTCAACATAACACTTTAGTAGCTTTGAAGCCATCTTTATAATCACCCAGTTATGGAGTGACGTTTGATGTCAACAAGAAACTCTTCCGGTGTTAGTGATTGGCATGATCTCATGGTCTAAGGATTAGGACTACTTCGTAGTTTGTTTATAGCAATATAAACTCAATGACTTTGATCGTAATGCTATACTTCGGATGAATGTTCATCACACCATTACACTAATTTTGTGATCTCGTTTTTAACAACATCCAATGTCTATGATCAAGAAACCGTGATCATCTTGTTAATCAACGAACTAGTTTATGAGAGAGGCATAACTAGGAACTTTCTGTTTGTTTATTAAACACACATGTATTAACGTTTCCGTATTAATACAATTATAGCATGCAAAATAAACATCTATCATATACTTGGAATACACATAATAAACATTTTATTATTGCCTCTCAGGGCATATTCCCTTCACATCGATTAGGTATAATGCATCGTTGTGCAATGCTTTGCTCACGATGAATGTCCCTTCCCATGGGGGTGAGAGTTTATGCATGCCGGCAGTGCGTTGCACCAGTCGAAGAACTAGATCTCCTTCCTTGAATTTTTTTGGATTTACTTTCTTAGTATGATACCGTCTGAGGTCTTGTTACTAAACAACTGATCTTGATAGTGCCAATTCTCTTGCTTCTTCTAGTAGATCCACATCATCTTGCCGAGATATCTCGTTTACTTCGGTGCTCTTGTATTGGGTGACTCTTGGCGAATCATGCAATATGTCGGCTGGAAATACAGCTTCTGCCCCATACACGAGAAACAACGGGGTATACCCCGTTGATCTATTCGGGGGTAGTCCTTAGGCTCCATAGTACCGCTGGGAGTTCCTCGATCCAGCATCCTGCTGACCTCTGCAGTGGTTCTATCAGCCGAGGTTTTATTCTGAATAGTACTAGTCCATTTGATCTTTCTACCTGCCCATTTGATGCTGGGTGAGCCACCGAAGCAACACCGAGTCTTATGTGCTTCTCTTGGCAGAATCGAGCAAAAGCCCCTCCAGCGAAGTTTGTGCCATTATCCGTGATGATACTGTGTGGGTAACCATATCTCAGAATGATATCTTTGAGGAATTTCACCGCTGTGGGCCCGTCACATTTTCTTATTGGTTTTACTTCTATCCATTTTGTGAATTTGTCCACCATGACCAAAATGTGAGTCATGCCGCCACGAGCCGGCTTAAATGGACCTACCATATCTAAACACCATACAGAGAATGGCCAAGTGATTGGTATTGTTTTTAGCTCGGATGAAGGCATATGTATTTTGGTGGCATATCTCTGGCAGCCATTACACTTTGTTACCAATTCCTTCGCCTCCTTTAGCACACTTGGCTAGTAAAACCCATGCCTGAATGCTTTGGCCACGAGGGCTCTGGACAAGGCATGGTGCCCACACTCTCCTTGATGTATATCCAAGAGGACCTCTTGTCCCTCTGCCGAGTCAACGCATCGTTGCAGCACACTTGTCACTCTTCTCTTATAAAGCTCATTATTTATGATCGTGTAAGCTTTTGCTCTTCTTACTATTTGCTTGGACATAACCTCACTATCCGGCAGGACCTTATTTTTGAGGAACAAGAATATGGGCTGTGCCCATTCCGGCATGACTTTTTCCGGGAATTTTTTTTTGTCAATTTCCGTTACTTCTGCCAACATAACACCTGCCGGCTTTTCCCAATCCATTTTTGGGTTAAGCGAATCAGTCCTCGAGTAGTTCGGCTCATGTACTTTGTCAATTTCCATTGGGACACACTCGGGTATCTGATCTGACGAGATGCGAATTGACTCGGATTCTGGCAAAGGTATAATTGATGGCTTTCTTAGGTGCTCTAGGGCGATACCAGGCGGAATTGACTGTCTGGTTGATCAGAGTTTTGACAGCGTATCTGCAGCGTCATTTTCTGCTGGAGGTATGTGATGGAATTCACATCCGTCAAAATAACCACTAATTTTCTGTACATGAAACCGATATAGAGCCATGTTTACATCCAATGCGTCTCAATTTCCTGATACTTGCTGGACTACGAGATCCAAATCTCCATAACATAGAATCCGACGTATGGCGATCTCTTTTGCCATTTTTAGGCCATGGACAAGTGCCTCATATTCGGCTACATTGTTTGATGCAGAGAAATGTATTTGCAATACATATTTTAGCTGATCCTTTTTTGGAGAGGTTAACACTATCCCTGCTCCTAACCCATTTCTTAACTTGGACCCATCAAAATGCATCGTCCAATAGTTCGGATCTGACAATGGGGGTTCATACTGCACCTCAGCCCAGTCTACAAAAAAGTTGGCCACTGCCTGAGACTTAATTGCATCTCGCCTATCAAATTGCGGGGCATAAGGTGATAACTCAATTGACCATTTTGATATTCGGCCACTTGCATCTTTGTTGCTCAGTATCTCGGCTATTGGTGCTTCACAAATCACCTTTATGGGGTGTTCTTCGAAGTAATGTTTGAGCTTCTTTGCCGACATGTATACTCCGTAAGACATTTTCTGGTAGTGCGGGTAGTTCTGCTTGGAGGCCGACAATACCTCGCTCAGGTAATACACCGGCCTTTGCACCGACTTACCTTCTTCATTTCGTTCCATGACAACTACTGCACTTACCACCCTGTTTGTTGCTGCCAAATAGAGCAGCATAGGCTCTTTCGATAATGGGGAAGCCAATATAGGCGCTGTAGCCAGCATATTTTTTAACTCATGAAAAGCACTATTGGCCTGTGGTGTCCAGGTGAACTTGTTGGATTTTTTCATTAATTGATACAAGGGCAATGCCTTTTCACCTAGCCGACTATGAACCGACTTAGGGATGCAAGGCATCCTGTAAACTTGTGAACATGATTCAGGCATCTGGGCAGTTCCATTCTTTCCACCGCATGAATCTTAGTCGGATTTTCCTCTATACCTCGGCTAGACACGAGGAAATCGAGTAGTTTTCCAACTGGTACACCAAAGGTACATTTTTCCGGGTTAAGATTCATTCGAAACCTTATTAGATTCGCGAATGTCTACCGGATATCTTCTAGGAGCGTGTTGCTCTCTTTGGTTTTTATAACCACATCATCGACATACACTTGTACAATTTTTTCCAATCTGGTCCTGCAGACACTTTTGCATGCATCTTTGGTATGTGGCTCCTGCATTATGCAGGCCGAATGGCATGGTGCGATAGCAATAAGCCCCATAAGGGGTGATAAACGCAGTCTTTATTTGATCAGCCGGGTTTAACGGTATCTGGTGGAAACCAGAGTACGCATCTACAAATGATAACAGCTCACAACCTGTGGTTGAATCAATGACTTGGTCTATCCTAGGTAAAGGAAAAGGATCTTTGTGACACGCCTTGTTAAGGTTCATGTAATCAATACACATTCGCCAAACGACTGCTACATTTGGATCATCCTTTTTATTTTCTACCAACACCGGGTTTGACAGCCAATCCGGATGAAATATTTCCATGATGAACCCTGCCGCAAGTAGCCGAGCTATCTCATCTCCTATTATTTTTCTCCTGTCTTTGGCAAAGCGGCGGAGAGGTTGCTTCACCAGTCTTGCTCCTGGCCTTACATGCAGAGAGTTCTCAGCCAAATCCCTTGGCACCCCTTGCAGATCCTGTGTGGACCATGCAAAGATATCCCGATTCTCACGGAGGAAGTTGGTGAACTCGCTTTCCTATTAGTCATTCAGGCAGGCACCAATAGTGATGGTGCGCTCTGGGAATTGATCATCAATCTGGATCTTCTTTGTTTCCTTAGTCGGATGGAATGATACACTTCCATGTGGGTTAGCAAGTGCCGACATGTTAAGCTGTGCCGACTGAGCTAAAGCTGCAACCTCCTGAATTCTCTTTTTCTCTCTTGCAATTACCAAAGACTCGGCCAGGTTTGATCCGGCTGAAGCACATTCCATTGACTTCCTATAATCTCCTGCTATTGTTATGACACCCTGAGGTCCTGGCACTTTCATTTTCAAGTACCTAATGTGACAGCTGCTCATAAACTTGGCCAATGCCGGCCGTCCGAGTAAGGCATGATAACAACTTTCCAGATCCACTACCTCGAACTCCAGATTCAGCTCTGCAATTCTCTCTCGTGCCGAATAATACATCTACTCGGACCTTTCCAATGGGTTCACAAGACAGTCATGGCACTATCCCATGGAATGTTGTCCTAGTTGATTGCAGCATATTCGGAGTTCTTCCGAGCTTATGCATTGTGTCTTTGTACATAATATGGATGCTACTCCCATTATCTATCAGTACTTTTGAGAACTTCACATTAATACTAGGTCTGACAAATGTCGGATCCAACACTAAAGCATACGACCCTGGGTTTGGCATGATTTTCGGGTGATCCTTTATGCTCCAGTTAATCTCCCGATCTGACCATGGCATATACCTCAGAACTGCCAGCATAACTGCATTCACTTCCATATGTCGGCGCTGTACGCTTTGTCTATCTTGTTGTTCTGTTGTGAACACACAGTATGATTGGTGATGTTCCCTGTAATCATTGCGTCCATTATTTCTGAGATTTCCCCTACCATCTTGGTTTTGATTTATCACTTGAGGAACTGTGTCCCTCTGATCTTGATTATCATACCTCGGAGGTGGTGGAGGTAACATCAGCTGCTGCGCGTTTCCCCCTGTCAGCTGTGGCTGCTGTTGGTGATGCGCTTGATGCTGCGGCTCTTGAAAGGATACCGGGTTTCCCATTGCACTCTTCATCTAGGCGCATTGGTGAGTGGTATGGTTGGCTGGCTTGGCCGGGTTAGGCGTGTGAAATTTACACAGCCGATCTAGCATCGACTCAAACGTGTACTTTCGCCTCTCTTGCCATTGTTTTTTCTGCTCAGGTGTCCACTTTTTCTTCCCGTCGTTCCTTGGTGTCCACTGCTGAGGACCATTCTTCTGACGCTGATTGCTCCCAGGACTCGGCTGATCCTGCACGACTGCTGCCACTTGATTTGAACTATATATGTAATCCGTCCTCTCATCCCTTCTTCGACTTTGGTATTCATTGCGCCGAGATGATCCCGCACCATCTCGGGCGTAATGATCCTACTGCTCACGATGTTCGGCCGACATAAGCTCGGGTTGATTCGGATCACCCAAGGCATAAGAATCTTCTACTCTGATAGTCTCTGCCAATGTGGTGGGCATATCTCTTTGCAGCCTCTGCCACAACACACTTCCATATCTGCATCCTTGAGCGAACCAGACAATTGCTTGAAATTATATAACTCCTTCACATAAATTTCTGAGGTTGCACCACAGAGTTAAGAATTCTCTATCAGTCTCATTCGTCTTCTTCTTGCACACTGCGAGCTATTGTGGCCTGTTCGGCCTCTCATATGTACTGGTGAAGTTACTGACAAACATCTCCTCAAAATCCAACCAGCAATTGATACTGCCTGTTGGCAAATTATTCAGCCAAAGCCTAGCCGGCCCTTCCAACATCCGGGGCACGTATCTCACAGCCCATCTCAAATTTCCTCCTGCTAGTTTTACTTCCGTGGCATAATCAATTAACCAATCTGGTGGTTTTGTACTTCCATTGTACGTTTTTGTGCCTCTTGCTAACTGGAAGCTCGGCACGGGTGGTTCGCCCATAATCCGAGGTCCAAAACATGCCGGGCCAGGCGGACCCTGCTCTTCCAATAACTCAGACCGATACAGCCTACCCAGCTTCAATCTTGCGTCTGTTGACGGCAAGTTTCTATAGATAATCCTTTCCTGCATTCCATAACGATTTTACCCACCATCCTCTGCATTCTCCACTTCCGAATAACCATCGTTATATCTGTCATTTGCTTGGTTATGCGGAACATGTCTTGCGTCTCGGTCTTGCCGAGGTTATGCCTCGGCTGATGATCTTGCGGAAGGTATCTCCTTCCTTTTGCCGAATTATTATTCACTGGGTTTCCTCTTCCGAGATTCCCATGCTCTCTATTGCCGCGGTCGGGGTTTCTGTCACCGCTATTACCTCGGCTTCCATTGCCCCTATTTTCATTGACTTTTCCAGCTACTGCCGGGTCATACGGGACAATTTTCTTGTTTCTTTTTCCCGAAGTTACCACTTTATCTTTCCGTGCGCCGTTTCCGGGTGAGTATGCCGCCGCCGAAGATAACACGGGGGCAGCCCCTGCTGAATGAACCATGCGCGAAGCTCCTGGCTTTGCCAGGTTAGCCCTGAGTATCTCCTCATTTTGCTGGTTCGCAATGCGTACCAGCTAATTTACTCTTTCCTGCTGTCTCTGTCGTGCTTCCCCGGTCAGTCCTTCCAATTCCAGGGCTGCCGCATTCGCTGCTCTCAGGTTCTTTGCCGGGGTGCTGTACCTCGGCAAGCCTGGGTCAGCCGAATCGCCCTACTGAGCTTCAAGCTCTTTGTTGATGTCATCCATGAGGTTCTTTCCTCTCAATCTCAGATCATCTACTCGGCCAGGAGCTGTATCTAGCTTGTTTTCCCTGGCATATTCTCGTAGAGTCCTATTAAAGGAATCCTGCAATGCCGACACTTTCTTTGCCTCCTCTAACATTTTCAGCCTAGTCTCTTCTAATTCTGCATGTGCGTTTGTCGGGTTAACTATCGGTGCTACAGGGGTAGTTAAGTTATCTATGGATACTTACAGGATATTCTATGGCCTCTCTAGAGGTGGCCACCTTACCCTTGGTGCCTTTGGAGTTACCTCTTGCACCTCGGATGCTCCAGCTGCTGACGGATCTACTGCTACTGGCTTTACGGCTGTCGGCTTAGCTGCCGCCAGGTCCTTGCTCAGCCCGGCTCCTGCTGCTGGCGTCGGAGCCGTCATCATCACCTCAACACTGCCCGCGAGGTGAGCGCCATGCTGACCGCTGGCAGTACTGAGGGGGATCTCCTGCGAGGATGACTCGACGCGGATAGATGCAGGTGGTGTCGATGCCGACATAGATCTTTTGAGCGCCAGGTTGATGAAGACGCCGTTGCGTGGGGGTGCCTTCCTTCTAAAACTGCCAGCGTTGTCGCTGACGTAGTCCCATATGTCAAATCTCTGGACTAATCCAGAAACCACCCGCTCGCCGGTGTCGATGAAGTTTCCCGTCCAGATCTTGACTCCAGCTAGCACCGCTGTTGGCCCCACGATGGGCGCCAACTATCGTGGTGGTGGCACGGCAGATGCCATGGGTAGGCTTAAGTTGGGGGCCAATGGATGATAGTGTGATCTGGGGATGGAAGATGCAGTGATTTCTACACACAACTAGTTAGAACTCAGATCTTTATTCCACCTCTATTGAGCTACAAGTGCTCCTTGAGTTGTATCACAAAGAGAGGAAGAAGAAGGTTACAATATGAGCCCTCCAGAGTAAAAATGAATCGACCCCCCCTCTAGGATGCTCTGCCTCTCCTTATAAAGGAGTCCCTTGGTTCACTCTAGGGCTGACGTGGACAAGCATATTCTCGGAATATGCTTGTACCAAAGTGGTAACTCAGCAGACCTCTTTCTGTGTCTTCCTTCTATCGATGACAAAGACCCAGAAACTCCCCAGATGTCAGCCTCGGGCCTGCCCACTGTCACCTCCGTGACGCTTCTCTGCTCCTCTGCGGCTCTGCTCCTTGTCTCTAGCGCTTGGCTCTGTGCAGATTCCACCTAAATAGTAGCTAGGGTTTGACTTTGGGAATCATCTCCTTCTTCTGCAAGCTTCTTGTAACTCGGCCTCGCCTCGAGTAACTCAGCTCAACCTTCACCTGTATTTAAGCTGATCAACCTCATTCTGCCGACCTATCCCATATGTCGTCCGAGTACGGTATCAGCTGCTCGATTCAGGGTAAGCCATGCCTTATTCGGTCGTTCCTTGCATAACCCAGCCGAATCAGCTAAAGACCCGGCATAGGGTAAGAAAGGTTCCTCCCCTCTCTGCTATCTTGACCCTACCTGGGGTCATCCCCCCAACAAGGGTGGTTCTCGGATCCCTCTCGCACCAAGACAAAGATCTACTTCATGCGTCTCTCCATTGATCTGACCAGAGTGTCTGGTTTCGGAAGGCTCCGTCGACAAACTTCCATGGGCTCATATGCCTGAAGCTTGCTAGATCGGAAAGAATTCGGTCATGCACACTTGTGTTTTTTTGTTGGACGTTTGGTTTTAGTGGGAGCATGGTGAAGCTCTGCTACCTGTTTTCATCATGTGACATGTCTTTGACCATACATATGGTGAAGTCCAATGTGGAGAATGTCATGAAGTCAGAGACATGTGGGCAAGCTATGGTGGATTGAGTATTTATAGCGATGATGATCTGCCTTGGTTATTTGTGACTCGCAGTAGCGCTTGTTATAACGCTTGTTTGTGTTGGAGATATTCCCTAGAGGCAATAATAAATATAGTTATTATTATATCTTTGTGTTTGTGATAAATGTTTACATTCATGCTATAACAGTATTAACAAGGAAACATTAATACTTGTGTGATTTGTAAACTAAATTAGAGCCCCTAGTCAAGCCTCTTTATAATACTAGCTTGTTGGTTAATAAATGATTGTGGTTTCTCTATCATGAACATTGAGATGTTATTAACAACAAGATCATATCGTTAGGAGAATGGTATGATGGACATACTCCTATAGATAAGCGTAGCATAAAGATCAAGTCATTTTAATAGTTCAATTGCTATATGCTTTCTGATACATAGTAACCTAATTCCTTCGACCATGAGATCATGCTTATCACCATCACCGGAAGGTTGCTTCGATGACATCAAACACCACACCGTAACTGGGTGGCTATAAAGGTGGCATTGAGTGTTCGGAAAGTATGGGTTGAGACACATGGATCAAGAGTGGGATTTGTCCATCCATATGACGGATAGATATACTTTGGGCCCTCTCGGTGGAATGTCATCCAATTGGCTTGCAAGCATGTGACTGGCTCACAAGGGATCACATATCACGGGAACGAGAAAAGAGTACTTATCAGTAACGAGGTTGAACTAGGTATGCAGAGATACCGACGATCAAAACCTCGCATAAGTAAACTATTATGAGACAAAGGGAAATTGGTACGTATGTAAGTGGTTCATTCGATCGCAAAGTAATCGTAGAAATATGTGGGAACCATATGAATTTCCAGATTCCTCTATTGGTTATTGTTCGGAGAAGTGTCTCGATCATGTCCGCATAATTCACGAACAGTAGGGAGACACACTTAAGGATTCGATGTTGTTGAGTATTTATGGAATGATGAGTAAGAGACCGAATGTTGTTCGGAGTCTCGGATGGGATCCGGGATATCACGAGGAGATCCGGAATGGTCCAGAGAATAAGATTCATATAAGGAAAGTCTTGTTTCGGGGTTGGAGAATGATTCCGGTGTTTTCATCGGGAATGTTCTAGAAGGGTCCGGAAGGTCCGGCACTCCGGAGGGGAAGGGTACATGAATGTGTCATAACAAGTTGGAATGGTTGCATCATGTACTAGGTGTCGTCGCTGAGCAAAATAAAGGGATAAATCAAATCCTAGTTTGAAAAAGTCAAACGCCAATTTGAAAAGTCAAACGGCAAGTTTGCTTGGTGGAGGGAGAGTAGGAAACCTACTTGGGGAGGAGTTCCTCTCCCTCCACCCGCCGGCCTTGGAGGCCGAGTTGGGGGAGGACTCTCCTCCCTTGGCCGGCGCCCTCCCACCTATAAAAGGAGGGGCAGGGCTGCCCCTCTAGATCTGCACCTTGTCCCACTAAAACCCTAGCCCTAGCCGTCGACCCCTCTTGTAGCCGCCGCCGCCCTAGGGCAAACCCTAGCCGCCGACCTGGGGCTCTCCCCTTGCCCTAGACGCTGGCCTAGCCCTCTCTCTTTGGTGCCTCTAAACCCTAGATCGCCAAGGCCTCTTTCATAGTCCACCATACTCGCTCCGGCTTGAGGCGAAGCCCTGCGAGATCTCCCCTCTACTTCCGGTACCATGCCGTTGTGCTGCCGGAATCACGAGGAGAGTGCTACAACCTCTGCTGCCTGCTGGAACAAGGGAGAGGAAGGTTTTCATCGAGTACCGAACGTGTGACCGACTGCGGGAGCGCTGCCGGAACGCAGCGCCGGAAGGATCGTCTACACGATCTTGAGATCGGCAAGAGTACGACTACATCACCCACGAGAATCCGCTCTCGTTAAGCACTTTGGAATCTTCGAGGGTGAGTTATTCTATCGACTCTTTGCTACAATCTAGTAGATAGATCTTGGCTTGTTTGTTTGTATGCGGTAGAAATTTGTTGTTTTCCATGCTACAAACCCATAAGTGGTATCAGAGCCGTGTCTATATGTAGATCTGTTGCACGAGTAGAACACAATGGTCATTGTGGGCGGTGGTGATTTTATTATCAATTGCTTCTTGTGTACTTTGCATCTTGCGGTATGATGGGATGAAGCGGCCCGGGCTAACCTTACATGACATCATTCATGAGACTTGCTCCACGCTCAACATGCAACTTGTATTGCATAAGTGGCGTTGCGGGTGTCTGTCTCTCCCATTATAGTATAGATCCAATTTACAATGGGCACTTGATAGTTTAAACATCAACGTTGTGGTTCTTGTTCATAAGTTAGATTGACTCTTATTGAAAGCCCCAAACCACGTAAAATATGCAAAGAAATTAGAGGCGTCTAACTTTGTTTTGCAGGGGTGTGCTGTGATGTGATATGGCCATGATTGTGATTATATTTGATGTATGCAATGTTCCTTATTGTAAGTTGGCAACCGGCAGGAGCCATATGGTTGTCTTTAATTTCTGTTAATACCCGCGTGTCTATTCAAAGTAATTGTAATAGTTGAAGCTGGTGGACGACAATCATGGAGCAGCATCATTGACCTTGATGCAATGCCGGTGACGATGGAGATCATGTTCGTGCTTGAAGATGGAGATCGGAAGCACAAAGAAGAAAGGCCATATCATATCACATATTATGAATTGCATGTGATGTTAATCCTTTATGCATCTGGTATTGCTTAGTTAACGATGGTAGCATTATAAGATGATCCCTCATGCACATAAATTTCAAGTTCTAAAGTGTTCATCCTTAGTAAGCATCGTTGTTAAAGCTTGTTGTTTTGAATCACCACGTGATGATCGGGGTGTTAGATTCTGCAAGTGTATACAACGTGAGCAAGCCAGATTTGCTCATGCGGAAGCTAAGGTTTGATCTTGACGAGCCTAGCATGTACAGACATGGTCTCAGAACACGAATCACCGAAAGGTAAAGCATGAATCATATAGTAGATATGATGAACATGTCGATTGTTCGCCATTGAAGCTACATCAACTCTCGTGATGATCGGTTTTGATGTGGTGGATTTGGTTCGTGTGATCACTAAAACAATGTGAGGGATATTGTTTTGAGTGGGAGTTCACCTAGATTAATTTAACTATTAATTATAACTCAATTTGTCATAAACTTAGTCTACACTATTGCAAATATGTTGTAGATCAATGGCGGCCCCTACCATCAATTTTAATGCGTTCCTAGAGAAAGAAAAGTTGAAAAACAATGGAAGCAACTTCGCGGATTGGTTCCGCAATTTGAGGATTGTCCTGAATGCTGGTAATTTGATCTATGTGCTGGATGCACCACTGGGTGACCCGCCTGCAGCTACTGCTACCGATGAAGTAAAGAATGTTTACCTGCTCGGAACACTCAGTACTTCATAGTTAAGTGTGCTATCTTGTATGGTTTGGAATCGGAGCTTCAGAAAAGGTTTGAGAATTCAGACCCACATGATATTGTTCGTGAACTCAAATTGATATTTGAGACTCACGAGGCAGTTGAGAGCGATGAGGCTTCTGAAAAGTTCTTTAACTGCAGGATGGAAGAGGGCAGCTCCGTCAGTGAGCATGTGCTTAAGATGTCTGGGCACGCAAACAAACTCCAAAGCTTGGGTATAATGATTCCTAATGCTTTGGGGATTTACCGTGTCCTCCAATCACTACCACCAAGTTACAAGAACTTTGTGATGAACTACAATATGCAAAGCATGAACAAGCAGTTGCCAGAACTCTTCTGCATGTTAAAATCTGCAGAAGTGGAGATCAAGAAAGAGCACCAAGTGTTGATGGTCAATAAGACCACCAAATTCAAGAAAGGCAAGTCTAAGCAAAAGGGACACTTCAAGAAGGGTGGTAAGAAAGTTACCGCACCAACGAAGAAGACCAAGGCTGGACCTAAGCCTGATACTGAGTGCTTTTACTGCAAGGGAGAAGGTCACTGGAAGCGGAATTGCCCAAAGTACTTGGCGGATTTGAAGAACGGCAACATCAAGAAGAAAGGTATATCCGATATACATGTTATTGATGTGTATCTCACTAGTACTCGTAGTAGTGCCTGGGTATTTGATACTGGTTCGGTTGCTCATATTTGTAACTCGAAACATGTGCTGCAGAATAAACGTAAGCTAGCGAAGAACAAGGTGACGATGCACGTAGGAAATGGATCAAAGGTTGATGTGATCGCAGTCGGCACGCTACCTCTTCATCTACCATCGAGATTAGTTTTATACTTAAATAATTGTTATTTGGTGCCTGCGTTAAGCATGAACATTATATCAGGATCTTGTTTATTGCGAGAATTTTACTTGTTTAAGTCCGATAATAATGGTTGTTCGATTTATATGAGTAATATGTTTTATGCACATGCACCTTTGATAGATGGTCTATTCTTATTTAATCTCGATAGTGGAAATACACATATTAATAACATTGAAGCTAAACGTTTGAAATTGAGCGATAACTCGACCTATATGTGGCACTGTCGTCTAGGTCACATTGGAGTGAAGCGTATGAAGAAACTCCATTCCGATAGACTTCTTGAATCACTTGATTTCGAATCACTTGAAAGATGCGAAGCATGTCTGATGGGTAAAATGACTAAGACTCCATTTTCTGGTATGATGGAGCGAGCTACGGACTTATTGGAAATCATACATACTGATGTGTGTGGTTCGATGAGTGTAGCATCGCGCGGTGGTTATCGTTATGTTCTCACCTTCACGGATGACTTGAGTAGATATGGGTATATCTATTTCATGAAACATAAGTCCGAAACTTTTGAGAAGTTTAAGGAATTTCAAAGTGAGGTGGAGAATCAACGTAACAAGAAGATTAAATTTCTACGTTCTGATCGTGGAGGTGAATATCTAAGTTACGAGTTTGGCGAGCATTTGAAGAAATGTGGAATACTTTCACAATTGACACCGCCGGGAACACCACAGCATAATGGTGTGTCCGAACATCGTAATCGAACTCTCTTAGATATGGTTCGTTCTATGATGTCACTTATAGATTTACCGCTATCATTTTGGGGTTATGCATTTGAAACAGCCGCATTCACTTTAAATAGGGCACCATCTAAATCCGTTGAAACGACACCATATGGATTATGGTTTGGGAAGAAACCTAAATTGTCGTTCCTTAAAGTTTGGGGTTGCGAAGCCTATGTAAAGAAGTTACAGCCGGACAAGCTTGAACCCAAAGCGGAAAAATGCGTCTTCATAGGATACCCAAAGGAAACTATTGGGTATACCTTCTATCATAGATCCGAAGGTAAAATCTTCGTTGCCAAGAATGGATCCTTTCTAGAGAAGGAATTTCTCTCGAAAGAAGTGACTGGAAGGAAAGTAGAACTCGACGAGGTTGTCGAACCTTCTCTCGAACTTGCGAGTAGTGCAACACCGGAAGAAGTTCCTGTGGTGCCTGCACCAATAAGAGAGGAAGCTAATGATGATGATCATGAAACTTCGGTTGAAGTTGCTACAGAGCCTCGCAGGTCAACGAGAACTCGTACCACTCCTGATTGGTATGATCCCGTTACGAGTGTCATGTTGGTGGATAGCACCGATGACCCTGCGACATATGAGGAAGCGATGATGAGCCCAAATTCCAATAAATGGCAAGACACCATGAAATCCGAGATTGGATCCATGTATGAAAACCAAGTATGGACTTTGGTGGACTTACCGGATGGCCGGAAGGATGTCGAGAACAAATGGATTTTCAAGAAGAAAACATATGCTGATGGTAATGTTACTGTCTATAAAGCTCTACTTGTCGCAAAAGGGTTTCGACAAATTCAAGGAGTTTACTACGATGATACTTTCTCACCAGTAGCGAAGCTAAAGTCTGTGAGGATTTTGTTAGCAATCGCTGCATATTATGATTATGAGATATGGCAGATGGATGTCAAAATAGCGTTCCTCAATGGAGACATTGATGAAGAGTTGTATATGATGCAACCCAAAGGTTTTGTCGATCCTAAAGATGCTAACAAGTTATGCAAACTTCAACGGTCCATATATGGATTGAAGCAAGCATCCCGAAGTTGGAATCAATGTTTTGATAAAGTAATCAAAAGTTTTGGTTTTATACAAACTTATGGAGAAGCTTGTATTTACAAGAAAGTGAGTGGGAGCTCTATAGCATTCTTAATACTATATGTAGATGACATATTATTGATTGGGAATGATGTAGACCTTCTTAATAGTGTCAAGGAATATTTGAATAATAGTTTTTCAATGAAAGATCTTGGCGAAGCAGCTTACATATTAGGCATAAAGATTTATAGAGATAGATCGAGACGCCTAATATCATTGTCACAAAGTACATATTTGGACAAAGTTCTAAAGAGGTTTGGAATGGAAGATAGCAAGAAAGGGTTCTTACCCATGTTGCCCAATACGACCTTGAGTAAAACTCAAAGTCCGACAATGACAGAAGATAGAGAAAGGATGAGTAAGACTCCCTATGCCTCAGCCATAGGATCTCTAATGTATGCCATGCTATGTACTGGACCCGACATTGCATATGCTATTAGTTTGACTAGCAGATATCAAAGTGATCCAGGAGTGGATCATTGGACAGCGGTCAAAAACATCCTTAAGTACTTAAGAAGAACTAAGGATATGGTTCTTTCGTATGGAGGTGATGAACATCTCGTTGTTAATGGTTACACCGATGCTAGTTGGAACACCGATCCGGATGATTCTAAATCTCAATCTGGATACGTATTTACTTTGAATGGTGTAGCAGTTAGCTGGAGGAGTGAAAGCAAAGTGTTGTGGCGAGATCTTCAACTGAATCGGAATACATAGCTACTTCGGGGGCTTCACAAGAAGAGATATGGATGAAGGAGTTCATTACAGAGCTCGGTGTTGTTCCAAGTGCGCTGGACCCAATGTCTATCTATTGTGATAACATGGGCGCCATAGCCAATGCGCAAGAACCAAGGTCACACAAGAAGCTGAAGCACATCAAGCTACGTTTTCACGCTATTCGAGAACATGTCCAAGATGGTGACATAAAGATTTGCAAAGTACACACAGATCTGAATGTGGCGGATCCGTTGACTAAACCTCTCCCGAGGGCAAAACATGACCAACACCAAACTGCCATGGGTGTTCGGTATATTACCATGTAATCTAGATTAGTTGACTCTAGTGCAAGTGGGAGACTGTTGGAGATATGCCCTAGAGGCAATAATAAATGTAGTTATTATTATATCTTTGTGTTTATGATAAATGTTTACATTCATGCTATAACAGTATTAACAAGGAAACATTAATACTTGTGTGATTTGTAAACTAAATTAGAGTCCCTAGTAAAGCCTCTTTATAATACTAGCTTGTTGGTTAATAAATGATTGTGGTTTCCCTATCATGAACATTGAGATGTTATTAACAACAAGATCATATCGTTAGGAGAATGGTATGATGGACATACTCCTATAGATAAGCGTAGCATAAAGATCAAGTCATTTTAATAGTTCAATTGCTATATGCTTTCTGATACATAGTAACCTAATTCCTTCGACCATGAGATCATGCTTATCACCATCACCGGAAGGATGCTTCGATGACATCAAACACCACACCGTAACTGGGTGGCTATAAAGGTGGCATTGAGTGTTCGGAAATTATGGGTTGAGACACATGGATCAAGAGTGGGATTTGTCCATCCATATGACGGATAGATATACTCTAGGCCCTCTCGGTGGAATATCATCCAATTGGCTTGCAAGCATGTGACTAGCTCACAAGGGATCACATATCACGGGAACGAGCAAAGAGTACTTATCAGTAACGAGGTTGAACTAGGTATGCAGAGATACCGACGATCAAAACCTCGGATAAGTAAACTATCGTGAGACAAAGAGAAATTGGTATCGTATGTAAGTGGTTCATTCGATCGCAAAGTAATCGTAGAAATATGTGGGAACCATATGAATTTCCAGATTCCTCTATTGGTTATTGTTCGGAGAAGTGTCTCGATCATGTCCGCATAATTCACGAACCGTAGGGAGACACACTTAAGGATTCGATGTTGTTGAGTAGTTATGAAATGATGAGTAAGAGACCGAATGTTGTTCAGAGTCTCGGATGGGATCCGGGATATCACGAGGAGATCCGGAATGGTCCGGAGAATAAGATTCATATAAGGAAAGTCTTGTTTCGGGGTTGGAGAATGATTCCGGTGTTTTCATCGGGAATGTTCTAGAAGGGTTCGGAAGGTCCGGCACTCCGGAGGGGAAGGGTACATGAATGTGTCATAACAAGATGGAATGGTTGCATCATGTACTAGGTGTCGTCGCTGAGCAAAATAAAGGGATAAATCAAATCCTAGTTTGAAAAAGTCAAACGCCAATTTGAGAAGTCAAACGGCAAGTTTGCTTGGTGGAGGGAGAGTAGGAAACCTACTTGGGGAGGAGTTCCTCTCCCTCCACCCGCCGGCCTTGGAGGCCGAGTTGGGCGAGGACTCTCCTCCCCTGGCCGGCGCCCTCCCACCTATAAAAGGAGGGGCAGGGCTGCCCCTCTAGATCTACACCTTGCCCTACTAAAACCCTAGCCCTAGCCGTCGGCCCCTCTTGCAGCCGCCGCCGCCCTAGGGCAAACCCTAGACGCCGACTTGGGGCTCTCCCCTTGCCCTAGCCACCGGCCTAGCCCTCTCTCCTTGGTGCCTCTAAACCCTAGATCGCCAAGGCCTCTCTCATAGTCCACCATACTCGCTCCGGCTTGAGGCGAAGCCCTGCGAGATCTCCCCTCTACTTCCGGTACCACGCCGTTGTGCTGCCGGAATCGCGAGGAGAGTGCTACAACCTCCGCTGCCTGCTGGAACAAGGGAGAGGAAGGTCTTCATTGAGTACCGAACGTGTGACCGACTGCGGGAGCGCTGCCGGAACGTAGCGCCGGAAGGATCATCTACACGATCTTGAGATCGGCAAGAGTACGACTACATCACCCACGAGAATCCGCTCTCGTTAAACACTTTGGAATCTTCGAGGGTGAGTTATTCTATCGACTCGTTGCTACAATCTAGTAGATAGATCTTGGCTTGTTTGTTTGTATGCGGTAGAAAAATTTTGTTTTCCATGCTACGAACCCCTACAGTTAGAGGGGGCGACATCATAGGAGGAGTTCACAATCTTAACTTACAGGGTGAAAAGCCAAGGTTTGGTCTTCATTGGTTATGTCTGGCAATGGTTTTGTAAAAGGCATTTTTTGCGAGCGAGGACTTTCTTCACGATGAAAACCTAAGATCTTTGATTGGGCGATGACATTGCTTGTGTACTGTTTTTTTCTTGGAGGCGACACTTTTGGAGGGGTTGGATATCTGGTTTTGTTTTGGTGGTGATAGTGTCACTGCTGCTAAGGATCTGATTACTGTAGCGGGATTTTTTTTGGTAATTCTTCTTTCTTTTTTCGGTTGTGTGCATCCATATTGCCAATAGGTATGCATTGTTGCAGAGATTGGATGTAATTAGTATATGTGTGATATTAATATATGCTTATTTCCAAAAAAAAAATCAATTTCTTAGTGCATTATCTGTGTCTTGACTAACCATTGATATGATGTTAGTGCTGAGTGATGCTGTAATGGTTCGTCGTGACATCAATATACTCCTCCCGATTCATATTACTTATCGCTAAAGTGGATATATATAAACACTTTTAGTGCTAGATACATCCAATTCAGCGACAATTAATATGGTTTGGATGAAGTATTATTTTTACAAAAAAGAGAGCATGCAACAATCCACCGTGCACATACAACCTCAAATTGTATCCGACGGTGAAAACCATGTGGCTCCATATAAACTTAAAATTGGGACGTCCGGTACTTAGACTTTCATGTATAGCTAAATATATTTGCCGGTGAACTATGCAAATCTCAATTGTTTTGGCGAAGTAGATACAAATATGCGAACAATTCGTGGATGAGAAAAGTCTATGTAACTCGTTAGATCTCCGCGCCGCTTTCCTTGGAAAAACAGGTACTAGCTGGGGCAATGAAAGGACCCGAAAGCTTGCAGCATATATAACCAGCAGGCTTCCCTTCAGTTCAGATCTACACATCTTACTAAAAGTAACACCGCGCAAAGCATCAGCAACTCTCCAGAATACAATATGGTTTTTCCACCTCATCTTAGACACATAAGATCTCTATACCAGCTAATCGCGAACAACTTCCTCATTACAATCACTCTGCCGCTTATAGCCACCATCCTACTCAAGTCCACATGGTTCGACGATGATAAGATTCTTGTCTGGCTCCGTGCTCTACGTCCAGTCCATCTCTTCGTTCTTGCCTTCCTAACAGTTAGCACTATCACCTATTACGTGTTTCACCGTCCTCGTGCTGTATACCTTGTCAATTATGCTTGCTTTCGACCTGATTCAAGTTGGCGTGTCTCCACAGCCAGAACCATTGAGCACGCTCGCCTCATAAAGTTTTCAGATAAGAGCAATTTCCACTTCGTGAAGCGCGTGCTTGACCGATCTGGCCTCGGAAATGAGACTTATGCCCCCCATTCTTTTCAATATATTGACCCACTCCATGGTTTAGGAGAAACTCGTAGCGAGGCGGAGTTGGTCATCTTCACGACCATTGATGACCTAATCATGAATAATGGCATCAATACTAATGCGATCGGCATACTCATTGTGAACTGCAGCCTCTTCAACCCAACTCCATCGCTTTCTGACATGATCATGAGAAGATACAATCTTCGGGGTGACATCCGCAACATGCAACCTCTCTGGGATGGGCTGTGGCGCAGGGCTGATTGCACTGGGTCTAGCTAGGGACCTCTTGCAGACCGCTACTTCCTGTTCACATGCGTTGCTTGTATCCACAGAGATCTTGACCGGCGTACAATACAAGGGTAAGAAGCGTGCAATGCAGCTGACAAATGTATTATTCCGAACAGGTTGCGCCGCCGTGCTCCTATCCACCTCCAAGGCTATGGCTCGTTTTGAACTCTCGCACATCGTGCGGAAATCAACAAGTGCCCAGGACAACGCCTACCGATGTGTTTTCCAAGAGGAAGATGATGAGGGGAATTTAGGGATCAATTTATCGAAGGACCTTTTGGATAACGCTGGCAAGGCTCTCAAGGATAACATTACCACCTTGGGAGCAAATGTTCTCCCTTTCTCAGAGAAGTTGAAATTTCTTCTTTCATTCACTCTCCGGAAAGTACACAATGCATGGATGCCCCTATATGTCCCTGACTTTCGCACTGCCTTCGAGCATTTCTGTATCCACGCTGGTGGGCGCGCGGTGATCGATGGAGTGCAACACAGCCTCGATCTGTCAGATGAGAATGCTGAGCCATCGCGGATGACGTTACACCGGTTTGGGAACACGTCAAGTAGCTCTGTATGGTATGAGCTAGCGTATATCGATGCCAAGGGTCAGGTTAAGAAAGGGGAAAGAGTTTGGATGATTGGGTTTGGTGCGGGGTACGAGTGTATAAGTGCTGCATGGAAGTGCATCCAACCAACTCAGCGCATCGACATGGCATGGGTAGACTGCATCGACCGGTACCCATTAAATCCAAGAACGGGTGACAAAATAAGAGTAAAAAATAGTCATTGTTGAAAAATGATGCCACGCAGCATTTGGATGTATGAAAAAACTAGTGACATGCGCTGTTGACAAGGATTATATAGCATGCATATTATCTCTCTCACGATTTTGTATTACATCTTACATGAATATTTTACTGTATGAATATCTTTCGTATGTATCATTTTCGTTAGTTACAACTCCACGTGCAACTAGAAAATTCTTAACTATTGCAACTGAAAAATCCCATCTATACACTATGAAAAAAATGTTCCCTGCCGTCGTCCTCGTCCTTTGCCGTGTGCCAAAACTCCCGAAACACGGCAAAGATTATCTCTGCCGTGTGTATAACTAGAAGCACACGGCAAAGAAAATGTTTACGGCAGACTACATAAAAAGAACACGGCAAAGAATTAAACATGGCAATGGACAAACTAAGGCACAAGGCAAAAAAATAGACACGACAAAAGCACTGAGGACACACGGTAAAGCTTTATTCACAGCAAATAAGTGGGCCCCACGGCCTCGCAGGGGCGGACGGCAGAATCTTTGCCGTGTAACCTCGCCGTTAGGTACACGGCAAAGGTGAGCTTTGCCGTGTGTATTCTCCTTTACACACGACAAAGAACTGTTTTCCCCTTTTTCTTTTATTTAGTTAGCAAGTTTTTTTTTACATATATATTAGGTGATGTTATTTCATAGGATCATAAGCACACACATATGAATAGGTTGTTGTGGTCTTGATCACTACATCCACCCCCCTTATACGATTAGGTTTCACCAGAACGGGGAGTTTCCCCCTAATACAAGTCCAGAACCTTCGCTTCTAGGTTTAGAGCGCATGCATGCGATGGGGGGGGGGGACACATGCAAGCACCCGGAGACTAGTAGTTTTTGTATGTTTCAACATAGCTCCACACTTTCATGCATGTGCTAGGGCCGCATGCAGGTCCTTGAGGTAGTCAAAATTGAGAACAATCTAAAGGATGTCAAACAACAAATTTCAGACTTTGTCGTGAAATCCTCTCATCTTGGTCTTTTGATTGACCCAAAGAGTGACCTTTCTATTTCAAAATTAGTCCAATAACTTGCTTTGTTTTGTTGGTCAGCAGCTCTACCGTGAGAGGAAATTCTACTCTTGCCGATTGGTTGAGGATTGTTTGTCAAATTTTGTGACTAGGCACCCACCTAATGGAAATGAAGTTCAGCATCCTCCAGAAGCTTATGGTCTCAATCCTTATGAAGAGCTGGTACATGCTATATCTACAAGAGAAACTATCGTCCGCTCCTCAAGAGGGTTGACATAACCAGGAACTCTGTTCAAGAGCCTAATGGCCATCCTACGAGGTGTAGTTATATGCTATGATGGAATTGTATAATTCAATCTTTGCAATTTAAGTATAGATAAGATGATCTCACAGATTTTCCAAGTGCTATAGCTTTCTCCGTACGAGGGTAGCCCGGTGGACTTTTCTTTCTGTTTTGGTTTGTTTAGGACATATGTACATGGAAAGCAAAGGTTGGGTCAACTTTGCCATAAAATAGGCTCTGGTTGCCCCGCGGCGGGAGTTTCCATGTATATATCCAGGATTTTACTAAATGTTAACGCATGTCTACAAAGGGGGTCATGCTTGAGACTTAAACATGACACCTACCAACTGTGCACGACACTCACACACATATGCTAGGGACACATGCAAGTTTTCATCTGATTCCGATGCTCTCGTGGTCTTCCTTCGGCGAAACCCTGATCTGCGGGCCTCGAATCGTCTACCCCCTAGACATTCTTCTGATGGGGGTAGCCCGTCATATCCCTCTATTTTTTTGTGGTGTTTAGGTCATAGGATGATGTAAAACCATGTTGGTTCACAAGGTGGGGCAGTATCCTACCCGATTTCACCAGAACAGGGAGTTTCCCCCTTATAAAAGTCCAGAACCTTCACTTTTAGGTTTAGAGCGCATGCATGTGAGGGGGGACACATGCAAGCACCCAGAGACTAGTAGGTTTTGTATGTTTCAACATAGCACCACACTTTCAAGCATGTTCTAGGGCCACATGCATGCAGGTCCTTGAGGTATTCCGATGCCTCAGAGCATGGTTTGCTGCGGAACCCTGATCTACGGGCCTCAGATCATCTACCCCCTAGACATTCTTCCGATTGGGTAGCCCGACGTAGCTCTCTCTTGTTTTGTGTTTGTTTAGGTCATAGGATGATGTGAAACCATGTTGATTCACAAGGTGGGGCACTATCCTACCCGGTTTCACCAGAACGGGGAGTTTCCCCCTTATAAAAGTACAGAACCTTAGCTTCTAGGTTTAGAGAGCATGCATGCGAGGCGGGACACATGCAATCACTCGAATACTAGTAGGTTTTGTATGTTTCAACATAGCACCACACTTTCAAGCATGTGCTAGGGCCACATGAATGCAGGTCCTTGAGGTATTCCGATGCCCTGGAGCGCGGTTTGCCGCGGAACCTTGATATGCGAGCCTCGGATCGTCTACCCCCCTAGAAATTCTTCTGATGGGGGTATCCCGGCATTCCTCTCTCTTGTTTTGTGTTTATTTAGGTCATAGGATGATGTTTAAACCATGTTGGTTCACAAGTTGGGGCACTATCCTACCCGGTTTCACCGGCACGGGGAGTTTCCCCCTTATACAAGTCCAGAACCTTCACTTCTAGGTTAGAGCACATGCATGCGAGGGGGGACACATGCAAGCACCCGGCGACTAGTAGTTTTTGTATGTTTCAACATAGCACCACACTTTCATGAATGTGCTAGGGCCACATGCATGCAGGTCCTTGAGGTAGTCAAAATTGAGAACAATCTAAAGGATGTCAAACAACAAATTTTAGACTTTGTCATGAAATCCTCTCATCTTAGTCTTTTGATTGACCCAAAGAGTGACCTTTCTATTTCAAAAGTAGTCCAACATCTTGCTTGGTTTTGTTGGTGAGCGGCTCTACCGTGAGGGTAAATTCTAGTCTTGCCGATTGGTTGAGGATTATTTCTCAAATTTTGTGACTAGGCACCCACCTAATGGAAATTAAGTTTAGCATCCTCCATAAGCTTATGGTCTAGTGCAAAGTTCATATTCCATGGTATCAATCCTTATGAAGAGCTGGTACATGCTATATCTAAAAGAGAAACTATCGTCCGCAGCAGACAAGGTAAGCCATTTTTTTCAGTTTGTCATATTACTAGTATGATGTATTTAGTGGTAGTTCTAGTGTTGTAGTAAGTTATTAGTAAATTGTATTTAGTGATAGTTTTATTCTCATATATTACATTAGGGTAGTTTTAGTGGTCGATTTAGCAAAATGGACAGGTTACTAATATGTTGGATTTACTGGTAGTATTTTATAGTATGTTGTTTCATATATGCATGTGCATAGTTGTAATTTAGGAATTATATGTGTAAAATTTTGGCTTGTATTTTGGCATATATAAATACATGTGTATATTAGTAATTTTTCTTCATGCAGGATATGTGTCGAGTCTGAGGGTGGGGCTGTCAACAGCGTAGGTCATTTTGCGGGAGGGTCGCTGATCTTCTTCACCTCTCGATCACGCTTCGAGGGTAAACATCAGTTCTCCTACTACTAGGAAAACGGCTATAGGTAATCCACACATCCGTGGTGCACATGCTAGTGGTTACCCACGGGTAAAATAGGCGTGGCGCACTGCCCACAGGTTCCCTACGGCTAACTGCCATAAGCGTGGCGCACATGGGGGTGGTGCGCCACGGCTATGTGTGGTCCAGGGCACATGTGGCCGCAGCACACATACCCGTAGCGTACTAGGTCAAGGTGCGCTACGGATGTGAAACTTAGCCATAGCGCACCCTGACCTAGTGCACTATGGGCATGTGTGCTGCAGCAGCTGCTCAACTTAGCCGTAGGGCACTATGTCCTAGTGCCCTACGACTAAGTGGCCTGCACCAACTCCACCCCCCCGGGATCGCCTTTTTAGGCTTTGCAAAAAATAAAAGAAAATGATAAACACTTCAAAAAAATAAAATCATTTCATATGTAGATAGGTAATGTGGTATAGTTTGTAGGAAAATTAACAAACAATAATTTCGACTTTTTCTGAAAAAAAAGTCATGCCACGGTAAATGGCCGTAACTTTTGTTGGAGATATGCCCTAGAGGCAATAATAAATGTAGTTATTATTATATCTTTGTGTTTATGATAAATATTTACATTCATGCTATAATAGTATTAACAAGGAAACATTAATACTTGTGTGATTTGTAAACTAAAATAGAGTCCCTAGTAAAGCCTCTTTATAATACTAGCTTGTTGGTTAATAAATGATTGTGGTTTCCCTATCATGAACATTGAGATATTATTAACAACAAGATCATATCGTTAGGAGAATGATATGGTGGACATACTCCTATAGATAAGCGTAGCATAAAGATCAAGTCATTTTAATAGTTCAAATTGCTATATTCTTTCTGAGACATAGTAACCTAATTCCTTCGACCATGAGATCATGCATATCACCTTTACCGGATGGATGCTTTGATGACATCAAACACCACACTGTAACTGGGTGGCTATAAAGGTGGCATTGAGTGTTCGGAAAGTATTGGTTGAGACACATGGATCAAGAGTGGGATTTGTCCATCCATATGACGGATAGATATACTCTGGGCCCTCTCGGTGAAATGTCATCCAATTAGCTTGCACGCATGTGACTGGCTCACAAGGGATCACATATCACGGGAATGAGAAAAGAGTACTTATCAGTAACGAGGTTGAACTAGGTATGCAGAGATACCGACGATCATAACCTCGGATAAGTAAACTATCGTGAGACAAAGGGAATTTGGAACGTATGTAAGTGGTTCATTCGATCGCAAAGTAATCGTAGAAATATGTGGGAGCCATATGAATTTCCAGATTCCTCTATTGGTTATTGTTCGGAGAAGTGTCTCGATCATTTCCGCATAATTCACGAACCGTAGGGAGACACACTTAAGGATTCGACATTGTTTGAGTAGTTATGGAATGATGAGTAAGAGACCGAATGTTGTTCGGAGTCTCGGATGGGATCCGGGATATCACGAGAAGATCCAGAATGGTCCGGGGAATAAGATTCATATAAGGAAAGTCCTATTTCGGGGTTGGAGAATGGTTCCGGTGTTTTCATCGGGAATGTTCTAGAAGGTTCCGGAATGTCCGGCACTCCGAAGGGGAAGGGTACATGAATGTGTCATACCAAGTTGGAATGATTGCATCATGTACTAGGTGTCATCGCTGAACAAAATAAAGGGTTTAATCAAATCCTAGTTTGAAAAGTCAAACGGCTATTTTGGGAAGTGGAGGGGAGGTGGAAACCGAGTTGGGGAGGAGTTCCTCCCCTCCACCGCCGGCCCCCTTGGGAAACCGAGTTGGGGAGGGACTCCCCTCCCCTGGCGCGGCCCCTCCACCTATATAAGGAGGGGCAGGGCTGCCCCTCCCAGCACCCAACACCACCACCCCGCAAACCCTAGCCCTAGCCGCTGGCTCCTCCTGCAGCCGCCGCCGCCCTAGGGCAAGCCGCCGCCGCCTAGCTAACCCTAGCCGCCGGCCAAGCCTCCTCCTCGGTGCGTCTAAACCCTAGATCGCCGGGGATCTCTCTCATAGTCCACCATACTCGCTCCGGCTTAAGGCGAAGCCCTGCGAGATCTCCCCTCTACTTCCGGTACCACGTCGTTGTGCTGCCGGAATCGTGAGGAGAGTGCTACAACCTCCGCTGCCTGCTGGAACAAGGGAGAGGAAGGTCTTCGTCGAGTACCGAACGTGTGACCGACTGCGGGAGCGCTGCCGGAACGCAGCGCTGGAAGGATCGTCTACACGATCTTGAGATCGGGAAGAGTACGACTACATCACCCACGAGAATCCGCTCTAGTTAAACACTTTGGAGTCTTCGAGGGTGAGTTATTCCATCGACTCGTTGCTACAATCTAGTATATAGATCTTGGCTTGTTTGTTTGTATGCGATAGAATTTTTTTGTTTTCCATGCTACGAATCCCTACAGTGGTATCAAAGCCGTGTCTATATGTAGATCTGTTGCACGAGTAGAACACAATGGTCATTGTGGGCGTTGATGCTTTTATTATCGATTGCTTCTTGTGTACTTTGCATCTTGCGGGATGTTGGGATGAAGCGGCCCGGGCTAACCTTACATGACATCGTTCATGAGACTTGCTCCACGCTTGACATGCAACTTGTATTGCATAAGTGGCTTTGCGGGTGCCTGTTTCTCCCAGCATAGTTAAGATTCGGTTTACAACGGGTGATTGACAATACTAGTATCAATGTTGTGGTTCTTATTCGTAAGTTAGAACGACACTTATAGAAAGCCCCAAACCACGTAACACATGCAAAGGAAGTAGAGGCATCTAACTTTGTTTTGCAGGGGTGTGCAGTGATGTGATATGGCCATGATTGTGATTATATTTGATGTATGCAATGTTCCTTATTGTAAGTTTGCAACCGGCAGGAGCCATATGGTTGTCTTTAATTTTGTTAAGACCCGCGTGTCTATTCAAAGTAGTTGTAATAGTTGAAGCCGGTGGACAACAACCATGAAGAAGCGTCATTGACCTTGATGTAATGCCGGTGATGATGGAGATCATGTTCGTGCTTGAAGATGAAGATCGGAAGCACAAAGAAGAAAGGCCATATCATATCACATATTATGAATTGCATGTGATGTTAATCCTTTATGCATCTTGTATTTCTTAGTTAACGACGGTAGCATTATAAGATGATCCCTCATGCACATGAATTTCAAGTTCTAAAGTGTTCACCCTTAGTAAGCACCGTTGCTAAATCTTGTTGTTTCGAAGCACCACGTGATGATCGGGTGTGTTAGATTCCGCAAGTGTATACAATGTGAGCAAGCCAGATTTGCTCATGCAGAAGCTAAGGTTTGATCTTGACGAGCCTAGCATGTACAGACATGGTCTCGGAACACGGATCACCGAAAGGTAAAGCATGAATCATATAGTAGATATGATGAACATGTCGATTGTTCGCCATTGAAACTATACAACTCTCGTGATGATCGGTGTTGATGTGGTGGATTTGGTTCGTGTGATCACTAAAACAATGTGAGGGATATTGTTTTGAGTGGGAGTTCACCTAGATTAATTTAACTATTAATTAGAACTCAATTTGTCATAAACTTAGTCTAAATTATTGCAAATATGTTGTAGATCAATGGCGGCCCCTACCATCAATTTTAATGCGTTCCTAGAGAAAGAAAAGTTGAAAACAATGGAAGCAACTTCGCGGATTGGTTCCGCAATTTGACGATTGTCCTCACAGCTGGTAATTTGACCTATGTGCTGGATGCACCGCTGGGTGACCCACCTGCAGCTACTGCTACCGACGAAGTAAAGAATGTTTACCTCGCTCGGAAGACTCAGTACTCCACAGTTCAGTGTGCTATCTTGTATGGTTTAGAATCGGAGCTTCAGAAAAGGTTTGAGAATTCAGACCCACATGATATTGTTCGTGATCTCAAATTGATCTTTGAGACTCACGCGACAATTGAGAGCTATGAGGCTTCTGAAAAGTTCTTTAACTGCAAGATGGAAGAGGGCAGCTCCGTCAGTGAGCATGTGCTTAAGATGTCTGGGCACGCAAACAAACTTCAAAGCTTGGGTATAGTGATTCCTAATGCTTTGGGGATTTACCGTGTCCTCCAATCACTACCACCAAGTTACAAGAACTTTGTGATGAACTACAATATGCAAAACATGAACAAACAGTTGCCAGAACTCTTTGCCATGCTAAAATCTGCAGAAGTGGAGATCAAGAAAGAGCACCAAGTGTTGATGGTCAATAAGACCACCAAATTCAAGAAAGGCAAGTCTAAGCAAAAGGGACACTTCAAGAAGGGTGGTAAGAAAGTTACCGCGCCGACGAAGAAGACCAAGGCTGGACCTAAGCCTGATACTGAGTGCTTTTACTGCAAGGGAGAAGGTCACTGGAAGCGGAATTGCCCAAAGTACTTGGCGGATTTGAAGAACGGCAACATCAAGAAGAAAGGTATATCCGATATACATGTTATTGATGTGTATCTCACTAGTACTCGTAGTAGTGCCTGAGTATTTGATACTGGTTCGGTTGCTCATATTTGTAACTCGAAACAGGTGCTGCAGAATAAACGGAAGCTAGTGAAGAACAAGGTGACGATGCACGTAGGAAATGGATCAAAGGTTGATGTGATCGCAGTCGGCACGCTACCTCTTCATCTACCATCGGGATTAGTTTTGTACTTAAATAATTGTTATTTGGTGTCTGCGTTAAGCATGAACATTATATCGGGATTTTGTTTATTGCGAGAAGGTTACTTGTTTAAGTCCGATAATAATGGTTGTTCGATTTATATGAGTAATATGTTTTATGCACATGCACCTTTGATAGATGGTCTATTCTTATTTAATCTCGATAGTGGAAATACACATATTAATAACATTGAAGCTAAACGTTTGAAATTGAGCGATAACTCGACCTATATGTGGCACTGTCGTCTAGGTCACATTGGAGTGAAGCGTATGAAGAAACTCCATTCCGATGGACTTCTTGAATCACTTGATTTCGAATCACTTGAAAGATGCGAAGCATGTCTGATGGGTAAAATGACTAAGACTCCATTTTCTGGTATGATGAAGCGAGCTACGGACTTATTGGAAATCATATATACTGATGTGTGTGGTTCGATGAGTGTAGCATCGTGCGGTGGTTATCGTTATGTTCTCACCTTCACGGATGACTTGAGTAGATATGGGTATATCTATTTCATGAAACATAAGTCCGAAACTTTTGAGAAGTTTAAGGAATTTCAAAGTGAGGTGGAGAATCAACGTAACAAGAAGATTAAATTTCTACGTTCTGATCGTGGAGGTGAATATCTAAGTTACGAGTTTGGCGAGCATTTGAAGAAATGCGGAATACTTTCACAATTGACACCGCCGGGGACACCCCAGCATAATGGTGTGTCCCAACATCGTAATCGAACTCTCTTAGATATGGTTCGTTCTATGATGTCACTTACAGATTTATCGCTATCATTTTGGGGTTATGCATTTGAAACAGACGCATTCACTTTAAATAGGGCACCATCTAAATCCGTTGAAACGACACCATATGGATTATGGTTTGGGAAGAAACCTAAATTGTCGTTCCTTAAAGTTTGGGGTTGCGAAGCCTATGTAAAGAAGTTACAGCCGGACAAGCTTGAACCCAAAGCGGAAAAATGCGTCTTCATAGGATACCCAAAGGAAACTATTGGGTATACCTTCTATCATAGATCCGAAGGTAAAATCTTCGTTGCCAAGAATGGATCCTTTCTAGAGAAGGAATTTCTCTCGAAAGAAGTGACTGGAAGGAAAGTAGAACTCGATGAGGTTGTCGAACCTTCTCTCGAACTTGCGAGTAGCGCAGCACCGGAAGAAGTTCCTGTGGTGCCTGCACCAATAAGAGAGGAAGCTAATGATGATGATCATGAAACTTCGGTTGAAGTTGCTACAGAGCCTCGCAGGTCAACGAGAACTCGTACCACTCCTGATTGGTATGATCCCGTTATGAGTGTCATGTTGGTGGACAACACCGATGACCCTGCGACATATGAGGAAGCGATGATGAGCCCAGATTCCAATAAATGGCAAGACGCCATGAAATCCGAGATTGGATCCATGTATGAAAACCAAGTATGGACTTTGGTGGACTTACCGGATGGCCGGAAGGATGTCGAGAACAAATGGATTTTCAAGAAGAAAACATATGCTGATGGTAATGTTACTGTCTATAAAGCTCGACTTGTCGCAAAAGGGTTTCGACAAATTCAAGGAGTTTACTACGATGATACTTTCTCACCAGTAGCGAAGCTAAAGTCTGTGAGGATTTTGTTAGCAATCGCTGCATATTATGATTATGAGATATGGCAGATGGATGTCAAAACAGCGTTCCTCAATGGAGACATTGATGAAGAGTTGTATATGATGCAACCCAAAGGTTTTGTCGATCCTAAAGATGCTAACAAGTTATGCAAACTTCAACGGTCCATATATGGATTGAAGCAAGCATCCCGAAGTTGGAATCAATGTTTTTATAAAGTAATCAAAAGTTTTGGTTTTATACAAACTTATGGAGAAGCTTGTATTTACAAGAAAGTGAGTGGGAGCTCTATAGAATTCTTAATACTATATGTAGATGACATATTATTGATTGGGAATGATGTAGACCTTCTTAATAGTGTCAAGGAATATTTGAATAATAGTTTTTCAATGAAAGATCTTGGCGAAGCAGCTTACATATTAGGCATAAAGATTTATAGAGATAGATCGAGACGCCTAATATCATTGTCACAAAGTACATATTTGGACAAAGTTCTAAAGAGGTTTGGAATAGAAGATAGCAAGAAAGGGTTCTTACCCATGTTGCCCAATACGACCTTGAGTAAAACTCAAAGTCTAGCAACGACAGAAGATAGAGAAAGGATGAGTAAGACTCCCTATGCCTCAGCCATAGGATCTCTAATGTATGCCATGCTATGTACTGGACCCGACATTGCATATGCTATTAGTTTGACTAGCAGATATCAAAGTGATCCAGGAGTGGATCATTGGACAGCGGTCAAAAACATCCTTAAGTACTTAAGAAGAACTAAGGATATGGTTCTTTCTTTTGGAGGTGATGAACAGCTCGTTGTTAATGGTTACACCGATGCTAGTTGGAACACCGATCCAGATGATTCTAAATCTCAATCTGGATACGTATTTACTTTGAAAGGTGCAGCAGTTAGCTGGAGGAGTGAAAGCAAAGTGTTGTGGCGAGATCTTTAACTGAATCGGAATACATAGCTACTTCGGGGGCTTCACAAGAAGAGATATGGATGAAGGAGTTCATTACAGAGCTCGGTGTTGTTCCAAGTGCGCTGGACCCAATGTCTATCTATTGTGATAACATGGGCGCCATAGCCAATGCGCAAGAACCAAGGTCACACAAGAAGCTGAAGCACATCAAGCTACGTTTTCACGCTATTCGAGAACATTTCCAAGATGGTGACATAAAGATTTGCAAAGTACACACAGATCTGAATGTGGCGGATCCGTTGACTAAACCTCTCCCGAGGGCAAAACATGACCAACACCAAACTGCCATGGGTGTTCGGTATATTACCATGTAATCTAGATTAGTTGACTCTAGTGCAAGTGGGAGACTGTTGGAGATATGCCCTAGAGACAATAATAAATGTAGTTATTATTATATCTTTGTGTTTATGATAAATGTTTACATTCATGCTATAACAGTATTAACAAGGAAACATTAATACTTGTGTGATTTGTAAACTAAATTAGAGTCCCTAGTAAAGCCTCTTTATAATACTAGCTTGTTGGTTAATAAATGATTGTGGTTTCCCTATCATGAACATTGAGATGTTATTAACAACAAGATCATATCGTTAGGAGAATGGTATGATGGACATACTCCTATAGATAAGCGTAGCATAAAGATCAAGTCATTTTAATAGTTCAATTGCTATATGCTTTCTGATACATAGTAACCTAATTCCTTCGACCATGAGATCATGCTTATCACCATCACCGGAAGGATGCTTCGATGACATCAAACACCACACCGTAACTGGGTGGCTATAAAGGTGGCATTGAGTGTTCGGAAATTATGGGTTGAGACACATGGATCAAGAGTGGGATTTGTCCATCCATATGACGGATATATATACTCTAGGCCCTCTCGGTGGAATATCATCCAATTGGCTTGCAAGCATGTGACTGGCTCACAAGGGATCACATATCACGGGAACGAGCAAAGAGTACTTATCAGTAACGAGGTTGAACTAGGTATGCAGAGATACCGACGATCAAAACCTCGGATAAGTAAACTATCGTGAGACAAAGGGAAATTGGTATCGTATGTAAGTGGTTCATTCGATCGCAAAGTAATCGTAGAAATATGTGGGAACCATATGAATTTCCAGATTCCTCTATTGGTTATTGTTCGGAGAAGTGTCTCGATCATGTCCGCATAATTCACGAACCGTAGGGAGACACACTTAAGGATTCAATGTTGTTGAGTAGTTATGAAATGATGAGTAAGAGACCAAATGTTGTTCGGAGTCTCGGATGGGATCCGGGATATCACGAGGAGATCCGGAATGGTCCGGAGAATAAGATTCATATAAGGAAAGTCTTGTTTCGGGGTTGGAGAATGATTCCGGTGTTTTCATCGGGAATGTTCTAGAAGGGTTTGGAAGGTCCGGCACTCCGGAGGGGAAGGGTACATGAATGTGTCATAACAAGTTGGAATGGTTGCATCATGTACTAGGTGTCGTCGCTGAGCAAAATAAAGGGATAAATCAAATCCTAGTTTGAAAAAGTCAAACGCCAATTTGAGAAGTCAAACGACAAGTTTGCTTGGTGGAGAGAGAGTAGGAAACCTACTTGGGGAGGAGTTCCTCTCCCTCCACCCACCGGCCTTGGAGGCCGAGTTGGGCGAGGACTCTCCTCCCCTGGCCGGCGCCCTCCCACCTATAAAAGGAGGGGCAGGGCTGCCCCTCTAGATCTACACCTTGCCCCACTAAAACCCTAGCCCTAGCCGTCGGCCCCTCTTGCAGCCGCCGCCGCCCTAGGGCAAACCCTAGCCGCCGACTTGGGGCTCTCCCCTTGCCCTAGCCACCGGCCTAGCCCTCTCTCCTTAGTGCCTCTAAACCCTAGATCGCCAAGGCCTCTCTCATAGTCCACCATACTCGCTCCGGCTTGAGGCAAAGCCCTGCGAGATCTCCCTTCTACTTCCGGTACCACGCCGTTGTGCTGCCGGAATCGCGAGGAGAGTGCTACAACCTCCGCTGCCTGCTGGAACAAGGGAGAGGAAGGTCTTCATTGAGTACCGAACGTGTGACCGACTGCGGGAGCGCTGCCGGAACGTAGCGCCGGAAGGATCATCTACACGATCTTGAGATCGGCAAGAGTACGACTACATCACCCACGAGAATCCGCTCTCGTTAAACACTTTGGAATCTTCGAGGGTGAGTTATTCTATCGACTCGTTGCTACAATCTAGTAGATAGATCTTGGCTTGTTTGTTTGTATGCGGTAGAAAATTTTTGTTTTCCATGCTACGAACCCCTACACTTAGAGGGGGCGACATCATAGGAGGAGTTCACAATCTTAACTTACAGGGTGAAAAGCCAAGGTTTGGTCTTCATTGGTTATGTCTGGCAATGGTTTTGTAAAAGGCATTTTTTGCGAGCGAGGACTTTCTTCACGATGAAAACCTAAGATCTTTGATTGGGCGATGACATTGCTTGTGCACTGTTTTTTTCTTGGAGGCGACACTTTTGGAGGGGTTGGATATCTGGTTTTGTTTTGGTGGTGATAGTGTCACTGCTGCTAAGGATCTGATTACTGTAGCGGGATTTTTTTTGGTAATTCTTCTTTCTTTTTTCGGTTGTGTGCATCCATATTGCCAATAGGTATGCATTGTTGCAGAGATTGGATGTAATTAGTATATGTGTGATATTAATATATGCTTATTTCCAAAAAAAAAATCAATTTCTTAGTGCATTATCTGTGTCTTGACTAACCATTGATATGATGTTAGTGCTGAGTGATGCTGTAATGGTTCGTCGTGACATCAATATACTCCTCCCGATTCATATTACTTATCGCTAAAGTGGATATATATAAACACTTTTAGTGCTAGATACATCCAATTCAGCGACAATTAATATGGTTTGGATGAAGTATTATTTTTACAAAAAAGAGAGCATGCAACAATCCACCGTGCACATACAACCTCAAATTGTATCCGACGGTGAAAACCATGTGGCTCCATATAAACTTAAAATTGGGACGTCCGGTACTTAGACTTTCATGTATAGCTAAATATATTTGCCGGTGAACTATGCAAATCTCAATTGTTTTGGCGAAGTAGATACAAATATGCGAACAATTCGTGGATGAGAAAAGTCTATGTAACTCGTTAGATCTCCGCGCCGCTTTCCTTGGAAAAACAGGTACTAGCTGGGGCAATGAAAGGACCCGAAAGCTTGCAGCATATATAACCAGCAGGCTTCCCTTCAGTTCAGATCTACACATCTTACTAAAAGTAACACCGCGCAAAGCATCAGCAACTCTCCAGAATACAATATGGTTTTTCCACCTCATCTTAGACACATAAGATCTCTATACCAGCTAATCGCGAACAACTTCCTCATTACAATCACTCTGCCGCTTATAGCCACCATCCTACTCAAGTCCACATGGTTCGACGATGATAAGATTCTTGTCTGGCTCCGTGCTCTACGTCCAGTCCATCTCTTCGTTCTTGCCTTCCTAACAGTTAGCACTATCACCTATTACGTGTTTCACCGTCCTCGTGCTGTATACCTTGTCAATTATGCTTGCTTTCGACCTGATTCAAGTTGGCGTGTCTCCACAGCCAGAACCATTGAGCACGCTCGCCTCATAAAGTTTTCAGATAAGAGCAATTTCCACTTCGTGAAGCGCGTGCTCGACCGATCTGGCCTCGGAAATGAGACTTATGCCCCCCATTCTTTTCAATATATTGACCCACTCCATGGTTTAGGAGAAACTCGTAGCGAGGCGGAGTTGGTCATCTTCACGACCATTGATGACCTAATCATGAATAATGGCATCAATACTAATGCGATCGGCATACTCATTGTGAACTGCAGCCTCTTCAACCCAACTCCATCGCTTTCTGACATGATCATGAGAAGATACAATCTTCGGGGTGACATCCGCAACATGCAACCTCTCTGGGATGGGCTGTGGCGCAGGGCTGATTGCACTGGGTCTAGCTAGGGACCTCTTGCAGACCGCTACTTCCTGTTCACATGCGTTGCTTGTATCCACAGAGATCTTGACCGGCGTACAATACAAGGGTAAGAAGCGTGCAATGCAGCTGACAAATGTATTATTCCGAACAGGTTGCGCCGCCGTGCTCCTATCCACCTCCAAGGCTATGGCTCGTTTTGAACTCTCGCACATCGTGCGGAAATCAACAAGTGCCCAGGACAACGCCTACCGATGTGTTTTCCAAGAGGAAGATGATGAGGGGAATTTAGGGATCAATTTATCGAAGGACCTTTTGGATAACGCTGGCAAGGCTCTCAAGGATAACATTACCACCTTGGGAGCAAATGTTCTCCCTTTCTCAGAGAAGTTGAAATTTCTTCTTTCATTCACTCTCCGGAAAGTACACAATGCATGGATGCCCCTATATGTCCCTGACTTTCGCACTGCCTTCGAGCATTTCTGTATCCACGCTGGTGGGCGCGCGGTGATCGATGGAGTGCAACACAGCCTCGATCTGTCAGATGAGAATGCTGAGCCATCGCGGATGACGTTACACCGGTTTGGGAACACGTCAAGTAGCTCTGTATGGTATGAGCTAGCGTATATCGATGCCAAGGGTCAGGTTAAGAAAGGGGAAAGAGTTTGGATGATTGGGTTTGGTGCGGGGTACGAGTGTATAAGTGCTGCATGGAAGTGCATCCAACCAACTCAGCGCATCGACATGGCATGGGTAGACTGCATCGACCGGTACCCATTAAATCCAAGAACGGGTGACAAAATAAGAGTAAAAAATAGTCATTGTTGAAAAATGATGCCACGCAGCATTTGGATGTATGAAAAAACTAGTGACATGCGCTGTTGACAAGGATTATATAGCATGCATATTATCTCTCTCACGATTTTGTATTACATCTTACATGAATATTTTACTGTATGAATATCTTTCGTATGTATCATTTTCGTTAGTTACAACTCCACGTGCAACTAGAAAATTCTTAACTATTGCAACTGAAAAATCCCATCTATACACTATGAAAAAAATGTTCCCTGCCGTCGTCCTCGTCCTTTGCCGTGTGCCAAAACTCCCGAAACACGGCAAAGATTATCTCTGCCGTGTGTATAACTAGAAGCACACGGCAAAGAAAATGTTTACGGCAGACTACATAAAAAGAACACGGCAAAGAATTAAACATGGCAATGGACAAACTAAGGCACAAGGCAAAAAAATAGACACGACAAAAGCACCGAGGACACACGGTAAAGCTTTATTCACAGCAAATAAGTGGGCCCCACGGCCTCGCAGGGGCGGACGGCAGAATCTTTGCCGTGTAACCTCGCCGTTAGGTACACGGCAAAGGTGAGCTTTGCCGTGTGTATTCTCCTTTACACACGACAAAGAACTGTTTTCCCCTTTTTCTTTTATTTAGTTAGCAAGTTTTTTTTTACATATATATTAGGTGATGTTATTTCATAGGATCATAAGCACACACATATGAATAGGTTGTTGTGGTCTTGATCACTACATCCACCCCCCTTATACGATTAGGTTTCACCAAAACGGGGAGTTTCCCCCTAATACAAGTCCAGAACCTTCGCTTCTAGGTTTAGAGCGCATGCATGCGATGGGGGGGGGGACACATGCAAGCACCCGGAGACTAGTAGTTTTTGTATGTTTCAACATAGCTCCACACTTTCATGCATGTGCTAGGGCCGCATGCAGGTCCTTGAGGTAGTCAAAATTGAGAACAATCTAAAGGATGTCAAACAACAAATTTCAGACTTTGTCGTGAAATCCTCTCATCTTGGTCTTTTGATTGACCCAAAGAGTGACCTTTCTATTTCAAAATTAGTCCAATAACTTGCTTTGTTTTGTTGGTCAGCAGCTCTACCGTGAGAGGAAATTCTACTCTTGCCGATTGGTTGAGGATTGTTTGTCAAATTTTGTGACTAGGCACCCACCTAATGGAAATGAAGTTCAGCATCCTCCAGAAGCTTATGGTCTCAATCCTTATGAAGAGCTGGTACATGCTATATCTACAAGAGAAACTATCGTCCGCTCCTCAAGAGGGTTGACATAACCAGGAACTCTGTTCAAGAGCCTAATGGCCATCCTACGAGGTGTAGTTATATGCTATGATGGAATTGTATAATTCAATCTTTGCAATTTAAGTATAGATAAGATGATCTCACAGATTTTCCAAGTGCTATAGCTTTCTCCGTACGAGGGTAGCCCGGTGGACTTTTCTTTCTGTTTTGGTTTGTTTAGGACATATGTACATGGAAAGCAAAGGTTGGGTCAACTTTGCCATAAAATAGGCTCTGGTTGCCCCGCGGCGGGAGTTTCCATGTATATATCCAGGATTTTACTAAGTGTTAACGCATGTCTACAAAGGGGGTCATGCTTGAGACTTAAACATGACACCTACCAACTGTGCACGACACTCACACACATATGCTAGGGACACATGCAAGTTTTCATCTGATTCCGATGCTCTCGTGGTCTTCCTTCGGCGAAACCCTGATCTGCGGGCCTCGAATCGTTTACTCCCTAGACATTCTTCTGATGGGGGTAGCCCGTCATAGCCCTCTATTTTTTTGTGGTGTTTAGGTCATAGGATGATGTAAAACCATGTTGGTTCACAAGGTGGGGCAGTATCCTACCCGATTTCACCAGAACAGGGAGTTTCCCCCTTATAAAAGTCCAGAACCTTCACTTTTAGGTTTAGAGCGCATGCATGTGAGGGGGGACACATGCAAGCACCCAGAGACTAGTAGGTTTTGTATGTTTCAACATAGCACCACACTTTCAAGCATGTTCTAGGGCCACATGCATGCAGGTCCTTGAGGTATTCCGATGCCTCGGAGCATGGTTTGCTGCGGAACCCTGATCTACGGGCCTCAGATCATCTACCCCCTAGACATTCTTCCGATTGGGTAGCCCGACGTAGCTCTCTCTTGTTTTGTGTTTGTTTAGGTCATAGGATGATGTGAAACCATGTTGATTCACAAGGTGGGGCACTATCCTACCCGGTTTCACCAGAACGGGGAGTTTCCCCCTTATAAAAGTACAGAACCTTAGCTTCTAGGTTTAGAGAGCATGCATGCGAGGCGGGACACATGCAATCACTCGAATACTAGTAGGTTTTGTATGTTTCAACATAGCACCACACTTTCAAGCATGTGCTAGGGCCACATGAATGCAGGTCCTTGAGGTATTCCGATGCCCTGGAGCGCGGTTTGCCGCGGAACCTTGATATGCGAGCCTCGGATCGTCTACCCCCCTAGAAATTCTTCTGATGGGGGTATCCCGGCATTCCTCTCTCTTGTTTTGTGTTTATTTAGGTCATAGGATGATGTTTAAACCATGTTGGTTCACAAGTTGGGGCACTATCCTACCCGGTTTCACCGGCACGGGGAGTTTCCCCCTTATACAAGTCCAGAACCTTCACTTCTAGGTTAGAGCACATGCATGCGAGGGGGGACACATGCAAGCACCCGGCGACTAGTAGTTTTTGTATGTTTCAACATAGCACCACACTTTCATGAATGTGCTAGGGCCACATGCATGCAGGTCCTTGAGGTAGTCAAAATTGAGAACAATCTAAAGGATGTCAAACAACAAATTTTAGACTTTGTCATGAAATCCTCTCATCTTAGTCTTTTGATTGACCCAAAGAGTGACCTTTCTATTTCAAAAGTAGTCCAACATCTTGCTTGGTTTTGTTGGTGAGCGGCTCTACCGTGAGGGTAAATTCTAGTCTTGCCGATTGGTTGAGGATTATTTCTCAAATTTTGTGACTAGGCACCCACCTAATGGAAATTAAGTTTAGCATCCTCCATAAGCTTATGGTCTAGTGCAAAGTTCATATTCCATGGTATCAATCCTTATGAAGAGCTGGTACATGCTATATCTAAAAGAGAAACTATCGTCCGCAGCAGACAAGGTAAGCCATTTTTTTCAGTTTGTCATATTACTAGTATGATGTATTTAGTGGTAGTTCTAGTGTTGTAGTAAGTTATTAGTAAATTGTATTTAGTGATAGTTTTATTCTCATATATTACATTAGGGTAGTTTTAGTGGTCGATTTAGCAAAATGGACAGGTTACTAATATGTTGGATTTACTGGTAGTATTTTATAGTATGTTGTTTCATATATGCATGTGCATAGTTGTAATTTAGGAATTATATGTGTAAAATTTTGGCTTGTATTTCGGCATATATAAATACATGTGTATATTAGTAATTTTTCTTCATGCAGGATATGTGTCGAGTCTGAGGGTGGGGCTGTCAACAGCGTAGGTCATTTTGCGGGAGGGTCGCTGATCTTCTTCACCTCTCGATCACGCTTCGAGGGTAAACATCAGTTCTCCTACTACTAGGAAAACGGCTATAGGTAATCCACACATCCGTGGTGCACATGCTAGTGGTTACCCACGGGTAAAATAGGCGTGGCGCACTGCCCACAGGTTCCCTACGGCTAACTGCCATAAGCGTGGCGCACATGGGGGTGGTGCGCCACGGCTATGTGTGGTCCAGGGCACATGTGGCCGCAGCACACATACCCGTAGCGTACTAGGTCAAGGTGCGCTACGGATGTGAAACTTAGCCATAGCGCACCCTGACCTAGTGCACTATGGGCATGTGTGCTGCAGCAGCTGCTCAACTTAGCCGTAGGGCACTATGTCCTAGTGCCCTACGACTAAGTGGCCTGCACCAACTCCACCCCCCCGGGATCGCCTTTTTAGGCTTTGCAAAAAATAAAAGAAAATGATAAACACTTCAAAAAAATAAAATCATTTCATATGTAGATAGGTAATGTGGTATAGTTTGTAGGAAAATTAACAAACAATAATTTCGACTTTTTCTGAAAAAAAAGTCATGCCACGGTAAATGGCCGTAACTTTTGTTGGAGATATGCCCTAGAGGCAATAATAAATGTAGTTATTATTATATCTTTGTGTTTATGATAAATATTTACATTCATGCTATAATAGTATTAACAAGGAAACATTAATACTTGTGTGATTTGTAAACTAAAATAGAGTCCCTAGTAAAGCCTCTTTATAATACTAGCTTGTTGGTTAATAAATGATTGTGGTTTCCCTATCATGAACATTGAGATGTTATTAACAACAAGATCATATCGTTAGGAGAATGATATGGTGGACATACTCCTATAGATAAGCGTAGCATAAAGATCAAGTCATTTTAATAGTTCAAATTGCTATATTCTTTCTGAGACATAGTAACCTAATTCCTTCGACCATGAGATCATGCATATCACCTTTACCGGATGGATGCTTTGATGACATCAAACACCACACTGTAACTGGGTGGCTATAAAGGTGGCATTGAGTGTTCGGAAAGTATTGGTTGAGACACATGGATCAAGAGTGGGATTTGTCCATCCATATGACGGATAGATATACTCTGGGCCCTCTCGGTGAAATGTCATCCAATTAGCTTGCAAGCATGTGACTGGCTCACAAGGGATCACATATCACGGGAATGAGAAAAGAGTACTTATCAGTAACGAGGTTGAACTAGGTATGCAGAGATACCGACGATCATAACCTCGGATAAGTAAACTATCGTGAGACAAAGGGAAATTGGTATCGTATGTAAGTGGTTCATTCGATCGCAAAGTAATCGTAGAAATATGTGGGAGCCATATGAATTTCCAGATTCCTCTATTGGTTATTGTTCGGAGAAGTGTCTCGATCATTTCCGCATAATTCACGAACCGTAGGGAGACACACTTAAGGATTCGACATTGTTTGAGTAGTTATGGAATGATGAGTAAGAGACCGAATGTTGTTCGGAGTCTCGGATGGGATCCGGGATATCACGAGAAGATCCAGAATGGTCCGGGGAATAAGATTCATATAAGGAAAGTCCTATTTCGGGGTTGGAGAATGGTTCCGGTGTTTTCATCGGGAATGTTCTAGAAGGTTCCGGAATGTCCGGCACTCCGAAGGGGAAGGGTACATGAATGTGTCATACCAAGTTGGAATGATTGCATCATGTACTAGGTGTCATCGCTGAACAAAATAAAGGGTTTAATCAAATCCTAGTTTGAAAAGTCAAACGGCTATTTTGGGAAGTGGAGGGGAGGTGGAAACCGAGTTGGGGAGGAGTTCCTCCCCTCCACCGCCGGCCCCCTTGGGAAACCGAGTTGGGGAGGGACTCCCCTCCCCTGGCGCGGCCCCTCCACCTATATAAGGAGGGGCAGGGCTGCCCCTCCCAGCACCCAACACCACCACCCCGCAAACCCTAGCCCTAGCCGCTGGCTCCTCCTGCAGCCGCCGCCGCCCTAGGGCAAGCCGCCGCCGCCTAGCTAACCCTAGCCGCCGGCCAAGCCTCCTCCTCGGTGCGTCTAAACCCTAGATCGCCGGGGATCTCTCTCATAGTCCACCATACTCGCTCCGGCTTAAGGCGAAGCCCTGCGAGATCTCCCCTCTACTTCCGGTACCACGTCGTTGTGCTGCCGGAATCGTGAGGAGAGTGCTACAACCTCCGCTGCCTGCTGGAACAAGGGAGAGGAAGGTCTTCGTCGAGTACCGAACGTGTGACCGACTGCGGGAGCGCTGCCGGAACGCAGCGCTGGAAGGATCGTCTACACGATCTTGAGATCGGGAAGAGTACGACTACATCACCCACGAGAATCCGCTCTAGTTAAACACTTTGGAGTCTTCGAGGGTGAGTTATTCCATCGACTCGTTGCTACAATCTAGTAGATAGATCTTGGCTTGTTTGTTTGTATGCGATAGAATTTTTTTGTTTTCCATGCTACGAATCCCTACAGTGGTATCAAAGCCGTGTCTATATGTAGATCTGTTGCACGAGTAGAACACAATGGTCATTGTGGGCGTTGATGCTTTTATTATCGATTGCTTCTTGTGTACTTTGCATCTTGCGGGATGTTGGGATGAAGCGGCCCGGGCTAACCTTACATGACATCGTTCATGAGACTTGCTCCACGCTTGACATGCAACTTGTATTGCATAAGTGGCTTTGCGGGTGCCTGTTTCTCCCAGCATAGTTAAGATTCGGTTTACAACGGGTGATTGACAATACTAGTATCAATGTTGTGGTTCTTATTCGTAAGTTAGAACGACACTTATAGAAAGCCCCAAACCACGTAACACATGCAAAGGAAGTAGAGGCATCTAACTTTGTTTTGCAGGGGTGTGCAGTGATGTGATATGGCCATGATTGTGATTATATTTGATGTATGCAATGTTCCTTATTGTAAGTTGGCAACCGGCAGGAGCCATATGGTTGTCTTTAATTTTGTTAAGACCCGCGTGTCTATTCAAAGTAGTTGTAATAGTTGAAGCCGGTGGACAACAACCATGAAGAAGCGTCATTGACCTTGATGTAATGCCGGTGATGATGGAGATCATGTTCGTGCTTGAAGATGAAGATCGGAAGCACAAAGAAGAAAGGCCATATCATATCACATATTATGAATTGCATGTGATGTTAATCCTTTATGCATCTTGTATTTCTTAGTTAACGACGGTAGCATTATAAGATGATCCCTCATGCACATGAATTTCAAGTTCTAAAGTGTTCACCCTTAGTAAGCACCGTTGCTAAATCTTGTTGTTTCGAAGCACCACGTGATGATCGGGTGTGTTAGATTCCGCAAGTGTATACAATGTGAGCAAGCCAGATTTGCTCATGCAGAAGCTAAGGTTTGATCTTGACGAGCCTAGCATGTACAGACATGGTCTCGGAACACGGATCACCGAAAGGTAAAGCATGAATCATATAGTAGATATGATGAACATGTCGATTGTTCGCCATTGAAACTATACAACTCTCGTGATGATCGGTGTTGATGTGGTGGATTTGGTTCGTGTGATCACTAAAACAATGTGAGGGATATTGTTTTGAGTGGGAGTTCACCTAGATTAATTTAACTATTAATTAGAACTCAATTTGTCATAAACTTAGTCTAAATTATTGCAAATATGTTGTAGATCAATGGCGGCCCCTACCATCAATTTTAATGCGTTCCTAGAGAAAGAAAAGTTGAAAACAATGGAAGCAACTTCGCGGATTGGTTCCGGCAATTTGAGGATTGTCCTCACAGCTGGTAATTTGACCTATGTGCTGGATGCACCGCTGGGTGACCCACCTGCAGCTACTGCTACCGATGAAGTAAAGAATGTTTACCTCGCTCGAAAGACTCAGTACTCCACAGTTCAGTGTGCTATCTTGTATGGTTTAGAATCGGAGCTTCAGAAAAGGTTTGAGAATTCAGACCCACATGATATTGTTCGTGATCTCAAATTGATCTTTGAGACTCACGCGACAATTGAGAGCTATGAGGCTTCTGAAAAGTTCTTTAACTGCAAGATGGAAGAGGGCAGCTCCGTCAGTGAGCATGTGCTTAAGATGTCTGGGCACGCAAACAAACTTCAAAGCTTGGGTATAGTGATTCCTAATGCTTTGGGGATTTACCGTGTCCTCCAATCACTACCACCAAGTTACAAGAACTTTGTGATGAACTACAATATGCAAAACATGAACAAACAGTTGCCAGAACTCTTTGCCATGCTAAAATCTGCAGAAGTGGAGATCAAGAAAGAGCACCAAGTGTTGATGGTCAATAAGACCACCAAATTCAAGAAAGGCAAGTCTAAGCAAAAGGGACACTTCAAGAAGGGTGGTAAGAAAGTTACCGCGCCGACGAAGAAGACCAAGGCTGGACCTAAGCCTGATACTGAGTGCTTTTACTGCAAGGGAGAAGGTCACTGGAAGCGGAATTGCCCAAAGTACTTGGCGGATTTGAAGAACGGCAACATCAAGAAGAAAGGTATATCCGATATACATGTTATTGATGTGTATCTCACTAGTACTCGTAGTAGTGCCTGAGTATTTGATACTGGTTCGGTTGCTCATATTTGTAACTCGAAACAGGTGCTGCAGAATAAACGGAAGCTAGTGAAGAACAAGGTGACGATGCACGTAGGAAATGGATCAAAGGTTGATGTGATCGCAGTCGGCACGCTACCTCTTCATCTACCATCGGGATTAGTTTTGTACTTAAATAATTGTTATTTGGTGTCTGCGTTAAGCATGAACATTATATCGGGATTTTGTTTATTGCGAGAAGGTTACTTGTTTAAGTCCGATAATAATGGTTGTTCGATTTATATGAGTAATATGTTTTATGCACATGCACCTTTGATAGATGGTCTATTCTTATTTAATCTCGATAGTGGAAATACACATATTAATAACATTGAAGCTAAACGTTTGAAATTGAGCGATAACTCGACCTATATGTGGCACTGTCGTCTAGGTCACATTGGAGTGAAGCGTATGAAGAAACTCCATTCCGATGGACTTCTTGAATCACTTGATTTCGAATCACTTGAAAGATGCGAAGCATGTCTGATGGGTAAAATGACTAAGACTCCATTTTCTGGTATGATGAAGCGAGCTACGGACTTATTGGAAATCATATATACTGATGTGTGTGGTTCGATGAGTGTAGCATCGTGCGGTGGTTATCGTTATGTTCTCACCTTCACGGATGACTTGAGTAGATATGGGTATATCTATTTCATGAAACATAAGTCCGAAACTTTTGAGAAGTTTAAGGAATTTCAAAGTGAGGTGGAGAATCAACGTAACAAGAAGATTAAATTTCTACGTTCTGATCGTGGAGGTGAATATCTAAGTTACGAGTTTGGCGAGCATTTGAAGAAATGCGGAATACTTTCACAATTGACACCGCCGGGGACACCCCAGCATAATGGTGTGTCCGAACATCGTAATCGAACTCTCTTAGATATGGTTCGTTCTATGATGTCACTTACAGATTTATCGCTATCATTTTGGGGTTATGCATTTGAAACAGACGCATTCACTTTAAATAGGGCACCATCTAAATCCGTTGAAACGACACCATATGGATTATGGTTTGGGAAGAAACCTAAATTGTCATTCCTTAAAGTTTGGGGTTGCGAAGCCTATGTAAAGAAGTTACAGCCGGACAAGCTTGAACCCAAAGCGGAAAAATGCGTCTTCATAGGATACCCAAAGGAAACTATTGGGTATACCTTCTATCATAGATCCGAAGGTAAAATCTTCGTTGCCAAGAATGGATCCTTTCTAGAGAAGGAATTTCTCTCGAAAGAAGTGACTGGAAGGAAAGTAGAACTCGACGAGGTTGTCGAACCTTCTCTCGAACTTGCGAGTAGCGCAGCACCGGAAGAAGTTCCTGTGGTGCCTGCACCAATAAGAGAGGAAGCTAATGATGATGATCATGAAACTTTGGTTGAAGTTGCTACAGAGCCTCGCAGGTCAACGAGAACTCGTACCACTCCTGATTGGTATGATCCCGTTATGAGTGTCATGTTGGTGGACAACACCGATGACCCTGCGACATATGAGGAAGCGATGATGAGCCCAGATTCCAATAAATGGCAAGACGCCATGAAATCCGAGATTGGATCCATGTATGAAAACCAAGTATGGACTTTGGTGGACTTACCGGATGGCCGGAAGGATGTCGAGAACAAATGGATTTTCAAGAAGAAAACATATGCTGATGGTAATGTTACTGTCTATAAAGCTCGACTTGTCGCAAAAGGGTTTCGACAAATTCAAGGAGTTTACTACGATGATACTTTCTCACCAGTAGCGAAGCTAAAGTCTGTGAGGATTTTGTTAGCAATCGCTGCATATTATGATTATGAGATATGGCAGATGGATGTCAAAACAGCGTTCCTCAATGGAGACATTGATGAAGAGTTGTATATGATGCAACCCAAAGGTTTTGTCGATCCTAAAGATGCTAACAAGTTATGCAAACTTCAACGGTCCATATATGGATTGAAGCAAGCATCCCGAAGTTGGAATCAATGTTTTTATAAAGTAATCAAAAGTTTTGGTTTTATACAAACTTATGGAGAAGCTTGTATTTACAAGAAAGTGAGTGGGAGCTCTATAGAATTCTTAATACTATATGTAGATGACATATTATTGATTGGGAATGATGTAGACCTTCTTAATAGTGTCAAGGAATATTTGAATAATAGTTTTTCAATGAAAGATCTTGGCGAAGCAGCTTACATATTAGGCATAAAGATTTATAGAGATAGATCGAGACGCCTAATATCATTGTCACAAAGTACATATTTGGACAAAGTTCTAAAGAGGTTTGGAATAGAAGATAGCAAGAAAGGGTTCTTACCCATGTTGCCCAATACGACCTTGAGTAAAACTCAAAGTCTAGCAACGACAGAAGATAGAGAAAGGATGAGTAAGACTCCCTATGCCTCAGCCATAGGATCTCTAATGTATGCCATGCTATGTACTGGACCCGACATTGCATATGCTATTAGTTTGACTAGCAGATATCAAAGTGATCCAGGAGTGGATCATTGGACAGCGGTCAAAAACATCCTTAAGTACTTAAGAAGAACTAAGGATATGGTTCTTTCTTTTGGAGGTGATGAACAGCTCGTTGTTAATGGTTACACCGATGCTAGTTGGAACACCGATCCAGATGATTCTAAATCTCAATCTGGATACGTATTTACTTTGAAAGGTGCAGCAGTTAGCTGGAGGAGTGAAAGCAAAGTGTTGTGGCGAGATCTTTAACTGAATCGGAATACATAGCTACTTCGGGGGCTTCACAAGAAGAGATATGGATGAAGGAGTTCATTACAGAGCTCGGTGTTGTTCCAAGTGCGCTGGACCCAATGTCTATCTATTGTGATAACATGGGCGCCATAGCCAATGCGCAAGAACCAAGGTCACACAAGAAGCTGAAGCACATCAAGCTACGTTTTCACGCTATTCGAGAACATTTCCAAGATGGTGACATAAAGATTTGCAAAGTACACACAGATCTGAATGTGGCGGATCCGTTGACTAAACCTCTCCCGAGGGCAAAACATGACCAACACCAAACTGCCATGGGTGTTCGGTATATTACCATGTAATCTAGATTAGTTGACTCTAGTGCAAGTGGGAGACTGTTGGAGATATGCCCTAGAGGCAATAATAAATGTAGTTATTATTATATCTTTGTGTTTATGATAAATGTTTACATTCATGCTATAACAGTATTAACAAGGAAACATTAATACTTGTGTGATTTGTAAACTAAATTAGAGTCCCTAGTAAAGCCTCTTTATAATACTAGCTTGTTGGTTAATAAATGATTGTGGTTTCCCTATCATGAACATTGAGATGTTATTAACAACAAGATCATATCGTTAGGAGAATGGTATGATGGACATACTCCTATAGATAAGCGTAGCATAAAGATCAAGTCATTTTAATAGTTCAATTGCTATATGCTTTCTGATACATAGTAACCTAATTCCTTCGACCATGAGATCATGCTTATCACCATCACCGGAAGGATGCTTCGATGACATCAAACACCACACCGTAACTGGGTGGCTATAAAGGTGGCATTGAGTGTTCGGAAATTATGGGTTGAGACACATGGATCAAGAGTGGGATTTGTCCATCCATATGACGGATATATATACTCTAGGCCCTCTCGGTGGAATATCATCCAATTGGCTTGCAAGCATGTGACTGGCTCACAAGGGATCACATATCACGGGAACGAGCAAAGAGTACTTATCAGTAACGAGGTTGAACTAGGTATGCAGAGATACCGACGATCAAAACCTCGGATAAGTAAACTATCGTGAGACAAAGGGAAATTGGTATCGTATGTAAGTGGTTCATTCGATCGCAAAGTAATCGTAGAAATATGTGGGAACCATATGAATTTCCAGATTCCTCTATTGGTTATTGTTCGGAGAAGTGTCTCGATCATGTCCGCATAATTCACGAACCGTAGGGAGACACACTTAAGGATTCAATGTTGTTGAGTAGTTATGAAATGATGAGTAAGAGACCGAATGTTGTTCGGAGTCTCGGATGGGATCCGGGATATCACGAGGAGATCCGGAATGGTCCGGAGAATAAGATTCATATAAGGAAAGTCTTGTTTCGGGGTTGGAGAATGATTCCGGTGTTTTCATCGGGAATGTTCTAGAAGGGTTTGGAAGGTCCGGCACTCCGGAGGGGAAGGGTACATGAATGTGTCATAACAAGTTGGAATGGTTGCATCATGTACTAGGTGTCGTCGCTGAGCAAAATAAAGGGATAAATCAAATCCTAGTTTGAAAAAGTCAAACGCCAATTTGAGAAGTCAAACGACAAGTTTGCTTGGTGGAGAGAGAGTAGGAAACCTACTTGGGGAGGAGTTCCTCTCCCTCCACCCACCGGCCTTGGAGGCCGAGTTGGGCGAGGACTCTCCTCCCCTGGCCGGCGCCCTCCCACCTATAAAAGGAGGGGCAGGGCTGCCCCTCTAGATCTACACCTTGCCCCACTAAAACCCTAGCCCTAGCCGTCGGCCCCTCTTGCAGCCGCCGCCGCCCTAGGGCAAACCCTAGCCGCCGACTTGGGGCTCTCCCCTTGCCCTAGCCACCGGCCTAGCCCTCTCTCCTTAGTGCCTCTAAACCCTAGATCGCCAAGGCCTCTCTCATAGTCCACCATACTCGCTCCGGCTTGAGGCAAAGCCCTGCGAGATCTCCCTTCTACTTCCGGTACCACGCCGTTGTGCTGCCGGAATCGCGAGGAGAGTGCTACAACCTCCGCTGCCTGCTGGAACAAGGGAGAGGAAGGTCTTCATTGAGTACCGAACGTGTGACCGACTGCGGGAGCGCTGCCGGAACGTAGCGCCGGAAGGATCATCTACACGATCTTGAGATCGGCAAGAGTACGACTACATCACCCACGAGAATCCGCTCTCGTTAAACACTTTGGAATCTTCGAGGGTGAGTTATTCTATCGACTCGTTGCTACAATCTAGTAGATAGATCTTGGCTTGTTTGTTTGTATGCGGTAGAAATTTTTTGTTTTCCATGCTACGAACCCCTACACTTAGAGGGGGCGACATCATAGGAGGAGTTCACAATCTTAACTTACAGGGTGAAAAGCCAAGGTTTGGTCTTCATTGGTTATGTCTGGCAATGGTTTTGTAAAAGGCATTTTTTGCGAGCGAGGACTTTCTTCACGATGAAAACCTAAGATCTTTGATTGGGCGATGACATTGCTTGTGCACTGTTTTTTTCTTGGAGGCGACACTTTTGGAGGGGTTGGATATCTGGTTTTGTTTTGGTGGTGATAGTGTCACTGCTGCTAAGGATCTGATTACTGTAGCGGGATTTTTTTTGGTAATTCTTCTTTCTTTTTTCGGTTGTGTGCATCCATATTGCCAATAGGTATGCATTGTTGCAGAGATTGGATGTAATTAGTATATGTGTGATATTAATATATGCTTATTTCCAAAAAAAAATCAATTTCTTAGTGCATTATCTGTGTCTTGACTAACCATTGATATGATGTTAGTGCTGAGTGATGCTGTAATGGTTCGTCGTGACATCAATATACTCCTCCCGATTCATATTACTTATCGCTAAAGTGGATATATATAAACACTTTTAGTGCTAGATACATCCAATTCAGCGACAATTAATATGGTTTGGATGAAGTATTATTTTTACAAAAAAGAGAGCATGCAACAATCCACCGTGCACATACAACCTCAAATTGTATCCGACGGTGAAAACCATGTGGCTCCATATAAACTTAAAATTGGGACGTCCGGTACTTAGACTTTCATGTATAGCTAAATATATTTGCCGGTGAACTATGCAAATCTCAATTGTTTTGGCGAAGTAGATACAAATATGCGAACAATTCGTGGATGAGAAAAGTCTATGTAACTCGTTAGATCTCCGCGCCGCTTTCCTTGGAAAAACAGGTACTAGCTGGGGCAATGAAAGGACCCGAAAGCTTGCAGCATATATAACCAGCAGGCTTCCCTTCAGTTCAGATCTACACATCTTACTAAAAGTAACACCGCGCAAAGCATCAGCAACTCTCCAGAATACAATATGGTTTTTCCACCTCATCTTAGACACATAAGATCTCTATACCAGCTAATCGCGAACAACTTCCTCATTACAATCACTCTGCCGCTTATAGCCACCATCCTACTCAAGTCCACATGGTTCGACGATGATAAGATTCTTGTCTGGCTCCGTGCTCTACGTCCAGTCCATCTCTTCGTTCTTGCCTTCCTAACAGTTAGCACTATCACCTATTACGTGTTTCACCGTCCTCGTGCTGTATACCTTGTCAATTATGCTTGCTTTCGACCTGATTCAAGTTGGCGTGTCTCCACAGCCAGAACCATTGAGCACGCTCGCCTCATAAAGTTTTCAGATAAGAGCAATTTCCACTTCGTGAAGCGCGTGCTCGACCGATCTGGCCTCGGAAATGAGACTTATGCCCCCCATTCTTTTCAATATATTGACCCACTCCATGGTTTAGGAGAAACTCGTAGCGAGGCGGAGTTGGTCATCTTCACGACCATTGATGACCTAATCACGAATAATGGCATCAATACTAATGCGATCGGCATACTCATTGTGAACTGCAGCCTCTTCAACCCAACTCCATCGCTTTCTGACATGATCATGAGAAGATACAATCTTCGGGGTGACATCCGCAACATGCAACCTCTCTGGGATGGGCTGTGGCGCAGGGCTGATTGCACTGGGTCTAGCTAGGGACCTCTTGCAGACCGCTACTTCCTGTTCACATGCGTTGCTTGTATCCACAGAGATCTTGACCGGCGTACAATACAAGGGTAAGAAGCGTGCAATGCAGCTGACAAATGTATTATTCCGAACAGGTTGCGCCGCCGTGCTCCTATCCACCTCCAAGGCTATGGCTCGTTTTGAACTCTCGCACATCGTGCGGAAATCAACAAGTGCCCAGGACAACGCCTACCGATGTGTTTTCCAAGAGGAAGATGATGAGGGGAATTTAGGGATCAATTTATCGAAGGACCTTTTGGATAACGCTGGCAAGGCTCTCAAGGATAACATTACCACCTTGGGAGCAAATGTTCTCCCTTTCTCAGAGAAGTTGAAATTTCTTCTTTCATTCACTCTCCGGAAAGTACACAATGCATGGATGCCCCTATATGTCCCTGACTTTCGCACTGCCTTCGAGCATTTCTGTATCCACGCTGGTGGGCGCGCGGTGATCGATGGAGTGCAACACAGCCTCGATCTGTCAGATGAGAATGCTGAGCCATCGCGGATGACGTTACACCGGTTTGGGAACACGTCAAGTAGCTCTGTATGGTATGAGCTAGCGTATATCGATGCCAAGGGTCAGGTTAAGAAAGGGGAAAGAGTTTGGATGATTGGGTTTGGTGCGGGGTACGAGTGTATAAGTGCTGCATGGAAGTGCATCCAACCAACTCAGCGCATCGACATGGCATGGGTAGACTGCATCGACCGGTACCCATTAAATCCAAGAACGGGTGACAAAATAAGAGTAAAAAATAGTCATTGTTGAAAAATGATGCCACGCAGCATTTGGATGTATGAAAAAACTAGTGACATGCGCTGTTGACAAGGATTATATAGCATGCATATTATCTCTCTCACGATTTTGTATTACATCTTACATGAATATTTTACTTTATGAATATCTTTCGTATGTATCATTTTCGTTAGTTACAACTCCACGTGCAACTAGAAAATTCTTAACTATTGCAACTGAAAAATCCCATCTATACACTATGAAAAAAATGTTCCCTGCCGTCGTCCTCGTCCTTTGCCGTGTGCCAAAACTCCCGAAACACGGCAAAGATTATCTCTGCCGTGTGTATAACTAGAAGCACACGGCAAAGAAAATGTTTACGGCAGACTACATAAAAAGAACACGGCAAAGAATTAAACATGGCAATGGACAAACTAAGGCACAAGGCAAAAAAATAGACACGACAAAAGCACTGAGGACACACGGTAAAGCTTTATTCACAGCAAATAAGTGGGCCCCACGGCCTCGCAGGGGCACCCGCCGGCAGGGGCGGACGGCAGAATCTTTGCCGTGTAACCTCGCCGTTAGGTACACGGCAAAGGTGAGCTTTGCCGTGTGTATTCTCCTTTACACACGCCAAAGAACTGTTTTCCCCTTTTTCTTTTATTTAGTTAACAAGTTTTTTTTTACATATATATTAGGTGATGTTATTTCATAGGATCATAAGCACACACATATGAATAGGTTGTTGTGGTCTTGATCACTACATCCACCCCCCTTATACGATTAGGTTTCACCAGAACGGGGAGTTTCCCCCTAATACAAGTCCAGAACCTTCGCTTCTAGGTTTAGAGCGCATGCATGCGATGGGGGGGGACACATGCAAGCACCCGGAGACTAGTAGTTTTTGTATGTTTCAACATAGCTCCACACTTTCATGCATGTGCTAGGGCCGCATGCAGGTCCTTGAGGTAGTCAAAATTGAGAACAATCTAAAGGATGTCAAACAACAAATTTCAGACTTTGTCGTGAAATCCTCTCATCTTGGTCTTTTGATTGACCCAAAGAGTGACCTTTCTGTTTCAAAATTAGTCCAATAACTTGCTTTGTTTTGTTGGTCAGCAGCTCTACCGTGAGAGGAAATTCTACTCTTGCCGATTGGTTGAGGATTGTTTGTCAAATTTTGTGACTAGGCACCCACCTAATGGAAATGAAGTTCAGCATCCTCCAGAAGCTTTTGGTCTCAATCCTTATGAAGAGCTGGTACATGCTATATCTACAAGAGAAACTATCGTCCGCTCCTCAAGAGGGTTGACATAACCAGGAACTCTGTTCAAGAGTCTAATGGCCATCCTACGAGGTGTAGTTATATGCTATGATGGAATTGTATAATTCAATCTTTGCAATTTAAGTATAGATAAGATGATCTCACAGATTTTCCAAGTGCTATAGCTTTCTCCGTACGAGGGTAGCCCGGTGGACTTTTCTTTCTGTTTTGGTTTGTTTAGGACATATGTACATGGAAAGCAAAGGTTGGGTCAACTTTGCCATAAAATAGGCTCTGGTTGCCCCGCGGTGGGAGTTTCCATGTATATATCCAGGATTTTACTAAGTGTTAATGCATGTCTACAAAGGGGGTCATGCTTGAGACTTAAACATGACATCTACCAACTGTGCACGACACTCACACACATATGCTAGGGACACATGCAAGTTTTCATCTGATTCCGACGCTCTCGTGGTCTTCCTTCGGCGAAACCCTGATCTGCGGGCCTCGAATCGTCTACCCCCTAGACATTCTTCTGATGGGGGTAGCCCGTCATAGCCCTCTATTTTTTTGTGGTGTTTAGGTCATAGGATGATGTAAAACCATGTTGGTTCACAAGGTGGGGCAGTATCCTACCCGATTTCACCAGAACAGGGAGTTTCCCCCTTATAAAAGTCCAGAACCTTCACTTTTAGGTTTAGAGCGCATGCATGTGAGGGGGGACACATGCAAGCACCCAGAGACTAGTAGGTTTTGTATGTTTCAACATAGCACCACACTTTCAAGCATGTTCTAGGGCCACATGCATGCATGTCCTTGAGGTATTCCGATGCCTCGGAGCATGGTTTGCTGCGGAACCCTGATCTACGGGCCTCGGATCATCTACCCCCTAGACATTCTTCCGATTGGGTAGCCCGACGTAGCTCTCTCTTGTTTTGTGTTTGTTTAGGTCATAGGATGATGTGAAACCATGTTGGTTCACAAGGTGGGGCACTATCCTACCCGGTTTCACCAGAACGGGGAGTTTCCCCCTTATAAAAGTACAGAACCTTAGCTTCTAGGTTTAGAGAGCATGCATGCGAGGCGGGACACATGCAATCACTCGAATACTAGTAGGTTTTGTATGTTTCAACATAGCACCACACTTTCAAGCCTGTGCTAGGGCCACATGAATGCAGGTCCTTGAGGTATTCCGATGCCCTGGAGCGCGGTTTGCCGCGGAACCTTGATATGCGAGCCTCGGATCGTCTACCCCCCTAGAAATTCTTCTGATGGGGGTATCCCAGCATTCCTCTCTCTTGTTTTGTGTTTATTTAGGTCATAGGATGATGTTTAAACCATGTTGGTTCACAAGTTGGGGCACTATCCTACCCGGTTTCACCGGCACGGGGAGTTTCCCCCTTATACAAGTCCAGAACCTTCACTTCTAGGTTAGAGCACATGCATGCGAGGGGGGACACATGCAAGCACCCGGCGACTAGTAGTTTTTGTATGTTTCAACATAGCACCACACTTTCATGAATGTGCTAGGGCCACATGCATGCAGGTCCTTGAGGTAGTCAAAATTGAGAACAATCTAAAGGATGTCAAACAACAAATTTTAGACTTTGTCATGAAATCCTCTCATCTTAGTCTTTTGATTGACCCAAAGAGTGACCTTTCTATTTCAAAAGTAGTCCAACATCTTGCTTGGTTTTGTTGGTGAGCGGCTCTACCGTGAGGGTAAATTCTAGTCTTGCCGATTGGTTGAGGATTATTTCTCAAATTTTGTGACTAGGCACCCACCTAATGGAAATTAAGTTTAGCATCCTCCATAAGCTTATGGTCTAGTGAAAAGTTCATATTCCATGGTATCAATCCTTATGAAGAGCTGGTACATGCTATATCTACAAGAGAAACTATCGTCCGCAGCAGACAAGGTAAGCCATTTTTTCAGTTTGTCATATTACTAGTATGATGTATTTAGTGGTAGTTCTAGTGTTGTAGTAAGTTATTAGTAAATTGTATTTAGTGATAGTTTTATTCTCATATATTACATTAGGGTAGTTTAAGTGGTCGATTTAGCAAAATGGACAGGTTACTAATATGTTGGATTTACTGGTAGTATTTTATAGTATGTTGTTTCATATATGCATGTGCATAGTTGTAATTTAGGAATTATATGTGTAAAATTTTGGCTTGTATTTTGGCATATATAAATACATGTGTATATTAGTAATTTTTCTTCATGCAGGATATGTGTCGAGTCTGAGGGTGGGGCTGTCAACAGCGTAGGTCATTTTGCGGGAGGGTCGCTGATCTTCTTCACCTCTCGATCACGCTTCGAGGGTAAACATCAGTTCTCCTACTACTAGGAAAACGGCTATAGGTAATCCACACATCCGTGGTGCACATGCTAGTGGTTACCCACGGGTAAAATAGGCGTGGCGCACTGCCCACAGGTTCCCTACGGCTAACTGCCATAAGCGTGGCGCACATGGGGGTGGTGCGCCACGGCTATGTGTGGTCCAGGGCACATGTGGCCGCAGCACACATACCCGTAGCGTACTAGGTCAAGGTGCGCTACGGATGTGAAACTTAGCCATAGCGCACCCTGACCTAGTGCGCTATGGGCATGTGTGCTGCAGCAGCTGCTCAACTTAGCCGTAGGGCACTATGTCCTAGTGCCCTACGACTAAGTGGCCTGCACCAACTCCACCCCCCGGGATCGCCTTTTTAGGCTTTGCAAAAAATAAAAGAAAATGATAAACACTTCAAAAAAATAAAATCATTTCATATGTAGATAGGTAATGTGGTATAGTTTGTAGGAAAATTAACAAACAATAATTTCGACTTTTTCTGAAAAAAAAGTCATGCCACGGTAAATGGCCGTAACTTTTGTTGGAGATATGCCCTAGAGGCAATAATAAATGTAGTTATTATTATATCTTTGTGTTTATGATAAATAGTTACATTCATGCTATAATAGTATTAACAAGGAAACATTAATACTTGTGTGATTTGTAAACTAAAATAGAGTCCCTAGTAAAGCCTCTTTATAATACTAGCTTGTTGGTTAATAAATGATTGTGGTTTCCCTATCATGAACATTGAGATGTTATTAACAACAAGATCATATCGTTAGGAGAATGATATGGTGGACATACTCCTATAGATAAGCGTAGCATAAAGATCAAGTCATTTTAATAGTTCAAATTGCTATATTCTTTCTGAGACATAGTAACCTAATTCCTTCGACCATGAGATCATGCATATCACCTTTACCGGATGGATGCTTTGATGACATCAAACACCACACTGTAACTGGGTGGCTATAAAGGTGGCATTGAGTGTTCGGAAAGTATTGGTTGAGACACATGGATCAAGAGTGGGATTTGTCCATCCATATGACGGATAGATATACTCTGGGCCCTCTCGGTGAAATGTCATCCAATTAGCTTGCAAGCATGTGACTGGCTCACAAGGGATCACATATCACGGGAATGAGAAAAGAGTACTTACCAGTAACGAGGTTGAACTAGGTATGCAGAGATACCGACGATCATAACCTCGGATAAGTAAACTATCGTGAGACAAAGGGAAATTGGTATCGTATGTAAGTGGTTCATTCGATCGCAAAGTAATCGTAGAAATATGTGGGAGCCATATGAATTTCCAGATTCCTCTATTGGTTATTGTTCGGAGAAGTGTCTCGATCATTTCCGCATAATTCACGAACCGTAGGGAGACACACTTAAGGATTCGACATTGTTTGAGTAGTTATGGAATGATGAGTAAGAGACCGAATGTTGTTCGGAGTCTCGGATGGGATCCGGGATATCACGAGAAGATCCAGAATGGTCCAGGGAATAAGATTCATATAAGGAAAGTCCTATTTCGGGGTTGGAGAATGGTTCCGGTGTTTTCATCGGGAATGTTCTAGAAGGTTTCGGAATGTCCGGCACTCCGAAGGGGAAGGGTACATGAATGTGTCATACCAAGTTGGAATGATTGCATCATGTACTAGGTGTCATCGCTGAACAAAATAAAGGGTTTAATCAAATCCTAGTTTGAAAAGTCAAACGGCTATTTTGGGAAGTGGAGGGGAGGTGGAAACCGAGTTGGGGAGGACTTCCTCCCCTCCACCGCCGGCCCCCTTGGGAAACCGAGTTGGGGAGGGACTCCCCTCCCCTGGCGCGGCCCCTCCACCTATATAAGGAGGGGCAGGGCTGCCCCTCCCAGCACCCAACACCACCACCCCGCAAACCCTAGCCCTAGCCGCTGGCTCCTCCTGCAGCCGCCGCCGCCCTAGGGCAAGCCGCCGCCGCCTAGCTAACCCTAGCCGCCGGCCAAGCCTCCTCCTCGGTGCGTCTAAACCCTAGATCGCCGGGGATCTCTCTCATAGTTCACCATACTCGCTCCGGCTTAAGGCGAAGCCCTGCGAGATCTCCCCTCTACTTCCGGTACCACGTCGTTGTGCTGCCGGAATCGTGAGGAGAGTGCTACAACCTCCGCTGCCTGCTGGAACAAGGGAGAGGAAGGTCTTCGTCGAGTACCGAACGTGTGACCGACTGCGGGAGCGCTGCCGGAACGCAGCGCTGGAAGGATCGTCTACACGATCTTGAGATCGGGAAGAGTACGACTACATCACCCACGAGAATCCGCTCTAGTTAAACACTTTGGAGTCTTCGAGGGTGAGTTATTCCATCGACTCGTTGCTACAATCTAGTAGATAGATCTTGGCTTGTTTGTTTGTATGCGATAGAATTTTTTTGTTTTCCATGCTACGAATCCCTATAGTGGTATCAAAGCCGTGTCTATATGTAGATCTGTTGCACTAGTAGAACACAATGGTCATTGTGGGCGTTGATGCTTTTATTATCGATTGCTTCTTGTGTACTTTGCATCTTGCGGGATGTTGGGATGAAGCGGCCCGGGCTAACCTTACATGACATCGTTCATGAGACTTGCTCCACGCTTGACATGCAACTTGTATTGCATAAGTGGCTTTGCGGGTGCCTGTTTCTCCCAGCATAGTTAAGATTCGGTTTACAACGGGTGATTGACAATACTAGTATCAATGGTGTGGTTCTTATTCGTAAGTTAGAACGACACTTATAGAAAGCCCCAAACCACGTAACACATGCAAAGAAAGTAGAGGCATCTAACTTTGTTTTGCAGGGGTGTGCAGTGATGTGATATGGCCATGATTGTGATTATATTTGATGTATGCAATGTTCCTTATTGTAAGTTGGCAACCGGCAGGAGCCATATGGTTGTCTTTAATTTTGTTAAGACCCGCGTGTCTATTCAAAGTAGTTGTAATAGTTGAAGCCGGTGGACAACAACCATGAAGAAGCGTCATTGACCTTGATGTAATGCCGGTGATGATGGAGATCATGTTCGTGCTTGAAGATGAAGATCGGAAGCACAAAGAAGAAAGGCCATATCATATCACATATTATGAATTGCATGTGATGTTAATCCTTTATGCATCTTGTATTTCTTAGTTAACGACGGTAGCATTATAAGATGATCCCTCATGCACATGAATTTCAAGTTCTAAAGTGTTCACCCTTAGTAAGCACCGTTGCTAAAGCTTGTTGTTTCGAAGCACCACGTGATGATCGGGTGTGTTAGATTCCGCAAGTGTATACAATGTGAGCAAGCCAGATTTGCTCATGCAGAAGCTAAGGTTTGATCTTGACGAGCCTAGCATGTACAGACATGGTCTCGGAACACGGATCACCGAAAGGTAAAGCATGAATCATATAGTAGATATGATGAACATGTCGATTGTTCGCCATTGAAACTATACAACTCTCGTGATGATCGGTGTTGATGTGGTGGATTTGGTTCGTGTGATCACTAAAACAATGTGAGGGATATTGTTTTGAGTGGGAGTTCACCTAGATTAATTTAACTATTAATTAGAACTCAATTTGTCATAAACTTAGTCTAAATTATTGCAAATATGTTGTAGATCAATGGCGGCCCCTACCATCAATTTTAATGCGTTCCTAGAGAAAGAAAAGTTGAAAACAATGGAAGCAACTTCGCGGATTGGTTCCGCAATTTGAGGATTGTCCTCACAGCTGGTAATTTGACCTATGTGCTGGATGCACCGCTGGGTGACCCACCTGCAGCTACTGCTACCGACGAAGTAAAGAATGTTTACCTCGCTCGGAAGACTCAGTACTCCACAGTTCAGTGTGCTATCTTGTATGGTTTAGAATCGGAGCTTCAGAAAAGGTTTGAGAATTCAGACCCACATGATATTGTTCGTGATCTCAAATTGATCTTTGAGACTCACGCGGCAATTGAGAGCTATGAGGCTTCTGAAAAGTTCTTTAACTGCAAGATGGAAGAGGGCAGCTCCGTCAGTGAGCATGTGCTTAAGATGTCTGGGCACGCAAACAAACTTCAAAGCTTGGGTATAGTGATTCCTAATGCTTTGGGGATTTACCGTGTCCTCCAATCACTACCACCAAGTTACAAGAACTTTGTGATGAACTACAATATGCAAAACATGAACAAACAGTTGCCAGAACTCTTTGCCATGCTAAAATCTGCAGAAGTGGAGATCAAGAAAGAGCACCAAGTGTTGATGGTCAATAAGACCACCAAATTCAAGAAAGGCAAGTCTAAGCAAAAGGGACACTTCAAGAAGGGTGGTAAGAAAGTTACCGCGCCGACGAAGAAGACCAAGGCTGGACCTAAGCCTGATACTGAGTGCTTTTACTGCAAGGGAGAAGGTCACTGGAAGCGGAATTGCCTAAAGTACTTGGCGGATTTGAAGAACGGCAACATCAAGAAGAAAGGTATATCCGATATACATGTTATTGATGTGTATCTCACTAGTACTCGTAGTAGTGCCTGAGTATTTGATACTGGTTCGGTTGCTCATATTTGTAACTCGAAACAGGTGCTGCAGAATAAACGGAAGCTAGCGAAGAACAAGGTGACGATGCACGTAGGAAATGGATCAAAGGTTGATGTGATCGCAGTCGGCACGCTACCTCTTCATCTACCATCGGGATTAGTTTTGTACTTAAATAATTGTTATTTGGTGTCTGCGTTAAGCATGAACATTATATCGGGATTTTGTTTATTGCGAGAAGGTTACTTGTTTAAGTCCGATAATAATGGTTGTTCGATTTATATGAGTAATATGTTTTATGCACATGCACCTTTGATAGATGGTCTATTCTTATTTAATCTCGATAGTGGAAATACACATATTAATAACATTGAAGCTAAACGTTTGAAATTGAGCGATAACTCGACCTATATGTGGCACTGTCGTCTAGGTCACATTGGAGTGAAGCGTATGAAGAAACTCCATTCCGATGGACTTCTTGAATCACTTGATTTCGAATCACTTGAAAGATGCGAAGCATGTCTGATGGGTAAAATGACTAAGACTCCATTTTCTGGTATGATGAAGCGAGCTACGGACTTATTGGAAATCATATATACTGATGTGTGTGGTTCGATGAGTGTAGCATCGTGCGGTGGTTATCGTTATGTTCTCACCTTCACGGATGACTTGAGTAGATATGGGTATATCTATTTCATGAAACATAAGTCCGAAACTTTTGAGAAGTTTAAGGAATTTCAAAGTGAGGTGGAGAATCAACGTAACAAGAAGATTAAATTTCTACGTTCTGATCGTGGAGGTGAATATCTAAGTTACGAGTTTGGCGAGCATTTGAAGAAATGCGGAATACTTTCACAATTGACACCGCCGGGGACACCCCAGCATAATGGTGTGTCCGAACATCGTAATCGAACTCTCTTAGATATGGTTCGTTCTATGATGTCACTTACAGATTTACCGCTATCATTTTGGGGTTATGCATTTGAAACAGCCGCATTCACTTTAAATAGGGCACCATCTAAATCCGTTGAAACGACACCATATGGATTATGGTTTGGGAAGAAACCTAAATTGTCGTTCCTTAAAGTTTGGGGTTGCGAAGCCTATGTAAAGAAGTTACAGCCGGACAAGCTTGAACCCAAAGCGGAAAAATGCGTCTTCATAGGATACCCAAAGGAAACTATTGGGTATACCTTCTATCATAGATCCGAAGGTAAAATCTTCGTTGCCAAGAATGGATCCTTTCTAGAGAAGGAATTTCTCTCGAAAGAAGTGACTGGAAGGAAAGTAGAACTCGACGAGGTTGTCGAACCTTCTCTCGAACTTGCGAGTAGCGCAGCACCGGAAGAAGTTCCTGTGGTGCCTGCACCAATAAGAGAGGAAGCTAATGATGATGATCATGAAACTTCGGTTGAAGTTGCTACAGAGCCTCGCAGGTCAACGAGAACTCGTACCACTCCTGATTGGTATGATCCCGTTATGAGTGTCATGTTGGTGGACAACACCGATGACCCTGCGACATATGAGGAAGCGATGATGAGCCCAGATTCCAATAAATGGCAAGACGCCATGAAATCCGAGATTGGATCCATGTATGAAAACCAAGTATGGACTTTGGTGGACTTACCGGATGGCCGGAAGGATGTCGAGAACAAATGGATTTTCAAGAAGAAAACATATGCTGATGGTAATGTTACTGTCTATAAAGCTCGACTTGTCGCAAAAGGGTTTCGACAAATTCAAGGAGTTTACTACGATGATACTTTCTCACCAGTAGCGAAGCTAAAGTCTGTGAGGATTTTGTTAGCAATCGCTGCATATTATGATTATGAGATATGGCAGATGGATGTCAAAACAGCGTTCCTCAATGGAGACATTGATGAAGAGTTGTATATGATGCAACCCAAAGGTTTTGTCGATCCTAAAGATGCTAACAAGTTATGCAAACTTCAACGGTCCATATATGGATTGAAGCAAGCATCCCGAAGTTGGAATCAATGTTTTTATAAAGTAATCAAAAGTTTTGGTTTTATACAAACTTATGGAGAAGCTTGTATTTACAAGAAAGTGAGTGGGAGCTCTATAGAATTCTTAATACTATATGTAGATGACATATTATTGATTGGGAATGATGTAGACCTTCTTAATAGTGTCAAGGAATATTTGAATAATAGTTTTTCAATGAAAGATCTTGGCGAAGCAGCTTACATATTAGGCATAAAGATTTATAGAGATAGATCGAGACGCCTAATATCATTGTCACAAAGTACATATTTGGACAAAGTTCTAAAGAGGTTTGGAATGGAAGATAGCAAGAAAGGGTTCTTACCCATGTTGCCCAATACGACCTTGAGTAAAACTCAAAGTCTAGCAACGACAGAAGATAGAGAAAGGATGAGTAAGACTCCCTATGCCTCAGCCATAGGATCTCTAATGTATGCCATGCTATGTACTGGACCCGACATTGCATATGCTATTAGTTTGACTAGCAGATATCAAAGTGATCCAGGAGTGGATCATTGGACAGCGGTCAAAAACATCCTTAAGTACTTAAGAAGAACTAAGGATATGGTTCTTTCTTTTGGAGGTGATGAACAGCTCGTTGTTAATGGTTACACCGATGCTAGTTGGAACACCGATCCAGATGATTCTAAATCTCAATCTGGATACGTATTTACTTTGAATGGTGCAGCAGTTAGCTGGAGGAGTGAAAGCAAAGTGTTGTGGCGAGATCTTTAACTGAATCGGAATACATAGCTACTTAGGGGGCTTCACAAGAAGAGATATGGATGAAGGAGTTCATTACAGAGCTCGGTGTTGTTCCAAGTGCGCTGGACCCAATGTCTATCTATTGTGATAACATGGGCGCCATAGCCAATGCGCAAGAACCAAGGTCACACAAGAAGTTGAAGCACATCAAGATACGTTTTCACGCTATTCGAGAACATGTCCAAGATGGTGACATAAAGATTTGCAAAGTACACACAGATCTGAATGTGGCGGATCCGTTGACTAAACCTCTCCCGAGGGCAAAACATGACCAACACCAAACTGCCATGGGTGTTCGGTATATTACCATGTAATCTAGATTAGTTGACTCTAGTGCAAGTGGGAGACTGTTGGAGATATGCCCTAGAGGCAATAATAAATGTAGTTATTATTATATCTTTGTGTTTATGATAAATGTTTACATTCATGCTATAACAGTATTAACAAGGAAACATTAATACTTGTGTGATTTGTAAACTAAATTAGAGTCCCTAGTAAAGCCTCTTTATAATACTAGCTTGTTGGTTAATAAATGATTGTGGTTTCCCTATCATGAACATTGATATGTTATTAACAACAAGATCATATCGTTAGGAGAATGGTATGATGGACATACTCCTATAGATAAGCGTAGCATAAAGATCAAGTCATTTTAATAGTTCAATTGCTATATGCTTTCTGATACATAGTAACCTAATTCCTTCGACCATGAGATCATGCTTATCACCATCACCGGAAGGATGCTTCGATGACATCAAACACCACACCGTAACTGGGTGGCTATAAAGGTGGCATTGAGTGTTCAGAAATTATGGGTTGAGACACATGGATCAAGAGTGGGATTTGTCCATCCATATGACGGATATATATACTCTAGGCCCTCTCGGTGGAATATCATCCAATTGGCTTGCAAGCATGTGACTGGCTCACAAGGGATCACATATCACGGGAACGAGCAAAGAGTACTTATCAGTAACGAGGTTGAACTAGGTATGCAGAGATACCGATGATCAAAACCTCGGATAAGTAAACTATCGTGAGACAAAGGGAAATTGGTATCGTATGTAAGTGGTTCATTCGATCGCAAAGTAATCGTAGAAATATGTGGGAACCATATGAATTTCCAGATTCCTCTATTGGTTATTGTTCGGAGAAGTGTCTCGATCATGTCCGCATAATTCACGAACCGTAGGGAGACACACTTAAGGATTCAATGTTGTTGAGTAGTTATGAAATGATGAGTAAGAGACCAAATGTTGTTCGGAGTCTCGGATGGGATCCGGGATATCACGAGGAGATCCGGAATGGTCCGGAGAATAAGATTCATATAAGGAAAGTCTTGTTTCGGGGTTGGAGAATGATTCCGGTGTTTTCATCGGGAATGTTCTAGAAGGGTTTGGAAGGTCCGGCACTCCGGAGGGGAAGGGTACATGAATGTGTCATAACAAGTTGGAATGGTTGCATCATGTACTAGGTGTCGTCGCTGAGCAAAATAAAGGGATAAATCAAATCCTAGTTTGAAAAAGTCAAACGCCAATTTGAGAAGTCAAACGACAAGTTTGCTTGGTGGAGAGAGAGTAGGAAACCTACTTGGGGAGGAGTTCCTCTCCCTCCACCCACCGGCCTTGGAGGCCGAGTTGGGCGAGGACTCTCCTCCCCTGGCCGGCGCCCTCCCACCTATAAAAGGAGGGGCAGGGCTGCCCCTCTAGATCTACACCTTGCCCCACTAAAACCCTAGCCCTAGCCGTCGGCCCCTCTTGCAGCCGCCGCCGCCCTAGGGCAAACCCTAGCCGCCGACTTGGGGCTCTCCCCTTGCCCTAGCCACCGGCCTAGCCCTCTCTCCTTAGTGCCTCTAAACCCTAGATCGCCAAGGCCTCTCTCATAGTCCACCATACTCGCTCCGGCTTGAGGCAAAGCCCTGCGAGATCTCCCTTCTACTTCCGGTACCACGCCGTTGTGCTGCCGGAATCGCGAGGAGAGTGCTACAACCTCCGCTGCCTGCTGGAACAAGGGAGAGGAAGGTCTTCATTGAGTACCGAACGTGTGACCGACTGCGGGAGCGCTGCCGGAACGTAGCGCCGGAAGGATCATCTACACGATCTTGAGATCGGCAAGAGTACGACTACATCACCCACGAGAATCCGCTCTCGTTAAACACTTTGGAATCTTCGAGGGTGAGTTATTCTATCGACTCGTTGCTACAATCTAGTAGATAGATCTTGGCTTGTTTGTTTGTATGCGGTAGAAAAATTTTGTTTTCCATGCTACGAACCCCTACAGTTAGAGGGGGCGACATCATAGGAGGAGTTCACAATCTTAACTTACAGGGTGAAAAGCCAAGGTTTGGTCTTCATTGGTTATGTCTGGCAATGGTTTTGTAAAAGGCATTTTTTGCGAGCGAGGACTTTCTTCACGATGAAAACCTAAGATCTTTGATTGGGCGATGACATTGCTTGTGCACTGTTTTTTTCTTGGAGGCGACACTTTTGGAGGGGTTGGATATCTGGTTTTGTTTTGGTGGTGATAGTGTCACTGCTGCTAAGGATCTGATTACTGTAGCGGGATTTTTTTTGGTAATTCTTCTTTCTTTTTTCGGTTGTGTGCATCCATATTGCCAATAGGTATGCATTGTTGCAGAGATTGGATGTAATTAGTATATGTGTGATATTAATATATGCTTATTTCCAAAAAAAAAATCAATTTCTTAGTGCATTATCTGTGTCTTGACTAACCATTGATATGATGTTAGTGCTGAGTGATGCTGTAATGGTTCGTCGTGACATCAATATACTCCTCCCGATTCATATTACTTATCGCTAAAGTGGATATATATAAACACTTTTAGTGCTAGATACATCCAATTCAGCGACAATTAATATGGTTTGGATGAAGTATTATTTTTACAAAAAAGAGAGCATGCAACAATCCACCGTGCACATACAACCTCAAATTGTATCCGACGGTGAAAACCATGTGGCTCCATATAAACTTAAAATTGGGACGTCCGGTACTTAGACTTTCATGTATAGCTAAATATATTTGCCGGTGAACTATGCAAATCTCAATTGTTTTGGCGAAGTAGATACAAATATGCGAACAATTCGTGGATGAGAAAAGTCTATGTAACTCGTTAGATCTCCGCGCCGCTTTCCTTGGAAAAACAGGTACTAGCTGGGGCAATGAAAGGACCCGAAAGCTTGCAGCATATATAACCAGCAGGCTTCCCTTCAGTTCAGATCTACACATCTTACTAAAAGTAACACCGCGCAAAGCATCAGCAACTCTCCAGAATACAATATGGTTTTTCCACCTCATCTTAGACACATAAGATCTCTATACCAGCTAATCGCGAACAACTTCCTCATTACAATCACTCTGCCGCTTATAGCCACCATCCTACTCAAGTCCACATGGTTCGACGATGATAAGATTCTTGTCTGGCTCCGTGCTCTACGTCCAGTCCATCTCTTCGTTCTTGCCTTCCTAACAGTTAGCACTATCACCTATTACGTGTTTCACCGTCCTCGTGCTGTATACCTTGTCAATTATGCTTGCTTTCGACCTGATTCAAGTTGGCGTGTCTCCACAGCCAGAACCATTGAGCACGCTCGCCTCATAAAGTTTTCAGATAAGAGCAATTTCCACTTCGTGAAGCGCGTGCTCGACCGATCTGGCCTCGGAAATGAGACTTATGCCCCCCATTCTTTTCAATATATTGACCCACTCCATGGTTTAGGAGAAACTTGTAGCGAGGCGGAGTTGGTCATCTTCACGACCATTGATGACCTAATCACGAATAATGGCATCAATACTAATGCGATCGGCATACTCATTGTGAACTGCAGCCTCTTCAACCCAACTCCATCGCTTTCTGACATGATCATGAGAAGATACAATCTTCGGGGTGACATCCGCAACATGCAACCTCTCTGGGATGGGCTGTGGCGCAGGCCTGATTGCACTGGGTCTAGCTAGGGACCTCTTGCAGACCGCTACTTCCTGTTCACATGCGTTGCTTGTATCCACAGAGATCTTGACCGGCGTACAATACAAGGGTAAGAAGCGTGCAATGCAGCTGACAAATGTATTATTCCGAACAGGTTGCGCCGCCGTGCTCCTATCCACCTCCAAGGCTATGGCTCGTTTTGAACTCTCGCACGTCGTGCGGAAATCAACAAGTGCCCAGGACAACGCCTACCGATGTGTTTTCCAAGAGGAAGATGATGAGGGGAATTTAGGGATCAATTTATCGAAGGACCTTTTGGATAACGCTGGCAAGGCTCTCAAGGATAACATTACCACCTTGGGAGCAAATGTTCTCCCTTTCTCAGAGAAGTTGAAATTTCTTCTTTCATTCACTCTCCGGAAAGTACACAATGCATGGATGCCCCTATATGTCCCTGACTTTCGCACTGCCTTCGAGCATTTCTGTATCCACGCTGGTGGGCGCGCGGTGATCGATGGAGTGCAACACAGCCTCGATCTGTCAGATGAGAATGCTGAGCCATCGCGGATGACGTTACACCGGTTTGGGAACACGTCAAGTAGCTCTGTATGGTATGAGCTAGCGTATATCGATGCCAAGGGTCAGGTTAAGAAAGGGGAAAGAGTTTGGATGATTGGGTTTGGTGCGGGGTACGAGTGTATAAGTGCTGCATGGAAGTGCATCCAACCAACTCAGCGCATCGACATGGCATGGGTAGACTGCATCGACCGGTACCCATTAAATCCAAGAACGGGTGACAAAATAAGAGTAAAAAATAGTCATTGTTGAAAAATGATGCCACGCAGCATTTGGATGTATGAAAAAACTAGTGACATGCGCTGTTGACAAGGATTATATAGCATGCATATTATCTCTCTCACGATTTTGTATTACATCTTACATGAATATTTTACTGTATGAATATCTTTCGTATGTATCATTTTCGTTAGTTACAACTCCACGTGCAACTAGAAAATTCTTAACTATTGCAACTGAAAAATCCCATCTATACACTATGAAAAAATTGTTCCCTGCCGTCGTCCTCGTCCTTTGCCGTGTGCCAAAACTCCCGAAACACGGCAAAGATTATCTCTGCCGTGTGTATAACTAGAAGCACACGGCAAAGAAAATGTTTACGGCAGACTACATAAAAAGAACACGGCAAAGAATTAAACATGGCAATGGACAAACTAAGGCACAAGGCAAAAAAATAGACACGACAAAAGCACTGAGGACACACGGTAAAGCTTTATTCACAGCAAATAAGTGGGCCCCACGGCCTCGCAGGGGCACCCGCCGGCAGGGGCGGACGGCAGAATCTTTGCCGTGTAACCTCGCCGTTAGGTACACGGCAAAGGTGAGCTTTGCCGTGTGTATTCTCCTTTACACACGACAAAGAACTGTTTTCCCCTTTTTCTTTTATTTAGTTAACAAGTTTTTTTTTACATATATATTAGGTGATGTTATTTCATAGGATCATAAGCACACACATATGAATAGGTTGTTGTGGTCTTGATCACTACATCCACCCCCCTTATACGATTAGGTTTCACCAGAACGGGGAGTTTCCCCCTAATACAAGTCCAGAACCTTCGCTTCTAGGTTTAGAGCGCATGCATGCGATGGGGGGGGACACATGCAAGCACCCGGAGACTAGTAGTTTTTGTATGTTTCAACATAGCTCCACACTTTCATGCATGTGCTAGGGCCGCATGCAGGTCCTTGAGGTAGTTAAAATTGAGAACAATCCAAAGGATGTCAAACAACAAATTTCAGACTTTGTCGTGAAATCCTCTCATCTTGGTCTCTTGATTGACCCAAAGAGTGACCTTTCTATTTCAAAATTAGTCCAATAACTTGCTTTGTTTTGTTGGTCAGCAGCTCTACCGTGAGGGGAAATTCTACTCTTGCCGATTGGTTGAGGATTGTTTGTCACATTTTGTGACTAGGCACCCACCTAATGGAAATGAAGTTCAGCATCCTCCATAAGCTTATGGTCTCAATCCTTATGAAGAGCTGGTACATGCTATATCTACAAGAGAAACTATCGTCCGCTCCTCAAGAGGGTTGACATAACCAGGAACTCTGTTCAAGAGTCTAATGGCCATCCTGCGAGATATAGTTATATGCTATGATGGAATTGTATAATTCAATCTTTGCAATTTAAGTATAGATAAGATGATCTCACAGATTTTCCAAGTGCTATAGCTTTCTCCGTACGAGGGTAGCCCGGTGTACTTCTCTTTCTGTTTTGGTTTGTTTAGGACATATGTACATGGAAAGCAAAGGTTGGGTCAACTTTGCCATAAAATAGGCTCTGGTTGCCCCGCGGCGGGAGTTTCCATGTATATATCTAGGATTTTACTAAGTGTTAACGCATGTCTACAAAGGGGGTCATGCTTGAGACTTAAACATGACACCTACCAACTGTGCACGACACTCACACACATATGCTAGGGACACATGCAAGTTTTCATCTGATTCCGACGCTCTCGTGGTCTTCCTCCGGCGAAACCCTGATCTGCGGGCCTCGAATCATCTACCCCCTAGACATTCTTCTGATGGGGGTAGCCCGTCATAGCCCTCTATTTTTTTGTGGTGTTTAGGTCATAGGATGATGTAAAACCATGTTGGTTCACAAGGTGGGGCAGTATCCTACCCGATTTCACCAGAACAGGGAGTTTCCCCCTTATAAAAGTCCAGAACCTTCACTTTTAGGTTTAGAGCGCATGCATGTGAGGGGGGACACATGCAAGCACCCAGAGACTAGTAGGTTTTGTATGTTTCAACATAGCACCACACTTTCAAGCATGTTCTAGGGCCACATGCATGCAGGTCCTTGAGGTATTCCGATGCCTCGGAGCACGGTTTGCTGCGGAACCCTGATCTGCGGGCCTCGGATCATCTACCCCCTAGACATTCTTCCGATTGGGTAGCCCGACGTAGCTCTCTCTTGTTTTGTGTTTGTTTAGGTCATAGGATGATGTGAAACCATGTTGGTTCACAAGGTGGGGCACTATCCTACCCGGTTTCACCAGAACGGGGAGTTTCCCCCTTATAAAAGTACAGAACCTTAGCTTCTAGGTTTAGAGAGCATGCATGCGAGGCGGGACACATGCAATCACTCGAATACTAGTAGGTTTTGTATGTTTCAACATAGCACCACACTTTCAAGCATGTGCTAGGGCCACATGAATGCAGGTCCTTGAGGTATTCCGATGCCCTGGAGCGCGGTTTGCCGCGGAACCTTGATATGCGAGCCTCGGATCGTCTACCCCCCTAGAAATTCTTCTGATGGGGGTATCCCGGCATTCCTCTCTCTTGTTTTGTGTTTATTTAGGTCATAGGATGATGTTTAAACCATGTTGGTTCACAAGTTGGGGCACTATCCTACCCGGTTTCACCGACACGGGGAGTTTCCCCCTTATACAAGTCTAGAACCTTCACTTCTAGGTTAGAGCACATGCATGCGAGGGGGGACACATGCAAGCACTCGGCGACTAGTAGTTTTTGTATGTTTCAACATAGCACCACACTTTCATGAATGTGCTAGGGCCACATGCATGCAGGTCCTTGAGGTAGTCAAAATTGAGAACAATCTAAAGGATGTCAAACAACAAATTTTAGACTTTGTCATGAAATCCTCTCATCTTGGTCTTTTGATTGACCCAAAGAGTGACCTTTCTATTTCAAAAGTAGTCCAACATCTTGCTTGGTTTTGTTGGTGAGCGGCTCTACCGTGAGGGTAAATTCTAGTCTTGCCGATTGGTTGAGGATTATTTCTCAAATTTTGTGACTAGGCACCCACCTAATGGAAATTAAGTTTAGCATCCTCCATAAGCTTATGGTCTATTGCAAAGTTCATATTCCATGGTATCAATCCTTATGAAGAGCTGGTACATGCTATATCTACAAGAGAAACTATCGTCCGCAGCAGACAAGGTAAGCCATTTTTTCCAGTTTGTCATATTACTAGTATGATGTATTTAGTGGTAGTTCTAGTGTTGTAGTAAGTTATTAGTAAATTGTATTTAGTGATAGTTTTATTCTCATATATTACATTAGGGTAGTTTTAGTGGTCGATTTAGCAAAATGGACAGGTTACTAATATGTTGGATTTACTGGTAGTATTTTATAGTATGTTGTTTCATATATGCATGTGCATAGTTGTAATTTAGGAATTATATGTGTAAAATTTTGGCTTGTATTTTGGCATATATAAATACATGTGTATATTAGTAATTTTTCTTCATGCAGGATATGTGTCGAGTCTGAGGGTGGGGCTGTCAACAGCGTAGGTCATTTTGCGGGAGGGTCGCTGATCTTCTTCACCTCTCGATCACGCTTCGAGGGTAAACATCAGTTCTCCTACTACTAGGAAAACGACTATAGGTAATCCACACATCCGTGGTGCACATGCTAGTGGTTACCCACGGGTAAAATAGGCGTGGCGCACTGCCCACAGGTTCCCTACGGCTAACTGCGATAAGCGTGGCGCACATGGGGTGGTGCACCACGGCTATGTGTGGTCTAGGGCACATGTGGCCGCAGCACACATACCTGTAGCGTACTAGGTCAAGGTGCGCTACGGATGTGAAACTTAGCCGTAGCGCACCCTGACCTAGTGCGCTATGGGCATGTGTGCTGCAGCAGCTGCTCAACTTAGCCGTAGGGCACTATGTCCTAGTGCCCTACGACTAAGTGGCCTGCACCAACTCCACCCCCCCTGGGATCGCCTTTTTAGGCTTTGCAAAAAATAAAATAAAATGATAAACACTTCAAAAAAATAAAATCATTTCATATGTAGATAGGTAATGTGGTATAGTTTATAGGAAAATTAACAAACAATAATTTCGACTTTTTCTGCAAAAAAAAGTCATGCCACGGTAAATGGCCGTAACTTTTGTTGGAGATATGCCCTAGAGGCAATAATAAATGTTGTTATTATTATATCTTTGTGTTTATGATAAATATTTACATTCATGCTATAATAGTATTAACAAGGAAACATTAATACTTGTGTGATTTGTAAACTAAAATAGAGTCCCTAGTAAAGCCTCTTTATAATACTAGCTTGTTGGTTAATAAATGATTGTGGTTTCCCTATCATGAACATTGAGATGTTATTAACAACAAGATCATATCGTTAGGAGAATGATATGCTGGACATACTCCTATAGATAAGCGTAGCATAAAGATCAAGTCATTTTAATAGTTCAAATTGTTATATGCTTTCTGAGACATAGTAACCTAATTCCTTCGACCATGAGATCATGCATATCACCTTTACCGGATGGATGCTTTGATGACATCAAACACCACACTGTAACTGGGTGTCTATAAAGGTGGCATTGAGTGTTCGGAAAGTATTGGTTGAGACACATGGATCAAGAGTGGGATTTGTCCATCCATATGACGGATAGATATACTCTGGGCCCTCTCGGTGAAATGTCATCCAATTAGCTTGCAAGCATGTGACTGGCTCACAAGGGATCACATATCACGGGAATGAGAAAAGAGTACTTATCAGTAACGAGGTTGAACTAGGTATGCAGAGATACCGACGATCATAACCTCGGATAAGTAAACTATCGTGAGACAAAGGGAAATTGGTATCGTATGTAAGTGGTTCATTCGATCGCAAAGTAATCGTAGAAATATGTGGGAGCCATATGAATTTCCAGATTCCTCTATTGGTTATTGTTCGGAGAAGTGTCTCGATCATTTCCGCATAATTCACGAACCGTAGGGAGACACACTTAAGGATTCGACATTGTTTGAGTAGTTATGGAATGATGAGTAAGAGACCGAATGTTGTTCGGAGTCTCAGATGGGATCCGGGATATCACGAGAAGATCCAGAATGGTCCGGGGAATAAGATTCATATAAGGAAAGTCCTATTTCGGGGTTGGAGAATGGTTCCGGTGTTTTCATCGGGAATGTTCTAGAAGGTTTCGGAATGTCCGGCACTCCGAAGGGGAAGGGTACATGAATGTGTCATACCAAGTTGGAATGATTGCATCATGTACTAGGTGTCATCGCTGAACAAAATAAAGGGTTTAATCAAATCCTAGTTTGAAAAGTCAAACGACTATTTTGGGAAGTGGAGGGGAGCTGGAAACCGAGTTGGGGAGGAGTTCCTCCCCTCCACCGCCGGCCCCCTTGGGAAACCGAGTTGGGGAGGGACTCCCCTCCCCTGGCGCGACCCCTCCACCTATATAAGGAGGGGCAGGGTTGCCCCTCCCAGCACCCAACACCACCACCCCGCAAACCCTAGCCCTAGCCGCCGGCTCCTCCTGCAGCCGCCGCCGCCCTAGGGCAAGCCGCCGCCGCCTAGCTAACCCTAGCCGCCGGCCAAGCCTCCTCCTCGGTGCGTCTAAACCCTAGATCGCCGGGGATCTCTCTCATAGTCCACCATACTCGCTCCGGCTTAAGGCGAAGCCCTGCGAGATCTCCCCTCTACTTCCGGTACCACATCGTTGTGCTGCCGGAACCGTGAGGAGAGTGCTACAACCTCCGCTGCCTGCTGGAACAAGGGAGAGGAAGGTCTTCGTCGAGTACCGAACGTGTGACCGACTGCGGGAGCGCTGCCGGAACGCAACGCTGGAAGGATCGTCTACACGATCTTGAGATCGGGAAGAGTACGACTACATCACCCACGAGAATCCGCTCTCGTTAAACACTTTGGAGTCTTCGAGGGTGAGTTATTCCATCGACTCGTTGCTACAATCTAGTACATAGATCTTGGCTTGTTTGTTTGTATGCGATAGAAATTTTTTGTTTTCCATGCTACGAATCCCTACAGTGGTATCAAAGCCGTGTCTATATGTAGATCTGCTGCACGAGTAGAACACAATGGTCATTGTGGGTGTTGATGCTTTTATTATCGATTGCTTCTTGTGTACTTTGCATCTTGCGGGATGTTGGTATGAAGCGGCCAGGGCTAACCTTACATGACATCGTTCATGAGACTTGATCCACGCTTGACATGCATCTTGTATTGCATAAGTGGCTTTGCGGGTGCCTGTTTCTCCCAGCATAGTTAAGATTCAGTTTACAACGGGTGGTTGACAATACTAGTATCAATGTTGTGGTTCTTATTCGTAAGTTAGAACGACACTTATAGAAAGCCCCAAACCACGTAAAACATGCAAAGAAAGTAGAGGCATCTAACTTTGTTTTGCAGGGGTGTGCAGTGATGTGATATGGCCATGATTGTGATTATATTTGATGTATGCAATGTTCCTTATTGTAAGTTGGCAACCGGCAGGAGCCATATGGTTGTCTTTAATTTTGTTAAGACCCGTGTGTCTATTCAAAGTAGTTGTAATAGTTCAAGCCGGTGGACGACAACCATGAAGAAGCGTCATTGACCTTGATGCAATGCCGGTGATGATGGAGATCATGTTCGTGCTTGAAGATGAAGATCGGAAGCACAAAGAAGAATGGCCATATCATATCACATATTATGAATTGCATGTGATGTTAATCCTTTATGCATCTTGTATTGCTTAGTTAACGACGGTAGCATTATAAGATGATCCCTCATGCACATGAATTTCAAGTTCTAAAGTGTTCACCCTTAGTAAGCACCGTTGCTAAAGCTTGTTGTTTCGAAGCACCACGTGATGATCGGGTGTGTTAGATTCCGCAAGTGTATACAATGTGAGCAAGCCAGATTTGCTCATGCAGAAGCTAAGGTTTGATCTTGACGAGCCTAGCATGTACAGACATGGTCTCGGAACACGGATCACCGAAAGGTAAAGCATGAATCATATAGTAGATATGATGAACATGTCGATTGTTCGCCATTGAAACTATATCAACTCTCGTGATGATCGGTGTTGATGTGGTGGATTTGGTTCGTGTGATCACTAAAACAATGTGAGGGATATTGTTTTGAGTGGGAGTTCACCTAGATTAATTTAACTATTAATTAGAACTCAATTTGTCATAAACTTAGTCTAAATTATTGCAAATATGTTGTAGATCAATGGCGGCCCCTACCATCAATTTTAATGCGTTCCTAGAGAAAGAAAAGTTGAAAACAATGGAAGCAACTTCGCGGATTGGTTCCGCAATTTGAGGATTGTCCTCACAGCTGGTAATTTGACCTATGTGCTGGATGCACCGCTGGGTGACCCACCTGCAGCTACTGCTACCGACGAAGTAAAGAATGTTTACCTCGCTCGGAAGACTCAGTACTCCACAGTTCAGTGTGCTATCTTGTATGGTTTAGAATCGGAGCTTCAGAAAAGGTTTGAGAATTCAGACCCACATGATATTGTTCGTGATCTCAAATTGATCTTTGAGACTCACGCGGCAATTGAGAGCTATGAGGCTTCTGAAAAGTTCTTTAACTGCAAGATGGAAGAGGGCAGCTCCGTCAGTGAGCATGTGCTTAAGATGTCTGGGCACGCAAACAAACTTCAAAGCTTGGGTATAGTGATTCCTAATGCTTTGGGGATTTACCGTGTCCTCCAATCACTACCACCAAGTTACAAGAACTTTGTGATGAACTACAATATGCAAAACATGAACAAACAGTTGCCAGAACTCTTTGCCATGCTAAAATCTGCAGAAGTGGAGATCAAGAAAGAGCACCAAGTGTTGATGGTCAATAAGACCACCAAATTCAAGAAAGGCAAGTCTAAGCAAAAGGGACACTTCAAGAAGGGTGGTAAGAAAGTTACCGCGCCGACGAAGAAGACCAAGGCTGGACCTAAGCCTGATACTGAGTGCTTTTACTGCAAGGGAGAAGGTCACTGGAAGCGGAATTGCCTAAAGTACTTGGCGGATTTGAAGAACGGCAACATCAAGAAGAAAGGTATATCCGATATACATGTTATTGATGTGTATCTCACTAGTACTCGTAGTAGTGCCTGAGTATTTGATACTGGTTCGGTTGCTCATATTTGTAACTCGAAACAGGTGCTGCAGAATAAACGGAAGCTAGCGAAGAACAAGGTGACGATGCACGTAGGAAATGGATCAAAGGTTGATGTGATCGCAGTCGGCACGCTACCTCTTCATCTACCATCGGGATTAGTTTTGTACTTAAATAATTGTTATTTGGTGTCTGCGTTAAGCATGAACATTATATCGGGATTTTGTTTATTGCGAGAAGGTTACTTGTTTAAGTCCGATAATAATGGTTGTTCGATTTATATGAGTAATATGTTTTATGCACATGCACCTTTGATAGATGGTCTATTCTTATTTAATCTCGATAGTGGAAATACACATATTAATAACATTGAAGCTAAACGTTTGAAATTGAGCGATAACTCGACCTATATGTTGCACTATCGTCTAGGTCACATTGGAGTGAAGCGTATGAAGAAACTCCATTCCGATGGACTTCTTGAATCACTTGATTTCGAATCACTTGAAAGATGCGAAGCATGCCTGATGGGTAAAATGACTAAGACTCCATTTTCTGGTATGATGGAGCGAGCTACGGACTTATTGGAAATCATACATACTGATGTGTGTGGTTCGATGAGTGTAGCATCGCGCGGTGGTTATCGTTATGTTCTCACCTTCACGGATGACTTGAGTAGATATGGGTATATCTATTTCATGAAACATAAGTCTGAAACTTTTGAGAAGTTTAAGGAATTTCAAAGTGAGGTGGTGAATCAACGTAACAAGAAGATTAAATTTCTACGTTCTGATCGTGGAGGTGAATATCTAAGTTACGAGTTTGGCGAGCATTTGAAGAAATGCGGAATACTTTCACAATTGACACCGCCGGGAACACCACAGCATAATGGTGTGTCCGAACATCGTAATCGAACTCTCTTAGATATGGTTCGTTCTATGATGTCACTTACAGATTTACCGCTATCATTTTGGGGTTATGCATTTGAAACAACCGCATTCACTTTAAATAGGGCACCATCTAAATCCGTTGAAACGACACCATATGGATTATGGTTTGGGAAGAAACCTAAATTGTCGTTCCTTAAAGTTTGGGATTGCGAAGCCTATGTAAAGAAGTTACAGCCAGACAAGCTTGAACCCAAATCGGAAAAATGCGTCTTCATAGGATACCCAAAGGAAACTATTGGGTATACCTTCTATCATAGATCCGAAGGTAAAATCTTCGTTTCCAAGAATGGATCCTTTCTAGAGAAGGAATTTCTCTCGAAAGAAGTGACTGGAAGGAAAGTAGAACTCGACGAGGTTGTCGAACCTTCTCTCGAATTTGCGAGTAGCGCAGCACCGGAAGAAGTTCCTGTGGTGCCTGCACCAATAAGAGAGGAAGCTAATGATGATGATCATGAAACTTCGGTTGAAGTTGCTACAGAGCCACGCAGGTCAACGAGAACTCGTACCACTCCTGATTGGTATGATCCCGTTATGAGTGTCATGTTGGTGGACAACACCGATGACCCTGCGACATATGAGGAAGCGATGATGAGCCCAGATTCCAATAAATGGCAAGACGCCATGAAATCCGAGATTGGATCCATGTATGAAAACCAAGTATGGACTTTGGTGGACTTACCGGATGGCCGGAAGGATGTCGAGAACAAATGGATTTTCAAGAAGAAAACATATGCTGATGGTAATTTTACTGTCTATAAAGCTCGACTTGTCGCAAAAGGGTTTCGACAAATTCAAGGAGTTTACTACGATGATACTTTCTCACCAGTAGCGAAGCTAAAGTCTGTGAGGATTTTGTTAGCAATCGCTGCATATTATGATTATGAGATATGGCAGATGGATGTCAAGACAGCGTTCCTCAATGGTGACATTGATGAAGAGTTGTATATGATGTAACCCAAAGGTTTTGTCGATCCTAAAGATGCTAACAAGGTATGAAAACTTCAACGGTCCATCTATGGATTGAAGCAAGCATCCCGAAGTTGGAATCAACGTTTTGATAAGGTGATCAAAAGTTTTGGTTTTATACAAACTTATGGAGAAGCTTGTATTTACAAGAAAGTGAGTGGGAGTTCTGTAGCATTCTTAATACTATATGTGGATGACATATTGTTGATTGGGAATGATGTAGACCTTCTTAATAGTGTCAAGGAATATTTGAATAATAGTTTTTCAATGAAGGATCTTGGCGAAGCAGCTTACATATTGGGCATAAAGATTTATAGAGATAGATCGAGACCCCTAATATCATTGTCGCAAAGTACATATTTGGACAAAGTTCTAAAGATGTTTGGAATGGAAGATAGCAAGAAAGGGTTCTTGCCCATGTTGCCCAATACGACCTTGAGTAAAACTCAAAGTCCGACAATGACAGAAGATAGAGAAAGGATGAGTAAGACTCCCTATGCCTCAGCCATAGGATCTCTAATGTATGCCATGCTATGTACTAGACTCGACATTGCATATGCTGTTAGTTTAACTAGCAGCTATCAAAGTGATCCAGGAGTGGATCATTGGACAGCGGTCAAAAACATCCTTAAGTACTTGAGAAGAACTAAGGATATGGTTCTTTCTTATGGAGGTGATGAACAGCTCGTTGTTAATGGTTACACCGATGCTAGTTGGAACACCGATCCGGATGATTCTAAATCACAATATGGATACGTATTTACTTTGAATGGTGCAACAGTTAGCTGGAGGAGTGCAAAGCAAAGCGTTGTGGCGAGATCTTCAACTGAATCGGAATACATGGCTGCTTCGGAGGCTTCACAAGAAGCGATATGGATGAAAGAGTTCATTATAGAGCTGGGTGTGGTTCCTAGTGCGCTGGACCCAATGTCTATCTACTGTGATAACATGGGCGCCATAGCCAATGCGCAAGAACCAAGGTCACACAAGCAGCTGAAGCACATCAAGCTACGTTTTCACGTTATTCGAGAACATGTCCAAGATGGGGACATAAAGATTTGCAAAGTACACACATATCTGAATGTGGCGGACCCGTTGACTAAACCTCTCCCGAGGGCAAAACATGACTAGCACCAAACTGCCATGGGTGTTCGGTATATTACCATGTAATCTAGATTAGATGACTCTAGTGCAAGTGGGAGACTGTTGGAGATATGCCCTAGAGGCAATAATAAATGTAGTTATTATTATATCTTTCTGTTTATGATAAATGTTTACATTCATGCTATAATAGTATTAACAAGGAAACATTAATACTTGTGTGATTTGTAAACTAAAATAGAGTCCCTAGTAAAGCCTCTTTATAATACTAGCTTGTTGGTTAATAAATGATTGTGGTTTCCCTATCATGAACATTGAGATGTTATTAACAACAAGATCATATCGTTAGGAGAATGATATGGTGGACATACTTCTATAGATAAGCGTAGCATAAAGATCAAGTCATTTTAATAGTTCAAATTGCTATATGCTTTCTGATACATAGTAACCTAATTCCTTCGACCATGAGATCATGCATATCACCTTTACCGGATGGATGCTTTGATGACATCAAACACCACACCGTAACTGGGTGGCTATAAAGGTGGCATTGAGTGTTCGGAAAGTATTGGTTGACACACATGGATCAAGAGTGGGATTTGTCCATCCATATGACGGATAGATATACTCTGGGCCCTCTCGGTGAAATGTCATCCAATTAGCTTGCAAGCATGTGACTGGCTCACAAGGGATCACATATCACGGGAACGAGAAAAGAGTACTTATCAGTAACGAGGTTGAACTAGGTATGCAGAGATACAGACGATCATAACCTCGGATAAGTAAACTACCGTGAGACAAAGGGAAATTGGTATCGTATGTAAGTGGTTCATTCGATCGCAAAGTAATCGTAGAAATATGTGGGAGCCATATGAATTTTCAGATTCCTCTATTGGTTATTGTTCGGAGAAGTGTCTCGATCATGTCCGCATAATTCACGAACCGTAGGGAGACACACTTAAGGATTCGACGTTGTTTGAGTAGTTATAGAATGATGAGTAAGAGACCGAATGTTGTTCGGAGTCTCGGATGGGATCCGGGATATCACGAGAAGATCCGGAATGGTTCGGGGAATAAGATTCATATAAGGAAAGTCCTATTTCAGGGTTGGAGAATGGTTCCGGTGTTTTCATCGGGAATGTTCTAGAAGGTTCCGGAATGTCCGGCACTCCGAAGGGGAAGGGTACATGAATGTGTCATACCAAGTTGGAATTATTGCATCATGTACTAGGTGTCATCGCTGAACAAAATAAAGGGTTTAATCAAATCCTAGTTTGAAAAGTCAAACGCCAATTTGAAAAGTCAAACGGCTATTTTGGGAAGTGGAGGGAAGGTGGAAACCGAGTTGGGGAGGAGTTCCTCCCCTCCACCGCCGGCCCCCTTGGGAAACCGAGTTGGGGAGGGACTCCACTCCCCTGGCGCGGCCCCTCCACCTATATAAGGAGGGGCAGGGCTGCCCCTCCCAGCACCCAACACCACCACCCCGCAAACCCTAGCCCTAGCCGCCGGCTCCTCCTGCAGCCGCCGCCGCCCTAGGGCAAGACGCCGCCGCCTAGCTAACCCTAGCCGCCGGCCAAGCCTCCTCCTCGGTGCTTCTAAACCCTAGATTGCCGGGGATCTCTCTCATAGTCCACCATACTCGCTCCGGCTTAAGGCGAAGCCCTGCGAGATCTCCCCTCTACTTCCAGTACCACGTCGTTGTGCTGCCGGAATCGTGAGGAGAGTGCTACAACCTCCGCTGGCTGCTGGAACAAGGGAGAGGAAGGTCTTCGTCTAGTACCGAACGTGTGACCGACTGCGGGAGCGCTGCCGGAACGCAGCGCCGGAAGGATCGTCTACGCGATCTTGAGATCGGGAAGAGTACGACTACATCACCCACGAGAATCCGCTCTTGTTAAACACTTTGGAATCTTCGAGGGTGAGTTATTCCATCGACTCGTTGCTACAAGCTAGTAGATAAATCTTGGCTTGTTTGTTTGTATGCGATAGAAATTTTTTGTTTTCCTTGCTACGAATCCCTACAACTTTTGCATACGATGTCGAAAAAATCGTATAATATACCAAAATGACGAGAACGAGATTCCGCATCCGCTCTCAAGCACCTCCGGTCGTTTAGCGATTATTTAGATTTTGTAAAATTCGAAAAGAGTAAAAAGTTACGGTCAAAAGACCGTTTTTTTCTTGCAGAAAAACAAATAGAGGGAAACTTACCCGTAGCGCAACACCACGTAGTGCGCTACGAAAGTTGGGCGGGATTCAAAATTTGAATCCCCACCCCGCCCACCTACCCATATTCCCTCCCTCTTCTCCTTTTCATTATCCTCCCTCCTTTTCCTTCTCTCTTCTCCTCCTCCTTTTCCTTCTCTCTTCTCCCCTCCTCCTTTTCCTTCTCCTCCTTCCCTTGCACCGACAACAGCGACGGTGGCCTTCTCTTCCTCCGTGCTCCGGCATCCTCCTCTCCTTGTAGTGATGATGGCGACAGCGACCTTCTCCTCCTCCTTGCAGTCACGACGGCGACGACCTCCTTCTCCTTGCAGCCTCCTCCTCCTTGCAGTCACGACGAGCGGCGACGATCGCCGACGACCGCCGACGACCTCCTTCTCCTTGCGGCGACCTCCTCCCTTCTCCAGCCACACCTCCTTCTCCCTCTCTTCCTCGATGCCGGTGAGGAGTAGCACGACCACGGCCTCCCGCACCTCCCTGCGGTGGTAGGTCGTGGCCACGGCCACCATGCTCCAGCGAGGCGACACGACGGCGGCGATGTGGACCCGATTGCTTTTGCAATTCAAAACGAGGTTGTTTTTTTGCATTTTTTTGTTTTTTGAAAAAAAAATCCGTGGCGCACCTGTACCCCTACCCGTAGCGCACTACCAGGTGCGCCACGCCTATTCCCATATAACCGTAGCGCACCAGGGTAGTGCGCTACGGGAACTTTTTAGCCGCAGCGTACGCTTAGTGGCGCACCACCAGTGCGCCACAGATGGACTTTTTAGGTGCGCCACGAGCAGCCCTTTTCCTAGTAGTGGATCCTATCTTGTACCTAGGGTTATTTTCGTATCTAGATCACCAAGTCTGTCGCGTTACCGAGGAGTCTCTTCCCGGTCGTAAGGGTTACGCGGATAAATATGCATTAGTGGTCTTGCATATTATGAATCGTAACTCTTACGACATTTATCAGGACAGCAGGCGGATGCGTAGTTGGGTATGTTTTTCTTGTTCTACTCCGGTCCGAGATAGGATTTCGGCAGCGTCTCCCCATTGTTCTCCAGATGCACATCCCTCTTGGATTTTTGCCGAGACGTGTATCGGGAGAACAGCGGGGAGGTGCTGCCGAAATTCTGTCTCGGATCGGGGTAGAGCAGGGAGAACATACTCAATCTACGGATCCGGCGGTTGATAGGACCCTCTTTACCTATTAGAGAGATGGGTGGATATATGTATGGCGTAAAATATATGTTTGCTAAAATTAACCGAACTAATACTGGATTTATTTATATGGCATGATTAATTGAAAGCATTGTATATGTCTGTTTTGGTATTGATTAGAGGATGGAGAATCGTGACTGAATGTATGATGGCTATGTCAGTATGTGGGACTTTACCTCAGAATGGCAAGAAAAGGCCGAGGACTTCGTGAACCGCGCATTTGCCGTCCCCAGTAGACCCAGAAGAATTTTCTACCCCTGTGCAAGATGCAAGAACCCAAATACACATTCGAAGGATGATGTGAATACTCACCTGGTCAATTATGGGTTCACACCATCCTACAAGACTTGGACATTCCATGGTGAAAAGTTAGCGAAACATGCTAGGAGGGAGTCACGGCAGAGTCAACAGCAGAGTCAGCCAAGGGGAGAATTTGATGTTGGTTTTGATAGGTGTAGAGACAACTTTGTGAATGCAAATGAGCCTGAAAGCCCTCATGTAGAGGTGGAGACAAGTGAGGAGCTGGAGGAAAACATGGCAAAGTACTACGAGACTTTGTTTTCCTCGTAGAGACCCCTTCATGCACATATAGATGTTACCCTACTGGATGCCATAGCTCGCCTTTTGTCCTTCAAGAGCCACAGAAACTTGACCAGAGAGGACTTTGATGATATGCTTTCCGTCGTTGGTAGCATTCTGCCAAAAGGGCACCTCTTGCCGGAGAACTTCTACTATTCGACCAAACTTCTCCGTGACCTTAAGATGTCATATGAGCCGATACACGCTTGTCCGAAGGGATGCATGTTATTCACAAAGAAGCATGCTCAGACAAATTATTGTATCCACTGCAAATCCTCTAGGTACTTTGAGGTTGATCCCAATGGTGATGGTCAGAAGAGGCAGACCGGGGTTGCCCAAAACATCCTCCAGTATCTTCCAATCATACCGAGGCTCCAGCGACTTCATGACCGAGGATACTGCCCAACAGATGCAGTGGGCATTAGAAGGGAACAGATACCTCGACAAGATGATACATTCGTCAGATGGTAGTGCATGGAATAACTTGATCAAGAAATATCCTAAGAAAGCCGGTGACAAGAGGAGCGTAGCAGTTGCCATATCAATCGATGGGTTCAATCCATATGGTATGTCAGCTTCAGTATACAGTTGTTAGCCAGTGTTTGTTATTCCCCTGAACCTCCCCCTAGCGTCTGCATGAGATCAGAGAACATGTTTGTCTCGATGATAATCCCAGGGCCGAAATACCCGGGTAAGAACATGAATGTGTATCTAGAACCGCTGGTGGATGACTAACTTCGTGGCTGGGAAGGTCGTAGGATCCGAACATTTGATGCTGCAAACAACAAGCACTTCTATATGTCTGTCTGATACCATACCTCCCTGCATGACATACCAGCACATGCGTTGTTCTGCGGCTGGTGTACACATGGGAAGTGGCCTTGCCCAGTGTGCATGCAAGCTCTGACTTTCTCCTGGCTGTCGAAGGGAGGCAAGTATTCCTGCTTTGATCAACATCGACAGTGTCTTGAGCCGAATCATCCATACAGGAGTGACAAAAAGAGGTTCAAGAAAGGCCTTGTTTTCCATGATCCAAAGCCACGTCTAAAGACTAGAAAGGAAATCAAGGCTGAGTTAGAAGCTCTCCAGCCAAACCCCGATGGGAATGGTTTCATGGGATATGGGGATATGCACCAGTGGACCCACATTATGTGCTTATGGAAGTTCCCTAACTTTGAGGATCTTGAGGTCCCACATAACATTGATGTAATGCACACCAAAAAGAATATCGATGAGGCCCTTCGGATCACCATAATGCAAACTGAGAAGACGAAAGATAACATCAAGGCTCGAGTTGATCAAGAAGCATTGCGCGATAGGCCAAAGTTGAACATGAAGCCACCCGGAGCCAAAGGCAAAAAAGGTGGTCTAAGCCAAAAGCTCCTTTCTGCCCAACAAAGTCCCAAAGAAGGGATATCTACAGTGGATCATGCAAAGTTTGTTTTTCCTGATGGGTATGCGGCCAACTGGATGAGGGGTGCGAACATGGAAACGTTGCGAGTACAAGGGCTCAAGAGTCATGACTACCACATATGTCTTGAGCAGATAATGTCGGTGATGATTCAAGGCTATGTCGATTAGGAGACTTGGCTAGTGCTGTCGAGGTTGAGCTTTTTCTTCCGCCAGATTTGTGCTAGGAAGTTAGACCGTAAAGTGGTTGAGAAGCTACATGAACAGGCACCCGAGTTGCTTTGCGATCTAGACATTCTCCTTTCGCCAGGGTTCTTCAATCCGATGCAACATATGATCTTGCATCTTGCGGATGAGGCTTTAAAGGGGGACCTGTGTGGGCCCATTGGTAGTTTCCGCCTGAGAGAGAAACAAAGAAGCTTCGTAAAAAAACAGGCAATAAATGCAAGATCGAGGCATCCATAGCTGAGGTAGTCCTTAACGAGGAGGTTGCAAACTTCACCACAAAGCACTATGATGCCAACATTCCCATAAAGCACCCTGAAGATGCCCAATCCTGAAGATGTACCCAATCTTAGCATCTTCATTGGGCTAGGTGGGAAATCAAGTGGAACAAAGAGGTTCGCAATGAAAAAACTTGAGCGGGAGTTGATCCACTCGTATGTCTTGAACACCATGGAAGAAGTGAAGATGTACATCGAGTAAGTGCTCACCATTTAGTTTTCCGCAAACATTCACTTCTTGTGCACATTGGTATAGACGATTCAAGAGTGCACATTGGTATAGATGATTCAAGAGTGCACATTGGAAGAATCCAAATAGGGAGCCTAACCCTCAAGAGGAGTAGGATCTTTTTGATAAGGGTGGTGGTTTTGGTTTCGTCAGCTGGTTCTGTGGTTTGGTACTATTCAAGCCAACTTCTTGTGATAAACTTCTTATTCTAAACTTCTCGTTCTAACTTGTAGGCAAGAACTTACAAAGAGATGCACCCCGAGCTAAGAAATATTGCTAGGGTCTTTAACCATTCAGTCGACACGTTCAATGCTTATGACGTGAATGGGTATCACTTCCATACCCATGAATACACAACTAGCCGGCCCAACCGGAAGACAACAAATAGCAGGGTCTTTTGTGAAGGCTCAGATGGCCTCCAGTACTATGGAAGAGTCGAGGATATATATGAGCTGAATTACAGTTTTGGCAAAGGGCTAAATCCCATTGTATTCAAATGCCATTGGTCTGACCCACATAAGGTGGAACGGGATCCTGAAATTGGACTGGTCGAAGTTAAGATAAGCTCCGTTTATACGGGAGATGATGTTTGCATTTTGTCTACTCAGGCCTTCCAAGTATTCTATCTTCCGTACACATGCCAAAACCCGACAAAACGTCTACAGGACTGGGATGTTGTGATGACGGTATTGACACGCAATAGGCCGCCCTTGCCAAACAAGGATGATTACCACTGCCTAGACCCCTCAGCAAATGATGGCGAGTTTTATTAGGAAGAAGGGCTCCCCGGGCAATTCACTATCGACTTGTCCGCCGATGGTGACATGGTCGTAGACGATGAGCAAGAAGAAGTTGAGGATGAAGACACTGCACAAGATGAAGCTGATGAGGTTCACAACCAACAAGATGTGAGTTTGCTCGAGGCGCTCCATGCAGGCCTTGACGTCAACGATCCATAGGGACCACCTCCAGGTTTCGTGGATGATTATTGGTGGCCGGAAAATGATAGCGATGACGAAACCTCTCGTCCAATTCATAATCCCGACTCAGGTTTCTGATCTATGTAGTAGTAATAATCTTTGTAGTAGTGTTTGCTATGTAATCCTGCCAGGCTATGTAATAAAATTTCTTTCCTTTTGTCTTTGTATTTGTAAGAACTCTATGCTATGTAATAAAATTTCTTTTCTTTCATCTTTGGAGAAACACAAGGAAGGCTTCATCTCGTAGCCCAAAGTCGAGAGAGGACAAGTATTTTCGAGATTCATATAGCACGGGGATGTGTCGGTGGAAGGCCCAGTAAAGGATTCTCGATCCACGACAACGATTCCTTTCTAGGAGTAGTTGCCATGGAGACCGAATCCTTTCCTTGGGTTTTCGCGTCTCATACCCATGCTATATGGATCATGGAAGTATTTATCTTCTTTCGTCTTTGCTGATACGAATATAGTGTGTGTTTAAAACTTGAGTATTATTGTACTGCTATGAATCTTGTGTCACTGATGTGTACTAATAAACTACTCTTTTCACTCTGTTTTGCAGGTGATTGAAATATGCCGGAGGGAAAGGGCGTTACAAGAAAGCTGAAAAGCTTGGCTAAACTTGAGACTGGTGGTTCGAAAGAGGCCAGGGGGAAACAACCTGCTAGTGCTAGTGCTCCACTGTGCACTTCACAGCGGCAGGGGCATGGGAGGCGCGCGAGGACTCCTAGCCCCCCTCCGGTATTCGAGGAGGACGAGCAGGAGCAGGAGCAGGAGGAGGAGGATGAGGACGAGGAGCCAGTTTGTTAGGAGGATGAGGGTACGCACTCGGATTCTGATGATGAGGAGGACGAGGAGGAGCAGGAGCAGCAGCAGGAGGAGGATGAGAGGTTGGGGTCTTTACCCTACAAGCTTGACACGTCCTTGAGGTGGCCCTCTCCGGAGGATGAGACGCCATACCTTGAGGAGTACTCGGCCATGAACCTGAGCCTGAAGCCACAGGCCAGGGCTCCATATCGGCGTGGGGTTTCGAGACTCCCCGAGCTACCTTATCCCTATTCGGACAAGGTACTCATGCCCGCTGGGTCGAGGTACATGATTTGACCCGCTAACCATACATTGGAATTTTCATCACGTACTGATCTTGTCTTTTCATTGTGCAATGCCTTTCTATATCAGGATGGAATCAAGCAATATCGTGGCTACTCAAGCATCCTTGGAGCCCTGGTTAGAAAGTATTTTCCTGGGATTGTCACTCTCCCAAATGGTTCGCAAGATGTGGCTTGGACTTGGAAGCATTACCACTATGCCAAAGATCCAGAAAAAAGTACACCAGCATCGCGGAGAAGATTCAAGTTTTGTTCCGGGTAAGTTTGTTTCGCTTGTCATAATTCAATCGCCTCGAGGATGAAATATACTTGCAATCGTGGCTTTGACCCTCCCCTTTGTTTTTCCTGTGTGCATACTTGTAGAAGTTCTTCGACATGGATAGGGAGCACAAAAGGGAGTGCTTGGCGATCGTTCACGAGATTGCCAAGAGGAAGGTGCAAGACATGCACTACGAGGCACACGTGAACTGTGTCCGCAACTGGTTCGGCGATCGCAAGATTTGGATGAATAAGAGCCAAGCCCGGGAGATGCTCTTTCGAGCCGTGGTAGTACCTACAGGTAGTTGCATTTTTGTTTTATTGATTTTTTGACCTTATTCTATTTTCTAGTCTACTAATATGTGTGTCTTGTGGATGTAGAACCCTCCTTAGTTCATGGGTAATGACGAGTGGTACTTCACAACGATGGTAGCATGGTGGACACACGCCGAGTACCTCAAGAGACACGTCGATGCAAAGAAGCAGCAAGAGGAGATGGGGGTGGATCACACCGCCAAGGCACCATCCTCCTCGCCCTTCTCAGGCAAAAAGAGGTGAGGAAATGCTTTATTTGTTCTTGCTTGTAATTTTATTCTTTACTCCAAAGGGGAGTCCCCCTTCACTTATCTTCGTGCCCTCTTGTGCAGAAAGTAAAGACAAGTGAAGAGCCATCCATGTTTTCCGTTTGGAAGAAGACACGCACGTTGGACGAGCCTAGGAACGGGAGCCTATGGATGAACGAGGGAGCCGAGATCCGGGGTACGAAGTACCCTGAGAAGTACAAGGAGGTGCATGGCGAAGATTCCAACCTTGAGACCACCCCCTTCGACCCCGAGGTCGCCGTGCTGGCGGGAGAAGACCAGAAGAATGGTCGCCTATGGATTGGTCACGGGTCCGTCGACCCTAGGACCGTTCCATCTATGCGCTAGGTCCGTCGTGGTAGGTCAAGCGACCAGCCTGCTGTATAGACCCGCCCACGGCCTTCGGTTGTAGCTCTCGATCAGGTACGGATATGTTCTTCCTTGGTAATCTATGTTTTACTACATGTTTTGCATTGCAATGTTCATCACATCATGACGACACGACATAGGAGGAGATGGCCGCTGATAGGGCACGCAGAGACGCGGCCGAGCAGCGGCAGTGGCAACTGGAGCAGCAGATGGCCCATCAGTAGGGGATGCTGGAGCAACAGGGGAAGATGATGCGGTAGATGACACAGCAAATGCTCATCAATTCTCAACCAGGGACTCTTCATACTCCTCCTTTCGCCTTCTCGTGGGTAAGTGATCAAGTGTCTTATTGTCCAATTCTATGACACTTATAGAAATTTTAGCCATGCTATGACACTTATAGATAATTTTAGCCTTGCCATGACACTTATAGATAATTTATCCATGCAATGAAACTTGTAGGAAATTTAGCCTTGCCATGATACTTATAGAAAATTTAGCAATTCCATGACACTTGTAGATAATTCTATGCCATTGTCAAAATTTTAGCCTTGCCATGGGACTTGTAGATATTCGTGATTTTACTTGTCATATTGATGTAATTTGCCATGAGACTCGTCAAAATCCATGTAATTGCCATTGCCATCAACTTGCATAGAAACTTGTACATATTAATGATTTTACTTGTCATATTGATGTACTTGTCTTGAAATTGTAGGATCTCACGATGGAGAATGAGCTTGTGGAGCACTCAGCGGTGATGGTCTTGTGGGTGGCAAGAATAAACTTGTAATATTTGTGTAGTTTAGGGCTTGTGTACTTGTTGGTTATGCACTTGGTGATTGTCATGTCATACTTGTGAAGTTTGTTGTTTTCGTGGTGATGATGTGATATTAGGTAGTGTTTGTGATGATATTATGATCATACTTGTGATATTTTGCTGTTGGTGATGCATTTTGGTGTTGGTGATGATCTTATTATTGTTGGTGATGATTATATTATTGTTGTTGATGATCTGTATGATCATATATATATTCTATGTTTTGAATTGCAGAAAATGAATGAAAACATAAAATATTGAAAAAACAGGGCTCCTTTTCCGTGTGTATACACACGACAAAGACACACGGCAAAGGAGACACGTGTAGCCCACATGTGTGCTCCTGGGTTGGTCACAGGGCCTTTGTCGTGTGCTGTTTAGCAGTGGCACACGACAAAGGTGGATTCTTTGCCGTGTGCAATCTGCAGCAGGCACACGGCAAAGGAGGGCACGTTGCCGTGTGTCCATCCTTCCTGGCACACGGCAAAGGGAAGGCACACAACAACGTATATGCACACGGCAAAGAAAGGGTACACGGCAAAGAGGGATATCACACGACAAAGACCTAGTACACGGCAAATATTAGGCACACCACAAAGCCCAGGTACACGACAACGACAGAATGCACACAACAAAGAATTAACACAGCAAAGAGCTGTTGGCGCCGTCAGACGGACGGAACCGTCAGTGCTTTAATTTGTCGTGCCTTCGCTGAAAACACATGGGCAAAGGCTTTGTCGTGTTCCCGACGCAAAGACACACGACAAAGATCCTTTGCCGTGGCTATCTTTTCCGTGTGGATTTTGTCGTGTGTTTACACACAACAAAGCCTTTGCTGGGTTCCGGGGGGCCTTTGCCATGTGGGAACACCCACACGGCAAAGAACTGCTCTGCCGTAGTGATAAACAACGTGCAATAGAGGAAATCTTTGTTGCAACCCCACTTCTAGCTGAAAAATCATAACTGCAACTCATGGGATATTCAAATATGCAATGCAATGATGATTCATGAGTTGAATGATCTCTATTTATATTTTATTTGACTGAAAATTCCTCGAAATAGGTTTCGGTCCCGCTTTATAAATAAAGCACAATCCTAATACATAGAGTATCACCAGTACGGACATCAAGGAGCCAAAAAGTAAGGGAAAAGTAGTCTCAGCACAAAGAAGCCCAAAGCCCAAAACAAAAAAAGGAGAGAAGGAGCTCGACTCCTAGACCGTCCCCTCGGGACTGAGACAGGCAGAAGCCGCAAAGACATGCGCTGACACCCACATCGCCTGGAGGATGGCGTCCAAGTGCTCCTGATCCCGTTGTTTAGATAGCGGATACCACTGCTAAAGGTAAGCCAAAAAAGCAAAAGTAGAGTCAGAAGCATGCCTTGGAAAGATTCATTCTATCACCATCTGATGAATGTTCCATAGCATCCATGTAAGGCCCACAAACACTAAATAGAAGATGTGGCGCTTGGGCCTGCCAGGCAAGCCCGAGGGCTTCTCAGATAAAACTCCAAAGAAACTGAGCGCCGAGCACAAGAATATGATATGATCACAAGTATTTGGCGTCGCACATAATGGGCACAACCCGTCCCTAGGGCCGTTACGTTTCGATACCTCTACTCTTGAAGGAAGACGGTCCCATAGCATCTACCACAGGAATATCCTCAAGCTAAGGGGTAGGGGCGCCTTCCAAAAGGAGGGGTCGTCCATGCGATCTCTAGTCCCTGGAAGAGGGTCCTATAATCCGAACTAATCGAAAAGGCTCCCATAGGATACTGGTGCCAAGTTACCCTAGAAACCAAAGATAATGCAATTGTTTGCTTAGAAAAGATTCCCCAGGATCCCAAGAAGGACAGTATGTAATTTTTGTTTGAAAAAAAATTTAAGGGTGGTAATACCCTAGATGCTTTTGAGCCAACTTGTAACCCCTAGCCTCCTCCCGGGACGAGATTTATTTTAAGGGTGGTAGCCTGTCACATCCCAAGATTTTCCAAATCTTGTAATGTGAAAATAAATGAATAAAATAAAACTTTGTTTGATTTTCAGGGCCAGAAGAAACTTTTTGAATTTAATTGGAACTTCAAACCAATTTGGATTAAATTAAATCCTAAAGGGATTTAAAAATATAAAACATTTAATAAAGGAAAATAAAATATTTTGGAAATACTATTTTGGATCTTTTAAATAAAAGGATTTGGTTTTCACAAGAAATAGAAGTTTTATAAATAAGGATTATTTTATAAAGTCAAATTAAACCTTGGCCAAGCTTTTGAAAATAAAACACTTTGTTTTGATAAAAATAGCAAAGGTTTATTTAAAATAAAATAATAAGGATTTAATATCCAATTATTATTTAAATAAAAGGTTTTACCATTTTAATTAAAACCTCAAAACTTATTAAATTATTTTAAATAAGTCTTCCAAGTATTTTAAATTCTCAAATGAAACCTACTGAAGTGTTTTGGTATTATTTTAGATTTCAAAATAAAGATTTCAATAAAACAAATCCTATTTGAATTAAATGAATAAGGTTTATTCATTTAATTATTAATGGACCCTAAACTAAAAAATTATTTTGTTTTAAACAAGTTTTCCAAGTGTTCTTTATTTTCAAATAAAACCTACTGATTTGGTTTTGAAAGTGATTGGATTTCAAATGAAGATTTTATTAAATAAATCAAACCCTATTTGATTAAATAAATAAAGGTCCATTTTACTTATTTAATGAATGGATCCTAAGATAAATAAAAATATTATTTTATTTTGGAATGTTGGTTTATGTTGATAAACAGAACCAAGTTCAAAATTGTGAAGTGTGGTGATTGTTTGAATTGTTTGAATAGTTGATTGAAATTCAAAACAGAAAAATAGAAATAGAAAAGGAAAAAGTTTCAGACAGAAAAAAAATATGGAAACGGACCCAGCCTAGCCGGCCAGCCCAACTAAGCCCAACCTAGCCCACTCCCTCTCCCCCGCGAAAAACGCTTCGCACTCAGAAACTCACCCACACAGACGCTGACCGTTGGACCCCACCTGAAACATCTCTCTCTCGCTGACCATCTGACCCCACGAAACTGTTCGTCGTTTCCACCCGCGAAGACCACGCCCTGGCCGTTTACTGCCGTTGAATTCTCGCGTTCAATTCTCCTAAATGCCGCGCTTAATTCTTGCCGTGACCCTGCAGTATTGATCGCCTCGCCCTCCTCTTCTTTTCCCCTCAGATCCCACTCAACCGGAGCCACTAGGCTGCCCAAATTGCAACCTCGACTGCCCATGTCTCCGACGAACAACCGTGGCAATTCCGGCCAAACCCCGTCGCGCCTCGCCCCCTCGACCACACGAGCACACTCCTTGGACTCCGGCGCATCTCCCAGTGTCGCCCATTCATCCGCGCGTGCTGTAGATCATCGACAACGACATCACTGAGCTAGCGCCGCCGTCTGCTACCTCTCCGGCGAACTACTGCCGCCAACCCCGAGCGCCCCTCGTGTCCTGGTGAGTACTCCTGCATCTCTAGAGACCGTGTGCACCTTCCTGACATGCTGCCTTGCCTTCTCAAGCCCTAGGAGCTCGCCCCCCCACAACGTCAACACGTGCCTGAGCCGGTGAGCAACTTCGGCGAGGAATTGTCGTCGCCCCCGTGCGCCCCTTCACCAACCAAGGGCAGGTTGAGCATCCCCGTGCCACGGCGATCACAGTGAGCCACCTCTCCTCCTTCCTCGCTTCCTGTAACGTCGACTCCGCCGCCGTCTGGCCGCTCCGCCACCAGACGCCGCCGCCAGCGCCGCTGCTATGTGGTCAAGGCAATAGGAACCGTTAGATCTGCATCTGATGGCTTGGATAGATTGACTAACCGAAGGGGTAAGGATGAACCTGAGCCACGCGATTAAACTTAGATCCAACGCACCACGTAGCTCGATCCCGGCGAACCGGTACCGGCGAATTAAAACATGACACGTGGCTCAGACCTCGTTTTAAAAACAGAAACTTTCCTATTAGAAGTGCAATCTTGTAAAATCTATAACTTTCAAACCACACGTCCAAATTTTGCAAATTTTATATCAATGGATTCAGTGGAACAAGCCCTAGCCAACCATGCCCTTGGTTTAGCAAAAAGCTTCTGGAAAAATGTTTGTTTTTGCAGAAACATTTGTATGCTTGTTAAGATTATAAAAATTGTTTAAAAATGAATTTGGGGATGAAATCTTGGGCAAATGGTGTGATTTGAACCTACTAACATTGGGAAACACTTTGTGGATTCAAAAATGAATTTGGTGAAACAAAATAATGATTCTTTGATTTAAAACCATTTCTAGTCAAATAGAAATGTGGTTTATTTATTAAAAATGGTTTTGGAAGAAAACCTTTGGAAAATGTTTTGTTTTAAACTCTCTGACCCTAAATACCAAGTTTTATGGTTTGAAAACATATTTGGTGAACCCTATAGGTTAATTCCCTAGTAAAAATATTTCTACACCACATAAAATGATACTTTATTTGAAAATGGTTTTGAAGAGAAACCTCTTTGCAAATGACTTTGCCACTTTACAAAATGACCAAATAGGTGTTTTCAGATGTTTATGACCCATTAGGAACCACTTATTCAAACAAAACAAAGCTTGGCATGCTTGCATGCATTACTTTGACTTTGACATTTTATGTGTTGTTTTGCTTGTTTGGTAGATTGAGTTTGTGCCTTGCTTGATTGATTTGTAGTGACTTGAAGAGTGTGATTGTTGCAAGGACAAGGAGTGAACTTATACCCTCTACCAAAAAGGAAAGTGATTCTTCATACTTTTGTCCCATTATTTTCTCTATGCATTAGTGATTTTTCTCCAAGTAAACTTGCATGGAATTTTTGCTAAGTATGAACCTTGCTATAGGAAAACCTAGTAGATGAATCCTTAGTAGGATTTTCCTAAGTTAAGATTACTACTACTATCAAGCTTAGCCTAGCTAATAGAAAACATGGGTGGAAAATATATTCACACTATGGAAAAATATTCTAAGTCTGAGGACTTGTGTTTTGTTTAATAAAACAACTAAGTTAATGAATCACCTGGGTGGAATGGGACTTGCTTGGTGGTTTTTGGTTGAGTGGTTACACAAGGCCAGGGGACTGGTGAACCTTGTGTATCTCACTTGTGGATTGCCACCTAGGAACAAAGAGATTTGAGATGTCAAATGTTGAGAAGCTTCAAGTGCAACCACTTGGCAATATGGGCTCTGCCATGATCATATAGGTTGCAAGAACTTAGCCATATGGACAGTGGGTGGTAGTGTTTGATAGGTTGGAACGCGTCCATTTTGGTCTAAGGGAAAGCTTCTGAAAGATCTTGTCTTGGGAAACCAAGTCTTGTGGGGAAAGTGCACCACCTCTGCAGAGTGTAAAATCTAAGTACTTAGCCATGTCCCTGGTAAAGGACAATTTGAGCATCAAGACATGGAAGCAATCAAGAATCTCATCATTCAAATTTCTAAGTTAAAATCTTGTGGTTTGAACAAGGGTTGTTTGAAATCTTCAATCTTTGATTGAGAGATGCCTTGGTTAAAGGATCTTCAATCTTTGATTGAGAAAAATGATTTTTTCAAAGCAAAAACTTAGTATTTTGAGCAATGCAAGCCTCAACTCCACTTAGCCAAATGCATATAGATGATAGACTCCACTATACTACCATAGTATCACTTGCCAATACAATTCAAATGTATTGACCCTTGTGGCTGTAACTTGTAATGTTGCAGGTTTGATTGATTTTAGTGAAGATTGTTTGATTAGGATTACAAAGTCTACAACCAACATCTGCCTGTGGCACTTTGAAGATGAAGGACCCCATGCTTATAGTTATTCCGCTGTAATGTAATGTAATAGCCAAATGAGCTATGTAAAGATGTAATAAAATTATGTTATTCCTGGTTATAAAGCTATATTATGACTTTTGTTTCTTGATATTACATCTAAACTGTGGATGCTAGCTATTGATCCAGGGACTAGCATTGCAAACACGGGAGGGGTCAACCTTGTTTGAAGGTTGAGACCTCTACAGTGCATGAACAGTAGAGACGATGAAGAGCGCATGTACGACATGATAGATGAGGATATAGGAGGTTACTATTATGATGGAGCAGCCGGTGGTGGAGATGATGATGGCTCCCAATACCTCAACTTGGATGGAGCCGACGGTGGAGACTTTGGTCAAGACTTTGGTGGAGACGACGGTGGAGACGTCAGTGGAGACGTTGGTGGAGACGATAGTGGAGACACCATAACAAAGTCCGGTGAGGTATATAAAGCCTCTGCTGATCACTAGTAGATGCATTAGTTGATTCGTATATATATACTAACGACTGTTTCTTCTCTTATACCTCCGCATTGGGCCAATCTTCTACAAGGAAAAGAGGCCCGACTAGAAAGTTGGCCGATGGTGCGCGTTTCACAATTGAGGTAGTCTCTGAGCTGGGTGAACCTTTGGAGCCGGCAGAGGGCGCAAATGCATTTTTACATCAATGGGGAGTGATAGTCAGGGACACCACCCCGATCACCACTCAGGAGTGGAATAAGCCGGGAAAGAAAAGGGATCAAGTTGGAGCAAGTTTTGTTGATGACAGAGCCAAATATTGTCTTTGGAATATGCTCATGACACACTTCACTCTACCAAACTTGAACACTGATGATCTCATAGCGGCATTGAGGTTGACAGTCAAAAAGTGGTCTCTTAAGAATATGGGCGAACAATTCAAGGGCTGGAAGAAAAGATTATACCACGACTATGTCAAGAAGAAGCTGACTCTGCCATTCACTGACGCACTAGAGAAGCAGCAGGATAATTGGGCCGCATTTATGGAGTACAAGGACTCATAAGAAGCTAAGGCAAGGTCGGCAAAGAATCAAAAAATGCGTCCAAAAAAAATATCACCATAATCTGGGGACAGGTGGCTACAAGAGTGCCATTCCTAAGTGGGCAAAAACTGAGGCTGACATGCGTGCTAAAGGGGTCATTCTAGCTACAAATAAGTGGCCCACGAGGTCAAGAAATTGTTTACTTGGGCATGGGGGATCGTATGACCCTGAAACAGGGGACATTGTTGCAAAGAAAGCCATTGTTGCACCCAAGGATGCACTAATTAAAGTGATAAAAGAGGCTCGAGAGGGAAATTTCGTTCCTTATAGAGAGAACGATGAGCTGACAAAGGCCCTCGGGAATCCTGAAAAGTTTGGAAGAACACGAGTCTTTGGACCATATTTTCCATGGAAGATTGGGTTTCCCAAGGACATAAACACTTATAGAAGCCAATTGAGAAAAACGAACCGGCAAAAGGCGGAGGAGGCATCACGGTTCGAGGCGGTTCAAAGAAGGAACGAGGAATTTCAAGCCATGTTCAAGCTGCAGTAGGAACAGATTAATGAACTTAGAGTACTGGATCGGTAACAAGATCATGCATTCGACATTATGGTGGGCCCATCTCAGCGGAGAAGCAGCGTGGCTTCCACGTAGGTACAAGCTAATAATGTACTTCTGATCGATAATAATGCACGAGTGATAAATGATACGGTCGGCGCAATGATGGTTCGCTACCACGTGGATGAAGTCGAGGCAAGAAGAGCTTGTGAGCTACATGTGACACTGAAGAATATTTCCATGAAGGTGGCGCTCGGCTTTGCTTTACCTTGTCCATCGGAAGCGACCTACCATGGACGTCAGATTCCAGCTGGCTATGCTCGTGTCGGTGTGGATGAGTTGAACCGACATTTCGATCACTCGAGCTTGACATCCCTGCAGGTGTCATGCTTCAAATTACCGAGGGGATTGTTTGTATCAGCACATAACATCGCTGATTAGAACGTTCTGGTTTAGCAGCAAGATTGGAGAAAACAGCATGCTTCGCCATGGAATAGATCGACTCAGTTCCCCTTCTTTTCCGGTGCACTCGCTTTGTATCTCCGACACACAAGGAAGGACGCGGTCCCAAGGTCAAAGAAATAGGTTCAGTGGTTTGACCTCCCAAAGGTTAAAGAAAGACATCGATATTAAGACTGAAAAATAAGAAGATAGATAGGTATAGGTACACGAGTTGAGAAATATAAGTTATGACAAATCAAGTAGGAGTTTACCCACGAGAGTTAGAGGCTGCATCATCAAAGGGGTATAGAAATAATTCAGAAGTAGTGAAGGTTTCCGCTTTCGCTAAACTGCCAACCCCTTCTCACAATAGACACCTAGAAGCTGAAGCTCCCAAAGGCTCCTAGTTGGTGGTTATGTGCTGTCCGTGGTTCGACCTCCCGTAGTGGTCCTTTCTTTTCCTTTTGAAAGCTACACGGGGCCAATTTTGCGTACTTGCTCAGCGTGCCCCCCTTTCGTCGAGTGCCCCGCCCGGTTCATAGGGCTGTTGGCCTACCAAGGGGGAGAAAACACTGGGCGAAGTGGAGAGTGGCATCATTCTTTGGAAAAAGGAGCACATCGTGTTTCCAGGCTAGGCGCCAAGGCCATCTTATCCTCTGAGAAGCAATCCATCACCTCCGAGGCCACCATCTCCTCCGAGAATCAATCCATCACCTCTGACACCACCGTCTCCTCTGAGAAGCAATAGTCCACCCCTCCTCGAGAGGGACCACAACACGAGTCCATCTCCATCTCCGGTGCCTCCGCCTCCGCCCACTAACTCAAAGGGACAAAAGCAGAAGAATAGCACCACTTCGTTGAGGGATAACCGACGCGCAAAACGATAAGATCCCCTACCAAGAGTACATCAGCCTCTTCCCATGTTAGCTTACCACCAAACTGATGAGGAAAGCATGCTAATATCCCAAGACGAAGTGAAGGCCCATTTTGCACCAAAACAACCCGAGCCAAAGTTGAAAGTTGATCCAAAAGTCAGGAAGCACTTCAAGGAATTCCTGGCACAACCACTCCAACATGTGTTATATAGGAAAGATGACTATGCATGCTGTCTTACGAAGACAATAAAAGAGAAGACAACAAGCACTAGTGCAAGCGGGAGAAGCTTAAGAGAAGTTCCCCAGCTTGCCAAACAGGCAAAACAATCGATCCCCCCGCTCAAGGTGTTACCCAGCCTGCTCAAGATGCAATAAATATGGAAGGGCTATTAAAATAGCTAAGGAGTGTCAAATGACTATCGAAGAAATTCTAGGTGGCGGAGAAATCGCCAAGGCACCAATAGAATGGAAATATGTCTACGGGGAACCTCCGGTCAGCAATGAGGCATTCGAGCATCTGCCAACACATATGCGACTTTTGCATGTCTGGTGCTTGAAAGTCACAAAGGAATAGCTACAATATCTCTTAGTGAAAGTTGGAGATGAGTACTTTTGTCCAAACGACATGATCTCTATTGAACTTTGTGAATTATTACATTTATTCAACCAAGAAGCCCTCGAAAAGTACATCATCAGCTGCTATTGTCTGTAAGTAATTAAGTCTCTAGCTCAACTCGTTCCATTCATTGCCTGTAATTATCCTCATATATCCTTTTGTATGCTATTATGCAGAATAAATATTCAGGAATGTAGAAGAAAGAGAATCTATTCCATTGGGTTAATGGACATACGCTAAGTTTGAAGCCTAAGGAAACATAGCTTAACTTGCTAATGTTTTTAAAGAGGAAACATTACAATACGCAAATACTATTTCCTTACAACTACGGGTGAGAGTCTTACTGTCTTGTACACATTCTTTTTTGTTTACTCGATGTTAAGTGTAATTGATGAGTATATAAACGTGCACAGCTTCTACTGGATTCTTCTAAACATTGACGTTGACCATGCAAGAGTTGAAACCTCGGTCTCGTTAAAGAAAAACATGGAATAGTACCGCAACATGCTTAATATGCTCTAAAAATAATTTTAATCATTACCGCAACATGCTTATGTGTTTCTTTCGTTCATTCTCTGAGATGTCAAGTGATTAATAACTCATTCATTTCGTACCGGATAGGTGGAAAAGGTTCACGAAGGAGGTTCAGGATGAATGGCGTAAGGAGCTTACTTATTATCCGGTCCCGATAAGTAGTACGAGAGCTAGGTACGCGCATCTCTTAAATTCTAGTCTCCATATAATTATCATGCTTGATTATTATTTGATTAAATTATATTCTCGAAAAGTATGTGAGGCAGCCTGGGGACTAATTTATGTAGATACTACGTATGCGAGTTCATTCGCGGGTGTAAGGGCTCAGACTTTCTTGAAGTACGTAAATAATATATTTACAATTTATTTTATACCATAATTTTTATTGAGTTCCATTCATAATAATCTACCTTTTTATATATAGTTGGATGTGATGCGGGATAAGCTCCTACCACATCAACACCTACTAGCAATTCAAGAGAAATTGTCGGAATTTTTGCTCAGAGAGGTCATAAACCCAAAAAAAGAATACAATTTGCGGAGATAATAAAGCATCCATGTAATGGAACGATCTCCATATAATCAAATAGACGGGTTCTAGTCCCGATTTGTGCTCGTATACCAAGTTATATATATGTCTGTATGCTCATGAGAGAAATTATATTATAAAGGCATCAACGTGTACAATATATAGTAGTGTAGAATATGTATACGAAAACTTGTTTAAAATGAAAACACAAAATGAAAAATAATTGAACATAAAAAAGAAAAACCTAAAACTCCATCTCCTGACGTGGCAGCCGATTGTATCGCGACAGAAAACCCTCAAACCCCATCTCCTGTCACGGCAGCCGATTATGCCAAAACACTGCCGCGGCAGAAAACCTTTAGTCCCGGCTCGTGTTACGAACTGAGACTAAATATCCTCCAGTCCGACACACTACGCGGGACACGTGGAGACCCTCTAGTCCCAGCTCGTAACAGAACCGGGACGAAAGGTAAAACCTTTAGTCCCGATTCCGTAGTCCCGGATGCACATCCAAGACTATAGCCTCTTACGAACCGGGACTACATGCTTGTTGTGTACCAGTGTTTGGTTCTACACAAGCAGTGTAGAAAGCAACATCGGAACCAATCAATACATGGTTTTAGAAAATTCTGCATTTGACATTAGATATTACATAATTCAGGGTTTGGATTGTTGAAATCAAATCAATCACTACATTTCAGCTTACAAATTGAACATTTATTTTTGACATTAACTAACATAATTCCCGTTTGGTACATGTACACAAGAGACTGACAAAATATATATAACAAACACTTTGACTTCAAGCATTCCAATTTATCATTACGAGGATGCTTTTGTGTCTAACCACTAAAAAGACTATTTGTAATGTTATTTTTCATTTTTCAAGTGATTTAACCTCTACCGGATATCGCTGGATGCACCCGGCCCACGGTCCATCAGTATTATGAGCTGGGGCGATGCACTCTATCACCACACTGTTGCATTTGAACCCGGAGCCAAATCCAATCATCCACACTCGGTCGCCCATATACATACGGCCCTAGGCCTCGATGTATGCGAGTTCATACCAAGGCGAGCTGCTGGATGTGTTCCCAAAACGATGCAGCGTCATTCTAGATGGCTCAACATGCACGTCAGACAGGCCAAGGCTTCGTTGAACCTCATCAATTACTGCGCGTCCACCCGCGTGGATGCAGAAGTGCTCGAAGGCTATGCATCGGTATGAACTGTTATCCGCAGCGGTAAGTCTCCTCTCCGAGGCCCGATTGCTGCAGGAGACGCGTTAAAAAGCGAATACTCCGTTCGGTATACATGGGCATTTGACGTGCATGCTCGCGATGAAGGTGGCGTACGGGATGCGATACCGATGACTTCCACTGAAACAAGCGTAGTCGACGAGGTAGACCTTCGGCTGTTGCCACAGGAAGTAGATGACGACGGTAGCGGCTGGGAGGAAGGTCGCCAAGAAGATATGCACGGGCCGGAGTATTTCGTGTGGCCTCAAACTTGCCGCAACAAAAACAGTAGCTGCGGTGATTAGCATAGTCATGATGAAGACAAAATTTCGCACCACGGCCTCGTAGATTGATGTGAGGAGCTTGCCAATCCCGGATGAATTCATGTTGTTCCAGCACACAGTTGTCTGTCGTGTGCATGTGTGCGCTGAATGTGACGACGACTTTGTGCTGTGTTGTAAGATATAAAGGGTGTAGCTAGCGACGAACAATTAAATTCAGCATAACCTAACAGTACAACGGGACGCGTTTATCAACGTGGGGCATCCATAAATTCCATGTGGTTCTCGAGGTGGTGGGTTCCATACCAACTGCACAACGCCTATACTAAGATAACGACTGATTGTTTGGAGGTTGCAAACAGCCTGCAATCACCAGTTCTCCATAAAGTAATGCATGGTAAGATTACAAAGGCCAAAAAATGCCACTCTACATACACGATGGGTGTTCCCGGCTTATCTCAGCCGTATATTCTCTCTTTTCCGGTTCAGATTCGTGCTCTGCTACTTCACAACAAACCACTAAGCTATATTACTTTCTTGCCAGCAAGTCCCTCCACTATGTACACTGTGGATAAGATTCGGATCGAGAATGAAGGGGAAAATTTTGGACAGTGGATTCATAGTTTATACAGAAATTTGTAGAACCGAACTTAGAAAATCGTAAACAATCCGTGAAGGAAAAAAGTCGAAAAACGAAGTAGAAGCATCCAGATTCATGAACTTTGAGCAAGGAATCCATGGCAGATGTCTAGGTAGAACTTGAGGTTGTATCGCATGAAGGCGCCAAGCTCACCATCGGCAGCCAAAGGAGAAAGAAGAAGAGGACCTCGCATGCGTCGGCAATGGCCGGAGAGCCAGCAAATGCGTCAACGGCAGCGGGCGCGAAGGAACCGACCAGACCGCCGACGAGATGAACTGTTGTAGACCTTGCTCAGGAACCGGAAACGAAAAAAATCCGGCCATGGTGTAGCTCGTGGGCAGTGGCATGCGGCGGCGTGAGGCAGAGCGACGCTAGATGGGGAACAAGCAGAACAAGTTGTACATGTACATCTTCTGTTCCTAGGGGTGCTATTTTGTACAATGTCCAGGTTCTGAGTGTGAAACTAGACGTCCGAATCTTAAAGGCAACAATGAGTCAATGACGGCTCAGATAAAGTAGAAAAACTGCGTGCTACAAAGGCTGGTCATAGTGTAAAGTAGTATAGAGTAGTAACGTGTGTGTTTGGTAGACTGCATCCACTTTTTGCCCAGCCCGACAGTGCTGTGGCTGGCACTGCCAGACTCATACCGACTAGACCACCGACGAGCACTACAAGAAATGTGTTTATTTGTGACGTTCTCATAGTGACTGGAAATCAAATCGTCATAGATCTATGATGATGTTTTCCAAGATCGTCATGGGCTCATTGGGGAGGTCAAAACCCTGTTTTGTTCCAAATCATCGTAATTTCATCAGATAAAATCGTCATAACCTGTCTCTGGCCTTATTTTGTGCGACTACGACGTTTCTGTATCGTCATATAGGCATTAAGTTGCCAAGGAACATCCTGAGACGGCAGCCAGCTTATCTATTTTGCCTATGTGTCAACATGTGGGACCTGCTCCATTTTTTTATGAGCTGCCCAATTTATTTTATACAACGAATTGCCTATTCTGGCCCAATGGACGGCCTATGCTCAGCCAGTGGCCCATGCCGGCCTAATACACCGAATGGCCATTTTTTGGTTAAAATGGCAAAAAATGTGGAGTTGCGGGGACTCGAACCCACGACCGACGCTCCTTTTCAGCTCATCGTACCGCTAGGCTAGTCAAGTGATGTTGTTTTATATGAAAGAGTATGTCTATATGAAACAAAACAATACGATCCACCTTATCTAACGGTCACGCACAGTGGAGGGGACTTGGACAAATTCAGCACTGAGAGAGGCGCTGAGACAAAGAGGGCTCAGCCGATGGAGGGGGAGGGGCCGGCGGTGACTGACAGAGGGGGCGAGGCCGGCGGTGACCGACGGAGGGGGCAGGGCCTGCGGTGACCGACGGAGGGGAGGGGGAGGAGGCGGCGGTGACCGACGGAGGCGGCAGTAACTAGCCTAACCAAGTCCATTGTCATCTTCTTAGCGTTGCTTCTCTCGTGCTTCTTCTTGCCGCTGCTCCACTGCTTGCTCCACAGTGTCTAGCGATTCATTCACAGGGAGGCAAGAATCCTCGGACGCCGACACCGGCATGGGTGTCGTGGTCGCCCTACGGTGTGGAGCTCCCAAAAGATGCGGCGGCGCAGCTGCCTAGATGGGGAGGACTCGAATTAGTACATTGTGCGGATGAGCGTGTAGGCAAAGAGATTAGGTTCAGGGGGAGGCTGGTGTAGTACACCGTCGTGGGATCTACTGTGCCATGGCACATGGATGTACTCCATGGTCAAGTTCTCAGGAGATCGGGAATCACCAGATCGTCCGCCCGCGGCGGCGCGCAGCTCCAGCCATGGCGTCCACGTCGATCCATGGTGCCCGCCTCCGTGTGCAGGCTTCGCGCCCGGCGCAGTGGACTGAGGGGTGAGGGAGGGATGCGGTAGGTCGCTGGGGATTATGGGAGCGTGGTATGAGTCACGTATAAAGAATCCGACTTTAGTTTTTGTAATGGCATATTTCCAACTTATGGAAATTGCAATGGCATAAATCCAGTAAACCCTTTTTTAGTTGGCAGCAAATTCATCTTAGTGTGCCATCATATTTCTTAGCAGCAAATTCATCTTAGTTGGCAACAAATTCAGTAAATTCAGCTATTCATATTTCTTAGCAGCACTATATTTTTTAATTAATCTTAGTGTGCCATCATATAGGTTTGTCCCATATCTCTGTGTGTCCAAGATTTGTCCAGATGCTAACATATCTGTGTGTATACAAGATTGTCCAGATTCTAACATTTTAGCAGCACTATATTTGTAATTAATCTTGGTAGCTACTATTGGTTTGTGCACTTCGGTTGAACATTAAAGGCTAACATTTTTCGGTCTTCCGCATGCAGATGGACAGAGGCTGGATTACGCGAGGAGTTAGAAGGCTTTTCACTGAGCATCTAAGGGGAGTGGACGAGTTCATGCGATTTGTTCGCAGAAGTGCTGCTGAGGATGCTCTAGTTCTTTGCCCATGCCCTAGCTATATGAATCGTGTTCAGCAAACTCTAGAAGATGTTGAGTCTCATCTGCTGATGCGCGGGATGTCAAGCACATATGATAGGTGGATCCATCATGGAGAGCCTTTACGCACAGAACCTTGAGTTGAACCTGAACCTAATGAAGAGGCACACCATGCTGGTGAAGGCGGTGAATTTGTAGAAGATGATATTCCACAAAAGGATGATGATTTTGAGGAGGAGGATGGGTATGAGGATGACAGGATTACTGATTTGTTTAAGGATCTGTACAAGTCAGAACCGCAAGGTGATGGACATAGGACAATCTATGCCGAGCTGATAGAGGATGCAAAGCGCGCAGCTAGTGATGGTGGGACATTGTCCAGATTTTTCTTCACCGTGAAGCTACTCCACGTCAAGTCCTTCTACCGGATAAGCAATGTTACCTTCAACGAATACGCCATATCTTGACCATCCAATACCCTAAAAGCTCAATTCCCAAAACTTATGATGAAGCATTGAGTGTAATCGGCAGATTGGGGCTTGGTTATGAATCAATCCACGTCTTCCCAAACAATTGTATCTTGTTTCGGAACACGTATGCCAAGCATGACAAATGCCCAAAGTGTGATGCCTCTAGGTGGAAAGATGAAGATGGGAGGAGAAAGATACCAGAGAAGGTGTTGAGGTACTTTCCTTTGATTCCAAGGTTACAGAGGATGTTCATTTCGAAGCAATAGTCGGAGGATGTACAATGGCACAAGCTAAAGCGGCAACCCGTGGATGATGAACTTAGCCATCCAGCTGACGGAAAGGCATGGAAAGATTTTGACGATAAACATAAAGAGTTTTCCGCCAATGCGAGGAACATCAGACTCGGCCTTGCCACAGATGGCTTTAATCCATTTGGAATGAGCTCGAAATATAGCATGTCGCCGGTATTTGTCGTGCCGTATAATCTTCCACCATGGGCATGTATGGAGCAGTCAAACTTCATGATGGCTTTGTCGATCCCGGGTCCAAAATCTCCATGAAAGGATTTTGATGTCTTTATGGAGCCCCTGGTAGAAGATCTGCTCAAGCTCTAGGAGGGTGTCCGTACCTATGATGCCCTGAGTCCTGATAAGTTCGATCTCCGTGCTGCGGTAATATGGTGTATCCATGATTTCCCGGTGTTGCACACTTTGTCGGGGAGGCTCACGTCTGGTTATCAAGCATGTGTGCGTTGTGACAAGGATACGTGCTCGGAAAAAATAAGGAACAAGATATGTTGGACCGGGGCCCGTCGTTTTCTTCCTCGCCACCATCCTTGGCGAAAAAGCAAGGATTTCAATGGAAAAAACTAAAACCCGTGACCAGCCGGTGGAGTTCACTAAAGAAGAGCTCGAGGAAAACATCAAAAGAAAAGGAAGCGTGAGGATGGTCAATGTTGGGACCGGAGGGCTATTTTGTGGGACCTCCCTTACTGGGCTGATCTCAAGTTGAGGCACAACCTTGATGTAATGCATATCGAGAAAAACATATGTGACAATCTTCTTGGCACATTTATGAACATCGACGGGAAGTCAAAGGATACAATTAACTCTAGGCTTGATTTGGAAGACATGGGCATAAGAGAAGATTTGCATCTGCAGCCTGTTGAAGGTGGACAATCGTTTGAGATGCCAAAAGCATGGTATACAATGAGTAAAGAAGAAAAGCTTGCATTCTGTTAATTTATAAGAGCGGTGAGATTTCCAGATGGGTATGCCGCTAACCTAGCAAAATGCGTGTCTCTTGATGGATGCAAGCTCCAAGGACTAAAAACTCATGATTGTCACATCCTCCTCCAAAGGATTTTACCGGCTGGACTCCGTGGAATTTTGGATAAAGAAATATATGAAGCTGTTGCTGAGCTGGGGAATTTCTTCAGAGAGTTGTGCTCCAAAACACTCAAGATATCTGTTCTTGAAAGACTCCAGAAAGAAATCGTAGCTATCCTTTGCAAGCTTGAAAAGATCTTTCCTCCGGCCTTCTTCACGGTGATGGTTCATTTGACCGTGCATTTACCCAAAGAGGCAATGCTTAGAGGCCCTGTACAATATGGCTGGATGTACCCTGTCGAAAGAAGGATGCTTACATTTAAGCATTATGTGTGAAACACCGCCAGGCCTGAAGGGTCGATTGTCGTGGCATATGTTGTTGATGAGTGCCTTACATTTTGCTCGAGGTACTTTGACAATGTGGAAACAAGATTCAATCGGCCGGGCAGAAATAGAGAGCGGGATGATTCACACATTGGTGATGTCTCTGTTCTCAACCATTGTGTGAACCTTCTTGGAGGGTCAGAGTACTTGGAGGCTGGTGATGACTATGACAAAATGCAATTGGTATGTGCTAAGGAGTTACCCTGAGGTTCTACCATATATAGAGTATGTCATCTCTTGTGCATGCACCCTTATCTTTTTTCTTTAGTTGGAAGGAACCCATTTGCAAGCCCGATGATTTAATTAACTTTATGTTTTTGTTGGCATTGTAGGTTGTGCAAAGAAGAGCTGAATAAGAAAGATTGCGGCATCAATGTTGATAGATGGCTTGCGAAGGGGTTTGCTAAATGGTTTAAGAATCATGTGAGATCCTTCGTCTTGGAATCAATTGCCACATGATTAGTTTGTGTTTTTGTTATTAATCCTGGTTTATTTGTGCAGATCTTTAGTCTTGGAATAAATAATGTTAGTGCTGATCTTTTTGCTTTGGCATGCGAGCCGGATAGGCGAGTGAGGTTGTATTCAGCATGCATTGTTGACGGTGTCCGCTACCACACTATTGACCGCGAGAAAAATAAAAACATGCAGAACAGTGGAATAGTTGCTAAGGGAGACTATGATGGTGAAGATATGGACTTCTATGGTCAGCTCAAAAGCATCATAAGGCTCCAGTACAACTCCAGCAGAGGCATCCATCGATCGGTCGTCTTGTTCCGTTGTGATTGGTTTGATCTTGGTGGCAGAAAGAAGACAGGGATCCGAGATGACAGACACTTCAAGAGCATCAACACTGGAAGGTTCTGGTATAAGAGTGATCCATTTATCCTAACGACACAAGCAACAAAGGTGTTCTATGTGCCAGACACCGATTTGCCTGGAAATTGGCAAGTTGTGCAAAAGTTTCAGCACAGACATTTGTGGAGTGTGAAAGAAACTGAAACGGAGAAGGGTCTCAATGATGGCGGTGGTCTAACATACCAAGATGATAACACCGAGGAAGTTCCAGTGCAAGAGAAAGAACCCGGTCTGCATACTAGATTGCGAAGGAGTCGGGAACGAGTGTTACTTGATGCTTAATTTGTAGAAAACATTAGGAAAAAAAAAGAAGAGGTAGTGGAGGGCCATGAATGCGAGGATGATGAAAACATGGTAGATGACACAGTCCTCTAGTACTGTAGCGATGGTGCGGATAGAAGGAAGAGGCATTTCAACGATGATGATTAGTAACAACATGCAAGGTAGTGGCTCACTGGAAATTGCTAATTGCTAATTATATCCTCCATTATCTGTTTTTTTTTATTTCATTGCTAGTGGCTCACTGGAAATTGCTAATCTCTGTTGCAGTGGTGAGGAGGAGCCAGACCTGGGAGCAAGATCATGTCATTTTAGCTGCAGTGGTGGAGTGGTGGTGAGGAGCAAGATCAGGAGCAAGATCGTGCCATTTTAGCTGATGTGTAGTCATTTTAATTTCCTATTCTGCAAGTTGTGGCTATTGTTGCCATGGATATCAAGTTCTCGCTAATGTTGCCATGGATATTTTAATTTCTGGAAGATCATGTGTAATCTTGAGATCATGTGTAACCTTGACATATAATTTCTGGACGAATCTGAGATCATGTGTAATATTGACATATAATTTATGGAAGATCATGTGTAATCTTGTCTTTTTAATTTCTAGAAGATCATGAGTTCTGAATCTAGTTCTGAATCTGGACAAGCACCTCCTACCACTCTTCCAAGGTGAAAGTAATCTTGCTAGATAAAAGAACTCAAACTTTTCTATATACACAGGAATCACAGCATTTTACATGATCATTTCAGACCAAAATCAACATTTCATATAGATCACAGGATTTATCACAGCATTTTACATGATCATTTCAGACCAAAAGCAACATTTCATATAGATCACAGGATTTATCACATCATTTCACATGATCATTTCAGACCAAAAGCAACATTTCATATTGACCACAGTAGTACCACATGATCATTTCATAGATATAAGTAGTTCCACATGACCACAGGACCATAGACTGGGCATTCCAAAAGCCCAGGATCAGTTCACAACTAGACTGGGCATTCCAAAAGAAACCTGATAGCTACAGGACCATAGTTCAACCTGATAGCAACCAGATAGCACATGATAGCAACATGACCATAGTTCAACCTGATAGCAATATGATAGAAACCTAAAGGACCATATTTACAGCCAACACAACCAGCTGATTACATGACCGGCTGAACGAGTAGCTTAAGTCCATCCCTAGGACTGCGGCGGAAGTGAAACATGAAGATGTTGCCATGTTGCATCCCGGTCGCCGCCACCACCTAGGACCAGTTGGTCGTAATTTGTGCTCCTTGACGCTTCCCTTTACTCATAATCATAGTGACTTCTATGGGCACATGGCCTCCATAGAAGACCCTAAGCTTTGCTGGGAATTCCTTGTACCACTTGATGTAGGCATTGGTGTAGGCCCTTGGGAACCACTACAAATTAATTGAACCAATCAATCAATGGCAGAAACAACATAAGTACTTCGGTAATCAAAGAATGATCATCAAGGGACAATTTGTTTACCATTTTAGCTTTTGGCTCCTTGGTGTTTGATAGCTGCATAGTGCATACATACACTTTTAGTGTGTGTTTCTTCCTTCCAAGATTCCTCAGGGACAGCACTTGCATGCGTTTCAAAGCAACCTTGTTGCCATACACACATCACTTATCAAAACTGGTACAAACCTTTGTCCTGGGACCTACATGCAAGGAAAATCCACATTTTCAAAATCAGCAATGCAAACAACATAAGTAAAAGATGAAGTAAAGGAGCAATGCAAACAACCCGATGAAGTAAAGGATTTTTACCTTGACGCATGACAATCTTGTTGGCAGCGGCTGCTGCCGCAGCAGCGACTTCTGCATCAGCTTTCTTAGTGCGCCGCTTAGCCTTAGCTTTCTTAGCAGTAGCTCTCTTAGCTGTAGCCTCCGCAGCAATGGCAGCTTCGTCATCCGAGGAAATCTCGATGGCCCCAGGATAGTGAACATCTACTTAAATTCAACCATACCACATCACGGTGAGAAATGAATGGAATGGACTAAACTCATCCATACAACATCAGTGAGAAACTAGATTATAAACATGACCCTCCTACATAGATTAGTTTGACAAAGCATGAAATGCAGTACCAACACTAATTACTCATAGATTAGTTTGCTCTCTATAATCTAGTGCTGGATTATAAACTCTTGTGAGAGAGACATACTCGAACAATTTGATGATTTTTATACAATGTAAGCTAGTACTACCACAATTCAATCTATGCATAAATACTACCAAGAGTTATACAATAATAATGTTCAAAAAGGTATATGAAATTGGAATTGCATGGAAATTACAGTAGCATCTCCACACAAAAAAAATACTAGGCATATAGTACGCCTCCCAACCTACTAGTGCTGGTACTGCATCTCCACACAAAAGAGTAATATATCTGGACACAAAAGAGTAATATCTGGACAAGCTCTCTATAATCTAGTGCTGGTACTGCATCACAGATTAGTTTGCTAATTATAAACATGAACCCCCGAACTAATTACGGCTCAAAATCGCCAAGCCGCATTTGCAAAATCCACCTAGGGTTCTAAGGCATAATAGTAAATATCCAAATCTCTCGCATTGGCACATTCAAATCGACGCATAAACAATAGATGGAGGAAAAAGGAGAGGGGAAAAGGGATTCAAGCGAGGAGGAGCGGGCCAGGGGAAGAGGGCCATAGACGGGGCAGGAACGGGTGGGGAAGGGGCAGCCACTGGAGATCGGCGGAGCTCTAGGCGGGTCGGGGTCGGGGTCGCGGTCTTACCTGTGCGCCGCCGGGTGGAGGGAGGCAGATTGGCGGGCCAGGGTCGGGGTCGCCGTCGGGTGCTCGAGGAGGAAGGCATATGGCTCGAGGAGGGGGTTATGAGGAAGGCGAATGGAGCGAGGAGGGGATTATGAGGAAGGTGAATGGAGTAAGGAGTGGTAGGTAGCAGATTAAAAAACATATTCTAAATAATAAAATAAAATTTTCATTTTCATTTATATATGTGTCATTTTGCAACATACTAGACCAAATTATTTGGACAGTGACCCAAATGGGCTATCTCGAACCTTTCTATTTTTTGACCGGCATAAAATAAAAACGGTCTAATCACGACATAGTTTTGACCGGATGCGGCACGGATGTAGCGACGGAAACGATCAGTACCAGAAGCTGGAGGGCGAACTGAGAAGGTCATCAACCCTCGAGCCCAAAGTTGTGTGTCCGTGTCCGCAGGAAGAAGTTTTTATTTTTCCGAGTGCAAAAAATGGGGCGTTTTATGAAGCAACCACCGAGTGACAGTTTTAGAATGGCGTCAACCCATTTCTAGGGGCCGAGCCTCGCTAAACTTGCATTGGATCTCTGAAGAAATAGCATATTGTGAGTCTAAAAATGATTTTTTCAAAAAATCATGGGCATCGGATCATGTATATGTAGTTCAAATCAGACCCACTTCCTACCGATTCGGCAGGAATTTGTTTTTTTCACCAGGGGTGGACGGAAAGGTTTGAGAGAACCAGGTTGGGACATTTGTCCATTTAAGGTGGCCTATTATTTTGAAAAATGGTATGGTAGCATTTTGAAACTTTTATTTGGTGGTTGCTTCATAAAACGACCCGTTTTTTGCGCTCGGAAAATGGAAAATGGTTTTTCCGTGCGACGAAATGGAAAACTTCCACCTGCAACATTGTTCGCCATCCCATAATGCACATGTGTGCACAATATCGGTGCATTATCACAAACTATGCCCTGATTCTATCCATAACATTGGTCATTTGACCCGAAAGCCATGAAACCTCGAACATGATAAGTCATTTTGTGAAGGCTTTTTTGAGACATACTCAATTTACCAAGTTTGGTATTTTTCTTTGCAACTATGTCACATAATAAGACACCACACTAGGAATTTGCATTGATCGGACCGTTTTTGATTTTTTTATGCCCGTTTCAAACTATGGTCAAAACGGAGGTCATGAAGGTTCTTAGATAGGGGATGAGCCTCGCTAAACTTGCATTAGATCTTTGAAAAAATAGCATATTGCGAGTCTAAAAATGATTTTTTCAAAAAATCATGGACATCGGATCATGTATCTGTAGTTCAAACCGGACCCACTTCCTACCGATTCGGCAGGAATTTTTCTTTTTCACCAGGCGTGGACGGAAAGGTTTGAGAGAGCTCGGTTGGGAGATTTATCCATTTAAGGTGGCCTATTATTTTTTAAAAATGGGATGGTATCATTTTGAAACTTTTATTTGGTGGTTGCTTCACAAAATGGCTCGTTTTTTGCGCTCGGAAAATGGAAAATGGTTTTTCCGTGCGACGAAATGGAAAACTTCCTCCTGCAACATTGTTCGCCATCCCATGATGCACATGTGTGCACAATATAGGCGCATTATCATAAACTATGCCCTGATTCTATCCATAACATTGTTCATTTGACCCGAAAGCCATGAAACCTCGAACATGATAGGTCATTTTGTGAAGGCTTTTTTGAGACATACTCAATTTACCAAGTTTGGTATTTTTCTTTGCAACCATGTCACATAATAAGACACCACACGAAGGATTTGCGTTGATCGGACCGCTTTTGAATTTTTTATGCCCGTTTCAAACTATGGTCAAAACGGCGGTCATGAAGGTTCTTAGCTAGGGGATGAGCCTCGCTAAACTTGCATTGGATCTCTGAAGAAATAGCATATTGTGAGTCTAAAAATGATTTTTTCAAAAAATCATGGGCATCGGATCATGTATCTGTAGTTCAAATCGGACCCACTTCTTACCGATTCGGCAGGAATTTGTCTTTTTCACCAGGCATGGACAGAAAGGTTTGAGAGACCCCGGTTGGGATATTTGTCCATTTAAGGTGTCCTATTATTTTTGAAAAATGGGATGGTAGCATTTTGAAACTTTTATTTGGTGGTTGCTTCACAAAATGACCCTTTTTTGCGCTCGGAAAATGGTTTTTCCGTGCGACGAAATTGATAACTTCCTCCTGCAATATTGTTCGCCATCCCATGATGCACATGTGTGCACAATACGGGTGCATTATCACAAACTATGCCCTGATTCTATCCATAACATTGGTCATTTGACCCGAAAGCCATGAAACCTCGAACATGATAAGTCATTTTGTGAAGGCTTTTTTGAGACATACTCAATTTACCAAGTTTGGTATTTCTATTTGTAATTATGTCACATAATAAGACACCACGCGTAGGATTTGCGTTGATCGGACCGTTTTTGAATTTTTTATGCCCGTTTCAAACTATGGTCAAAACGACGGTCATGAAGGTTCTTAGCTAGGGGATGAGCCTCGCTAAACTTGCGTTGGATTTCTGAAGAAATAGAATATTGTGAGTATAAAAATTATTTTTTCAAAAAATCATGGGCATCGGATCATGTTTCTGTAGTTCAAATTAGACCCACTTCCTACCGATTCGGCAGGAATTTGTCTTTTTCACCAGGCGTGTACGGAAAGGTTTAAGAGACCCCTATTGGGACATTTGTGCTTTTAAGGTGGCCTATTATTTTTGAAAAATGGGATGGTAGCATTTTGAAACTTTTATTTGGTGGTTGCTTCACAAAACGGCCCGTTTTTTGCGCTCGGAAAATGGAAAATGATTTTTCTGTGCGATAAAATGGAAAGCTTCCTCCTGCAACATTGTTCATCATCCCATGATGCACATGTGTGCACAATACGGGTGCATTATCACAAATTATGTCCCGATTATATCCATAACATTGGTCATTTGACCCGAAAGCCATGGAAACCTTCGCGTGACATCATTTTATGTGCACGGTCCGAACAATGAACGTCATTTTATGTGACACGGTGTAAAAAAAACCTTTGCGTTGCATTATTTTATGTGACATAGTATCTAGTGGGTAGAAACATTTTTCAGCAAAATTATGTGCAACAAGAAATGACATAACCCTTTAACCCCATATATCCGAAAAACCATTAACCCTAAACCCAAAAAATTCTGTCGCCCAAACCGATTTTTTTGCCTCTTCTGCCGCCAAAACCCAAATTTTTGCCTCTCCCGCCCACGAATTTCGGAAATGAAAGAGAGACAAGGGCAATTTGGACAAACCGACCCCACCCCACCCATCCATCCCCATCCGACCCGGTCCTCCCAAGTCCCCACCCGACCCCGGTCCTCTCCCTAGTCCCCACCCATCCATCCTCATCTCACACCTCCACTCCCCACGACGCGAGCGGCGACTGCCCCACGCCGCGCGCTCGCTCCCCCGACGGCCCCGTGCCGCGCGCTAGCTCCCACGATGGGCACGGTCTGGTAGCTGCGACCGACGACGACGATGCTAGCGAAGGCGACAGCCACAGAAGGGGAGCGATCTTCCTCTTAGTTCGACAGTCAGGCGAGTTCTCTGCTCCTTCTACTACCAGCCGATTAGGGTTAGGGTTTGCTTTTCATGGCGTGTCTAGGGTTAGGGTTTGGCTCTCATGGCGTGTCTAGGGTTAGGGTTTGGCTCTCCTGGCGTTTCTAGGATTCTATGCTAGGGCTTGCGTTTAGCTCTTGTGATTCACAACCAATTTCGGCTATGGTATGTGCTTGCATTTAGCCCACTGTCTGTAGTTAGATGCAGAGCTTGTTGCTACACACTATCAGTAGTTGCTACTCTCATAAAATCAATTATTGGCTTGCGTTTAGCTCTTGTGATTCACAACCAATTTCGGCTATGGTATGTGCTTGCATTTAGCCCACTATCTATAGTTAGATGCAGAGCTTGTTGCTACACACTATCAGTAGTTGCTACTCTCATAAAATCAATTATTGGCTGTGAATATAAATCTGAATGTGTAGACTCACATCATGTGCTTGCCTTTTAATCTTATGTGCTGATTTATGATGCCACTAAATATAAATCTAAATGTGTAGACTCACACCACAGTAGTTATATTGCTGATTGAATATGTGTATGCTTTATGTAAGCATTGCAGTTATATTGCTGATTGAATATTGCTTGCTTCCATAATTCCATTTATTATGCCATTTATCTAACCACTTGTTCCCTGCAGGAAAGTGGCAAGTGATTTCTCAAGGTAAACAAAGCTCGACATCACCAACCTAGCAGCTTCAATCCAGCCACTTAGAGATAAGCAATGACAAGGAAGAAAGAGCATGCTGGTAAGAAATGATCGCCTTGTACTTATGCTACTAGTTTTCTAATGACTGTTTGCACATATGCTAAGTATAGAAATTTGCCTAGCTTGTGCTTATAATCTGGTAATTGAAAATGTACTAAGAGCCTGCTGGTATGAAATGAGCTCCTTGTGCTTATGCTGCTAGTTCTCAAATGATTGTTTGCACATATGCTAGGTATAGAAATTTTCTTAGCTTGTGATTATAATCTGGTAATTGAAAATGTACTAAGAGCCTGCTGGTATGAAATGAGATCCTTGTGCTTATGCTGCTAGTTTTCTAATTGGGTTAATCTACAAGTATTAAATGTAACTAAAACCTGATTGGATTATTTAGTTGTTTGAGTTGTCTTGCTCTCCTATGCATTTCAACCATTCATCTAATGGCCATATTTTCTCTATTCATGTAAAGAAGTGCACCTCACTGAGTATGAGAAGGTTAGGGCTAAGCATATGATGAGGAACAACCGTATTCTTTAGTCCCTTGGTATTCCCGCGGTAGTATCAATGATTAGAAGGTCACGTGTGGGCAAAGAAGGTAGTGCACTTACCACTGAGGAATCTGCCATAACAAACGGTGGAAGCTCAGATTATAATCCATAGGATGATGAAGTTATGGATGTAGAGGAAGTTGATGACATTGTAGTGCAAAAGAATGTGAAGGTGCAAATTCTTTATCTTGTTTGGAGGGGTGGGAGTACTTAAATGCTTTGTGCTTCCTTGTTTATCTTTCATTTCTTGTTACTTGCCATTGATGCTTAATGCCATTTTACTTGTTGATATGAGGCCCAGAAGTCTAGGAGGAAGAAGAGTGCAGTCAAGAAAGTAAGCAAGAGCAAGAATAGTCCAGAATCATCAACAACAATGGCTCCAGGAAGGGTTTTTGCGGTACCTCCTAGAGGAACGAAGAGAATGATGGAAACAGAAGAAGAACCTTCTCCTAGAATGACTAGGCAGAAATCAAAGGAGACCGCTGTACCTAACCGTGAAGAAAGCCCACTGCGCCAAGATGATTTATTTGTGCCCATTGATGAAGGAAGCTCTCTCCGTCTTGAACTCAGACCTGTTTCACATATTGTGGACAGGAATCAGCCTGTAGACTATGCTGATTTTTCTGGAGACCGTGAGGAGGCAATGAATGATGAAGGCAAGTTCATCTTGTACTTCTCTTCTTTTACTTGTTCATTTATTGGAATGTAAAGACAACATATATGGGTGACTGTATCCAATGATGTTTTAATGTTTCCTTTTCAGGTACTCTTGCCGTGGTAAAGAAAGCTGTTGTGGCCAAGAATTTTAGGAAGGGCTCGGGGTTAGAAAAGCTGACGAACGGGCTGGGAGCAAAGGTGAGGATTGAAATAGCTGAAGGGATGAAGCGTCCGGAGAAGCCTGTGCAGGCTGCGAAGCTAGCATCAGAGGCTTGGACTTATTGTGAGAACTCATATGCCAATTCTTCCTCACTTCAAGGAATTCAAAAAGGACACAAGCCTGGTGAAAGACTACATGGAAAAAGTTGCAGTAAGCTCTCTATGCTGATTCTATGTTGCTGACTGTTCTTTCTTCCCTGTTACACATATCATATGGTTACTAATCTTGCCATTGCCCTCTTTGCTGCCTTGGTAGGGAAACTTTGATATGGACACCGATTCAACTGACATTCAGGCCGTGTGCAATGATATCCTAAAGAATGTGTCCAAGAACAGACGTCATTATGTCAAGAAGCAATATTTTGATAAAGCCGAAGCAAGCCAGGTCAACATCAAATCGCCCATTGCATACATAACATATTCTGAATGGCAAAAGCTGGTTGATCTGTGGTCAAGTCCAAGACACAAGGTATGTTAGTACCTTGCTTTACCATGTGCATGCCACCTGTCGTATATGCTTTGTTGTATGCAAAAGATGATGGGACGTACCAATCTGCAGGACACCTATAGGAAGAACAAGGATAATAGAACAAAGTCAAGTTTGGGCAAAAAACTGGTTCGCGCTGCTATCTAGCTCATGTGCATGCAATTGTAAGATGCACATTGCTGTTTTCCTCTATTTTTTCCCTTCACACATTAGTAACTTTCTCGCAAAAGCTTATGGTTTGATTCTTGCTGAAACATTTTCAGAAGGAGGAAAGAAAGGTTGATAAGTTGTCTACTGTTGAGATGTTCAAGGTAACCCACAACAGCACCAAGGATGGCTTTTCAGAGGAGGCTAAGATTGCCATAGTAAGTCACACTTTCAGTATGTTTATGGTTTAGTTAATTACTGCATAGTAGGTGGTAATCATCCGATGAAAATGTTTTGTAAGATTTTGAATACATAGGAGGTGGTAAGAGTCTGTGTTGGTGTCTGTGTATGTGTGCACCAAACGCTAGAAGTATGGTTGCTGTAGTTATTACGTAATTATTGTGATTTGCTCCTAAAAACCTGTTGCCATATCTCAAATCTTTAATGAAACAGCCATTTATTCAGTTTTAGTTGTGTTTGCAAATTTAGTTGTATTCCAAGATGAAATCTGAACTCAATTCTTTGATGAAGTGTTGCCCTTATGTAATGTAATCTGGAGCATAGTTTTTATCCTTTATGTCAATGTATAGTTGTTATTCTTGTACTTGCTGATAAACTGTATGATATTGTGTCAGATTAAAATGGAAAAGAAGATGGATGCTCCTATACCAGAAGGCGAATCACCCAAATCTGATGTAGAGGTTGTTGCCGAGGTTTTGACCAAGAAAAGCACATTCCTGAAGAATGTCGGTCTGCAGTCAAGCTCTACTAACAAGACCAGCAAGTCGAATGCTGCTGTTACTGCTCATGTGCTTGATCTTGAAGAGAAGCTGCAGAGTTCGGAGCACCAAACCGAAGCCATGCGCGCAGAGATGGCTGCCATGAAGAAGAAGGCCGAAGAAGCTGAAGCTGCACAGGCCTTGCTTCTCAAAAGGGCCGAAGAGAATGATGCGAGGTATGCTCAGCTGTTGGCGCTGCTTTCAGGTAAACCTACAGGGAACTAGTGTTGTCCAGTGACTTGGTGCTATTTTGGTAGTGAACTTGTTAGCAGATTGGTGCTATTTTGGCAGTGCACTTGGTGCTATGGCTGTGAACTTGGGTGTGAAATGTGGCTGTGAACTTGGATGTATATTTTGGCTGTGAACTTGGATGTATCTTTTGGTTGTGAACTTGGCTGTGAACTTGGGTTCGATAAGTTATGTAAACTTGGATGTGGAATTTATAATGTTGGCTGTGAATTCAAAATTTATCTGGTTATTCAAACTCATGTTATTATTATCTTGCAATTTGTCCAAGTTGACTGGTTATTCAAAAATTGTCCTAAAGTAAAGGCAACAAAATGGACTCTTATTCAGCCCAGATGACTGGAAAAGACCACGGCCCAGATGACTGAAAAAGGCCACGGCCTGGTCCAGCAATGCTTGAATCCAATATACAAACTACAATTAAAAATAAAAAGCTGTAATTAAAATGGTCGAAAGGTGGATCATGCCAAATATATATGGGCTACAAAAAGCCCATGGAGCATATTATATTGTCTGGAATTCTAAAATAGGAAAAAAAGACCGAAATAGCCCCTTTGCCCAAAACAAATGTGGGCCATAAAATGTGGACCATATTTGGTGTTGGTGATGATCTTATTATTGTTGGTCATGATTATATTGTTGTTGATGATCTGTATGATCATATATATATTCTATGTTTTGAATTGCAGAAAATGAATGAAAACAGAAAAAATTGAAAAAATAGGGCTCCTTTTCCGTGTGTATACACACGACAAAGTGCCAATGTCACATTGCCGTGTGTATACACACGGCAAATGAGACACGTGTAGCCCACATGTGTGCTCCTGGGGTTGGTCACAGGGCCTTTGCCGTGTGCTGTTTAGCAGTGGCACACGATAAAGTTGGATTCTTTGCCGTGTGCAATCTGCAGCAGGAACACGGCAAAGGAGGGCACGTTGCCGTGTGTCCATCCTGCCTGGCACACGGCAAAGGGAAGGCACACAACGACGTATATGCACACGGCAAAGAAAGGGTACACGGCAAAGAGGGATAGCACACGACAAAGAGCTAGTACACGACAAATATTAGGTACACCACAAAGCCAGGTACACGACAACGACAGAATGCACACAACAAAGAATTAACACGGCAAAGAGCTGTTGGCGCCGTCAGACGGACGGAACCGTCAGTGCTTTAATTTGTCGTGCCTTCGCTGAAAACACACAGCAAATGCTTTGCCGTGTTCCGGGCGCAAAGACAAACGACAAAGATCCTTTGTCGTGGCTATCTTTTCCGTGTGGATTTTGTCGTGTGTTTACACACAACAAAGCCTTTGCTGGGTTCCGGGGGGTCTTTGCCGTGTGGGAACACCCACACGGCAAAGAACTGCTCTGCCGTAGTGATAAACAATGTGCAATAGAGGAAATCTTTGTTGCAACCCCACTTCTAGCTGAAAAATCATAACTGCAACTCATGGGATATTCAAATTTGCAATGCAATGATGATTCATGAGTTGAATGATCTCTAGTTTATATTTTATTTGACTAAAAATTCCTCGAAACAGGTTTCCGTCCCGCTTTATAAATAAAGCACAATCATAATACATAGAGTATCACCAGTACGGACATCGAGGAGCCAAAAAGTAAGGGAAAAGTAGTCTCAGCACAAAGAAGCCCAAAGCCCAAAACAAAAAAAAGGAGAGAAGGAGCTCGACTCCTAGACCGTCCCCTCGGGACTGAGACAGGCAGAAGTCGCAAAGACATGCGCTGACACCCACATCGCCTGGAGGATGGCGTCCAAGTGCTCATGATCCCGTTGTTTAGATAGCGGATACCACTGCTAAAGGTAAGCCAAAAAAGCAAAAGTAGAGTCAGAAGCATGCCTTGGAAAGATTCATTCTATCACCATCTGATGAATGTTCCATAGCATCCATGTAAGGCCCACAAACACTAAATAGAAGATGTGGCGCTTGGGCCTGCCAGGCAAGCCCAAGGGCTTCTCAGATAAAACTCCAAAGAAACTGAGCGCCGAGCACAAGAATATGATATGATCACAAGTATTCGGCGTCGCACATAATGGGCACAACCCGTCCCCAGGGCCGTTACGTTTCGATACCTCTACTCCTGAAGGAAGACGGTCCCATAGCATCTACCACAGGAATATCCTCAAGCTAAGGGGTAGGGGCGCCTTCCAAAAGGAGGGGTCGTCCATGCGATCTCTATTCCCTGGAAGAGGGTCCTATAATCCGAACTAATCAAAAAGGCTCCCATAGGATACTGGTGCCAAGTTACCCTGTCCCTCTCCTCCGAGACGGATGTTGGCAGGGCGCCCCACAGTCTCAGGAAATCAATGGCCTCGGCGACACTGAAGGTTGCTCCGAAACGAGATGTTCCAGTCATCCCTTGGCGTGCATGAACAGTAGAGACGATGAAGAGCGCATGTACGACATGATAGATGAGGATCTAGGAGGTTACTATTACGATGGAGCAGCAGGTGGTGGAGATGATGATGGCTCCCAATACCTCAACTTGGATGGAGCCGACGGTGGAGACTTTGGTCAAGACTTTGGTGGAGACGACGGTGGAGACGTCAGTGGAGACGTTGGTGGAGACGATAGTGGAGACACCATAACAAAGTCCGGTGAGGTATATAAAGCCTCTGCTGATCACTAGTAGATGCATTAGTTGATTCGTATATATATACTAACGACTGTTTCTTCTCTTATACCTCCGCATCGGGCCAATCTTCTATAAGGAAACGAGGCCCGACCAGAAAGTTGGCCGATGGTGCGCGTTTCACAATTGAGGTAGTCTCTGAGCTAGGTGAACCTTTGGAGCCGACAGAGGGTGCAAATGCATTTGTACATCAATGGGGAGTGATAGTCAGGGACACCATCCCGATCACCACTCAGGAGTGGAATAAGCCGGGAAAGAAAAGGGATCAAGTTGGATCAAGTTTTGTTGATGACAGAGCCAAATATTGTCTTTGGAATATGCTCATGACACACTTCACTCTACCAAACTTGAACACTGATGATCTCATAGCGGCATGGAGGTTGACAGTCAAAAAGTGGGCTCTTAAGAATATGGGCGAACAATTCAAGGGCTGGAAGAAAAGATTATACCACGACTATGTCAAGAAGAAGGTGACTCTGCCATTCACTGACGCACTAGAGAAGCAGCAGGATAACTGGGCCGCATTTATGGAGTACAAGGACTCATAAGAAGCTAAGGCAAGGTCGGCAAAGAATGAAAAAATGCGTCCAAAAAGAAATATCACCATAATCTGGGGACAGGTGGCTACAAGAGTGCCATTCCTAAGTGAGCAAAAACTGAGGCTGACATGCGTGCTAAAGGGGTCATTCTAGCTACAAATAAGTGCCCCACGAGGTCAAGAAATTGTTTACTTGGGCATGGGGGATCGTATGACCCTGAAACAGGGGACATTGTTGCAAAGAAAGCCATTGTTGCACCAAAAGGATGCACTAATTAAAGTGATAAAAGAGGCTCGAGAGGGAAATTTCATTCCTGATAGAGAGAACGATGAGCTGACAAAGGCCCTCGGGAATCCTGAAAAGTTTGGAAGAACACGAGTCTTTGGACCATATTTTCCATGGAAGATTGGGTTTCCCAAGGACATAAACACTTATAGAAGCCAACTGAGAAAAACGAACCGGCAAAAGGCGAAGGAGGCAGCAAGGTTAGAGGCGGTTCAAAAAAGGAACGAGGAATTTCAGCCATGTTCAAGCTGCAGTAGGAACAGATTAATGAACTTAGAGTACTGGATCGATAACAAGATCCTGCATTCGACATTATGGTGGGCCCATCTCAGCGGAGAAGCAGCGTGGCTTCCACATAGGTACAAGCTAATAATGTACTGCCGATCGAGAATAATGCACCGGTGATAGATGATACGGCCGGCGCAACGATGGTTCGCTACCACGTGGATGAAGTCGAGGCAAGAACAGCTTGTGAGCTACACGTGACACTGAAGAATATTTCCATGAAGGTGGTGCTCGGCTTTGCTTTACCTTGTCCATCGGAAGCGACCTACCATGGACGTCAGATTCCAGCTGGCTATGCTCGTGTCGGTGTGGATGAAGTTGAACCGACATTTCGATCACTCGAGCTTGACATCCCTGCAGGTGTCATGCTTCAAATTACCGAGGGGATTGTTTGTATCAGCACATAACATCGCTGATTAGAACGTTCTGGTTTAGCAGCAAGAATGGAGAAAACAGCATGCTTCGCCATGGAATAGATCGACTCAGTTCCCCTTCTTTTCCGGTGCACTCGCTTTGTATCTCCGACACACAAGGAAGGACGCGGTCCCAAGGTCAAAGAAATAGGTTCAGTGGTTTGACCTCCCAAAGGTTAAAGAAAGACATCGATATTAAGACTGAAAAATAAGAAGATAGATAGGTATAGGTACACGAGTTGAGAAATATAAGTTATGACTAATCAAGTAGGAGTTTACCCACGATAGTTAGAGGCTGCATCATCAAAGGGGTATAGAAATAATTCAGAAGTAGTGAAGGTTTCCGCTTTCGCTAAACTGCCAACCCCTTCTCACAATAGACACCTAGAAGCTGAAGCTCCCAAAGGCTCCTAGTTGGTGGTTATGTGCGTTCCGTGGTTCGACCTCCCGTAGTGGTCCTTTCTTTTCTTTTTGAAAGCTACACGGGGCCAATTTTGCGTACTTGCTCAGCGTGCCCCCCTTTCGTCGAGTGCCCCGCCCGGTTCATAGGGCTGTTGGCCTACCAAGGGGGAGAAAACACTTGGCGAAGTGGAGAGTGGCATCATTCTTTGGAAAAAGGAGCACATCGTGTTTCCAGGCTAGGCGCCAAGGCCATCTTATCCTCCGAGAAGCAATCCATCACCTCCGAGGCCACCATCTCCTCCGAGAAGCAATCCATCACCTCTGACACCACCGTCTCCTCTGAGAAGCAATAGTCCACCCCTCCTCGAGAGGGACCACAACACGAGTCCATCTCCATCTCCGGTGCCTCCGCCTCCGCCCACTAACTCAAAGGGACAAAACCAGAAGAATAGCACCACTTCGTTGAGGGATAACCGACGCGCAAAACGATAAGATCCCCTGCCAAGAGTACATCAGCCTCTTCCCATGTTAGCTTACCACCGAACTGATGAGGAAAGCATGCTAATATCCCCCCGCTCAAGGTGTTACCCAGCCCGCTCAAGATGCAATAAATATGGAAGGGCTATTAAAATAGCTAAGGAGTGTCAAACGACTATCGAAGAAATTCTAGGTGGCGGAGAAATCGCCAAGGCACCAATAGCACGGAAATATGTCTACGGGGAGCCTCTGGTCAGCAATGAGGCATTCGAGCATCTGCCAACACATATGCGACTTTTGCATGTCTGGTGCTTGAAAGTCACAAAGGAATAGCTACAATATCTCTTAGTGAAAGTTGGAGATGAGTACTTTTGTCCAAACGACATGATCTCTATTGAACTTTGTGAATTATTACAGTTATTCAACCAAGAAGCCCTCGAAAAGTACATCATCAGCTGCTATTGTCTATAAGTAATTAAGTCTCTAGCTCAACTCGTTCCATTCATTGCCTGTAATTATCCTCACTATATCCTTTTGTACGCTATTATGCAGAATAAAGATTCAGGAATGTAGAAGAAAGATAATCTATTCCATTGGGTTTGTTGACCCAAACATAGTTAATGGACATACGCTAAGTTTGAAGCCTAAGGAAACATAGCTTAACTTGCTAATGTTTTTAAAGAGGAAACATTACAATACGCAAATACTATTTCCTTACAACTACGAGTGAGAGTCTTACTGTCTTGTACACATTCATTTTTTGTTTACTCGATGTTAAGTGTAATTGATGAGTATATAAACGTGCACAACTTCTACTGGATTCTTCTAAACATTGACGTTGACCATGCAAGAGTTGAAATCTCGGTCTCGTTAAAGAAAAACATGGAATAGTACCGCAACATGCTTAATATGCTCTAAAAGTAATTTCAATCATTACCGCAACATGCTTATGTGTTTCTTTCGTTCATTCTATGAGATGTCAAGTGATTAATAAATCATTCATTTCGTACCGGATAGGTGGAAAAGGTTCACGAAGGAGGTTCAGGATGAATGGCGTAAGGAGTTTACTTATTATCCGATCTCGATAAGTAGTACGAGAGCTAGGTACGCGCATCTCTTAAATTCTAGTCTCCATATAATTATCATGCTTGATTATTATTTGATTAAATTATATTCTCGAAAAGTATGTGAGGCAGCCAGGGGACTAATTTATGTAGATACTACGTATGCGAGTTCATTCGCGGGTGTAAGGGCTCAGACTTTCTCGAAGTACGTAAATAATATATTTACAATTTATTTTATACCATAATTTTTATTGAGTTCCATTCATAATGATCTACTTCTTTATATATAGTTGGATGCGATGCGGGATAAGCTCCTACCACAACAACACCTACTAGCAATTCAAGAGAAATTGTCGGGATTTTTGCTCAGAGAGGTCATAAACCCAAAAGAAGAATACAATTTGCGGAGATAATAAAGCATCCATGTAATGGAACGATCTCCATATAATCAAATAGACGGGTTCTAGTCCCGATTTGTGCTCGTATACCAAGTTATATATATGTTTGTATGCTCATGAGAGAAATTATATTATAAAGGCATCAACGTGTATAATATATAGTAGTGTAGAATATGTATACGAAAACTTGTTTAAAATGAAAATACAAAATGAAAAATAATTGAACATAAAAAAGAAAAACCCAAAACTCCATCTCCTGACGTGGCAGCCGATTGTATCGCGACAGAAAACCCTCAAACCCCATCTCCTGTCACAGCAGCCGATTACGCCAAAACACTGCCGCGACAAAAAACCTTTAGTCCCGGCTCGTGTTACGAACTGAGACTAAATATCCTCCAGTCCGACACACTACGCGGGACACGTGGAGACCCTCTAGTCCCAGCTCGTAACAGAACCGGGACGAAAGGTAAAACCTTTAGTCCCGATTCCGTAGTCCCGGATGCACATCCAAGACTATAGCCTCTTACGAACCGGGACTACATGCTTGTTGTGTACCAGTGTTTGGTTCTACACAAGCAGTGTAGAAAGCAACATCGGAACCAATCAATACATGGTTTTAGAAAATTCTGCATTTGACATTAGATATTACATAATTCAGGGTTTGGATTGTTGAAATCAAATCAATCACTACATTTCAGCTTACAAATTGAACATTTATTTTTGACATTAACTAACATAATTCCCGTTTGGTACATGTACACAAGAGACTGACAAAATATATATAACAAACACTTTGACTTCAAGCATTCCAATTTATCATTACGAGGATGCTTTTGTGTCTAACCACTAAAAAGACTATTTGTAATGTTATTTTTCATTTTTCAAGTGATTTAACCTCTACCGGATATCGCTGGATGCACCCGGCCCACGGTCCATCAGTATTATGAGCTGGGGCGATGCACTCTATCACCACACTGTTGCATTTGAACCCGGAGCCAAATCCAATCATCCACACTCGGTCGCCCATATACATACGGCCCTAGGCCTCGATGTATGCGAGTTCATACCAAGGCGAGCTGCTGGATGTGTTCCCAAAACGATGCAGCGTCATTCTAGATGGCTCAACATGCACGTCAGACAGGCCAAGGCTTCGTTGAACCTCATCAATTACTGCGCGTCCACCCGCGTGGATGCAGAAGTGCTCGAAGGCTATGCATCGGTATGAACTGTTATCCGCAGCGGTAAGTCTCCTCTCCGAGGCCCGATTGCTGCAGGAGACGCGTTAAAAAGCGAATACTCCGTTCGGTATACATGGGCATTTGACGTGCATGCTCGCGATGAAGGTGGCGTACGGGATGCGATACCGATGACTTCCACTGAAACAAGCGTAGTCGACGAGGTAGACCTTCGGCTGTTGCCACAGGAAGTAGATGACGACGGTAGCGGCTGGGAGGAAGGTCGCCAAGAAGATATGCACGGGCCGGAGTATTTCGTGTGGCCTCAAACTTGCCGCAACAAAAACAGTAGCTGCGGTGATTAGCATAGTCATGATGAAGACAAAATTTCGCACCACGGCCTCGTAGATTGATGTGAGGAGCTTGCCAATCCCGGATGAATTCATGTTGTTCCAGCACACAGTTGTCTGTCGTGTGCATGTGTGCGCTGAATGTGACGACGACTTTGTGCTGTGTTGTAAGATATAAAGGGTGTAGCTAGCGACGAACAATTAAATTCAGCATAACCTAACAGTACAACGGGACGCGTTTATCAACGTGGGGCATCCATAAATTCCATGTGGTTCTCGAGGTGGTGGGTTCCATACCAACTGCACAACGCCTATACTAAGATAACGACTGATTGTTTGGAGGTTGCAAACAGCCTGCAATCACCAGTTCTCCATAAAGTAATGCATGGTAAGATTACAAAGGCCAAAAAATGCCACTCTACATACACGATGGGTGTTCCCGGCTTATCTCAGCCGTATATTCTCTCTTTTCCGGTTCAGATTCGTGCTCTGCTACTTCACAACAAACCACTAAGCTATATTACTTTCTTGCCAGCAAGTCCCTCCACTATGTACACTGTGGATAAGATTCGGATCGAGAATGAAGGGGAAAATTTTGGACAGTGGATTCATAGTTTATACAGAAATTTGTAGAACCGAACTTAGAAAATCGTAAACAATCCGTGAAGGAAAAAAGTCGAAAAACGAAGTAGAAGCATCCAGATTCATGAACTTTGAGCAAGGAATCCATGGCAGATGTCTAGGTAGAACTTGAGGTTGTATCGCATGAAGGCGCCAAGCTCACCATCGGCAGCCAAAGGAGAAAGAAGAAGAGGACCTCGCATGCGTCGGCAATGGCCGGAGAGCCAGCAAATGCGTCAACGGCAGCGGGCGCGAAGGAACCGACCAGACCGCCGACGAGATGAACTGTTGTAGACCTTGCTCAGGAACCGGAAACGAAAAAAATCCGGCCATGGTGTAGCTCGTGGGCAGTGGCATGCGGCGGCGTGAGGCAGAGCGACGCTAGATGGGGAACAAGCAGAACAAGTTGTACATGTACATCTTCTGTTCCTAGGGGTGCTATTTTGTACAATGTCCAGGTTCTGAGTGTGAAACTAGACGTCCGAATCTTAAAGGCAACAATGAGTCAATGACGGCTCAGATAAAGTAGAAAAACTGCGTGCTACAAAGGCTGGTCATAGTGTAAAGTAGTATAGAGTAGTAACGTGTGTGTTTGGTAGACTGCATCCACTTTTTGCCCAGCCCGACAGTGCTGTGGCTGGCACTGCCAGACTCATACCGACTAGACCACCGACGAGCACTACAAGAAATGTGTTTATTTGTGACGTTCTCATAGTGACTGGAAATCAAATCGTCATAGATCTATGATGATGTTTTCCAAGATCGTCATGGGCTCATTGGGGAGGTCAAAACCCTGTTTTGTTCCAAATCATCGTAATTTCATCAGATAAAATCGTCATAACCTGTCTCTGGCCTTATTTTGTGCGACTACGACGTTTCTGTATCGTCATATAGGCATTAAGTTGCCAAGGAACATCCTGAGACGGCAGCCAGCTTATCTATTTTGCCTATGTGTCAACATGTGGGACCTGCTCCATTTTTTTATGAGCTGCCCAATTTATTTTATACAACGAATTGCCTATTCTGGCCCAATGGACGGCCTATGCTCAGCCAGTGGCCCATGCCGGCCTAATACACCGAATGGCCATTTTTTGGTTAAAATGGCAAAAAATGTGGAGTTGCGGGGACTCGAACCCACGACCGACGCTCCTTTTCAGCTCATCGTACCGCTAGGCTAGTCAAGTGATGTTGTTTTATATGAAAGAGTATGTCTATATGAAACAAAACAATACGATCCACCTTATCTAACGGTCACGCACAGTGGAGGGGACTTGGACAAATTCAGCACTGAGAGAGGCGCTGAGACAAAGAGGGCTCAGCCGATGGAGGGGGAGGGGCCGGCGGTGACTGACAGAGGGGGCGAGGCCGGCGGTGACCGACGGAGGGGGCAGGGCCTGCGGTGACCGACGGAGGGGGAGGGGGAGGAGGCGGCGGTGACCGACGGAGGCGGCGGTAACTAGCCTAACCAAGCCCATTGTCATCTTCTTAGCGTTGCTTCTCTCGTGCTTCTTCTTGCCGCTGCTCCACTGCTTGCTCCACAGTGTCTAGCGATTCATTCACAGGGAGGCAAGAATCCTCGGACGCCGACACCGGCATGGGTGTCGTGGTCGCCCTACGGTGTGGAGCTCCCAAAAGATGCGGCGGCGCAGCTGCCTAGATGGGGAGGACTCGAATTAGTACATTGTGCGGATGAGCGTGTAGGCAAAGAGATTAGGTTCAGGGGGAGGCTGGTGTAGTACACCGTCGTGGGATCTACTGTGCCATGGCACATGGATGTACTCCATGGTCAAGTTCTCAGGAGATCGGGAATCACCAGATCGTCCGCCCGCGGCGGCGCGCAGCTCCAGCCATGGCGTCCACGTCGATCCATGGTGCCCGCCTCCGTGTGCAGGCTTCGCGCCCGGCGCAGTGGACTGAGGGGTGAGGGAGGGATGCGGTAGGTCGCTGGGGATTATGGGAGCGTGGTATGAGTCACGTATAAAGAATCCGACTTTAGTTTTTGTAATGGCATATTTCCAACTTATGGAAATTGCAATGGCATAAATCCAATAAACCCTTTTTTAGTTGGCAGCAAATTCATCTTAGTGTGCCATCATATTTCTTAGCAGCAAATTCATCTTAGTTGGCAACAAATTCAGTAAATTCAGCTATTCATATTTCTTAGCAGCACTATATTTTTTAATTAATCTTAGTGTGCCATCATATAGGTTTGTCCCATATCTCTGTGTGTCCAAGATTTGTCCAGATGCTAACATATCTGTGTGTATACAAGATTGTCCAGATTCTAACATTTTAGCAGCACTATATTTGTAATTAATCTTGGTAGCTACTATTGGTTTGTGCACTTCGGTTGAACATTAAAGGCTAACATTTTTCGGTCCGCATGCAGATGGACAGAGGCTGGATTACGCGAGGAGTTAGAAGGCTTTTCACTGAGCATCTAAGGGGAGTGGACGAGTTCATGCGATTTGTTCGCAGAAGTGCTGCTGAGGATGCTCTAGTTCTTTGCCCATGCCCTAGCTATATGAATCGTGTTCAGCAAACTCTAGAAGATGTTGAGTCTCATCTGCTGATGCGCGGGATGTCAAGCACATATGATAGGTGGATCCATCATGGAGAGCCTTTACGCACAGAACCTCGAGTTGAACCTGAACCTAATGAAGAGGCACACCATGCTGGTGAAGGCGGTGAATTTGTAGAAGATGATATTCTACAAAAGGATGATGATTTTGAGGAGGAGGATGGGTATGAGGATGACAGGATTACTGATTTGTTTAAGGATCTGTACAAGTCAGAACCGCAAGGTGATGGACATAGGACAATCTATGCCGAGCTGATAGAGGATGCAAAGCGCGCAGCTAGTGATGGTGGGACATTGTCCAGATTTTTCTTCACCGTGAAGCTACTCCACGTCAAGTCCTTCTACCGGATAAGCAATGTTACCTTCAACGAATACGCCATATCTTGACCATCCAATACCCTAAAAGCTCAATTCCCAAAACTTATGATGAAGCATTGAGTATAATCGGCAGATTGGGGCTTGGTTATGAATCAATCCACGTCTTCCCAAACAATTGTATCTTGTTTCGGAACACGTATGCCAAGCATGACAAATGCCCAAAGTGTGATGCCTCTAGGTGGAAAGATGAAGATGGGAGGAGAAAGATACCAGAGAAGGTGTTGAGGTACTTTCCTTTGATTCCAAGGTTACAGAGGATGTTCATTTCGAAGCAATAGTCGGAGGATGTACAATGGCACAAGCTAAAGCGGCAACCCGTGGATGATGAACTTAGCCATCCAGCTGACGGAAAGGCATGGAAAGATTTTGACGATAAACATAAAGAGTTTTCCGCCAATGCGAGGAACATCAGACTCGGCCTTGCCACAGATGGCTTTAATCCATTTGGAATGAGCTCGAAATATAGCATGTCACCGGTATTTGTCGTGCCGTATAATCTTCCACCATGGGCATGTATGGAGCAGTCAAACTTCATGATGGCTTTGTCGATCCCGGGTCCAAAATCTCCATGAAAGGATTTTGATGTCTTTATGGAGCCCCTGGTAGAAGATCTGCTCAAGCTCTAGGAGGGTGTTCGTACCTATGATGCCCTGAGTCCTGATAAGTTCGATCTCCGTGCTGCGGTAATATGGTGTATCCATGATTTCCCGGCGTTGCACACTTTGTCGGGGAGGCTCACGTCTGGTTATCAAGCATGTGTGCGTTGTGACAAGGATACGTGCTCGGAAAAAATAAGGAACAAGATATGTTGGACCGGGGCCCGTCGTTTTCTTCCTCGCCACCATCCTTGGCGAAAAAGCAAGGATTTCAATGGAAAAAACTGAAACCCGTGACCAGCCGGTGGAGTTCACTAAAGAAGAGCTCGAGGAAAACATCAAAAGAAAAGGAAGCGTGAGGATGGTCAATGTTGGGACCGGAGGGCTATTTTGTGGGACCTCCCTTACTGGGCTGATCTCAAGTTGAGGCACAACCTTGATGTAATGCATATCGAGAAAAACATATGTGATAATCTTCTTGGCACATTTATGAACATCGACGGGAAGTCAAAGGATACAATTAACTCTAGGCTTGATTTGGAAGACATGGGCATAAGAGAAGATTTGCATCTGCAGCCTGTTGAAGGTGGACAATCGTTTGAGATGCCAAAAGCATGGTATACAATGAGTAAAGAAGAAAAGCTTGCATTCTGTTAATTTATAAGAGCGGTGAGATTTCCAGATGGGTATGCCGCTAACCTAGCAAAATGCGTGTCTCTTGATGGATGCAAGCTCCAAGGACTAAAAACTCATGATTGTCACATCCTCCTCCAAAGGATTTTACCGGCTGGACTCCGTGGAATTTTGGATAAAGAAATATATGAAGCTGTTGCTGAGCTGGGGAATTTCTTCAGAGAGTTGTGCTCCAAAACACTCAAGATATCTGTTCTTGAAAGACTCCAGAAAGAAATCGTAGCTATCCTTTGCAAGCTTGAAAAGATCTTTCCTCCGGCCTTCTTCACGGTGATGGTTCATTTGACCGTGCATTTACCCAAAGAGGCAATGCTTAGAGGCCCTGTACAATATGGCTGGATGTACCCTGTCGAAAGAAGGATGCTTACATTTAAGCATTATGTGTGAAACACCGCCAGGCCTGAAGGGTCGATTGCCGTGGCATATGTTGTTGATGAGTGCCTTACATTTTGCTCGAGGTACTTTGACAATGTGGAAACAAGATTCAATCGGCCGGGCAGAAATAGAGAGCGGGATGATTCACACATTGGTGATGTCTCTGTTCTCAACCATTGTGTGAACCTTCTTGGAGGGTCAGAGTACTTGGAGGCTGGTGATGACTATGACAAAATGCAATTGGTATGTGCTAAGGAGTTACCCTGAGGTTCTACCATATATAGAGTATGTCATCTCTTGTGCATGCACCCTTATCTTTTTTCTTTAGTTGGAAGGAACCCATTTGCAAGCCCGATGATTTAATTAACTTTATGTTTTTGTTGGCATTGTAGGTTGTGCAAAGAAGAGCTGAATAAGAAAGATTGCGGCATCAATGTTGATAGATGGCTTGCGAAGGGGTTTGCTAAATGCTTTAAGAATCATGTGAGATCCTTCGTCTTGGAATCAATTGCCACATGATTAGTTTGTGTTTTTGTTATTAATCCTGGTTTATTTGTGCAGATCTTTAGTCTTGGAATAAATAATGTTAGTGCTGATCTTTTTGCTTTGGCATGCGAGCCGGATAGGCGAGTGAGGTTGTATTCAGCATGCATTGTTGACGGTGTCCGCTACCACACTATTGACCGCGAGAAAAATAAAAACATGCAGAACAGTGGAATAGTTGCTAAGGGAGACTATGATGGTGAAGATATGGACTTCTATGGTCAGCTCAAAAGCATCATAAGGCTCCAGTACAACTCCAGCAGAGGCATCCATCGATCGGTCGTCTTGTTCCGTTGTGATTGGTTTGATCTTGGTGGCAGAAAGAAGACAGGGATCCGAGATGACAGACACTTCAAGAGCATCAACACTGGAAGGTTCTGGTATAAGAGTGATCCATTTATCCTAACGACACAAGCAACAAAGGTGTTCTATGTGCCAGACACCGATTTGCCTGGAAATTGGCAAGTTGTGCAAAAGTTTCAGCACAGACATTTGTGGAGTGTGAAAGAAACTGAAACGGAGAAGGGTCTCAATGATGGCGGTGGTCTAACATACCAAGATGATAACACCGAGGAAGTTCCAGTGCAAGAGAAATAACCCGGTCTGCATACTAGATTGCGAAGGAGTCGGGAACGAGTGTTACTTGATGCTTAATTTGTAGAAAACATTAGGAAAAAAAAGAAGAGGTAGTGGAGGGCCATGAATGCGAGGATGATGAAAACATGGTAGATGACACAGTCCTCTAGTACTGTAGCGATGGTGCGGATAGAAGGAAGAGGCATTTCAACGATGATGATTAGTAACAACATGCAAGGTAGTGGCTCACTGGAAATTGCTAATTGCTAATTATATCCTCCATTATCTGTTCTTTTTTATTTCATTGCTAGTGGCTCACTGGAAATTGCTAATCTCTGTTGCAGTGGTGAGGAGGAGCCAGACCTGGGAGCAAGATCATGTCATTTTAGCTGCAGTGGTGGAGTGGTGGTGAGGAGCAAGATCAGGAGCAAGATCGTGCCATTTTAGCTGATGTGTAGTCATTTTAATTTCCTATTCTGCAAGTTGTGGCTATTGTTGCCATGGATATCAAGTTCTCGCTAATGTTGCCATGGATATTTTAATTTCTGGAAGATCATGTGTAATCTTGAGATCATGTGTAACCTTGACATATAATTTCTGGACGAATCTGAGATCATGTGTAATATTGACATATAATTTATGGAAGATCATGTGTAATCTTGTCTTTTTAATTTCTAGAAGATCATGAGTTCTGAATCTAGTTCTGAATCTGGACAAGCACCTCCTACCACTCTTCCAAGGTGAAAGTAATCTTGCTAGATAAAAGAACTCAAACTTTTCTATATACACAGGAATCACAGCATTTTACATGATCATTTCAGACCAAAATCAACATTTCATATAGATCACAGGATTTATCACAGCATTTTACATGATCATTTCAGACCAAAAGCAACATTTCATATAGATCACAGGATTTATCACATCATTTCACATGATCATTTCAGACCAAAAGCAACATTTCATATTGACCACAGTAGTACCACATGATCATTTCATAGATATAAGTAGTTCCACATGACCACAGGACCATAGACTGGGCATTCCAAAAGCCCAGGATCAGTTCACAACTAGACTGGGCATTCCAAAAGAAACCTGATAGCTACAGGACCATAGTTCAACCTGATAGCAACCAGATAGCACATGATAGCAACATGACCATAGTTCAACCTGATAGCAATATGATAGAAACCTAAAGGACCATATTTACAGCCAACACAACCAGCTGATTACATGATCGGCTGAACGAGTAGCTTAAGTCCATCCCTAGGACTGCGGCGGAAGTGAAACATGAAGATGTTGCCATGTTGCATCCCGGTCGCCGCCACCACCTGGGACCAGTTGGTCGTAATTTGTGCTCCTTGACGCTTCCCTTTACTCATAATCATAGTGACTTCTATGGGCACATGGCCTCCATAGAAGACCCTAAGCTTTGCTGGGAATTCCTTGTACCACTTGATGTAGGCATTGGTGTAGGCCCTTGGGAACCACTACAAATTAATGGAACCAATCAATCAATAGCAGAAACAACATAAGTACTTCGGTAATCAAAGAATGATCATCAAGGGACAATTTGTTTACCATTTTAGCTTTTGGCTCCTTGGTGTTTGATAGCTGCATAGTGCATACATACACTTTTAGTGTGTGTTTCTTCCTTCCAAGATTCCTCAGGGACAGCACTTGCATGCGTTTCAAAGCAACCTTGTTGCCATACACACATCACTTATCAAAACTGGTACAAACCTTTGTCCTGGGACCTACATGCAAGGAAAATCCACATTTTCAAAATCAGCAATGCAAACAACATAAGTAAAAGATGAAGTAAAGGAGCAATGCAAACAACCCGATGAAGTAAAGGATTTTTACCTTGACGCATGACAATCTTGTTGGCAGCGGCTGCTGCCGCAGCAGCGACTTCTGCATCAGCTTTCTTAGTGCGCCGCTTAGCCTTAGCTTTCTTAGCAGTAGCTCTCTTAGCTGTAGCCTCCGCAGCAATGGCAGCTTCGTCATCCGAGGAAATCTCGATGGCCCCAGGATAGTGAACATCTACTTAAATTCAACCATACCACATCACAGTGAGAAATGAATGGAATGGACTAAACTCATCCATACAACATCAGTGAGAAACTAGATTATAAACATGACCCTCCTACATAGATTAGTTTGACAAAGCATGAAATGCAGTACCAACACTAATTACTCATAGATTAGTTTGCTCTCTATAATCTAGTGCTGGATTATAAACTCTTGTGAGAGAGACATACTCGAACAATTTGATGATTTTTATACAATGTAAGCTAGTACTACCACAATTCAATCTATGCATAAATACTACCAAGAGTTATACAATAATAATGTTCAAAAAGGTATATGAAATTGGAATTGCATGGAAATTACAGTAGCATCTCCACACAAAAAAAATACTAGGCATATAGTACGCCTCCCAACCTACTAGTGCTGGTACTGCATCTCCACACAAAAGAGTAATATATCTGGACACAAAAGAGTAATATCTGGACAAGCTCTCTATAATCTAGTGCTGGTACTGCATCACAGATTAGTTTGCTAATTATAAACATGAACCCCCGAACTAATTACGGCTCAAAATCGCCAAGCCGCATTTGCAAAATCCACCTAGGGTTCTAAGGCATAATAGTAAATATCCAAATCTCTCGCATTGGCACATTCAAATCGACGCATAAACAATAGATGGAGGAAAAAGGAGAGGGGAAAAGGGATTCAGGCGAGGAGGAGCGGGCCAGGGGAAGAGGGCCATAGACGGGGCAGGAACGGGTGGGGAAGGGGCAGCCACTGGAGATCGGCGGAGCTCTAGGCGGGTCGGGGTCGGGGTCGCGGTCTTACCTGTGCGCCGCCGGGTGGAGGGAGGCAGATTGGCGGGCCAGGGTCGGGGTCGCCGTCGGGTGCTCGAGGAGGAAGGCATATGGCTCGAGGAGGGGGTTATGAGGAAGGCGAATGGAGCGAGGAGGGGATTATGAGGAAGGCGAATGGAGTAAGGAGTGGTAGGTAGCAGATTAAAAAACATATTCTAAATAATAAAATAAAATTTTCATTTTCATTTATATATGTGTCATTTTGCAACATACTAGACCAAATTATTTGGACAATGACCCAAATGGGCTATCTCGAACCTTTCCATTTTTTGACCGGCATAAAATAAAAACGGTCTAATCACGACATAGTTTTGACCGGATGCGGCACGGATGTAGCGACGGAAACGATCAGTACCAGAAGCTGGAGCGCGAACTGAGAAGGTCATCAACCCTCGAGCCCAAAGTTGTGTGTCCGTGTCCGCAGGAAGAAGTTTTTATTTTTCCGAGTGCAAAAAATGGGGCGTTTTATGAAGCAACCACCGAGTGACAGTTTTAGAATGGCGTCAACCCATTTCTAGGGGCCGAGCCTCGCTAAACTTGCATTGGATCTCTGAAGAAATAGCATATTGTGAGTCTAAAAATGATTTTTTCAAAAAATCATGGGCATCGGATCATGTATATGTAGTTCAAATCAGACCCACTTCCTACCGATTCGGCAGGAATTTGTTTTTTTCACCAGGGGTGGACGGAAAGGTTTGAGAGAACCAGGTTGGGACATTTGTCCATTTAAGGTGGCCTATTATTTTGAAAAATGGTATGGTAGCATTTTGAAACTTTTATTTGGTGGTTGCTTCATAAAACGGCCCGTTTTTTGCGCTCGGAAAATGGAAAATGGTTTTTCCGTGCGACGAAATGGAAAACTTCCACCTGCAACATTGTTCGCCATCCCATAATGCACATGTGTGCACAATACCGGTGCATTATCACAAACTATGCCCTGATTCTATCCATAACATTGGTCATTTGACCCGAAAGCCATGAAACCTCGAACATGATAAGTCATTTTGTGAAGGCTTTTTTGAGACATACTCAATTTACCAAGTTTGGTATTTTTCTTTGCAACTATGTCACATAATAAGACACCACACTAGGAATTTGCATTGATCGGACCGTTTTTGATTTTTTTATGCCCGTTTCAAACTATGGTCAAAACGGCGGTCATGAAGGTTCTTAGATAGGGGATGAGCCTCGCTAAACTTGCATTAGATCTTTGAAAAAATAGCATATTGCGAGTCTAAAAATGATTTTTTCAAAAAATCATGGACATCGGATCATGTATCTGTAGTTCAAACCGGACCCACTTCCTACCGATTCGGCAGGAATTTTTCTTTTTCACCAGGCGTGGACGGAAAGGTTTGAGAGAGCTCGGTTGGGAGATTTATCCATTTCAGGTGGCCTATTATTTTTTAAAATGGGATGGTATCATTTTGAAACTTTTATTTGGTGGTTGCTTCACAAAATGGCTCGTTTTTTGCGCTCGGAAAATGGAAAATGGTTTTTCCGTGCGACGAAATGGAAAACTTCCTCCTGCAACATTGTTCGCCATCCCATGATGCACATGTGTGCACAATATAGGCGCATTATCATAAACTATGCCCTGATTCTATCCATAACATTGTTCATTTGACCCGAAAGCCATGAAACCTCGAACATGATAGGTCATTTTGTGAAGGCTTTTTTGAGACATACTCAATTTACCAAGTTTGGTATTTTTCTTTGCAACCATGTCACATAATAAGACACCACGCGAAGGATTTGCGTTGATCGGACCGCTTTTGAATTTTTTATGCCCGTTTCAAACTATGGTCAAAACGGCGGTCATGAAGGTTCTTAGCTAGGGGATGAGCCTCGCTAAACTTGCATTGGATCTCTGAAGAAATAGCATATTGTGAGTCTAAAAATGATTTTTTCAAAAAATCATGGCCATCGGATCATGTATCTGTAGTTCAAATCGGACCCACTTCCTACCGATTCGGCAGGAATTTGTCTTTTTCACCAGGCATGGACAGAAAGGTTTGAGAGACCCCGGTTGGGATATTTGTCCATTTAAGGTGTCCTATTATTTTTGAAAAATGGGATGGTAGCATTTTGAAACTTTTATTTGGTGGTTGCTTCACAAAATGACCCTTTTTTGCGCTCGGAAAATGGTTTTTCCGTGCGACGAAATTGATAACTTCCTCCTGCAATATTGTTCGCCATCCCATGATGCACATGTGTGCACAATACGGGTGCATTATCACAAACTATGCCCTGATTCTATCCATAACATTGGTCATTTGACCCGAAAGCCATGAAACCTCGAACATGATAAGTCATTTTGTGAAGGCTTTTTTGAGACATACTCAATTTACCAAGTTTGGTATTTCTATTTGTAATTATGTCACATAATAAGACACCACGCGTAGGATTTGCGTTGATCGGACCGTTTTTGAATTTTTTATGCCCGTTTCAAACTATGGTCAAAACGACGGTCATGAAGGTTCTTAGCTAGGGGATGAGCCTCGCTAAACTTGCGTTGGATTTCTGAAGAAATAGAATATTGTGAGTATAAAAATGATTTTTTCAAAAAATCATGGGCATCGGATCATGTTTCTGTAGTTCAAATCAGACCCACTTCCTACCGATTCGGCAGGAATTTGTCTTTTTCACCAGGCATGTACGGAAAGGTTTGAGAGACCCCTATTGGGACATTTGTCCTTTTAAGGTGGCCTATTATTTTTGAAAACTGGGATGGTAGCATTTTGAAACTTTTATTTGGTGGTTGCTTCACAAAACGGCCCGTTTTTTGCGCTCGGAAAATGGAAAATGATTTTTCTGTGCGATAAAATGGAAAACTTCCTCCTGCAACATTGTTCATCATCCCATGATGCACATGTGTGCACAATACGGGTGCATTATCACAAATTATGCCCCGATTATATCCATAACATTGGTCATTTGACCCGAAAGCCATGGAAACCTTCGCGTGACATCATTTTATGTGCACGGTCCGAACAATGAACGTCATTTTATGTGACACGGTGTAAAAAAAACCTTTGCGTTGCATTATTTTATGTGACATAGTATCTAGTGGGTAGAAACATTTTTCAGCAAAATTATGTGCAACAAGAAATGACATAACCCTTTAACCCCATATATCCTAAAAACCATTAACCCTAAACCCAAAAAATTCTGTCGCCCAAACCGATTTTTTTGCCTCTTCTGCCGCCAAAACCCAAATTTTTGCCTCTCCCGCCCAAGCCTCTCCCGCCCACGAATTTCGGAAATGAAAGAGAGACAAGGGCAATTTGGACAAACCGACCCCACCCCACCCATCCATCCCCATCCGACCCGGTCCTCCCAAGTCCCCACCCGACCCCGGTCCTCTCCCTAGTCCCCACCCATCCATCCTCATCTCACACCTCCACTCCCCACGAAGCGAGCGGCGACTGCCCCGCGCCGCGCGCTCGCTCCCCCGACGGCCCCGTGCCGCGCGCTAGCTCCCACGATGGGCACGGTCTGGTAGCTGCGACCGACGACGACGATGCTAGCGAAGGCGACAGCCACAGAAGGGGAGCGATCTTCCTCTTAGTTCGACAGTCAGGCGAGTTCTCTGCTCCTTCTACTACCAGCCGATTAGGGTTAGGGTTTGCTTTTCATGGCGTGTCTAGGGTTAGGGTTTGGCTCTCATGGCGTGTCTAGGGTTAGGGTTTGGCTCTCCTGGCGTTTCTAGGATTCTATGCTAGGGCTTGCGTTTAGCTCTTGTGATTCACAACCAATTTCGGCTATGGTATGTGCTTGCATTTAGCCCACTGTCTGTAGTTAGATGCAGAGCTTGTTGCTACACACTATCAGTAGTTGCTACTCTCATAAAATCAATTATTGGCTTGCGTTTAGCTCTTGTGATTCACAACCAATTTCGGCTATGGTATGTGCTTGCATTTAGCCCACTATCTATAGTTAGATGCAGAGCTTGTTGCTACACACTATCAGTAGTTGCTACTCTCATAAAATCAATTATTGGCTGTGAATATAAATCTGAATGTGTAGACTCACATCATGTGCTTGCCTTTTAATCTTATGTGCTGATTTATGATGCCACTAAATATAAATCTAAATGTGTAGACTCACACCACAGTAGTTATATTGCTGATTGAATATGTGTATGCTTTATGTAAGCATTGCAGTTATATTGCTGATTGAATATTGCTTGCTTCCATAATGCCATTTATTATGCCATTTATCTAACCACTTGTTCCCTGCAGGAAAGTGGCAAGTGATTTCTCAAGGTAAACAAAGCTCGACATCACCAACCTAGCAGCTTCAATCCAGCCACTTAGAGATAAGCAATGACAAGGAAGAAAGAGCATGCTGGTAAGAAATGATCGCCTTGTACTTATGCTACTAGTTTTCTAATGACTGTTTGCACATCTGCTAAGTATAGAAATTTGCCTAGCTTGTGCTTATAATCTGGTAATTGAAAATGTACTAAGAGCCTGCTGGTATGAAATGAGCTCCTTGTGCTTATGCTGCTAGTTCTCAAATGATTGTTTGCACATATGCTAGGTATAGAAATTTTCTTAGCTTGTGATTATAATCTGGTAATTGAAAATGTACTAAGAGCCTGCTGGTATGAAATGAGATCCTTGTGCTTATGCTGCTAGTTTTCTAATTGGGTTAATCTACAAGTATTAAATGTAACTAAAACCTGATTGGATTATTTAGTTGTTTGAGTTGTCTTGCTCTCCTATGCATTTCAACCATTCATCTAATGGCCATATTTTCTCTATTCATGTAAAGAAGTGCACCTCACTGAGTATGAGAAGGTTAGGGCTAAGCATATGATGAGGAACAACCGTATTCTTTAGTCCCTTGGTATTCCCGCGGTAGTATCAATGATTAGAAGGTCACGTGTGGGCAAAGAAGGTAGTGCACTTACCACTGAGGAATCTGCCATAACAAACGGTGGAAGCTCAGATTATAATCCATAGGATGATGAAGTTATGGATGTAGAGGAAGTTGATGACATTGTAGTGCAAAAGAATGTGAAGGTGCAAATTCTTTATATTGTTTGGAGGGGTGGGAGTACTTAAATGCTTTGTGCTTCCTTGTTTATCTTTCATTTCTTGTTACTTGCCATTGATGCTTAATGCCATTTTACTTGTTGATATGAGGCCCAGAAGTCTAGGAGGAAGAAGAGTGCAGTCAAGAAAGTAAGCAAGAGCAAGAATAGTCCAGAATCATCAACAACAATGGCTCCAGGAAGGGTTTTTGCGGTACCTCCTAGAGGAACGAAGAGAATGATGGAAACAGAAGAAGAACCTTCTCCTAGAATGACTAGGCAGAAATCAAAGGAGACCGCTGTACCTAACCGTGAAGAAAGCCCACTGCGCCAAGATGATTTATTTGTGCCCATTGATGAAGGAAGCTCTCTCCGTCTTGAACTCAGACCTGTTTCACATATTGTGGACAGGAATCAGCCTGTAGACTATGCTGATTTTTCTGGAGACCGTGAGGAGGCAATGAATGATGAAGGCAAGTTCATCTTGTACTTCTCTTCTTTTACTTGTTCATTTATTGGAATGTAAAGACAACATATATGGGTGACTGTATCCAATGATGTTTTAATGTTTCCTTTTCAGGTACTCTTGCCGTGGTAAAGAAAGCTGTTGTGGCCAAGAATTTTAGGAAGGGCTCGGGGTTAGAAAAGCTGACGAACGGGCTGGGAGCAAAGGTGAGGATTGAAATAGCTGAAGGGATGAAGCGTCCGGAGAAGCCTGTGCAGGCTGCAAAGCTAGCATCAGAGGCTTGGACTTATTGTGAGAACTCATATGCCAATTCTTCCTCACTTCAAGGAATTCAAAAAGGACACAAGCCTGGTGAAAGACTACATGGAAAAAGTTGCAGTAAGCTCTCTATGCTGATTCTATGTTGCTGACTGTTCTTTCTTCCCTGTTACACATATCATATGGTTACTAATCTTGCCATTGCCCTCTTTGCTGCCTTGGTAGGGAAACTTTGATATGGACACTGATTCAACTGACATTCAGGCCGTGTGCAATGATATCCTAAAGAATGTGTCCAAGAACAGACGTCATTATGTCAAGAAGCAATATTTTGATAAAGCCGAAGCAAGCCAGGTCAACATCAAATCGCCCATTGCATACATAACATATTCTGAATGGCAAAAGCTGGTTGATCTGTGGTCAAGTCCAAGACACAAGGTATGTTAGTACCTTGCTTTACCATGTGCATGCCACCTGTCGTATATGCTTTGTTGTATGCAAAAGATGATGGGACGTACCAATCTGCAGGACACCTATAGGAAGAACAAGGATAATAGAACAAAGTCAAGTTTGGGCAAAAAACTGGTTCGCGCTGCTATCTAGCTCATGTGCATGCAATTGTAAGATGCACATTGCTGTTTTCCTCTATTTTTTCCCTTCACACATTAGTAACTTTCTCGCAAAAGCTTATGGTTTGATTCTTGCTGAAACATTTTCAGAAGGAGGAAAGAAAGGTTGATAAGTTGTCTACTGTTGAGATGTTCAAGGTAACCCACAACAGCACCAAGGATGGCTTTTCAGAGGAGGCTAAGATTGCCATAGTAAGTCACACTTTCAGTATGTTTATGGTTTAGTTAATTACTGCATAGTAGGTGGTAATCATCCGATGAAAATGTTTTGTAAGATTTTGAATACATAGGAGGTGGTAAGAGTCTGTGTTGGTGTCTGTGTATGTGTGCACCAAACGCTAGAAGTATGGTTGCTGTAGTTATTACGTAATTATTGTGATTTGCTCCTAAAAACCTGTTGCCATATCTCAAATCTTTAATGAAACAGCCATTTATTCAGTTTTAGTTGTGTTTGCAAATTTAGTTGTATTCCAAGATGAAATCTGAACTCAATTCTTTGATGAAGTGTTGCCCTTATGTAATGTAATCTGGAGCATAGTTTTTATCCTTTATGTCAATGTATAGTTGTTATTCTTGTACTTGCTGATAAACTGTATGATATTGTGTCAGATTGAAATGGAAAAGAAGATGGATGCTCCTATACCAGAAGGCGAATCGCCCAAATCTGATGTAGAGGTTGTTGCCGAGGTTTTGACCAAGAAAAGCACATTCCTGAAGAATGTCGGTCTGCAGTCAAGCTCTACTAACAAGACCAGCAAGTCGAATGCTGTTGTTACTGCTCATGTGCTTGATCTTGAAGAGAAGCTGCAGAGTTCGGAGCACCAAACCGAAGCCATGCGCGCAGAGATGGCTGCCATGAAGAAGAAGGCCGAAGAAGCTGAAGCTGCACAGGCCTTGCTTCTCAAAAGGGCCGAAGAGAATGATGCGAGGTATGCTCAGCTGTTGGCGCTGCTTTCAGGTAAACCTACAGGGAACTAGTGTTGTCCAGTGACTTGGTGCTATTTTGGTAGTGAACTTGTTAGCAGATTGGTGCTATTTTGGCAGTGCACTTGGTGCTATGGCTGTGAACTTGGGTGTGAAATGTGGCTGTGAACTTGGATGTATATTTTGGCTGTGAACTTGGATGTATCTTTTGGTTGTGAACTTGGCTGTGAACTTGGGTTCGATAAGTTATGTAAACTTGGATGTGGAATTTATAATGTTGGCTGTGAATTCAAAATTTATCTGGTTATTCAAACTCATGTTATTATTATCTTGCAATTTGTCCAAGTTGACTGGTTATTCAAAAATTGTCCTAAAGTAAAGGCAACAAAATGGACTCTTATTCAGCCCAGATGACTGGAAAAGACCACGGCCCAGATGACTGAAAAAGGCCACGGCCTGGTCCAGCAATGCTTGAATCCAATATACAAACTACAATTAAAAATAAAAAGCTGTAATTAAAATGGTCGAAAGGTGGATCATGCCAAATATATATGGGCTACAAAAAGCCCATGGAGCATATTATATTGTCTGGAATTCTAAAATAGGAAAAAAAGACCGAAATAGCCCCTTTGCCCAAAACAAATGTGGGCCATAAAATGTGGACCATATTTGGTGTTGGTGATGATCTTATTATTGTTGGTCATGATTATATTATTGTTGTTGATGATCTGTATGATCATATATATATTCTATGTTTTGAATTGCAGAAAATGAATGAAAACAGAAAAAATTGAAAAAATAGGGCTCCTTTTCCGTGTGTATACACACGACAAAGTGCCAATGTCACATTGCCGTGTGTATACACACGGCAAATGAGACACGTGTAGCCCACATGTGTGCTCCTGGGGTTGGTCACAGGGCCTTTGCCGTGTGCTGTTTAGCAGTGGCACACGATAAAGTTGGATTCTTTGTCGTGTGCAATCTGCAGCAGGAACACGGCAAAGGAGGGCACGTTGCCGTGTGTCCATCCTGCCTGGCACACGGCAAAGGGAAGGCACACAATGACGTATATGCACACGGCAAAGAAAGGGTACACGGCAAAGAGGCATAGCACACGACAAAGAGCTAGTACACGACAAATATTAGGTACACCACAAAGCCAGGTACACGACAACGACAGAATGCACACAACAAAGAATTAACACGGCAAAGAGCTGTTGGCGCCGTCAGACGGACGGAACCGTCAGTGCTTTAATTTGTCGTGCCTTCGCTGAAAACACACAGCAAATGCTTTGCCGTGTTCCGGGCGCAAAGACAAACGACAAAGATCCTTTGTCGTGGCTATCTTTTCCGTGTGGATTTTGTCGTGTGTTTACACACAACAAAGCCTTTGCTGGGTTCCGGGGGGTCTTTGCCGTGTGGGAACACCCACACGGCAAAGAACTGCTCTGCCGTAGTGATAAACAATGTGCAATAGAGGAAATCTTTGTTGCAACCCCACTTCTAGCTGAAAAATCATAACTGCAACTCATGGGATATTCAAATTTGCAATGCAATGATGATTCATGAGTTGAATGATCTCTAGTTTATATTTTATTTGACTAAAAATTCCTCGAAACAGGTTTCCGTCCCGCTTTATAAATAAAGCACAATCATAATACATAGAGTATCACCAGTACGGACATCGAGGAGCCAAAAAGTAAGGGAAAAGTAGTCTCAGCACAAAGAAGCCCAAAGCCCAAAACAAAAAAAAGGAGAGAAGGAGCTCGACTCCTAGACCGTCCCCTCGGGACTGAGACAGGCAGAAGTCGCAAAGACATGCGCTGACACCCACATCGCCTGGAGGATGGCGTCCAAGTGCTCATGATCCCGTTGTTTAGATAGCGGATACCACTGCTAAAGGTAAGCCAAAAAAGCAAAATTAGAGTCAGAAGCATGCCTTGGAAAGATTCATTCTATCACCATCTGATGAATGTTCCATAGCATCCATGTAAGGCCCACAAACACTAAATAGAAGATGTGGCGCTTGGGCCTGCCAGGCAAGCCCAAGGGCTTCTCAGATAAAACTCCAAAGAAACTGAGCGCCGAGCACAAGAATATGATATGATCACAAGTATTCGGCGTCGCACATAATGGGCACAACCCGTCCCCAGGGCCGTTACGTTTCGATACCTCTACTCCTGAAGGAAGACGGTCCCATAGCATCTACCACAGGAATATCCTCAAGCTAAGGGGTAGGGGCGCCTTCCAAAAGGAGGGGTCGTCCATGCGATCTCTATTCCCTGGAAGAGGGTCCTATAATCCGAACTAATCGAAAAGGCTCCCATAGGATACTGGTGCCAAGTTACCCTGTCCCTCTCCTCCGAGACGGATGTTGGCAGGGCGCCCCACAGTCTCAGGAAATCAATGGCCTCGGCGACACTGAAGGTTGCTCCGAAACGAGATGTTCCAGTCATCCCTTGGCGTGCATGAACAGTAGAGACGATGAAGAGCGCATGTACGACATGATAGATGAGGATCTAGGAGGTTACTATTACGATGGAGCAGCAGGTGGTGGAGATGATGATGGCTCCCAATACCTCAACTTGGATGGAGCCGACGGTGGAGACTTTGGTCAAGACTTTGGTGGAGACGACGGTGGAGACGTCAGTGGAGACGTTGGTGGAGACGATAGTGGAGACACCATAACAAAGTCCGGTGAGGTATATAAAGCCTCTGCTGATCACTAGTAGATGCATTAGTTGATTCGTATATATATACTAACGACTGTTTCTTCTCTTATACCTCCGCATCGGGCCAATCTTCTATAAGGAAACGAGGCCCGACCAGAAAGTTGGCCGATGGTGCGCGTTTCACAATTGAGGTAGTCTCTGAGCTAGGTGAACCTTTGGAGCCGACAGAGGGTGCAAATGCATTTGTACATCAATGGGGAGTGATAGTCAGGGACACCATCCCGATCACCACTCAGGAGTGGAATAAGCCGGGAAAGAAAAGGGATCAAGTTGGATCAAGTTTTGTTGATGACAAAGCCAAATATTGTCTTTGGAATATGCTCATGACACACTTCACTCTACCAAACTTGAACACTGATGATCTCATAGCGGCATTGAGGTTGACATTCAAAAAGTGGGCTCTTAAGAATATGGGCGAACAATTCAAGGGCTGGAAGAAAAGATTATACCACGACTATGTCAAGAAGAAGGTGACTCTGCCATTCACTGACGCACTAGAGAAGCAGCAGGATAACTGGGCCGCATTTATGGAGTACAAGGACTCATAAGAAGCTAAGGCAAGGTCGGCAAAGAATGAAAAAATGCGTCCAAAAAGAAATATCACCATAATCTGGGGACAGGTGGCTACAAGAGTGCCATTCCTAAGTGAGCAAAAACTGAGGCTGACATGCGTGCTAAAGGGGTCATTCTAGCTACAAATAAGTGCCCCACGAGGTCAAGAAATTGTTTACTTGGGCATGGGGGATCGTATGACCCTGAAACAGGGGACATTGTTGCAAAGAAAGCCATTGTTGCACCAAAAGGATGCACTAATTAAAGTGATAAAAGAGGCTCGAGAGGGAAATTTCATTCCTGATAGAGAGAACGATGAGCTGACAAAGGCCCTCGGGAATCCTGAAAAGTTTGGAAGAACACGAGTCTTTGGACCATATTTTCCATGGAAGATTGGGTTTCCCAAGGACATAAACACTTATAGAAGCCAACTGAGAAAAACGAACCGGCAAAAGGCAGAGGAGGCAGCAAGGTTAGAGGCGGTTCAAAAAAGGAACGAGGAATTTCAGCCATGTTCAAGCTGCAGTAGGAACAGATTAATGAACTTAGAGTACTGGATCGATAACAAGATCCTGCATTCGACATTATGGTGGGCCCATCTCAGCGGAGAAGCAGCGTGGCTTCCACATAGGTACAAGCTAATAATGTACTGCCGATCGAGAATAATGCACCGGTGATAGATGATACGGCCGGCGCAACGATGGTTCGCTACCACGTGGATGAAGTCGAGGCAAGAACAGCTTGTGAGCTACACGTGACACTGAAGAATATTTCCATGAAGGTGGTGCTCGGCTTTGCTTTACCTTGTCCATCGGAAGCGACCTACCATGGACGTCAGATTCCAGTTGGCTATGCTCGTGTCGGTGTGGATGAAGTTAAACCGACATTTCGATCACTCGAGCTTGACATCCCTGCAGGTGTCATGCTTCAAATTACCGAGGGGATTGTTTGTATCAGCACATAACATCGCTGATTAGAACGTTCTGGTTTAGCAGCAAGAATGGAGAAAACAGCATGCTTCGCCATGGAATAGATCGACTCAGTTCCCCTTCTTTTCTGGTGCACTCGCTTTGTATCTCCGACACACAAGGAAGGACGCGGTCCCAAGGTCAAAGAAATAGGTTCAGTGGTTTGACCTCCCAAAGGTTAAAGAAAGACATCGATATTAAGACTGAAAAATAAGAAGATAGATAGGTATAGGTACACGAGTTGAGAAATATAAGTTATGACTAATCAAGTAGGAGTTTACCCACGATAGTTAGAGGCTGCATCATCAAAGGGGTATAGAAATAATTCAGAAGTAGTGAAGGTTTCCGCTTTCGCTAAACTGCCAACCCCTTCTCACAATAGACACCTAGAAGCTGAAGCTCCCAAAGGCTCCTAGTTGGTGGTTATGTGCGTTCCGTGGTTCGACCTCCCGTAGTGGTCCTTTCTTTTCTTTTTGAAAGCTACACGGGGCCAATTTTGCGTACTTGCTCAGCGTGCCCCCCTTTCGTCGAGTGCCCCGCCCGGTTCATAGGGCTGTTGGCCTACCAAGGGGGAGAAAACACTTGGCGAAGTGGAGAGTGGCATCATTCTTTGGAAAAAGGAGCACATCGTGTTTTCCAGGCTAGGCGCCAAGGCCATCTTATCCTCCGAGAAGCAATCCATCACCTCCGAGGCCACCATCTCCTCCGAGAAGCAATCCATCACCTCTGACACCACCGTCTCCTCTGAGAAGCAATAGTCCACCCCTCCTCGAGAGGGACCACAACACGAGTCCATCTCCATCTCCGGTGCCTCCGCCTCCGCCCACTAACTCAAAGGGACAAAACCAGAAGAATAGCACCACTTCGTTGAGGGATAACCGACGCGCAAAACGATAAGATCCCCTGCCAAGAGTACATCAGCCTCTTCCCATGTTAGCTTACCACCGAACTGATGAGGAAAGCATGCTAATATCCCCCCGCTCAAGGTGTTACCCAGCCCGCTCAAGATGCAATAAATATGGAAGGGCTATTAAAATAGCTAAGGAGTGTCAAACGACTATCGAAGAAATTCTAGGTGGCGGAGAAATCGCCAAGGCACCAATAGCACGGAAATATGTCTACGGGGAGCCTCTGGTCAGCAATGAGGCATTCGAGCATTTGCCAACACATATGCGACTTTTGCATGTCTGGTGCTTGAAAGTCACAAAGGAATAGCTACAATATCTCTTAGTGAAAGTTGGAGATGAGTACTTTTGTCCAAACGACATGATCTCTATTGAACTTTGTGAATTATTACAGTTATTCAACCAAGAAGCCCTCGAAAAGTACATCATCAGCTGCTATTGTCTATAAGTAATTAAGTCTCTAGCTCAACTCGTTCCATTCATTGCCTGTAATTATCCTCACTATATCCTTTTGTACGCTATTATGCAGAATAAAGATTCAGGAATGTAGAAGAAAGAGAATCTATTCCATTGGGTTTGTTGACCCAAACATAGTTAATGGACATACGCTAAGTTTGAAGCCTAAGGAAACATAGCTTAACTTGCTAATGTTTTTAAAGAGGAAACATTACAATACGCAAATACTATTTCCTTACAACTACGAGTGAGAGTCTTACTGTCTTGTACACATTCATTTTTTGTTTACTCGATGTTAAGTGTAATTGATGAGTATATAAACGTGCACAACTTCTACTGGATTCTTCTAAACATTGACGTTGACCATGCAAGAGTTGAAATCTCGGTCTCGTTAAAGAAAAACATGGAATAGTACCGCAACATGCTTAATATGCTCTAAAAGTAATTTCAATCATTACCGCAACATGCTTATGTGTTTCTTTCGTTCATTCTATGAGATGTCAAGTGATTAATAAATCATTCATTTCGTACCGGATAGGTGGAAAAGGTTCACGAAGGAGGTTCAGGATGAATGGCGTAAGGAGTTTACTTATTATCCGATCTCGATAAGTAGTACGAGAGCTAGGTACGCGCATCTCTTAAATTCTAGTCTCCATATAATTATCATGCTTGATTATTATTTGATTAAATTATATTCTCGAAAAGTATGTGAGGCAGCCAGGGGACTAATTTATGTAGATACTACGTATGCGAGTTCATTCGCGGGTGTAAGGGCTCAGACTTTCTCGAAGTACGTAAATAATATATTTACAATTTATTTTATACCATAATTTTTATTGAGTTCCATTCATAATGATCTACTTCTTTATATATAGTTGGATGCGATGCGGGATAAGCTCCTACCACAACAACACCTACTAGCAATTCAAGAGAAATTGTCGGGATTTTTGCTCAGAGAGGTCATAAACCCAAAAGAAGAATACAATTTGCGGAGATAATAAAGCATCCATGTAATGGAACGATCTCCATATAATCAAATAGACGGGTTCTAGTCCCGATTTGTGCTCGTATACCAAGTTATATATATGTTTGTATGCTCATGAGAGAAATTATATTATAAAGGCATCAACGTGTACAATATATAGTAGTGTAGAATATGTATACGAAAACTTGTTTAAAATGAAAATACAAAATGAAAAATAATTGAACATAAAAAAGAAAAACCCAAAACTCCATCTCCTGACGTGGCAGCCGATTGTATCGCGACAGAAAACCCTCAAACCCCATCTCCTGTCACAGCAGCCGATTACGCCAAAACACTGCCGCGACAAAAAACCTTTAGTCCCGGCTCGTGTTACGAACTGAGACTAAATATCCTCCAGTCCGACACACTACGCGGGACACGTGGAGACCCTCTAGTCCCAGCTCGTAACAGAACCGGGACGAAAGGTAAAACCTTTAGTCCCGATTCCGTAGTCCCGGATGCACATCCAAGACTATAGCCTCTTACGAACCGGGACTACATCCTTGTTGTGTACCAGTGTTTGGTTCTACACAAGCAGTGTAGAAAGCAACATCGGAACCAATCAATACATGGTTTTAGAAAATTCTGCATTTGACATTAGATATTACATAATTCAGGGTTTGGATTGTTGAAATCAAATCAATCACTACATTTCAGCTTACAAATTGAACATTTATTTTTGACATTAACTAACATAATTCCCGTTTGGTACATGTACACAAGAGACTGACAAAATATATATAACAAACACTTTGACTTCAAGCATTCCAATTTATCATTACGAGGATGCTTTTGTGTCTAACCACTAAAAAGACTATTTGTAATGTTATTTTTCATTTTTCAAGTGATTTAACCTCTACCGGATATCGCTGGATGCACCCGGCCCACGGTCCATCAGTATTATGAGCTGGGGCGATGCACTCTATCACCACACTGTTGCATTTGAACCCGGAGCCAAATCCAATCATCCACACTCGGTCGCCCATATACATACGGCCCTAGGCCTCGATGTATGCGAGTTCATACCAAGGCGAGCTGCTGGATGTGTTCCCAAAACGATGCAGCGTCATTCTAGATGGCTCAACATGCACGTCAGACAGGCCAAGGCTTCGTTGAACCTCATCAATTACTGCGCGTCCACCCGCGTGGATGCAGAAGTGCTCGAAGGCTATGCATCGGTATGAACTGTTATCCGCAGCGGTAAGTCTCCTCTCCGAGGCCCGATTGCTGCAGGAGACGCGTTAAAAAGCGAATACTCCGTTCGGTATACATGGGCATTTGACGTGCATGCTCGCGATGAAGGTGGCGTACGGGATGCGATACCGATGACTTCCACTGAAACAAGCGTAGTCGACGAGGTAGACCTTCGGCTGTTGCCACAGGAAGTAGATGACGACGGTAGCGGCTGGGAGGAAGGTCGCCAAGAAGATATGCACGGGCCGGAGTATTTCGTGTGGCCTCAAACTTGCCGCAACAAAAACAGTAGCTGCGGTGATTAGCATAGTCATGATGAAGACAAAATTTCGCACCACGGCCTCGTAGATTGATGTGAGGAGCTTGCCAATCCCGGATGAATTCATGTTGTTCCAGCACACAGTTGTCTGTCGTGTGCATGTGTGCGCTGAATGTGACGACGACTTTGTGCTGTGTTGTACTACCTCCGTTTGGGATTATAAATCCCGCGCGGATAACTAGGTTGTCAATTTGGACAATAAAATATACATATTATAGTATAAAAATTATACCATTAGATACCTTAGAGGTTATATTTTCTAATGATATAATTTTTATAATATATAAGTTATATTTTGTTGGTCAAATTAACAACCTAGGTATGCGCGTAAGACCTATAATCCCGAACAGAGGAAGTAAGATATAGAGGGTGTAGCTAGCGACGAACAATTAAATTCAGCATAACCTAACTGTACAACGGGACGCGTTTATCAACGTGGGGCATCCATAAATTCCATGTGGTTCTCGAGGTGGTGGGTTCCATACCAACTGCACAACGCCTATACCAAGATAACGACTGATTGTTTGGAGGTTGCAAACAGCCTGCAATCACCAGTTCTCCATAAAGTAAAGCATGGTAAGATTACAAAGGCCAAAAAATGCAACTCTACATACACGATGGGTGTTCCCGGCTTATCTCAGCCGTATATTCTCTCTTTTCCGGTTCAGATTCGTGCTCTGCTACTTCACAACAAACCACCTAAGCTATATTACTTTCTTGCCAGCAAGTCCCTCCACTATGTACACTGTGGATAAGATTCGGATCGAGAATGAAGGGGAAAATTTTGGACAGTGGATTCATAGTTTATACAGAAATTTGTAGAACCGAACTTAGAAAATCGTAAACAATCCATGAAGGAAAAAAGTCAAAAAACGAAGTAGAAGCATCCAGATTCATGAACTTTGAGCAAGGAATCCATGGCATATGTCTAGGTAGAACTTGAGGTTGTATCGCATGAAGGCGCCAAGCTCACCATCGGCAGCCAAAGGAGAAAGAAGAAGAGGACCTCGCATGCGTCAGCAATGGCCGGAGAGCCAGCAAATGCGTCAACGGCAGCGGGCGCGAAGGAACCGACCAGACCGCCGACGAGATGAACTGTTGTAGACCTTGCTCAGGAACCGGAAACAAAAAAAAGCCGGCCATGGTGTAGCTCGTGGGCAGTGGCATGCGGCGGCGTGAGGCAGAGCGATGCTAGATGGGGAACAAGCAGAACAAGTTGTACATGTACATCTTCTGTTCCTAGGGGTGCTATTTTGTATAATGTCCAGGTTCTGAGTGTGAAACTAGACGTCCGAATCTTAAAGGCAACAATGAGTCAATGACGGCTCAGATAAGCCCATGGCACCCACAACTATGTAGAAAAACTGCGTGCTACAAAGGCTGGTCATAGTGTAAAGTAGTATAGAGTAGTAACGTGTGTGTTTGGTAGACTGCATCCACTTTTTGCCCAGCCCGACATTGCTGTGGCTGGCACTGCCAGACTCATACCGACTAGACCGCCGACAAGCACTACAAGAAATGTGTTTATTTGTGACGTTCTCATAGTGACTGGAAATCAAATCGTCATAGATCTATGACGATGTTTTCCAAGATCGTCATGGGCTCATTGGGGAGGTCAAAACCCATGTTTGTTCCAAATCGTCGTAATTTCATCAGATAAAATCGTCATAACCTGTCTCTGGCCTTATTTTGTGCGACTACGACGTTTCTGTATCGTCATATAGGCATTAAGTTGCCACGGAACATCCTGAGACAGCAGCCAGCTCATCTATTTTGCCTATGTGTCAACATGTGGGACCTGCTCCATTTTTTTATGAGCTGCCCAATTTATTTTATACAACGAATTGCCTATTCTGGCCCAATGGATGGCCTATGCTCAGCCAGTGGCCCATGCCGGCCTAATACACCGAATGCCCATTTTTTGGTTAAAATGGCAAAAAATGTGGAGCTGCGGGGACTCGAACCCACGACCGACGCTCCTTTTCAGCTCATCGTACCGCTAGGCTAGTCAAGTGATGTTGTTTTATATGAAAGAGTATGTCTATATGAAACAAAACAATACGATCCACCTTATCTAACGGTCACGCACAGTGGAGGGGACTTGGACAAATTCAGCGCTGAGAGAGGCGCTGCGACAAAGAGGGCTCAGCCGATGGAGGGGGAGGGGCCGGCGGTGACCGACAGAGGGGGCGAGGACGGCGGTGACCGACGGAGGGGGCGGGGCCTGCGGTGACCGACGGAGGGGGAGGGGGAGGAGGCGGCGGTGACCGACGGAGGCGGCGGTAACTAGCCTAACCATGTCCATTGTCATCTTCTTAGCGTTGCTGCTCTCGTGCTTCTTCTTGCCGCTGCTCCACTGCTTGCTCCACAGTGTCTAGTGATTCATTCACAGGGAGGCAAGAGTCCTCGGACGCCGACACCGGCATGGGTGTCGTGGTCGCCCTACAGTGTGGAGCTCCCAAAAGATGCGGCGGCGCAGCTGCCTGGATGGGGAGGACTCGAATTAGTACATTGTGCGGATGAGCGTGTAGGCAAAGAGATCAGGTTCAGGGGGAGGCTGGTGTAGTACACCGTCGTGGGATCTACTGTGCCATGGCACATGGATGTACTCCATGGTCAAGTTCTCAGGAGATCGGGAATCACCAGATCGTCCGCCCGCGGCGGCGCGCAGCTCCAGCCATGGCGTCCACGTCGATCCATGGTGCCCGCCTCCGTGTGCAGGCTTCGCGCCTGGCGCGGTGGACTGAGGGGTGAGGGAGGGATGCGGTAGGTGGCTGGGGATTATGGGAGCGTGGTATGAGTCACGTATAAAGAATCCAACTTTAGTTTTTGTAATGGCATATTTCCAACTTATGGAAATTGCAATGGCATAAATCCAATAAACCCTTTTTTTAGTTGGCAGCAAATTCATCTTAGTGTGCCATCATATTTCTTAGCAGCAAATTCATCTTAGTTGGCAACAAATTCAGTAAATTCAGCTATTCATATTTCTTAGCAGCACTATATTTTTTAATTAATCTTAGTGTGCCATCATATAGGTTTGTCCCATATCTCTGTGTGTCCAAGATTTTTCCAGAGGCTAACATATCTGTGTGTATACAAGATTGTCCAGATGCTAACATTTTAGCAGCACTATATTTGTAATTAATCTTGGTAGCTACTATTGGTTTGTGCACTTCGGTTGAACATTGAATGCTAACATTTTTCGGTCTTCTGCATGCAAATGGACAGAGGCTGGATTACGCGAGGAGTTAGAAGGCTTTCCACTGAGCATCTAAGGGGAGTGGACGAGTTCATGCGATTTGTTCGCAGAAGTGCTGCTGAGGATGCTCTAGTTCTTTCCCATGCCCTAGCTATATGAATCGTGTTCATCAAACCCTAGAAGATGTCGAGTCTCATCTTCTGATGCGCGGGATGTCAAGCACATATGATAGGTGGATCCATCATGGAGAGCCTTTACGCACAGAACCTCGAGTTGAACCTGAACCTAATGAAGGGGCACACCATGCTGGTGAAGGCGGTGAATTTGTAGAAGATGATATTCCACAAAAGGATGATGATTTTGAGGAGGAGGATGGGTATGAGGATGACAGGATTCCTGATTTGTTTAAGGATCTGTACAAGTCAGAACCGCAAGGTGATGGACATAGGACAATCTATGCCAAGCTGATAGAGGATGCAAAGCGCGCAGCTAGTGATGGTGGGACATTGTCCAGATTTTCCTTCACCGTGAAGCTACTCCACATCATGTCCTTCTACCGGATAAGCAATGTTGCCTTCAACAAATACTCCATATCTTGACCATCCAATACCCTAAAAGCTCAATTCCCAAAACTTATGATGAAGCATTGAGTATAATCGGCAGATTGGGGCTTGGTTATGAATCAATCCACGTCTTCCCAAACAATTGTATCTTGTTTCGGAACACGTATGTCAAGCATGACAAATGCCCAAAGTGTGATGCCTCTAGGTGGAAAGATGAAGATGGGATGAGACATATACTAGAGAAGGTGTTGAGGTACTTTCCTTTGATTCCAAGGTTACAGAGGATGTTCATTTCGAAGCAACAGTCGGAGGATGTACAATGGCACAAGCTAAAGCGGCAACCCGTGGATGATGAACTTATCCATCCAGCTGACGGAAAGGCATGGAAAGATTTTGACGATAAACATAAAGAGTTTTCCGCCGATGCGAGGAACATCAGACTCGGCCTTGCCACAGATGGCTTTAATCCATTTGGAATGAGCTCGAAATATAGCATGTCGCCGGTATTTGTCGTGCCGTACAATCTTCCACCATGGGCATGTATGGAGCAGTCAAACTTCATGATGGCTTTGTTGATCCCGGGTCCAAAATCTCCATGAAAGGATTTTGATGTCTTTATGGAGCCCCTGGTAGAAGATCTGCTCAAGCTCTGGGAGGGTGTCCGTACCTATGATGCCCTGAGTCCTGATAAGTTCGATCTCCGTGCTGCGGTAATATGGTGTATCCATGATTTCCCGGCGTTGCACACTTTGTCGGGGAGGCTCACGTCTGGTTATCAAGCATGTGTGCGTTGTGACAAGGATCCGTGCTCGAAAAAAATAAGGAACAAGATATGTTGGACCGGGGCCCGTCGTTTTCTTCCTCGCCACCATCCTTGGCGAAAAAGCAAGGATTTCAATGGAAAAACTGAAACCCGTGACCAGCCGGTGGAGTTCACTAAAGAAGAGCTCGAGGAAAACATCAAAAGAAAAGGAAGCGTGAGGATGGTCAATGTTGGGACCGGAAGGCTATTTTGTGGGACCTCCCTTACTGGGTTGATCTCAAGTTGAGGCACAACCTTGATGTAATGCATATCGAGAAAAACATATGTGATAATCTTCTTAGCACATTTATGAACATCGACGGGAAGTCCAAGGATACAATTAACTCTAGGTTTGATTTGGAAGACATGGGCATAAGAGAAGATTTGCATCTGCAGCCTGTTGAAGGTGGACACTCGTTTGAGATGCCAAAAGCATGGTATACAATGAGTAAAGAAGAAAAGCTTGCATTCTGTTAATTTATAAGAGCGGTGAGATTTCCAGATGGGTATGCCGCTAACCTAGCAAAATGCGTGTCTCTTGATGGATGCAAGCTCCAAGGACTAAAAACTCATGATTGTCACAACCTCCTCCAAAGGATTTTACCGGCTGGACTCCGTGGAATTTTGGATAAAGAAATATATGAAGCTGTTGCTGAGCTGGGGAATTTCTTCAGAGAGTTGTTCTCCAAAACACTCAAGATATCTGTTCTTGAAAGACTCCAAAAAGAAATCGTAGTTATCCTTTGCAATCTTGAAAAGATCTTTCCTCCAGCCTTCTTCACGGTGATGGTTCATTTTGAAGGGTTTCGCGGCATAGTAAATCAAAATTTTCTACGGATGCGAATAGAGGGAAAGCCAAGATCTAATCTAGGAGATGCAAACAACAAGAGAGATTGGATTAGATCTTCATACCCTTGAAGATTCGCACAACGGAACGTTCGTTGGAACGTGGCTGATGTAGTCGCACTCGCTTCTCCTCCTCGCGATCCGATCCGATCTAGCACCACAAGTGGCGGTGCCTCCGTGAGATGCACACGTGCAACACCTCGACGTCTCCTCCTTCCTCAGACCAGCAAGTATGGTGGAGAGACGGATGGATCTACAACACGACGGCGTGGTGTATATGATGAAGAGTTTCTGCAGCAGGGCTTCGCCTACACGCAGTCGGGAGGGAGAGAGAGAGGAGGGCAGCAGGGCGACTGGGCTTGGAGGGGAAGGTGTGGGGGGGTGGTGCGCCCCCAACCCTCTTTATATAGAGGGGTGTGCGGCAGCCCTAGCCCCTCCCCCAAGCCAAGGCCGGCGGCCACAAGGAGGAGGAGTGGGGGGCAAGGAACCCCCCCCTTCTAGAAGGTCTAGTTAGGGTTTTACCCTAGCTAGCCGGTTGGGCCCTATGGGGCCTTGTGCCCTTGGCCCAATGCGGCCAGGGCACTCCCTCATAGGCCCATGCCCCCTCCCGGAAGGTGTGGCCACGTTGGTCCCCTTCCGGAAGGTTCTAGAAGCTTCCGGTACAATACCGATTAACCCGGAACAATTCCGAACTCCAAAAACTGCACTGCCTTATATGAACCTTATTCTCCGGACCACTCCGGAACCTCTCATGATGTCCCGGATTCCATCCGAGACTCCGAAAAAAACTCATAAACCAATTATCCAATCTATCCTAGCGTCGAGACACGTTAAGTGTGTGACCTTGCGGGTTCGAGAATATGCAGACATGATCTTCTATCAATAATCAACAGCGGGGTCTAGAAACCCATATTGACTCCCACACATTCATCGATGATCATATCGGATGAACCACGATGCCAGGATTCAATCAATCCCATATATATTCCCTTCGTCTCGCGATATTTTACTTGCCCGAGATTCGATCGTCGGTACCATCATACCTAGTTCAATCTCGTTCACAGCAAGTACTTTACTCGTTCCGTAATCCGATATCACTTTGTGATTAACTCCTTAACCACATGCTTGCAAGCGGTGTTGATATCGATTACCGAGTGGGCCCAAAGTATATCTCTCCGACTTGGGAGGGACAAATCCCATCTCGATACATACAACCCAACAGATACTTTCCGATTACCTAAGAGACACCTTTATGATCACCCTCTCATAGGATGACGTTTGATGACCTCAAAGCTTTCTTCTGATACCGGGAGTTGTATTATCTCATGGTCTAAGGAATACAATATTTGACATAAGAAAAGCTTCGCAAAGACGAACACGATGACACGATCTAATTGCTTCGCTTAGTTTGGGTCTGTCCACCATATCATTCTCCCAATGATATGATCTCATTATTAATCGACAACTCATGTCCATGGTTAGGAAACCTTAACCATCATTAATCAATGAGCTAGTCCATAGAGGCGTACTAGGGACACGGTGTTGTTCACAAACCACACAAGTATTAAAGTTTCCGCTTAATACAATTCAAGCATGGAATATAAACATTATCATGAACAAGAATTATAATAATAACATCTTTATTATTTACTCTAGGGCATAATTCCAACACATTTGACCGTGCATTTACCCAAAGAGGCAATGCTTAGAGGCCCTGTACAATATGGCTGGATGTACCCTGTCGAAAGAAGGATGCTTACATTTAAGCGTTATGTGCGAAACACCGCCAGGCCTGAAGGGTCGATTGACGAGGCATATGTTGTTGATGAGTGCCTTACATTTTGCTCGAGGTACTTTGCCAATGTGGAAACAAGATTCAATCGGCCGGGCAGAAATAGAGAGCGGGATGATTCACACATTGGTGATGTCTCTGTTCTCAACCATGGTGTCACTAGTGGAAAAAGGGCTATCCGTTCGCGACCCCTCAGAGCATTTGTCCCGGTTCCGCCACCAACCGGGACTAATGCTGGCACGCGTCCTGGTTGGAGCGGGCACGGGGCCAGGGGGCATGCGTCCCGGTTGGTAAGGGGGAATACGTCCCGGTTGGAGCCACCAACCGGGACTAAAGGTTTGGCCACAGCCACGTGGCATGGCACGCACCTTTAGTCCCGGTTGCTGGCTCCAACCGGGACTAAAGACCCCCTGCCCTCTATAAATGCAACGCCCCAACCCCCTCTGCCTCCACTCTGTTTTTTCGAATGGTGGAAGGTGTGAGGGGGTGTGCTAGTTTTTTCTCATGCATGCATTGAAGGTGTTTGTTGAAATGTTTGAGTGAATAATCCCGTTGAATTTCTCATAGAACAAAAATATAGAAGGTGTTCGAGACGCACTTGAGCTTTCTCCTCTTTATTTCCCTCGATCGAGGTTAGCAATCTTATCTTTTCTAGGTCATTGATACAATTCACGTGTCGGTGTGAATTGGTTATTTCACTATTTATGATGTCCTGTTTTTTGATAAACTTACTTATATGATGCAGATGAACGGTCGGGAATGGATGTACGGTGACCGGCGCGTAGCCGGGTATATCAAAGGCGTGGATAAATTTATCGATGTGGCTACGGCAAACAAAGAGAATGGATTTATACGTTGTCCATGTGTTCAATGTCGGAACAACAAGGAGTACTCTTCCTCGAGAATCATTCGTGACCACCTGATTATGAAAGGTTTCATGCCCAACTATAATTGCTGGACCAAGCACGGGGAAAGAGGGGTTATGATGGAAGATGGTGAAGAAGAAGATGATGATAACAACTATCATCATATGTTTCCTGAATACAGTGATACTGCAATGGAAGACAATGGAGAGGAAAGAGGTGAATAACGGACATCAGATGAGACGGCTGATGAACTTGGTAGGGTCATTTCTGATGCAAAGCGAGACTGTGAAACAGAAAATGAGAAGTTGAAGTTAGAGGGCATGTTAGAAGATCACAAGAAATTGTTGTACCCAAATTGTGAAGATGGCAGCACAAAGCTCGGTACCACACTGGAATTGTTGCGATGGAAGGCAGAGTGTGGTATAACTGACTCCTCATTTGAAAAGATGATGAAAATAATGAAGCCGAAGTTTCCAAAACATAACGAACTTCCGGAGAGTACCTACGAAGCAAAGAAGACTCTCTGTCCTCTAGGATTAGATGTGCAAAAGATACATGCATGCATTAATGACTGCATCCTCTACCGCGGTAAGGAGTATGAGAATTTAGATAAATGCCCGGTATGCAATGCGTTGCGGTATAAGATCAGACGAGATGACCCTGGTGATGTTGAGGGAGAGCCCCTCCGGAAGAGGGTTCCTGCTAAGGTTATGTGGTATGCTCCTATAATACCAAGGTTGAAACGCATGTTCAGAAACAAAGAGCATGCCAGGTTGTTGCGATGGCACAAAGAAGACCGTAAGAAAGACGGGAAGTTGAGACACCCTGCTGATGGGTCATAGTGGAGAAAAATCGAGAGAGACTTCCCAGACTTTGCAGGTGGCGCAAGGAACTTATGGTTTGGTCTAAGTACGGATGGCATGAATCCTTTTGGGGAGCAGAGCTGCAGTCACAGCACCTGGCCCGTGACTCTATGTATCTACAACCTGCCTCCTTGGTTGTGCATGAAGCGTAAGTTCATTATGATGCCAGTGCTCATCCAAGGCCCGAAGCAACCGGGCAACGACATTGATGTGTACCTTAGGCCATTAGTTGAAGAACTCTTACAATTGTGGGGCAAACTAGGTGTACATGCGTGGGATGAGAACAAACAGGAGCCATTTGATCTACGAGGGTTGTTATTCATAACCATCAATGATTGGGCTGCTCTTAGTAACCTTTCAGGACAAACAAACAAGGGATATAAGGCATGCACCCACTGTTTAGATAAGACCAAAGGTACATATTTGCATAAATGCAAGAAGGTTGTGTACCTGGCGAATCGACGATTTCTCCGACCAATCATCCGTAAGAAAGAAAGGCAAGCATTTCAAAGGTGAGGCAGATCACCGGAAGAAGCCTGAACTCCCTGCTGGTGATGATGTATTTGGTATGGTCAAGGACATAGAAGTAATCTTTGGAAAGGGTCCCGGCGGTCAATCAGTTCCGAACGACGTCGCTATAGGACACGCACCCATGTGGAAGAAGAAATCTATATTTTGGGAGCTGCCATATTGGAAAGTCCTGCGTGTCCGCTCTTCAATCGACGTGATGCACGTGACGAAGAATCTCTGCGTGAACCTGCTAGGATTCCTAGGCGTGTATGGGAAGACAAAAGATACACCTGAAGCACGGGAGGACCAACAAATTATGAAAGACCCAAAGAACATGCATACACATAACAAGACGGATAAATGGCGTCACTTAAGTCGTGCCAGCTATGCTCTTACCAAAGCAGAGAAGGAAATCTTTTTTGAAGTCCTTTACAGTATCAAGGTGCCGTCGGGCTTCTCATCTAATATAAAGGGGATAATAAATATGGCAGAGAAAAAGTTCCAAAACCTGAAGTCTCATGACTGTCACGTGATTATGACGCAGTTGCTTCCGATTGCATTGAGGGGGCTTCTACCGGAAAATGTTCGTGTACCCATTGTGAAGCTGTGTTGATTCCTCAATGCAATATCTCAGAAGGTAATCAATACAGATATTCTGCCAAGGTTACAGAAGGATGTGGTACAATGTCTTGTTAGTTTTGAATTGGTGTTCCCACCATCCTTCTTCAATATTATGACGCATCTCCTGGTTCATCTAGTGGAAGAGATTGCCATTCATTTCTGCACAATATGTTCCCCTTTGAGAGGTTCATGGGAGTCTTAAAGAAATATGTTCATAACCGTGCTAGACCAGAAGGAAGCATCTCAAAGGGATATGGAACATAGGAGGTCATTGAGTTTTGTGTTGACTTTATTCCTGACCTTAAGCCGATTGGTGTTTCTGACTCGCGGCATGAGGGAAGACTAAGTGGAAAAGGCACGCTGGGAAAGAAAGCAATGATATGTAGGGACGGGGATTCTTTCACTAAAGCACACTACACAGTTATACATAATTCCACCTTGGCAGCTCCGTATATCGAGGAACACAAGAATATTGTACGCTCCAAAAACCCGAGGAAGCCTGAATCATGGATTACAGATGAACACATGAAGTCTTTCGGTGGTTGGATGCGGACACATCTCTTGAATGACACCACTGTTGCAGATCAGCTATACTTGTTGGCCGCTTCACCATCTTCTACTGTATTGAATTTCCAAGGGTACGAAATAAATGGGAATACATTCTACACGATCGCCCAAGATAAAAAGAGCACCAACCAAAATAGTGGTGTCCGCTTTGATGCAATAGACGAGAATGGACAAAAGGACACATATTATGGTTACATAGAGGAGATATGGGAACTAGACTATGGATTCTCTTTTAAGGTCCCTTTGTTTCGCTGCAAATGGGTCAACCTGAATGGGGAAGGGGTAAAGATAGACCAGTTGTACGGAATGACAACAGTGGATCTCAACAATCTTGGTTATAGAGATGAACCATTCGTCCTAGCCAATGATGTGTCTCAGGTTTTCTATGTGAAGGACATGTCCTCCAGACCGAAAAAAGAAAAAATATGCAAACGAATACATCATATGATGAGCCAAAGCGTCACATAGTTCTTTCAGGGAAAACAAACATCGTGGGAATCGAGGACAAGACAGACATGTCAGAAGATTATAATAAGTTTGATGAAATTCCGCCCTTCACAGTGAAAACTGACCCAAGCATTCCGTTAAGTAAATAAGATGCTCCATGGTTACGTCTGAAGCGGTCATAAGGAATGACATATGCCAAGAAGTTCATGCTCATATTATGTAATATCTTTCGCGGTTTGTGGCCTTTAGTCCCGATTTTGTAGTCTCAGTTTTTAATATTAATAAATGTCTTGAGTGTTAGTCCTGTTTTGTGGCTAGACCGGGAGTTCCTCTATGACCAGTTTCTTGGAGATGCCGGAGGACTGGGATCCGGCGGCATCTCCCTGAAACTGGTCGTAGTGGTGTCCCTGCTCTCGAAAACCATCTTGCAGCTTGTAACTTCTCTAACTAGATCAATACGCCTAGGAGCTAACTAATTTCACATATTAGGGAGTGCCTCTATGACCAGTTTCTCGGAGATGCCGGAGGACTGGGCTCCGTCGGCATCTCCCTGAAACTGGCCGCAGTAGTGTCCCTACTCTCGAAAACCATCTTGCAGCTTGTAACTTCACTAACTAGATCAATACGCCTCGGAGCTAACTAATTTCACATATTAGGGAGTGCCTCTATGACCAGTTTCTCGGAGATGCCGGAGGACTGGGCTCCGTTGGCATCTCCCTGAAACTGGCCGTAGTGGTGTCCCTTCTCTCTAAAACCATCTTGGAGATGCCTCAAACTGGCTGGAGGACTGGACTCACAAGGATGCCTATTTATAGTACAAGCAGCTCGGCATAATGTCGACACTCACGACATAATGTCGACACTCACCCCTATTATTAGTGCTGACTCATCTTTAGTCCCGGTTGGTGTCTCCAACCGGGACTAAAGGTTCATCTTTAGTCCCGGTTGGTGACACCATCCGGGACAAGGTACAAGCCGCACGACATAATGTCGACACTCACCCCTATTATTAGTGTTGCCTGGCCCACTCTGCCGCAATCCCTTCAGTCGCGGTTGGTTTCTCCAACCGGGAATAAAGATGAACCCTCTCTTTATATAGGCATTTCCCTCTATTTATTAGGTAACACTCAAGACATTTATTAATATTAAAAACTGGGACAAACCGGTACTAGCTAACACTCAGGACTAAAGCCGCCCCCTTTAGTCATAATCATGCCTAGTCCTATAGTACGCAGCTTCAGGGTCTTCATCGTCGTCATCATCATCGTCGTCATTGTCACCTGCCACTCTGGGGATCCTCAGCCCATCCATGGCATATACCAGGGGCCATTCCAGCCTCGGATTCACGGCGGGTGGGAGAGGGGTCTCCTGGAAGACGATGCCGCTACCGCCGGGACAGTGTGGGGCCTGTGGCGGGTGGACTCGTGGGCACCGTAGGCGAGGATGGTCTCCCCCGGCGATGTAGCGCATCACTCCGATGATAGTACGGTTCGCCCACCACAGACGACGGCCGGCTTCGTTGTGGTTCACCGGTGGCGGGCCATCACCCTCGTACCTGGTGAGCTCCCTTTCCCGCCTATTAGCGAATAAGGCATTCCAGGTGTCGTAGTTGTCGGGATCCCACTGGGGATCCATCCGCTGCTCCAGCGTGAGCTCGTGGTAGAAGTGGTTTGTGATGGCCGCCTGGCGTGCGGAACCTTGAGGGACAGGAGGGACAGGAACCCCTCCAGCGCTCAGCATCCAGCCGGCGGGCGGCCGGTAGCCCGGCGGACAAGGGTAGTTGGAGGCGATAGCGCCTCGGTCTCCTCGAGGGTCAGAATGGCCCAGTAGGCGTTGTCCATTGTTCTAAGAGAGGAAGGTGTGGATGTGTGGATAGCCATGACACGATCACCCTAAATATAGAGGGAAAGGGCGGGAAAACTTGGCGTGAAGCTTTGGGAAATGGCGGAAAATATCTTTAGTCCCGGTTAGTGACTACATCTGGGACTAAAAGCTCTAGTAGAAAGGAAAGGGCGGGAAAACTTGGCGGGAAGAGGTGGGAAATGGCGGAAAATATTTTTAGTCCCGGTTTGTTACTACATCTGGGACTAAATGTCTGTCGGACAATAAAAATCCTTCGCGTGGTAGTCCATAGTTAGAAATTCAGATAATTCAAAACGGGCATAATAAATTCAAAAAAAATCCGGACAATGAAAATCCTTCGCGTGGTGTCATATTTTGTTACATAGTTGAAAGGAAAAATACCAGACTTGGTATATTGATCATGTTTCGAAAAAACCTTCACAAAATGACCTATCATGTTCGAGGTTTCATGGCTTTCGGTCCAAATGACCTATGTTATGTGCTGAATCACGACATAGTTTGTGATGTTGTGCCCATATTATGCATGTGTGTGGATATTGGTATGGAGAAAAATGTTGCAGGAGGAAGTTTTCCTTTTTGTCGCACGGAAAAGCCCTTTTCCATTTTCCGAGCGCAAAAAACGGGTCGTTTTGAGAAGTAACAACCAAAATGCCGTTTCAGAATGCTACCGTCCCATTTTCCTAAAATACTAGACCACCTTACATGGACTATCTCCCAACCGGTACATCTCAAACCTTTTCGTCCATCCCGGGTAAAAAGGACAAATGTCTGCCGAATCGGTAGGAAGTGGGTCCGGTTTGTACTACAGGTACATGATCTATCGCCCGTGATTTTTTGAAAAAATCATTTTTAGACTCGCAATATGTGGTTTCTTCAGAGATCCAATGCAAGTTCTAACGATGCTCGTGCCCTATCTTCATGCACACCGGTTCGACCATAGTTAGAAATTCAGATAATTCAAAACGGAAATAATAAATTCAAAAAAAATCCGAACAATGAAAATCCTTCGCGTGGTGTCATATTTTGTTACATAGTTGAAAGGAAAAATACCAGACTTGGTATATTGATCATGTTTCGAAAAAACCTTCACAAAATGACCTATCATGTTCGAGGTTTCATGGCTTTCGGTCCAAATGACCGATGTTATGTGCTGAATCACGGCATAGTTTGTGATGTTGTGCCCATATTATGCATGTGTGTGGACATTGGTATGGAGAACAATGTTGCAGGAGGAAGTTTTCCTTTTTGTCGCACGGAAAAGCCCTTTTCCATTTTTCGAGCGCAAAAAACAGGTCGTTTTGTGAAGTAACCACCAAAATGCCGTTTCAGAATGCTACCGTCCCATTTTCCTAAAATACTAGACCACCTTACATGGACTATCTCCCAACCGGTACATCTCAAACCTTTTCGTCCATCCCGGGTAAAAAGGACAAACGTCTGCCGAATCGGTAGGAAGTGGGTCCGGTTTGTACTACAGGTACATGATCTATCGCCCGTGATTTTTTGAAAAAATCATTTTTAGACTCGCAATATGTGGTTTCTTCAGATATCCAATGCAAGTTCTAACGATGCTCGTCCCCTATCTTCATGCACACTGGTTCGACCATAGTTAGAAATTCAGATAATTCAAAACGGGCATAATAAATTCAAAAAAAATCCGAACAATGAAAATCCTTCGCGTGGTGTCATATTTTGTTACATAGTTGAAAGGAAAAATACCAGACTTATTATATTGATCATGTTTCGAAAAAACCTTCACAAAATGACCTATCATGTTCGAGGTTTCATGGCTTTCGGTCCAAATGACCGATGTTATGTGCTGAATCACGGCATAGTTTGTGATGTTGTGCCCATATTATGCATGTGTGTGGACATTGGTACGGAGAACAATGTTGCAGGGGGAAGTTTTTCTTTTTGTCGCACGAAAAAGCCCTTTTCCATTTTCCAACACTCACCCCTATTATTAGTGTTGACTCGTGTTTTGTCCCGGTTGGTGTCTCCAACCGGGACTAAAGGTTCATCTTTAGTCCCGGTTAGTGACACCATCCGGGACAAGGTACACGCTGCACGACATAATGTCGACACGCCATTTTTCCCGCCATTTTTCTTCCCGCCATTTTTCCCGCCAGTTCTTCCCTCCAGTTCTTCCCGCCAGTTCTTCACTATATATATATGTAGGGTTGGCCTCCATTGTCATTGCACATCTCTAGACTCATATCTGCAACCTCATCACTCTTTCCCATGGCTTCCACCGTAGCACTAACTCCCAGGGAGGCGGAGGCGCTTTGCGCCTCGAACTACCCCTGCCCGCCGGGTTACTGTGTCCCCGTCGGCTGGATGCTGAGCGCCGGAGGCGTGCCGGTTCCCCCTGTCCCTCTAGGTGTGGCGCGTCGGATGGCCATCACGAACCACTACTACTTCGAGCTCACGCCGAAGCAGCGGAGGAATCCCAGATGGCATCCCGACTATTTCCCGACTTGGGAAGCCTTCTTCATGGATCGGCGTGAGAGGGCACTCGCCAGGCACGAGGAGGAGGGCCCACCTCCTCCGAACTTCAACGAGGCCGGCCGTCGGCTATGGTGGCGCGGCCGGACTCTCCAAAGCGTCATGGCCTATGACACGGCCGCCGACTCTAGCCCCCGCCTGCGCTACCCTCAAGTCCAGCCCACTCGTACTCAACCTTCAAGGTTCAACTCGTGGATCATATTTTGTTAGTATCTAGTGTTACCTATCTGCTGGATAGTTTCCCTTTTGTAGCCTTATACTCATGTTCCCCTCTCATATGCATCCGAGGTTTCTCCGAACTAGGTTTTACACCCCTCGGAACTCCGGAATATTGATTTTTAGTTGATTTTAGCTAGAGTTACCTATCTACTACACGGTTTTATTTTTGTAGATAGGTTTAGGGTTTAGGGTTTCTCTTCATTTTTATTATTGTGTATGTATATATTAGGGTTTCTCCTTAACTTTCTCCTTTAGCCGCTTTGACTTATTCGTTTTTCCACCTATGCAGAAAATATGGACCCACACGTCAGAGACGAAGAAAAGGAAGAGTTGATCCAAGGTGTGATCCGTGGGGAAGATAATTTAGACGTATCAACGTTTCTGAACAACTCCGGTGAGGGTGATCCTCTTTTTACCGGAATAGACAACTTGTTTGAGGTTGAAGGTGTTGCCTTCCGCGAGGGAGAAGGCGATGCCTTGTGTAATCGAGAAGACGACCGCTCCGGCGAGGTGCATGTAATATAAATCAATTCATTAATTAATCATCTGCTATCTATATAGAAATAGTAACGACGATCTTTATTTTAGCCCTCCGGATCGAAGGAATCTACTGAAAAGAGCAGACGAGGCCCAACCAAAAAGTTGCAAGACCATGAGAGGTTCAGGATCGAAGATGTCGCTGAAGACGGCAAACCGACAGCTCCCGAAGTTGTCGCAACCAAATTTGTGGCACAATACGGAGTAATCGTTAGGGACTTAATCCCGATCACCATTAGAAATTGGAATAGGCCTGCTAATGCGGATGAAGAGGGAACATGTTTATTTGTCCCTAACCACGCCAAAGATTTACTGTGGAAGAGGCTCATGGTTAATTTCAAACTACTGAAGATAGAGCTGGATCCAAAGGCGGAGGATCCAGTTGAGGACGCCTTACAACATGGGAGAGTCATGGAGGCTAAGGTCAGGGAGTGGGCTTTGAAGAAGATGGCCCAGTGTTTCACCAACTGGAAGAAAAGATTGCACCTTGACTATGTCGTGAAAAAGAAGACTCCCAATTTCAAGAATATTCAGTTTGAGAAGATAAAACCATTCTGGGCTGAGTTTGTGGAATACAAGAAATCAGAAAAAGCTAAGAAAATGTCTAAAACGAATAAGCTGAATGCTGCTAACAAGAAGTATCACCATACTATGGGGCAAGGTGGCTACAGGGCTGGCATTCCTAAGTGGGAGAAACTTAAGAATGAACTGCGTGCTAAAAAGATCACCCCAGAGACAGACGATTGGGTAGAACGTGCAAGGAATTGGTTTTACGGGCATGGGGGCACGTTGTACTCGGAAGGGAGGTGTATATATAACATACGACATAAAGAAGACCCCTTGCCAATCGAGAGGATGAGAAAAGTAGTAAAGGCTGTTAAAGATGGGGACGTCATTCCCGATAGAGAGAATGATGAGCTCACACTCGCCCTTGGAAATAAGGAACATGATGGATGAACACGAGGCACAAGAGGCTCCCAACCATGGAGGACTGGGTTTCCCGAAGAGAGGAAGAAATATCCTGATCGCCGTCAGAGGAGAAAGGACCGGGTGGAAGTTGAAGCAAATAGTCAGAAAGAGCGAATGTGTTTAATTGAAGAACGATTAAAGCAACAACAAGATGAAATTAACGCACTTAAAGAGCAAAGTACTACCGGCCCATCTCAGCAGCACACTGCATTCGATGCTACCGGCCTATCGAATAATCGAAAAAGCAGTGTGGCTTCCACCGAGGTCCCGGGTGATGACAATGCGATGATGCACCGACGATGGCTCTTGTTGGATACCCAGTGGATGATATCACAGAGATGACACACTGCGAGCTACATGTCAAAGTTGTGAACATATCAATGAAGGTGGCGGTCGGCTATGCCTTACCAATTGGACCCACACCAACTTACCATTGTTGTCCGGTTCCAGAGGGCTACGCTGTTGTCGGCGTGGATGAAATCATGCCCACCTTTGAAGTTTTGGATCTTCACAACCCTGCAGGTGAAGGGGATGTGACTGTGCTGGGAGACGCAAAAAACGTCACCATTCTATGGCCGAAGGAATGTATCGTGCTTCGAAATCACACGCCAAGGCCATCTTTGCCGCCGCCTCACCCGTCTCCAGCGAGGTCGTCGCCGCCGCGGCAGCCGTCTTCGTCGTCTTACCCGGCTCCGTCGCCTCACCAATCTCCGGCGCAGCCATCACCGCGGGAGCCATCGCCGGCGCCTAAGGGTCAAAAGCGTAAGCGTACCGCTACTGTGCCTCGTGGTAAGTGATCGCCGAAACATAAACAAGAGCCTCTTCCAAAAGTACCAAAGGTTCCTCCCAAGAGAGCTTATGACTGTACTGAAGAGGAGACTGCGGCGATCGTTGATGCGGAAACGACAGCATTTTTCGCTAAGCTGATGTGGCCGAAAGAGCCAGAGTTCCCTAGCACCAAAGAAGAAAAAGCCAAAGTGTTGAAAATGCTAAAGAATCTTCATCAACCCGAGCCAAAGCTGTCATCAGACTATGAGCGTTCTATTCTCAAGTCACATGCGGCACAAAAAGCCTCGAAGAGCAGTACTGATGCAAGCGAGAAATCTGTTGCCCAGCTCGGAGAACAAGCAAAACAGACTTGCGCCCCTCTCAAGGTGATTTCTCAAACCAATGTGGGGTCGAGCAAATATGGGGCCGAAGAGCAGTATGATCCAGAGGTAGTTGCACAATACGAAGAAGCTGCCGCTGCTCAAGGTATGAGTATTGCCCAGTACTTATCCCAGTTAGAGTTCTTCCCCGTGAGTGAAGTAGCATACAGATACCAGTACGGCAAACCTCTCGTCAAACCTGAGGAGGTAAACAATCTTCCAACAAAAATGTGAAGATTGCATAACTGGTACATGCATGCCACAAGGGTCGGGGCTAACTGGATAGTGCTGAGGGTTACAAAAAAGCATCATGGGAAAGAAAAGGATGACATGATATCCATTGAATTTGATGAACTATTTCAATTATTCAATCAGTGCCTATTGTCTATAAGTACTAATTCTGTAATTAATTTAGTCTCCAGCTATATTATTTTGTTTATTGCATGTATATAATCATACTGTAATATGCAGAATGAAGATTCTCGAATGCAGCAGAGGACAAATCTATGACATTGGCTTCATTGACCCATATTGGCTTCATGAAGCTAATCTCAAAATAAGCCCCCAGGATACAGAGGATAATATAGTACACGCGTTAAGGTTTCAAGAAACCAAAAGGGAAATACTATTTCCTTACAACTTCGAGTGAGTTTTATTGTCTTGTATACACTTTCTATTTCGCTTACTCGATGTTAAGTATATAATTGATTAGTTATGCATTCGCAGCTACCACTATATTCTGTTAATCATTCAACTTGACAAAGGGCGTGTACTAGTCATGGACTCGAAACATAAACCCCTTCTCCAGCGGTAATTCTAATCATTACTACACTATATCGGCAACGTTCATGAATTTTATGATATCAAGTACTTAATAACTTATTTTATTCGTTTTCTACGCCGGGCAGCGCTTGGAAATGGTTCACCAACAAGGTTAGGGGTGTTTGGAAAGAGGAGCTTACATTTCAACCACTAGATGTAAGAACCACTAGCTATATCCGCGCATCTTTTTGATTCTAGTTTTGATACAGTTATTATCATGCTTGATTATTATTTTGATTAAACTCTGTTCTCGTAAAGTGCCTGACGCAGGGACCAGGTAACAATCTATGTGGATACTATGTTTGCGAGTTCATCCGGCAGACGTGCGATGAGAAGGGCAGAAATTTAGAGCAACTCCACGTACGTAAACAATTTCTATAGTTTTTAATTACAATCAAATTGTGTTTAGTTTTATTCATATAGGCTGACTCCTTTTTTAAATCAGATCGAATGTCTACGGGATGGTCTTCTGCCAAAGGATCGCGTACGAGCAATTCAGGAGGAATTGGCGGGATTCTTGGATGCAGAAGTCCTAGACCCAAAAGGGGAATACTACTCGGCTGTGTATAGATAGGGATTGTAAAAATAGCAACTTTAAAGGAATTGGTCGGTAGCATCGAATAGCAACTTTTGTATGTAGTGCATGAACTCGATCCGTGTATTGAATGTAATATTGTCATGATATTCATGATGTAATATAAGGTTCCTTCATTGATAAGTGCAAATCAGTATATAAACAATAAAACAACCTAAATGAATTCTCTGCCGCGGCACAAAAAGTGGCGAAAATGCTGCCGCGGCAACAAAATGTGCCAAAATGAATTCTCTGCCGCGACAGAGAAATGGGCCAAATCTCTGCCGCGGCAGAAGGTTATTAGTCCCGGTTCCTGTTACAAACAGGGACTAATGCTCCACCCCCCCTCGTCCTCTGCCGCTGCCACGTGTGCACCCTTTAGTCCCGGTTGGTGGGGCAACCGGGACTAAAGGTTAGAGCTTTAGTCCCGATTGCCCCGTCCCGGTTGGGCAACCGGGACTAAAGCCCCATACCAACCGGGACCTATAGGGCTGTTTCCACCAGTGTGTGAACCTTCTTGGAGGGTCAGAGTACTTGGAGGCTGGTGGTGACTATGACAAAATGCAATTGGTATGTGCTAAGGAGTTACCCTGAGGTTCTACCATATATAGAGTATGTCATCTCTTGTGCATGCACCCTTATCGTTTTTCTTTAGTTGGAAGGAACCCATTTGCAAGCCCGATGATTTAATTAACTTTATGTTTTTGTTGGCATTGTAGGTTGTGCAAAGAAGAGCTGAATAAGCAAGATTGCGGCATCAATGATGATAGATGGCTTGCGAAGGGGTTTGCTAAATGGTTTAAGAATCATGTGAGATCTTTCGTCTTGGAATCAATTGCCACATGATTAGTTTGTGTTTTTGTTATTAATCCTGGTTTATTTGTGCAGATCTTTAGTCTTGGAATAAATAATGTTAGTGCTGATCTTTTTGCTTTGGCATGCGAGCCGGATAGGCGAGTGAGGTTGTATTCAGCATGCATTGTTGACGGTGTCCGCTACCACACTATTGACCGCGAGAAAAATAGAAACATGCAGAACAGTGGAATAGTTGCTGAGGGAGACCATGATGGTGAAGACGTGGACTTCTATGGTCAGCTCAAAAGCATTATAAGGCTCTAGTACAACTCCAGCAGAGGCATCAATCGATCGGTCGTCTTGTTCCGTTGTGATTGGTTTGATCTTGGTGGCAGAAAGAAGACAGGGATCCGAGATGACAGACACTTCAAGAGCATCAACACTGGAAGGTTCTGGTATAAGAGTGATCCATTTATCCTAACGACACAAGCAACAAAGGTGTTCTATGTGCCAGACACCGATTTGCGTGGAAATTGGCAAGTTGTGCAAAAGTTTCAGCACAGACATTTGTGGAGTGTGAAAGAAACTAAAACGGAGAAGGGTCTCAATGAGGGTGGTGGTCTAACATACCAAGATGATAACACCGAGGAAGTTCCAGTGCAAGAGAAAGAACCCGGTGTGCATACTAGATTGCGAAGGAGTCGGGAACGAGTGTTACTTGATGCTTAATTTGTAGAAAACATTAGGAAAAGAAAGAAGGAGGTAGTGGAGGGCCATGAATGCGAGGATGATGAAAACATGGCTTGAATAAATTGGTTTCGTTCAATTTGATGCACTGAATCGATCTGGGTTGATTTTTGAAGTTGAGTACAGAAGTGAGTTTGAAACAAAAATGAAAAAGGTTTAATTCAAATAACTGGGCTGCGCGGGACCTTTCTAACAAAATTGGTTTCATTCAATTTGATGCAATGAATCGATCTGGGTTGATTTTTGAAGTTGAGTACAGAAGTGAGTTTGAAACAAAAATGAAAAAGGTTTAATTCAAATAACTGGACTGCACGGGAAAAGTTAACGGGCCGTCCTGCTAAGCGCAGTGCTCCCACGGGCTGCTTAAGTGGGTGTCCCCACTTGCACGTGAGACAGGGAGGGGCGAAGCGGTACGGGGCAACGTGGGTCGTTCGATCTGATTCTAATCCAACGGCTGGGAGTCATCGTCGACGCGAGGCAACGCCGACAAGAAAGAAACCTAGCGCGGCCAGTGAGGGGTGCTGGGGGCTCACCGGGGTGCAGGCGAGGGTCGGCGAGGCGGGCGAACGACGAAGACGATGACGGCGAACTCAGGAGTGGTCACGGCAGCTCCTGGGGTGGACGAAATCGATGGCGCCCTTCTTCTCCAGAGGCGGCGGGCTCCGGTGAAATTTCGGCGAGGTGGTGCTCGCCTTGCTCCGGGAACGGTGTGGCACGATCAGTGAGGAGAGGGGAGTGAGATGGTGTGAAGAAATCGACTGGGGGTGGCCTCTATTTATAGTCGAGCGAGGGGACCGACGGGGCGCACGGTGAGCTCGTCGGGGACGATTTTACAGGCGGCTATTGGCTTGGGCGACGGTAGGGGACGGTGCGGTGTTCCCTGGCGATGCTCAACGACATGGTTTCGAGGCGTGGGGCGGTGCGGCTTGGTCAGAACGCGACGGTGCTCTACGCGTGCCCGACGGAAAATTTAAGGCCACACAGCTCGCGTGGTCCGCGCGGCGGCGAACGAGCGTGTCTGCGGGGTTGCTAGGACGGTGGGGATTGTGTTTGCACGCGGCGAGGGCGGCGCGTGGTCTGTGGGCGCTGGTCGAGCGTGGCGCACGGGGCGTGCTCTCGGCATGGTTGCTGGCGAGGTTGGCATGGTTCGTCCGTGTGGTCCAGGGCTTGGCAAAGCTCGCGACTGGGACAGTGAGTGGCGATGGACGGTGGGCTGCCTCCCAGACATGCTGGATAGGCTTGTGTCTCCTCCTAGCTTGCTGTCGACATGGGGGTGACATGGGTGTGCTCGGCTGTTCACCATTGATGGCAATGCCAAGCTTACAGTGGGGCTAGTGCTTGGTTTAACTTGCTAGATGATCTACTGAGATGGTTGTGAGCTAGAGAGGGAACAAGTTAGGCTTCAATCACTGCTCACTATAGTGTTTAGGATTTTGATGATTTGTGTTTGCAACCTGTTTGATGAAATGGCCGCATGAAATCAAGTTTTGAATTTTGAAAAGATTTTTGGTGGGTTTGCTAGATTGGTGCTGGTGAGTCTGCAGATGCTTGGGTTTTGAAAGTTGAGCTTGTTTGAGTGTTTTTTGAAAAAGTGGGATCTTCCCATATGATAAAGATTCAATTTTGAATTGTCATTTAAACTATGCATTTGAAAGTTTCTGGATGATCACAAAGTGGGCCTTGATACCTTGTTATGAGTACATTCAAGGGGTGCAAAGATCCAGAAAAGTTTCCATTAGGTTCTGAAAGTTTGAGACAGCCAAAGTAGGCATGGGAGTTAAATTGGTCAAAATGACCATTCCCTTAATATATTTGTTTTGATTTACTTGTCTTTATGAAAAGTATGGAAAATGTTTTAGATGATGTTTATTTCACCTAAGAAACATTTTACAAGCAAGAAAACATACAAACAAGGTGGTTCCAAAGAATTTCAAATTAAATGCATAGACATATGCATGCCTTCATAATTTTAATTAGAAAAGTTTTTGTTAACCCTAATTTTGATGATTAGAGTTTGATGATCCAAGTTTAGTATTTTTGAGATGTTACACAAGAGCAGTGGAGCGACATGAAAGCAATTCTCCATAAGTAATTTCAATCATTATCGTATTATATCGGCCTTTTTCGTTCATTTTCTGATATCAAGTAACTAATAACTCCCTTGTTCATTTTCTTTGCCGAGCAGGTGTTGGACACGGTTCAGACAGAAAATATTAGGTCCATTCAAAGAGGAGCTAACTTATAAAATGGTGAAGAGTTTACAACAGCCACCGAGAACTCATTTATGTGGATACTACGTCTGCGAGTACATCCGCGAGTTGACCAGTGAGCGGAAAGTTGACTCGCATTATATTTATGGTTTGCGAGAAAAACTAGAGCTAGACCAGCGCATACGAGTAATTCAAGAGGAGCTGGCGAGATTTATGATGAAGGAGGTCCTTGATGTACATGGAGAATATTATGCGGATGACGTGGAACTCGATTTGCCTTAATGATCTCCATGTAGTTAATACGATATATATATCATCAATGACTATGTAATTTCAAAACATTTCTTCCTTTTGATATGATTGATTATATGTATGCTTGCAAGGGATCGATTAATTATATAGATACATCAACATGTACTGTGTATGTAGTAGCGTAGAATATGTGTACTATATGTTTGAAATTATAGTAAAACACAAAACAAAAAGGAACAAAATGGCAAAAAAGAAAAAAAAATACATAATCTCTGCCGCGGTAGAGAAACACACAATTCTCTACCGTGGCAGGAAACCGTATAGTCCCGGGTGGTGTTATGGCCCGGGACTAGAGGGTTTCCGCCCCCGCGGCGCTGAAACAGCCACGTGACTGTTATCAGTCGCGGGCCGTAGCGAGCCGGGACTAGAGGGGGGGGGGGGGGGGGGGCTCTAGTCACGTTTTGACAGTCCTAGACCCAAAGCCAAGACTAGAGCCAGTTGCGGCCCAGAACTGGAGGCCTGTTTTTCACCGGTGTTTTATTTCTAAGCACTAAAAAGTCTATTTGCTATGTTACTTTTCAAATGATTTAACCTCTACTGGATATCGCTGGATGCACCCGGCCCACGGTCCATCAGTGTTATGGGCTGGGGCGATGCACTCTAGCACCACACTGTTGCATTTGAACCCGGAGCCAAATCCAATCATCCACACTCGATCGCCCATATTCATACGGCCCTTGGCCTCTATGTATGCGAGCTCATACCAAGGCGAGCTGCTGGATGTGTTCCCAAAACGATGCAGCGTCATTCTGGATGGCTCAACATGGACGTCAGACAGGCCAAGGCTTCGTTGAACCGCATCAATTACTGCGCGTCCACCCGCGTGGATGCAGAAGTGATCGAAGGCTGTCTTGAAGTCGGGGACATATAATTTGTACTTTTGATTCGTCATCTTTTTCCTGATGAAAGATAGTGCGAAATAAAGCAGGTATGAAACGGGAAGGACAAGGGTGCAATGGCCATGATATTGGCTTTCAAGGTGGTGCTGGCGACGAGAAGGAGGTCGATGGAGAGATTCATTCCCCTATTCCCCTTGTCATCCTCCTCCTGATGTATGCATCGGTATGAACTGTTATCCGCAGCGGTAAGTGTACGCGCGATAGACCTGAGGCGGAACCGGGCGTTGGCAGGCGACGTCGACAGCAGCATGGCTGCTCCGCCCATGCGAAACAGGCAGTACGGGAGCAGCATAGCCCGCTCATTCCCGATATAATAGTTTGGTGTCAGGATCTCTGTAGATACGACTAACGCCCGTGCACCTGGGACTGCGACCCGGAGTAGGTTCCTTGCAAGCTCTATTGATACCAGCCCAGCGCTGCACCCCATTCCAGATAGGTGCACGCTGTGAATGTTATTCCGCATCTTGTACTTGCTTATGATCATATCTCACTACATGAAAAAAATTCTACGCCGACTGCCGTCGGCACAACGCCAAATTGCCGTTGGCACAGGCTGTGCCGACGGTGGCCGTCGGCGTAGCCCTCTCGGCGTACGTCCTCGTCGGCACAGCACCTCCTCCTCGGCACAGCGTCTTCCAGCAGGCCCCCCGTGTCAGTCAACGGCCGTTTTGGCTAACGGTTCAGCCTGAAGCTACGCCGTCGGCACAGGAATGGAGCTACGCCGACGGCCAGGCCGTCGGCATAGCCTAAATTTTTTTTAATCTTTCAATTATTTGACTCCTTAATCTCCCGCTTTAATCATTTTAACACTATTTATAATTAATAATTGATTAAATTGCTGTCTTAGTCAAAGTTCCCGTTCGGTCACTCATCCTAGCACTACTCCACCTCTAGCACGCTTAATTTTCTCATTCTTTCAGAATCTCTTCCCACAAAGCAATTTACTCATTGTTGTCAATATTAGGATATCATTTCTATTAACTCTTGTATCATCATGTCATATGGTTGTATTTTTTGAAATTACAAGCAATTATTTAAGTAAACAACAATGAATAACTAAAAATATTATTGAATTCAAATAAAAATATAATGATTTTATTTTTTTTTGTATTTTTTATTTAATATGGAATAATTAATATCTTTAAATCTGTAAATCGGAATTCGGAAAATAATATGTCTAAATTGATTAGCAAAATGAGAGAAATCCAAATATGATATAAATATCAACTTATCACAAACTATGTCGTGATTCTTATCATAATTTCATTTGCCCGTTTAAAACGGCACGCATAAAGATTCTTAGCTTGGGACTAAGACTCGCTAAACTTGAAGTGGATCTATGATGAAACAACATATTTTGAACCTAAAAATTATTTTTAGAAAAAATCATGAGCATCCGATCATGTACCTGTAGTTCATATCTGACCCACTTCCTGCCGATTCAGCAAGAATTTGTCTTTTTTATCAGGGATAGACGGAAATGTTTGAGATCCCCCTGTTATGACATTATCAATGTAAGGTGGTCTAGTATTTTTGAAAAATGTGACAGTAGCATTTTGAATTAGCCATTTGGTGGTTGTTTCACAAAACCGTCCGTTTTTTGCACTCGGTAAATGGAAAACGGCTTTTTGGTGCGACGAAAAGGAAAACTTCCTCCTGAAACATTGTTCGCCATCCAATGATGCATACTTATGCACAATATGGACACATTATCACAAACTATGTCTTCATGTAGCCATAACATTGGTCATTTGACCCAAAAGCCAAGAAACCTCGAACGAGATAGATCATTTCGTGAAGGTTTTTTTAAGACATAATCAATATACCAAGTTTGATATTTTTCCTTCTAACTATGTCACATAATATGACACCACGCGAAGGTTTCATGTTGTTTGGATCGTTTTTGAATTTATAATGCCCGTTTTAAACCATCGTTATACTTTGTCGAAGGGTGGGCATGAAGATTCTTAGCTCGGGGCTGAGACTCGCTAAACTTGAAGTAGATCTATGATGAAACAACATATTTTGAACCTAAAAATGATTTTTGTAAAAAATCATGAGCATCCGATCATGTACATGTAGTTCATATCTGACCCACTTCCTGCCGATTCGGCAGGAATTTGTCTTTTTCACCAGGGATAGACGGAAATGTTTGAGATCTCCCTGTTATGACATTATCCATGTAAGGTGGTCTAGTATTTTTGAAAAATGTGACGGTAGCATTTTGAATTAGCCATTCGGTGGTTGCTTTACAAAACCGTCCGTTTTTTGCACTCGGTAAATGGAAAACGGCTTTTTGGTGTGACGAAAAGGAAAACTTCCTCCTAAAATATTGTTTGCCATCCCATAATGCATACTTATGCATAATATGGGAACGATGGTGTTGGATTAAAGACAGTGCAATTGACGACGATTATGTCGATGGCGTGCGGGGTGATGCCGGTCCTGGAAAACAAATTGTCGATGGCTGAGAAAACAACGAGCTCAGCCTCCTCGCGGCCCGCCTCGAATGTGCAGTACTTGTACGGTGAGAGGTCTGTGCCCATAGGAGGCAGGCACGTCTCCTCTCCGAGGCCCGATTGCTGCAGGAGACGCGTTAAAAAGCGAATACTCCGTGCGGTATACATGGGCATTTGACGTGCATGCTCGATGAAGGTGGCGTACGGGATGCGATACCGATGACTTCCACTGAAACAAGCGTAGTCGACGAGGTAGACCTTCGGCTGTTGCCACAGGAAGTAGATGACGACGGTAGCGGCTGGGAGGAAGGTCGCCAAGAAGATATGCACGGGCCGGAGTATTTCGTGTGGCCTCAAACTTGCCGCAACAAAAACAGTAGCTGCGGTGATTAGCATAGTCATGATGAAGACAAAATTTCGCACCACGGCCTCGTAGATTGATGTGAGGAGCTTGCCAATCCCGGATGAATTCATGTTGTTCCAGCACACAGTTGTCTGTCGTGTGCATGTGTGCGCTGAATGTGACGACGACTTTGTGCTGTGTTGTAAGATATAAAGGGTGTAGCTAGCGACGAACAATTAAATTCAGCACAACCTAACAGTACAACGGGACGCGTTTATCAACGTGGGGCATCCATAAATTCCATGTGGTTCTCGAGGTGGTGGGTTCCATACCAACTGCACAACGCCTATACTAAGATAACGACTGATTGTTTGGAGGTTGCAAACAGCCTGCAATCACCAGTTCTCCATAAAGTAAAGCATGGTAAGATTACAAAGGCCAAAAAAATGCAACTCTACATACACGATGGGTGTTCCCGGCTTATCTCAGCCGTATATTCCCTCTTTTCCGGTTCAGATTCGTGCTCTGCTACTTCACAACAAACCACCTAAACTATATTACTTTCTTGCCAGCAAGTCCCTCCACTATGTACACTGTGGATAAGATTCGGATCGAGAATGAAGGGGAAAATTTTGGACAGTGGATTCATAGTTTATACAGAAATTTGTAGAACCTAACTAGAAAAAAAATCGTAAACAATCCGTGAAGGAAAAAAGTCAAAAAACGAAGTAGAAGCATCCAGATTCATGAACTTTGAGCAAGGAATCCATGGCAGGTGTCTAGGTAGAACTTGAGGTTGTATCGCATGAAGGCGCCAAGCTCACCATCGGCAGCCAAAGGAGAAAGAAGAAGAGGACCTCGCATGCGACGGCAATGGCCGGAGAGCTAGCAAATGCGTCAACGGCAGCGGGCGCGAAGGAACCGACCAGACCGCCGACGAGATGAACTGTTGTAGACCTTGCTCAGGAACCGGAAACAAAAAAAAGCCGGCCATGGTGCAGCTCGTGTGGGCAGTGGCATGCGGCGGCGTGAGGCAGAGCGACGCTAGATGGGGAACAAGCAGAACAAGTTGTACATGTACATCTTCTGTTTCTAGGGGTGCTATTTTGTACAATGTCCAGGTTCTGAGTGTGAAACTAGACGTCGGAATATTAAAGGCAACAATGAGTCAATGACGGCTCAGATAAACCCATGACACCCACAACTATGTAGAAAAACTGCGTGCTACAAAGGCTGGTTATAGTGCAAAGTAGTATAGAGTAGTAACGTGTGTGTTTGGTAGACTGCATCCACTTTTGGCCCAGTCCGACAGTGTTGTGGCTGGCACTGCCAGACTCATACAGGCCTTGGGACGTAAATTGTACACCGTTTGGTAGCCTGCAGTTCATCTATGGGATATTTTGTGCAAACAGCTTGGTAGTCTGTTTGGAGCCTAAACATGAAGCAAATGGGTGTGTTTGGTTGCCTCCAGGTCTGAAATACGGTCACCTCTTCTCTCCGATCCAATGGGTGCTCTTACGACTGTATCACACAACTGGAGGTATAAATCATAATTTGAGTCGGAAGTTTATCAACGGAAAAACCCTAGCTACTACGAATATGCAGTTCATCATCACACAACCCTAACTAATATGAATGGAAGTTCACAAGCACAGTTGATCATGATTATTGTTCAGGAACTAGGGGAGGGAGGGGGAGGAGTACTGCAACCTTCTTCTCTTTATCATCATCATCATCTCCTTCTCCTTCTTCAGCTCCTGCTTCTTGTTCTTAGATGGTGGTGGGGCCATTGTCATTCCACATTGCCGCTGCCCACTCATCCTCTTCTCCTTCCAAGCCGGCTCTATATTTTATGGGGCCCTAGGCAAAATCCACGATGTGGGCCCTAAGTCTAATTTATATATACGCATATATAGATGGATACATATATGTGTCCACTTTTAGTAATAATGGGAGATATACTAAGGACGAAGATAATAATAAGAAGAAAGAGATATATTCTACTAGAAAAAACAAGACACGAGAGTAAACGGACCGTTCCATACCATAGCTGCTCGCGTGTGGCTGGCCGGCCATGCAGTTGTGCATCGATCTATTCTAGTTTTCGATTGGAAACTGCAAAGGAAAAGAGGCATATTGACCTAGAGTCGAAACCTAAACCATGGCGGCGGGCGGCAGATGTAGGCAGCGAAAGGAAACATTCGTGTATCGATAAAACTGAAAATCCCACTAATTGTCTCTTTGTCATCCGATGGTGGACTAATTATTGTGGGGTTCGGGCCTTCTAAGATGGGCTTAAAGTTAGAGTTAGCTTCTCTTTTACACGAGAGATAAAAAATGGACTAAACGTCAACGGGTGGCTGGGAGGACGAATTAGCAATTAACTTCTTGTTACACGGGACTTAATCACTAGTAGTATTAGCAATGGAGAGATTATCATGGGTATAAATGATTCCCCCCCAGGTGTGGGCCCTAGTCCATTGCCATGATCGCCATGGGTTAAAGCCGACCCTAGATGCTTCTAGACCATGGCCAGTGTCATTGTCGCCAGGAATCAAATTCTCCTCATTTGGCACATACAAATCAAAGCCATACCACAAGATCCAGTTGTGGAGTATGAAACATGCAAGCACTAGCTTTACCTAGGTGTGGAGGGTGTGGAATGGCTTCAGATCAAAGGATCTTGAACCTGTTCTTCAAAGCAATGAATGCCCTCTCAACGGTAACCCTTAGGCTAGAGTGACTGAGATTGAACAGCTCTTTGGCATTCTATGGCATGTTCCTTCCAGTGAACTTGTTGAGATGGTACCTGGTAGACCTGAAGGGTGGAAGAATCCTAGGGCGACAGCCATATACCGCATCTCCTAGATAGAACTTGCCATTAGGGATATTGATGCCATCAGGCCTGGACATGCTGTTAGCAAGGATGGTTGCATCATGGGCTAATCTTTCCCAACCAGCTATGTGAACATCATGTCAAAATCAATAGCAGCTAGTACATTTTGGCTGGTGTAGTGCTTCCTTCCCCTGTAAGCTGCAGCTTGTGATCTTGGAACTCTAGCTATAACATGAGCACCATCGATTGTGCCTATGCAATCCTATTGCAGGTATGCAAGGATGACATGAGAAAAGAGGAACACATGGGACTCAATCGAAGGATGCAATGATAAAAAAAGGGAACACCTCACCTTGAAATATCACATCCATCTCATGCTATTGCGTATATTTTTAGGTGTTTGACCCGTAGGCGACTTGATCATTTCGTCTCTCATCTCACCGATTGCATACAACACTCGGTTGAAATAGCGCGATATTGTCTCCATGCTTCTTCTAAAAGATCTATGGATGGCCCTAAACCTCTGGTTATGGCCGACCACATGAAGGAACATAGCGACTTGTTCTTCCACTGAGTTGTGGATGCTATCTACCAAAAGTTCACTCGTCCTTAATCTTGTGACAAGTGGGAAGAAGGGGGCTCTTCTCATCCTGAGCATCTTCAGAGACTCTGCATCGTTGTAGTTGTAGATGTAGTTAAGGTTGGCCATCCTCTCTTGATCTCATGCCAACATAGGACCATACATCATTCTAGGAAACGCAGCCCGCCGAACAGCTCTACTCTGCAACAACAAGATCTAGGCTTGAATCATTGCTAAAAGCGTTGCTGCCGGATGGACAAAGACTATCATGTCGGCCTAAGAAACCAAAGCTACGGTGAGTTCTTCCTAAATAGGTGCTTAGGCCCTACTAGAAATAGTAGTGGAGAGAGATTCACAGTGCTTACCTCACCCATGGCGATGCGTAGCCGGGAGAAGGATGGAGATGCTGTTGGAGATATGCCCTAGAGGCAATAATAAATGTAGTTATTATTATATCTTTGTGTTTATGATAAATGTTTACATTCATGCTATAATAGTCTTAACCAGAAACATTAATACTTGTGTGATTTGTAAACTAAATTAAAGTCCCTAGTAAAGCCTCTTCATAATACTAGCTTGTTGATTAATAGATGATCATGGTTTCTTGATCATGAATATTTGAGATGTTGTTAATAACAAGATCATATCATTAGGAGAATGGTATGGTGGACATACTCCTATAGATAAGCGTAGCATAAAGATCAAGTTATTTTAATAGTTCAATTGCTATAAGCTTTCTCATACATAGTAACCTAATTCCTTTGACCATGAGATCATGCTTATCACCATCACCGGAAGGATGCTTTGATGACATCAAACACCACACCGTAACTGGGTGGCTATAAAGGTGGCATTGAGTGTTCGGAAAGTATGGGTTGAGACACATGGATCAAGAGTGGGATTTGTCCATCCATATGACAGATAGATATACTCTGGGCCCTCTCGGTGGAATGTCATCCAATTAGCTTGCAAGCATGTGACTGGATCACAAGGGATCACATATCACGGGAACGATAAAAGAGTACTTATCGGTAACGAGGTTGAACTAGGTATGCAGAGATACCGACGATCAACACCTCGGATAAGTAAATTATCGTGAGACAAAGGGAAATTGGTATCGTATGTAAGTGGTTCATTCGATCGCAAAGTAATCGTAGAAATATGTGGGAGCCATATGAATTTCCATATTCCTCTATTGGTTATTGATCGGAGAAGTGTCTCGATCATGTCCACATAATTCACGAACCGTAGGGAGACACACTTAAGGATTCGATGTTGTTGAGTAGTTATGGAATGATGACTAAGAGACCGAATGTTGTTCGGAGTCTCAGATGGGATCCAGGATATCACAAGGAGATCCAGAATGTTCCGAAGAATAAGATTCATATAAGGGAAGTCCTATTTCGGATTTGGGGAATTCCGGTGTTTTCGTCGGGAATGTTCTAGAAGGTTCCGGAAGGTCCAGCACTCCAGAGGGGAAGGGTACATGAATGTGTCATGACAATGTGGAATGGTTGCATCATGTACTAGGTATCATGGCTAGGCAAAATAAAGGGAGAAATCAAATCCTAGTTTGAAAAGTCAAACGCCAATTTGAAAAAGTCAGACGGCAAGTTTGCTTGGTGGAGGGAGAGTAGGAAACCTACTTGGCGAGGAAGTCCTCCTCCCTCCACCCGCCGGCCAAGGAGGCCGAGTTGGGGGAGGACTCCCTCCTCCCAACCGGCGCCCTTCCACCTATAAAAGAAGGGGAAGGGGTGCCCCCTCTTCCCTACACCCAACACCACCCAAACCCTAACCCTAGCCGCCGGCCTCCTACAAGTCGCCGCCGCCCTAGGGTTTCTCCTAGCCGCCGACTTGGGGCTTCCCCAAGCCCTAGGCCGCCGGCCAAGCTCCGCCCCTTGGTGCCTCTAAACCCTAGATCGCCAAGGCCTCTCTCATAGTCCACCATACTCGCTCCGGCTTAAGGCAAAGCCCTGCGAGATCTCCCATCTACTTCCAGTACCACGCCGTCGTGCTGCCGGAATCGCGAGGAGAGTGCTAGAACCCCCGCTGCCTGCTGGAACAAGGGAGAGGAAGGTCTTCATCGAGTACCGAACGTGTGACCGACTGCGGAAGCGTTGCCGAAACGCAGCGCCGGAAGGATCGTCTACACGATCTTGAGATCGGCAAGAGTACGACTACATCACCCACGAGAATCTGCTCTCACTAACCACTTTGGAATCTTCGAGGGTGAGTTATTTATCGACTCGTTGCTACAATCTAGTAGATATATCTTGGCTTGTTTGTTTGCATGCGGTAGAATTTTTTTGTTTTCCATGCTACGAACCCCTACAGTGGTATCAGAGCCGTGTCTATATGTAGATCTGTTGCACGAGTAGAACACAATGGTCATTGTGGGCGGTGGTGCTTTTATTATCAATTGCTTCTTGTGTACTTTGCATCTTGCGGTATGATGGGATGAAGCGGCCCGGGCTAACCTTACATGACATCGTTCATGAGACTTGCTCCATGCTCAACATGCAACTTGTATTGCATAAGTGGCTTTGCGGGTGTCTATCTCTCCCATTATAGTATAGATCCAATTTACAACGGGCACTTGATAGTTCAAACATCAACGTTGTGGTTCTTGTTCGTAAGTTAGAACGACACTTATTGAAAGCCCCAAACCACGTAAAATATGCAAAGAAAATTAGAGGCGTCTAACTTTGTTTTGCAGGGGTGTGCTGTGATGTGATATGGCCATGATTGTAATTATATTTGATGTATGCAATGTTCCTTATTGTAAGTTGGCAACCGACAGGAGCCATATGGTTGTCTTTAAATTCTGTTAAGACCCGCGTGTCTATTTAAAGTAGTTGTAATAGTTGAAGCTGGTGGACGACAACCATGAAGTGGCGCCATTGACCTTGACGCCATACCGGTGATGATGGAGATCATGTTCGTGCTTGAAGATGGAGATTGGAAGGACAAGAAGAAAGGCCATATCATATCACATATTATGAATTGCATGTGATGTTAATCCTTTATGCATCTTGTATTGCTTAGTAAACGACGGTAGCATTATAAGATGATCACTCATGCACATAAATTTCAAGTTTTAAAGTGTTCATCCTTAGTAAGCACCGTTGCTAAAGCTTGTTGTTTCGAAGCACCACGTGATGATCGGGTGTGTTACATTCTGCAAGTGTATACAACGTGGGCAAGCCAGATTTGCTCATGCGGAAGCTAAGGTTTGATCTTGACGAGCCTAGCATGTACAGACATGGTCTCGGAACACGGATCACCGAAAGGTAAAGCATGAGTCATATAGTAGATATGATGAACATGTCGATTGTTCGCCATTGAAGCTACATCAACTCTCGTGATGATCGGTTTTGATGTGGTGGATTTGGTTCGTGTGATCACTAAAACAATGTGAGGGATATTGTTTTGAGTGGGAGTTCACCTAGGTTAATTTAACTATTAACTAGAACTCAATTTGTCATAAACTTAGTCTAAACTATTGCAAATATGTTGTAGATCAATGGCGGCCCCTACCATCAATTTTAATGCGTTCCTAGAGAAAGAAAAGTTGAAAAACAATGGAAGCAACTTCGCGAATTGGTTCCGCAATTTGAGGATTGTCCTCAATGCTGGTAATTTGACCTATGTGCTGGATGCACCGCTGGGTGACCCGCCTGCAGCTGATGCTACCGATGAAGTAAAGAACGTTTACCTCACTCGGAAGAATCAGTACTCCACAGTTCAGTGTGCTATCTTGTATGGTTTGGAATCGGAGCTTCAGAAAAGGTTTGAGAACCATGACCCACATGATATTGTCTGTGAACTCAAAATGATATTTGAGGCTCACGCGGCAGTTGAGAGTTATGAGGCTTCTGAAAAGTTCTTTAACTGCAAGATGGAAGAGGGCAGCTCCGTCAGTGAGCACGTGCTTAAGATGTCTGGGCACACAAACAAACTCCAAAGCTTGGGTATAGTGATTCCTAATGCTTTGGGGATTTACCGTGTCCTCCAATCACTACCACCAAGTTACAAGAACTTTGTGATGAACTACAATATGCAAAACATGAACAAGATGTTGCCAGAACTCTTCTCCATGTTGAAATCTGCAGAAGTGGAGATCAAGAAAGAGCATCAAGTGTTGTTGGTCAATAAGACCACCAAATTCAAGAAAGGCAAGTCTAAGCAGAAGGGAAACTTTAAGAAGGGTAGTAAGAAAGTTGCCACACCGGCGAAGAAGACCAAGGCTGGACCTAAGCCTGATACTGAGTGCTTTTACTGCAAGGGAGAGGGTCACTGGAAGCGGAATTGCCCAAAGTACTTGGCGGATTTTAAGAACGGCAACATCAAGAAGAAAGGTATATCCGATATACATGTTATTGATGTGTATCTCACTAGTACTCGTAGTAGTGCCTGGGTATTTGATACTAGTTCGGTTGCTCATATTTGTAACTCGAAACAGGTGCTGCAGAATAAACGGAAGCTAGCGAAGAACAAGGTGACGATGCGCGTTGGAAATGGATCAAAGGTTGATGTGATCACGGTCGGTACGCTACCTCTTCATCTACCATCGGGATTAGTTTTATACTTAAATAATTGTTATTTGGTGCCTGCGTTGAGCATGAACATTATATCTGGATCATGTTTGTTGCGAGACGGTTACTTGTTTAAGTACGGGAATAATGGTTGTTTGATTTATATGAGTAATATGTTTTATGCATATGCACCTTTGATAGATGGTCTATTCTTATTGAATCTCGATAGTGGAAATACATATATTAATAACATTGAAGCTAAACGTTTGAAATTAAGCGATAACTCGACCTATATGTGGCACTGTCGTCTTGGTCACATTGGAGTGAAGCGTATGAAGAAACTCCATTCCGATGGACTTCTTGAATCACTTGATTTCAAATCACTTGAAAGATGCGAAGCATGTCTGATGGGTAAAATGACTAAGACTCCATTTTCTGGTATGATGGAGTGAGCTACCGAATTATTGGAAATCATACATACTGATGTGTGTGGTCCAATCAGTGTAGCATCGCGCGGTGGTTATCGTTATGTTCTTACCTTCACGGATGACTTGAATAGATATGGGTATATCTATTTCATGAAACATAAGTCCAAAACTTTCGAGAAGTTTAAGGAATTTCAAAGTGAGGTGGAGAATCAACGTAACAAGAAGATTAAATTTCTACGTTCTGATCATGGAGGTGAATATCTAAGTTACGAGTTTGGCGAGCATTTAAAGAAATGCGGAATACTTTCACAATTGACACCGCCGGGAACACCACGGCGTAATGGTGTGTCCGAACGCCGTAATCGAACTCTCTTAGATATGGTTCGTTCTATGATGTCACTTACAGATTTACCGCTATCGTTTTGGGGTTATGCATTAGAAACAGCCGCATTCACTTTAAATAGGGCACCTTCTAAATCCGTTGAAACGACACCGTATGAATTATGGTTTGGGAAGAAACCTAGATTGTCGTTCCTTAAAGTTTGGGGTTGCGAAGCCTATGTAAAGAAGTTACAACCGGACAAGCTTGAACCCAAAGCGGAAAAATGCGTCTTCATAGGATACCCGAAGGAAAATATTGGGTATACCTTCTATCATAGATCCGAGGGCAAAATCTTCGTTGCCAAGAATGGATCCTTTCTAGAGAAAGAATTTCTCTTGAAAGAAGTGACTAGAAGGAAAGTAGAATTCGACGAGGTTGTTGAACCTTCTCTCGAACTTGCGAGTAGAGCAGCACCGGAAGTAGTTCTAGTGGCGCCTACACCAATAAGGGAGGAAGCTAATGATGATGATCATGAAACTTCGGTTGAAGTTGCTACAGAACCTCGCAGGTCAACGAGAACTCGTACCACTCCTGATTGGTATGATCCCGTTATGAGTGTCATGTTGGTGGACAACACCGATGACCCTGCAACGTATGAGGAAGCGATGATGAGCCCAGATTCCAATTCATGGCAAGATGCCATGAAATCCGAAATTGGATCCATGTACGAAAACCAAGTATGGACTTTGGTGGACTTACCGGATGGCCGGAAGGCTGTCGAGAACAATTGGATTTTCAAGAAGAAAACATATGTTGATGGTAATGTTACTGTCTATAAAGCTCGACTTGTCGCAAAAGGGTTTCGAGAAATTCAAGGAGTTGACTACGATGAGACTTTCTCACCAGTAGCGAAGCTAAAGTCTGTGAGGATTATGTTAGCAATCGCTGCATATTACGATTATGAGATATGGCAGATGGATGTCAAAACGGCGTTCCTCAATGGAGACATTGATGCAGAATTGTATATGATGCAACCCAAAGGTTTTGTCGATGCTAAAGATGTTAACAAGGTATGCAAACTTCAACGGTCCATATATGGGTTGAAGCAAGCATCTCGAAGTTGGAATCAATGTTTTGATAAGGTAATCAAAAGTTTTAGTTTTATACAAACTTATGGAGAAGCTTGTATTTACAAGAAAGTGAGTGGGAGCTCTGTAGCATTCTTAATACTATATGTAGATGACATATTGTTGATTGGGAATGATGTAGACCTTCTTAATAGTGTCAAAGAATATTTGAATAAAAGTTTTTCAATGAAAGATGTTGGAGAAGCAACTTACATATTAGGCATAAAGATTTATAGAGATAGATCGAGACGCCTAATATCATTGTCACAAAGTACATATTTGGACAAAGTTCTAAAGAGGTTTGGAATGGAAGATAGCAAGAAAGGGTTCTTGGACAAAGTCCAGCAACGACAGAAGATAGAGAAAGGATGAGTAAGACTCCCTATGCCTCAGCCATATGATCTCCAATGTATGCCATGCTATGTACAAGACCCGACATTGCATATGCTGTTAGTTTAACTAGCAGATATCAAAGTGATCCAGGAGTGGATCGTTGGACAGCGGTCAAAAAAATCCTTAAGTACTTGAGAAGAACTAAGGATATGGTTCTTTCATATGGAGGTGATGAACAGCTCGTTGTTAATGGTTACACCGATGCTAGTTGGAACACCGATCCGGATGATTCTAAATCTCAATCTGGATACGTATTTACTTTGAATGATGCAACAGTTAGCTAGAGGAGTGCAAAGAAAAGCGTTGTGGCGAGATCTTCAACTGAATCGGAATACATAGCTGCTTCGGAGGCTTCACAAGAAGCGATATGGATGAAGGAGTTCATTATAGAGCTCGGTGTGGTTCCAAGTGCGTTGGACCCAATGTCTATATACTGTGATAACATGGGCGCCATAGCCAATGCGCAAGAAGCAAGGTCACACAAGAAGCTGAAGCACATCAAGCTATGTTTTCACGCTATTCGACAACATGTCCAAGATGGTGACATAAAGATTTGCAAAGTACACACAGATCTGAATGTGGCGGATCCGTTGACTAAACCTCTCCCGAGGGCAAAACATGACCAACACCAAACTGCCATGGGTGTTCGGTATGTTACCATGTAATCTAGATTAGTTGACTCTAGTGCAAGTGGGAGACTGTTGGATATATGCCCTAGAGGCAATAATAAATGTAGTTATTATTATATCTTTGTGTTTATGATAAATGTTTACATTCATGCTATAATAGTATTAACCAGAAACATTAATACTTGTGTGATTTGTAAACTAAATTAGAGTCCCTCGTAAAGCCTCTTTATAATACTAGCTTGTTGGTTAATAAATTATTGTGGTTTCTTGATCATGAACATTTGAGATGTTGTTAATAACAAGATCATATTATTAGGAGAATGGTATGGTGGACATACTCCTATAGATAAGCGTAGCATAAAGATCAAGTCATATTAATAGTTCAATTGCTATAAGCTTTCTGATACATAGTAACCTAATTCCTTCGACCATGAGATTATGCTTATCACCATCACCGGAAGGATGCTTTGATGACATCAAACACCACACCGTAACTGGGTGGCTATAAAGGTGGCATTGAGTGTTTGGAAAGTATGAGTTGAGACACATGGAACAAGAGTGGGATTTGTCCATCCATATGACGGATATATATACTCTGGTCCCTCTCGGTGGAATGTCATCCAATTAGCTTGCAAGCATGTGACTGGGTCACAAGGGATCACATATCATGGGAACGAGAAAAGAGTACTTATCGGTAACGAGGTTGAACTAGGTATGCAGAGATACCGACGATCAAAACCTCGGATAAGTAAACTATCATGAGACAAAGGGAAATTGGTATCGTATGTAAGTGGTTCATTTGATTGCAAAGTAATCGTAGAAATATGTGGGAGCCATATGAATTTCCAAATTCCTCTATTGGTTATTGATCGGAGAAGTGTCTCGATCATGTCCACATAATTCACGAACCGTAGAGAGACACACTTAAGGATTTGATGTTGTTGAGTAGTTATGGAATGATGAGTAAGAGAACGAATGTTGTTCAGAGTCTCGGATGGGATCCGGGATATCACGAGGAGATCCGGAATGGCCCGGAGAATAAGATTCATATAAGGAAAGTCCTATTTCGGAGTTGGGGAATGATTCCGGTGTTTTCATCGGGAATGTTCTAGAAGGTTCCGGAAGGTCCGGCACTCCAGAGGGGAAGGGTACATGAATGTGTCATGACAATGTGGAATGGTTGCATCATGTACTAGGTACCATGGCTAGGCAAAATACAGGGAGAAATCAAATCCTAGTTTGAAAAGTCAAACGCCAATTTGAAAAGTCAAACAACAAGTTTGCTTGGTGGAGCACTACTAGGAAAACGGCTATAGGTAATCAGCACATCCGTGGCTCACATGGTTGAAGTGCCCCACGGCTAAAACAGGCGTGGCTCACCTGTGGGCAGTGCCCTACTAGTAACTAGAACAACCGTGGCGCACATGACTCTAGTGCGCCACAGATGTGTGTGGGCCAGGGGCCTGTTGGCCGCATGCCAAACATCTGTAGCGCACTACAGTCATGTGCGCCACGGTTGTTAGTGTCATCTGTGGCGCACATGGGGGGTGCGCTATGCCTAAGCGCACGCCCCCTCTGCTGTGAAACGGCCACAAACTTCTGTGGCGCACTCGGCCTAGTGCGCCACTGGGAGTAGGAACATCTGTGGCGCACATGGCCTAGTGCGCCACGGTTGTTTCTACTCCCTGTGGCGCACTAGGGCCGTGTGCGCCACGGATGTGTCGATTTTTTTAGGACAACACTTTATGTGCACATGTGTGACCACACATCCACCACCCCACACTTCACTTTCCCCTTCTTCTTCCTCCTTAGATCTAGTCGGGATCTTCTCCTTCCCACCTCAATTTCTCCACCCATTCACCATTTTTAGCATGTAAAACTTGCTTTGGATGTTACATAAGTAATAGAGGAGGTCTCCGGTCTCTCATCTCCTTCTCTGGTCGACGCGCGCACCTCTCCTTTCCATCTTTTCTCGCGATCGGTATCTCATCTCGGTAAGTTGTCCATGTAAGGATGTGTTCATGTGTATATGGATGATGTGCTCATATGTATGTAGATGATCGATGCTCATGATGTGTGTATGTGGAGAGGATGGTCATATGTGTGTGTGTATATGGAGAGCATCGATGATGCTCATGCATGTGCGTATGGAGAGGATAATGATATGTTCATGTGTGTATGGATCGGTCTCGATCTCTCTCTCTTGTGTTTGTATGTGAACAAGTTGCCATTTGTTTTGCCAAAATGTTGATTCATTTCCATTTTTGCAAGACTTTGGCATTTCGCAAAGGTCCTAATTTTAGGATAGGTCATGCCGAAATTTTCTATCGACCATTGCATGCATGCATTCATTATGTGGTTCTAATAGACTTCAAAATTGTACCGTGTACACCGTGCAGGCAAAGATGGTCCGCATAATGAGCGAAGGCATTGTGGCTAGATTTTGGAAATGTACGAAATAACAAGACAGATATAAGATGTCCGTGCAGAAGATGCAAACTCAACTGGGTGATCGACCCAGATTCCGGGAATCTGCAGGCGCACCTGCTCCGCCATGGTTTCATGGATGGATACACTCGTTGGATAAGCGATGATGTAGATGATGGAGACGGTGAAGGTGGCCAACATGATGATGATCATCATCACGGCGAGAACGGGCGAGATGATGAAGAGTCTCCTGGAGATGGTGAAGGTGCGGAATCAGACCGGGATGATGATGATCTAGATGCCGGAGGAGCAGACGACGATGGAACAACGTTAGGCTGGGTGCGGGACCCTTATGTGCAAGAGCTGCTTCTCAAGCAGACGAGTAACGCCAGGGCTGCCGCTAGAGAGAAAGCCAAGCTTGCGCAACTTGAGAAAGACGCGGTTACTCCATTGTATGAAGGATGCAGGCCCGATGATACCCGGTTGAATGTAACGCTCAAGGCTATGGAGATGAGGGCAAAACACAAATTGAGCAACGCAAGCTTCGACGATATGATGGCATTCTGGCACGATCGTCTCCCGGAGGGGAACACATGTCCAACTAGTATCAAGGATGCCAAGAAAATCGTCTGTCCTCTCGATCTACCGCACGTTAGATATCACGTATGCATCAACGATTGCATCATTTATCGGGGCGACGACGCGGAGAAAACCACATGTCCGGTGTGCGGCGTGAGTCGATACAAGAAAGGGAAGAAAGCACCTCGAAAAGTGGTATGGTACTTTCCTATCACTCCTCGTCTGTAGCGCTATTTCGCGGACCCTAAGGAAGCGAAGCTCATGCGATGGCATGCGGAAAGGAAGAAGCCAGGAGATGATGATGACCTCGAAAAGGATGAGCTGCTGACGCACCCTTCAGATGCTAGCCAGTGGAAAGCATTGGACCTCGAATTCCCAGAATTCGGTGGAGATTCGAGGAACATCAGGCTTGGTGCGAGCACCGATGGACTCAATCCGTTCGGTAGCCAGAGCAGCACGCACAGCACTTGGCCCGTGTTTGTATGGATGTACAACCTCCCTCCATGGTTGTGCATGAAGAAGCAGTACATACAAATGAGTATGCTAATTCAAGAGCCGAAACAACCTGGTACCGACATCAATCTGTATCTCGGGCTGTTGAAAGAGGAGCTAGCCACGTTATGGGAATCTGGAGCCAATACTTACAACGCCGTCGCACAAGATTATTTCACTATGAGAGCCGCGTTGGTCACTACGGTGCAAGACTATCCAGGTTGCGGGTATATCTCGGGGCAGGTTATCCAAGGATTTTGCGCATGCGTTAGGTGCATGGATAACACAAGCTATCTCCAACTAGAGAAAGATCCAGGGTCATCGAAAACCGTGTTCATGGCGCACCGGAGGTGGCTCGGCAAGAATGATCCATGGAGAAAACGTGGAGACCTGTTCGATGGCAAATCAGAGACCCGAGGAATCCCAGAGCGTAGGAGCAGCGAAGAAGTGGAAGAGTTGCTGAAAAACTGGAAAGATTGTCCTAAGCCTGGAAAGAAGCGAAAGAGGCAGCAACAAGACAAGCCGCCGATGAAGGTATGGAAAACAAGGTCTGTTTTCTGGGAGTTGCCATACTGGAAGTTTCTCCGCACGCCTCATAGCCTCGACATCATGCATATCACGAAAAACGTGTGCGAGAGTCTGGTCGCCACCATAATCAACATGCCAGATAGGACGAAAGATGGTCTGAAAGCAAGGCACAACCTGATATGCTTGGGTATCCGGAAGGAGCTTCACGGAGGACGCACTACTCCTGATGACCAGGAAGATGACGATGATCATGAGTCGGAGACGACACAAGGTCGTCGGAAGGGTAAAAAGTTCAAGAAGAACGAATATTACTGCCCTCCTTCTTGCTTCACTCTAAGCCAGGATGAGATCAAACAGTTTTTCAAGTGCCTTCTAGGAGTCAAATTTCCTTACGGATACGCGGGCAAGATAAGTAGATACCTAGACGAGGCGAAGCAGAGGTTCAGTGGCATGAAGTCTCACGACTGTGACGTGCTAATGACGCAGGTACTTCCGGTCGCACTAAGAGGGATAATGGACGAGCACGTCCATGAAACGTTATTTGGCCTATGCAAGTTTTTCGACGTCATCTCTAGGAAGTCGATTGGCTTCAATCAGCTCGGAAGGCTACAGGAGGAGATCGTGGTGATACTATGTGAGCTTGACGTCTACTTCCCACCCGCATTCTTTGACATTATGGTGCATCTGCTGGTCCATGTCGTGGAGGACATCGTACAACTCGGGCCGATGTTCCTCCGCAGCATGATGGCGTTCGAAAGGATGAACGGACACATCAAAGGATACGTTCGCAACAGGTCCCGTCCAGATGGAAGCATAGCCAAGGGCTTTCTGGCCGACGAGTGCATCTCTTTCAGCACGAATTATCTAGACATCGAGAACCCTGTCGGTCTTCCCGTCAACAGACACCTTGGCAAGCTCGACGGATCTGGTCACCGAGAGGGTCATCGCATACTGCATGCAGACTTCGATTTTCGACGTGCAGACTTTGATCGAGCAAACCTCGTCGCGCTACAGCATTTAGAACTGGTCGATCCTTCGGTACAGAAGCACAAAAGGTTAATCGAGAAGAAGTACAGTGACCGGGGCATACAGAGGACGCAGGGAGAAATAATCAAAGAGCACAACTCAGATTTCACGCGTTGGTTTAGGCAGACGCTCCATGATAATCCACCGCGCTCGCATTCTTCTGACACGGAAAAGATCATATTCACCTTGTCGCAGGGACCGATGCAAAACCTGGTGACCTATCAGGCGTATGATATCAACGGCTACACATTCTACACGGAGGAAAAGGACAACAAGTGTGATTATCAGAACTCAGGCGCAACGTCGGAATTCTACACCGATGACAACGTGAAGGAAAGATTCTACGGAAGAATCGAGGAGATCTAGGAGCTCTACTACTGTGGAGAAAAGGTGCCGATGTTCCGTGTCAGATGGGCAAAGAGCGTCGAAAGAGAAGACCGGTATTTCACAACCATGGTTATACCCGAAGCAGCCAAATCCAAGACCGCCGGTGCAAACGTGGCCGCGAAAAAGGAACCATGGGTACTGGCTACCAAAGTGGACCAATGTTTTTTCATTACCGACCTGACAAAGCCTAGCCGTGTTGTCGTGAGGAGAGGAAAAAGAAACATCATCGGAATGGATGGAGTCGCCAACGAGCAAGACTTCGACCAGTACGGCGATCCAAAGATTGAAGATGACGACGACTACGATGCAGCAACATACATCACAAGAAGGAAAAGGACAACCCTACCCAAAAAGGTAGCCCGTTCGAAAGAAGAAACATTAAAGTGCCGGGGATAAATTATTCAACCGCGACAAAGAAGGGAAAAAAGATTGTAAAACGCTAGCTCAAAAAATATTGTAAAACGCGTGGTCAAAAAAGATTGTAATATTTATGGACAAATTATTATGACATATTTGAAGCATATTTAATTTGTACCACTTTTATGACATATATTATCACTTTTGGGAATTTTTGGAATATATAAAAGTATTTTAAAAACAAATCAAAACTTTTGTAGCATATATCACCACTTTTGGGCATTTTTTTTGGAACATTTAAAAGTATTTTTAAAATAAAAATAAAAAATGTAGGCACCAGGATTTGAACCTGGGTGCTAACAGGTTTAGAATAGACCAATGGGCGGAACCAGTGGGGTAAGGCAGTGCTAGTGTTAGCAAAGGGGGTGGCAGCCCTCTTATCTAAGTAGTCGTACCACTTAGGCGTAGCGCACCCTGGGCAACCATAGCGCACTTGCCCAGGGTGCGCTACGCCTAAGTGAGTATGACTAGCAGTCAACAACTCCATCGTCCTTAGCCGCATATCCCATCCCCATCGTCCTCCGACACCGCTCTGACGATGCCACCGCCGCATCTCTGACGATGCCACCGCCGCCGCATCCCAGCCACGCCAGGAGGAGGAGGAGGCCACCTTGCCCGTGCGCTCGAGGAGGAGGCCGTGCGCTCGAGGAGGAGGTCGTGCGCTCGAGAAGGAGGATCCCGCGCGACCGTCGCTCGAGGAGGAGGAGGCCGCTGCTGCTCGAGGAGGAGGAGGCCGTGGAGGAGCCCGCCGTCGTCCTCATCTTAGAGGTGAGCCTCGCCCCTCCCCTCTCTCCCTCTCTCGCCTCTCTCTGCATCCATTCCATCTTAGAGCCTCGCCGCTGCTGCTCGAGGTTAGGGTTCAGAGGATTAGAGGTTAGGGTTCAGAGGAGTTCTTGTTCAGATGGTCTGTGGCAAGCAGTGCAGTGGGTTTTGATTAGTTCTTGTTCAGAGGGAATTTGATATTCAGTGGTTGTTTTCCTTTGTTAGTGACAAAATTCAGGTGACTTTTAATTAGTGCATTCTCTGATGGATCTGTAAATCCATTTACCCAGTGGCTGCAGAGTCATGTTCAGTTAAATTACCAAGAGCACATCACTGGAACCATTTGTTCAGAGTCATGTTCAGTTAAATTACCAAGGCACAAGAACCATTTTTTCCTTTGATGCAGATGATGCTGTGAACTGCGACGATAAATGTAGCTTGTAGTCTAGGTTTAGGCACAACTGAAAGATGGATGGCAGCAGCAACTGAAAGATGCAGATGATGCTGTGAATTCCTTCTGTCCCCCCTCTCTGCTGTGAACCCTAGGTTTAGGCACAACTGAAAGATGGATGGCAGCAGCAACACAAAAGGCTGGGTCTGCTCTCTGTTAGCATGTAGCTTGTAGTTCTATTAGCATGTAGCTTGTAGTTCTTGTGTGTTTGCTCTCTGTTTCTGCTTGTAGTATTGTCCCTACTGCTGGTTTATATAGAAGTTGGGGGAGGGGTAATGGTAGATAGAGAGGAGGAGGGGGAGGAGGAGCAGAGAGAGTGGAACAGGACAACCAAACCAAAGAACAGAGAGCTATAGAGGTTTTCTATAGCTCTGAATTTTCTTTAGAGCATTGCAAAGAACAGAGAGCTATAGAGGTTTTCTATAGCTCTGAATTTTCTTTAGAGCATTGCAAAGAACAATCCCTTCATTACTTAGCTCTGCCTAGGATGCAAAGGCTGAGGCTTTGATGATGTTTGATGATGAATGTTTGATGTCATCACTTGGTCATTTCAAATGCAGTAATGATCTTGCTATCATCACTTGGTTATTTCAAATGCAGTAATGATCATGCAAGGAATGGTTTTTAGTTACACCTCACAGGAATGCTGTCATCACTTGGTCATTCGCTTGCTGTCACTTGCTGTAATGATCTTCTAGTATAGAACTTGGTCATTTGTTGTATTCTCATTTGCTTGCTGTCACTTGCTTAAATTGATAACAAAAGTATATATGGTTGTGGCACTGTGCTGGGACTGGATGGATGTGGTTGTGAAATGGTTTGTGCTTGTATATGAAGCACTTTATTATGTCGTGTATGCAGGTTCTTGAATGAAATGAGTCCCGATTTTTGCCGGAATGTTGATTAACTTCCGTTTTGGCAGAAATCGGGCACTCCTAGTTTAAGAAAATTAGCAAAGGTCATGCCGGATTTTTCCGTGCATTTAACCAATTATTTGTTTTTTATTAGTGCAAAGATGTGTGACAACGACGAGGCTGGATGTTCTAAGCGCATCAGCGCTGAAGGAGAACTCAGACCTCCGAATAAACAATTGACATTCTGGGAGGCGGCCCAGCGGCTAGAAGACGATGAAGAATACCATCCCCAGGAGAGCGAGGATGATGAGATGGAAGACGCGGAGGAAGAAGCCGAAGGAACAGCGGACAATGAAACCACTGATGGCGGCGAGGGCACAGGGAGTGGTAGCAACCCTCCTAACAAGAAGAAGAAGAAGCCGAAGGACCGGCGCCCGAACACGGTCGGCACGGTCAGGGAGGAAATTACCGAAGTGAGCCCAACTGGTGTTCCTTTGGAGCCCGACCTTGTCGTCAAAGGGTACGGTGGGCAAGTGGCAGCGATCACCCGGACAATCATCTCGATCAACACTGAGAATCTCCGGCATAAAGATAATGGCCACTTGCGCACACTCCTCTTCGAGAAGCTGCACGCAAGATACAAGTTCCCCGCTAAGTATCAGAACACAAATTATCATGGGAACGAAGTAAACAAATCCGCCCTCACAAAGATGAGCACCTCCCTGGCCAGCTGGAGAACTCGGATAAAGAAGAAGATCTATAAAGAAGGCAAAAGTCTTGAGGAGATCCAGAAGATTGACCCACAGATCACCGAAGATCAGTTCCGAGAGTTCAAGGAGAGGTGTGAATCCGAAAGAGCCCTGGCCAATAGTAACCGGGGAAAGGTGCTGCAGGCGATGAATATAGGTCATCACCATCTCGGATCTGGTGGATACAGAACCGCGGAGGACAAATGGAATAAGGAGGACGAAGAGTATAGATCCAAGGGGATAGAAAACCCCTTTGCTAAATTTGAACCCAGGCAGGTTCGAAACTTCATCAGGACCCGTTACCATGTGGACCCAAAAACCAAACAACTCACCGCGGATCCTGCGGTGAAGGAATTCGAGGAAATTGTGGTAAGTATAATCTAATTACCGCGGATCAACACGATTGCAATCTAATCGATGATCTAAATGATTCACTGTTACTTCTTCTGCAGGAGGAGGAAATTGTTGCTAGTCATGGATCCCAGGGTTCCTCATCCAGGGGTCGACGGCGGCCACCCGGTGGGATAACCCTTTTAACAGGGCGATGAACCGGACCAAGAAAATAGAGCCGGTTACGAAGAAGCCGTCGTCGGCTGGCCGTCTGGCCGGCCTCGGGGGTAAGAATTGGGTGGATCATTTTGGTCCACCGCCGAGGACGCATGTGGCGCCGTCGGGAAGGAGCGAGGAGGAAAACCGCGAGGTTCAAGAACTTAAGGCACAAGTGGCGCAAATCCCGCAGATCGTCCAAGACAACCTGGCAATCACCCTCACGTCCTTCCTGCCTACCTTGGTGGAGTCAATAGCGAACTGGAGTGCGGGTGGTCGAGTAGGGCCGTGCCCGATTCCAAGCATGGTCAGCAGCCACTCGAACAACGCGGCGCCGACGAATCAGGCGAACTACGTGTTCGTGACTCCGCCCGCTAGCACCGCGGCGCCGCAAGTGTTGGTGACTCCCCCTGCCATCACCGCGGCGCCGGAGTACATGTTGGTGCCCCCTGCCATCGTCGCGGCGGCACCGGAGCTCCAAGCACCCGTCGGTAGGGAGAATACACGCCCGTCGCCGTATGCGGTGCGTCGACATTAGCCGATCTCGACGCCATCACGGTAAACAAATTGCTTTAATTACCGCCTTTCATGCCATCTATTACTCTTATGGCATCTCGCTCTGACGACGCCGTACATGTTTTCCGTAGACGGATGTTCCTTGCACTCTCTTATGCTACGTGAACAACGAGCTGAGGGATGTTGCCAAGGGTACCATCGTTCAACCCTTTCAGCGCATGTTCCACTCAAAGCCGATGCTAGATAGCGTGCACAGGGTTAAAATTAGTCGGGTGCTAAGGGGCTGCGACGACCTGGAACCTCCCATTCAACCCCCAGGAGCGGATGAAGAAGAGCCGTCTGTCCTCAGAAGTTGCTTCGGCTTATTCTTGCTATGGCCAAAGAGCATGATCCGTCTGGGGACGGCGGGGGCCATCACGCCACAGACAACAGCACCGCCTGTCGTGCCAGCGACAAGCGGTGGCAAGGCCCCCTTACCGCCCTCGCCGTCACCTCCACGCGGTGGGTCGGATGATCATGTTGATGATATGCACATGGCGCAGGATCCGGCCGAGGACGACGAAGACTGGAATGATCACTTCTTCAGCACTCAGTTTGGCAACGAAGAAGACCTAGCTAGTGGCCCCACAGAGAAAGCCACTATCACCAAGCGTCTGTTTGGTTCTCAGGAGACCCCTCCAGCTTGCGCCTTTACAGAGCCAACTGATACAACCAACCGGCCCTTTATTCTAAGCCCTGACACACTACATAGGGCGGTCGGTGCTCAGATTGCGGTGCCTGCCCGCTCTCCAAAAGGAAAAAAGGGCAGGAAAAGAAAATCTAGCAGCTCGAGCCAGCCGGTGGCGTCAACAACTGCGAATCCGATCAGGTTTCGGGACAGGCCACCAAGACCCGAGGGTATTATGTGGAGGATTCATGTGGCGGGTGAGTCCATGCTACCTAAGAATTTGCAAAAGCTCGCCAGTTCGGAACTGCAGAGTGTGCATGACGGCGTGCTAACGATAGAGAGACGCCTTCTATCGGAGAAAGATCCCTCGCACCCGGTATTCGTGGTTAAGGTGCCACCAGGCTTGGGCTTCGTCGACAATGCCCCTGCGGATATGTTCTTCCTGCGGTTCGACGACATCTTCAATATGTTCCACCTATACCCGCTACACTATACCATGGTCCGTCTGTGTTCTCTCAGCCTGGCCATGCAGATCATTAGAGAGAACACACCGGGCATCGCTATAGTGGACCCCTACTACATGCATGACGGCTGCTTGGGTTCCCCCGCTGAACGACGTATCGTGGCCTCGTACCTAAAAAGAATCCTCGTGGCGAACAAGACAAAGGAATATTCGCGTGCCTTACTTTCCCGAGTAAGTCGTTATTCACTCGCCACCGTCGATTGGCTTTATTAGATCATCATCATTCTTTTTCCAACACATTCCATTTGAATTTTTTGCACAGAGATGAACACTGCACGCTCATCTCCTTATCGCCGAAGCATTCCCACGCCGCGTATTTCGACTCGGGGAGTCTAGAAAAGAAGAAAAACTACGACAAGATCAAGGAAGTTCTGGATGATGCTTTCACTGGCTTTGCCTCGACGGAAGGCACCACCTTCGTGCGTACGAAGGTCAAGTTCGGCAGGCATGTCTTCAACCACGTAACGGAGTTCCCCTGCGTGAAGCAGCCGGAAAACAGTAAGAAGGAAGCCTACTACGCACTCCATCACATGAGGGCGTTCCTACTTGACTAGCAAAATTCTACGCTGCCAGATCATCTCAAACAGTGGGCCGAAGCAAAGGCCAAGATCAATGATTCGGATATTAGACAAGAGATGTATCGCATCCAGCAGCAGTTTGGGGCAATCATCTTTCGTGATGTCATGACTTCGGGGGGGATCTTCTACGGAGGAAATATCCCGAATAACCGTGACATAAAAGATCGCCTAGAGATGCAGGGTGACTATAGGAAGTTCATGACGAGACAGGGCGTCCTCCCGTTCCCTAAGCCGAGCCAGAAGGCTTGATGTTGGCCTAGTTGTAGTTACAAACTATAGATGACCTTTGTGTGTGTGGACAAGTGTACTTATCTTATTAGGTTTATGAATCATCGCTTACTTATTTTGCTTATTATTATTATATATCAATCAATGCTTGGTTTTTTTGCTTACTCTTTGGTCCTTTGCTCAATTTGGTCCTTCTTTTTTCCTTACTCTTTTTTCGAGAATAATGCCGATGATTGAAATGTCGTGGCACACTATATATGTGAATGTGCTACGATGGGACTATGAGCCTTGTGATATGCACAAGTCCAGGTCTTGTGCATCCTACTTGGCTCACCGTTCCATCGTAGCATATTCCCGTGTCCAATGACCTATGTATATATATGAGGCATTCTTTTCGAGTTATTTTTGTCTTTTTCGAGAATAATGCCGATGATTGAAATGTCGTGGCACAATGTATATGTGAATGTGCTATGATGGGATTGTGAGCCTTGTGATATGCACAAGTCCAGGTCTTATGCATCCTACCTGGCTCACAGTTCCATCATAGCATATTCCTGTGTCCAACGACCTAGCTAGTTATATATGAGGCATTCTTTTCGAGCTACTTTGGTCTTTTCCGAGAATAATGCCGATGATTGAAATGTCGTGGCACACTATATATGTGAATGTGCTACGATGGGATTGTACGCCTTGTGCTATGCACAAGTCCAGGTGTTGTGCATCCTACTTGGCGTACAGTTCCATCGTAGCATATTCCTGTGTCCAACGACCTAGCTAGTTATATATGAGGCATTCTTTTCGAGCTACTTTGGTCTTCTTCGAGAATAGTGCCGATGATTGAAATGTCGTGGCACACTATATATGTGAATGTGCTACGATGGGATTGTTCGCCTTGTGCTATGCACAGGTCCAGGTGTTGTGCATCCTACTTGGCGAACGGTTCCATCGTAGCATATTCCTGTGTCCAATGACCTATGTATATATATGAGGCATGCTTTTTGAGTTACTTTGGTCTTTTTCGAGAATAATGCCGATGATTGAAATGTCGTGGCACACTATATGTGAATATGCTGCGATGGGATTGTTCGCCTTGTGCTATGCACAGGTCCAGGTGTTGTGCATCCTACTTGGCGAACAGTTCCATCGTAGCATATTCCTGTGTCGAACAACCTAGTTATATATGAGGCATGCTTTCTGAGTTTGGTCTTTTTGATTTAGGAGTACTTTCTATAAGTGTATCTTCATATGCGACTTTAATTATATATGTTTTTTTTCCAATAATCGGTTAATTATTATTGTCAACTTATAGATGACGTGGTACGTCGTGTACAAGGGACGGGTTCCCGGAGTCTACGATGATTGGGAAGACTGCCGGAGACAGGTGCACCGTTTCAGCGGCAATAGCTACAAAGGGTACAACACTATGGCGGAGGCGGAAGCTAGATACACGCGCTATCTAGCGGGAGTTAGGACAAGGAACCGGATGAAGACCTACACCTTCATCGCGGCGGTGATCATGCTTATCTTCTTTGGTTATTTATCCCGCGTTTGTGTCTAGCTAGCTAGTTTAGATGTCTAGGCGAGCTTCCGAGCTCTAACTTGTTTGATCGACACATGTATTCGCATATCACCAACTACTACTTTGTAACATGATCGAAACAATGTAACTTAGACTATGTATTCATGTATGAGACTTATCTATATGTATTTGTTTCAATCTTGTTTTTCATATTGAGTATTTATATATACAATTGTATATCTTGTATCTGTGTGTGTATATCTGCTGTAATATTGTATATAATCTGTATTGCATATAATCTGGCTCGGAAATTAAAAAAAAACAAAAAATACATCTGTGGCGCACATGGTCTACCTTCTGTGGCGCACTACACCTAAAGCGCACTATGGAAGCTTAGTGGCGCACTAGGTAGTGCGCCACAGAAGATCCCAGGGGTAGCGCACCAGCCCAAACTTCTGTGGCGCACTGGCAGGTGCGCTACGCCTGTCTCTACACAACCGTGGCGCACTAGGCAGTGCGCCACGGCTGAGAGATAGCCGTAGCACAAGGCCCGTGGCGCACTGCTAGTGCGCCACGGATGGGCATTTTGGGTGCGCCACTAACAGCCTGTTTCCTAATAGTGGAGGGAGAGTAGGAAACCTACTTGGGGAGGAAGTCCTCCTCCCTCCACCCGTCGGCCAAGGAGGCCGAGTTGGGGGAGTACTCCCTCCTCCCAACCGGCGCCCTCCCACCTATAAAAGAAGGGGCAGGGGTGCCCCCTATTCCCTACACCCAACACCACCCAAACCCTAACCCTAGCGGCCGGCCTCCTGCAAGTCGCTGCCGCCCTAGGGTTTATCCTAGCCGTCGACTTGGGGCTTCCCCAAGTTCTAGGCCGCCGGCCAAGCTCCGCCCCTTGGTTCCTCTAAACCATAGATCACCAAGGCCTCTCTCATAGTCCACCATACTCGCTCCGGCTTAAGGCGAAGCCCTGCGAGATCTCCCATCTACTTCCGGTACCACGCCGTCATGCTGCCGGAATTGCGAGGAGAGTGCTACAACCTCCGCTGCCTGCTAGAACAAGGGAGAGGAAGGTCTTCATCGAGTACCGAACGTGTGACCGACTGCGGAAGCACTGCCGGAACGCAGCGCCGGAAGGATCGTCTACACGATCTTGAGATTGGCAAGAGTACGACTACATCACCCACGAGAATCTGCTCTCGTGAACCACTTTGGAATCTTCGAGGGTGAGTTCCTTTATCGACTCGTTGCTACAATCTAGTAGATAGATCTTGGCTTGTTTGTTTGCATGCGGTAGAATTTTTTTGTTTTCCATGCTACGAAGCCCTACAGATGCGCCTCGATGCCGCTGACCGACGCTCAGCACACGGAGTTGGAGCAACCGCCAGGTATGGTAGATCTGCGCCACCGCCGACTCCACCGCTCGTGCTACGGAATCAAGAGGAGGGGTATTTTGGGGAGGGCCAACGCGTAGGGTGAGCCACCCTAGTGTAACACCCTCAGATCGGCCCTATGCAACTTTTAGCGAGTCCTGCCAAACCCGCATAGAAACGATTCAAAGGTGCCCACCAGACACTTTCGTGCGGGTGGAAAACGAAGTAATACCATTACATAGTAGTCCACGATGGAACCCACAGAACAGATATATACAACACGACTCCATGAGTCAAGAATACAATTATACAGTACCATGATCCAGGTCACCTTGAAAACGATACAACATCCGACTACGGACAAGATGCAAATGGGGCTAAGAGCCCTGAAGAATAACCAATGGCGTCCATAACCCTGCCTAGGCCAAGCTGGAAGGGTAACCCTGCTAACAACGTTGCTCTCAAAACCTGCTCAACAAAATGGGTGCCGGCAAAGGGCAAAGGAAAAAGAGAGCAGTCAGTATTGAGGCCAATACACGACGAGTCTTAGAATTCGGCGGCTCTCTCCTACATAGATATGGTGGACTGAAGCGGCAGCGCAACATGCACTAAACAACCTATGGAGACTCGATACAACTGTCGGCTATTAGAGAGGGATAAGAAGGACCTATTCGGAACCAAGCTGATACTACCACCAAACATACCCATCCTGGTATTTCCCCCTCGAGAACAAATGAGGAAGTCCTGTCGAGAAAACTCACACGGTTGGCAGTTTTATTCATTCTTTTTGTGGTGGTTATCCAACTTACTAGTCATATCAGATACAAGTAAAATTATAACAGTAAACTTAGTTATAGTTTTCTATGATCGAGAACTATGCTCCAAGTCGTCCATAACCGCGGACACGGCTTTTCGAAAATATTAAACCCTGCAGGGGTGCATCAAAGTTTCCAGACACACCTACACCCTTGTTGTCAGATCAGGTAGGTACAATATCATTAAACATACACCCAACAGTATGCCGACGGGGTTCATACACGACGTTTCCTAGACCCAAAGCAAGCACATAGGGGCCACCCCACTAAGATACCCGCAATGAAGTTGGCTGGCTCCAGAATGGACCCAGAGGTTTGCATCAATGGCTATAAATGACTAGGAACCCGAAAGTGTGACTGGACTTGTTGATACTGCGAAAACACTATGCATTTGCTCCTAAATAATACAGGCGCTCCACGCACAATAGTAAATAAAGCAGTAAAGCATGGCATAAGTACATGATAGTAATAAAGCCCCAAACCAGTTTTTGGCCCCCAGTACAGTACTTTGAAATCAAGTACTAAATCGATGGGGGTGCCCATACACCCCACTTGTGGTTAGCGCGCTCGATCTCGGAACAGGTTTCAAGAACTCGGGGTCCTACGGGACACCAGTGAGCAGTTAAAAACCAAATATTGTCTATCGGTGGCTGATACGTTGGAAACGTATATACAATTTTTGATGCTACATGCTTGTTTTGTATCTACTTTGCTTTACTTGTCCACACTTTGAGGTGCTTTTTACATGTTTTCTGGTACTAACCTACTAACAAGTTGCAACAGTGCCAGATGCATGTTTTCTTCTATTTTTGGTTTCAGAAAAGTTAGTAAAAGAAATATTCTCGGAATTGGACGGCACAAAGGACAAAGTCAATTACTTTCCATGGGGAACAAGAAGTCTAGAGGAGAGCCGGAGGGGCCGGCCAGGGGGCCAGACCCACCCCAGGCGCGGGTAGGCCCCACCCCGCGCCTGGCTAGGGTTTGGTGGCCCTAGCCGCCGCCTCGGTCTCCCCCTTCGCCTATAAGAAGCCCCCGATGCAGAAACCCTGGGTACCTGATCAGAAATCCACGAAACCGTCTATAGCCGCCGCCACCATCGTCCCTAGATCAGGGGGATCTGAAGTTCTTCCCGACACCCTGCCGGAGGGGAGATCATGCCGGAGGCCTTCTCTCCGGTATGATGCGTGACTAGTTCCACCTTGGACTATGGGTCCATGTAGTAGCTATATGGTTATATCTCCTCCTTTGTGCTTTCATGTATAGATCTTGTGAGCTCCGTTCATGATCAAGATCTAATCTATTTGTATTCATGCATGTTGTGTTTGCGGGGATCCGATGGATATTGAGATTATCATGTTGGTTTGATTAATGGTTTTGTCTTTATGATTCTATCATGTATGTGTTGTTTGTGATCTTGCAAGCTCTCCGTTGTTAGTAGCTATCTATGCCAAGTAGTTGCTAGTGACTCCAAGAGGGGGTATTTATGCTCGATAGTGGGTTCATGCCTCTAGTTTCCAAGGGAAGTGACAATAACCTCTTCGGTTGTAGATGTGCTGTTGCTACTAGGGAGAAAACAATGGTCTCTTGTTCATGGAACATGTGGACTGTTTACCTTACACACTTTGCTTAAAGCAGTTGTCTGTTGCTTGCAACTTAATACTGGAGGGGTTCGGATGATAACCTGAAGGTGGACTTCTAGTCATAGATGCAGTTGGATGGCGGTCTATGTATATTGTTGTATTGCCCAATCAACCTCATAGGATCTTTCTGACTAGTAATTGCATTGTTATGCCTTGCTCGATTCCTGTCAATTGCCTCGCTATAATTTGTTTACCCTTCATGCTGATGGGGATGTGCCTACCGGGGTATGCCCAGCAGGACGTTTCCGAGTGGCCCAGGAACTAGCGAGTGGGCCTGCAAGACAGCGACTGGATCAAGGCCCGGTGTGGATCCAAGCGACTAGAAGCTGAAGGCCCAGGCGAGTAGATAGGCCCAGTCGGATTAGGTTAAACGAGTACCGAAGCCTTAACTGATTCGGTTGAGGTATGTAAACCCTAGGGAAGGTGAGTCTATATAAACCTCCTTACAGGGCGTGTAGAGATACGTTCCATCATACACCCAAGCGACTCTCCGCCTAGCCGCCGAGCTCGCCCATTGTACCACCTTCATAATACAATCTAGAAGGAGTAGGTCTTTACCCTCCGGGGGGCCAAACCTGGGTAAAACCCTGTGTCTCCGCCCTCATCTCACACCGCAGATGGCTAGCCGCCCTTGCCCCTCGTTCTACTACTCGCTGCCGATTGCAGCATCTGCCGTGACCATTCCCACGACAGTGGCGCCTCTGGCTAGTTTCCTGGACACCTTCAGGCGGCTGCCGTACGACCCCGCCGTCTGGCTCGACACATACCTCATGGCGATGGGGATCGCAGGCCACACCGACCTGCTAGCCGCCCGTTACCTCCCCCTGATGATGGAGGGGACGTGCAGGCAGTGGATCAACACCCTCCCCCAGGATAGTATCGACTCCTGGGAGGAGATGCGCGACGCCTTCGTCAGGCACTTCGAGTGCTCCTACACCCGCGCCACCACCATCGAGGACCTAGAGCGATGCATCCAGGGACCTCGCGAGTCGACCCGCAACTGGGTCCAGCGGTGGCAAGAACTCTGGTACAACGCGGTCGGCATCCACCCGGACACCGCGATCCACTGCTTCAAAACTTCGTGCCGCTACGAGCCTTTGGTCGCCAAGCTCAAGCGACACTCTCGCACACTCGACAACATACCGGACCTCCTCGAGATCGCCAAACGGTACGCGGAGGAAGATCCAAACCAGGAAACCGACGACGAGTCGGGTGGTCAACGCCGCACGAGCGGCAACGACAGCGGACGACGGTCCGACCTACGCTACAGCAACACTCGCCTCACCGGCAAACGCCGCAGTGACGGGCGAGTCGACTTCATCGCCAACACCAGGCATGCACAACGCGAGCCCAAAAGCTTCCGCCACGACGGAGGACAACACCGCGACGGCGGCAACTACAAGGCCAAGCCAAGGTTCGACCCCGTGGCCCTCCTTAACCAACCTTGTGCGTTTCATAGCAGGGAAGGGAAGCCCTCAACGCACACAACCGCCGACTACCACACCCTCAGGGAGATCGATAAGGCATGGCGAGCATGGGAGGACCCCGACAACGACCCGCCAAACGGCGGAAAATTCGGCAAAGTGGCCGGCTCGCTTCATACCTTCACAGGCTTCAACACGAAGCGCGAGAAGAAGGTCATCACCCGTGCCGTCGCCGTCAACGCGGTGGCTCAGGTGGACGTTCCCCAGTTCCTCAACTGGTCGGAGCAGCCCATCACCTGGAGCCGCCAGGACCACTCTCCACGCACCGAGTACCCAGGCCGAGTCGCCCTGGTGGTCAAGCCTAAGGTCGGCGACTACTGGCTCCCCAAGACGTTGATGGACGGCAGCAGCTCCATCAACATCCTGTACCTGGACACCTTCAGGCGGCTGCGGCTCCCGCAGTCGATGATCGAGACAACTCACACCACGTTCCACGGCATCGTCCCCGGTCGGAAGGCGTACCCGATCGGCAAGGTCACGCTGCCAGTCACCTTCGGCACACCAGCAAACTTCCGCACCGAGCGGATCGTCTTCGAGCTGGTGCCCTTCGACAGCCCCTACCACTGCGTCCTGGGGCGCCAGGCGTTCGCCAAGTTCATGGCAGCGCCACATTACGCGTACAACGCGATGAAGCTCCCTAGGCCATGCGGCGTCATCACCATCAATGGCGACCCAGACATGGCCGCCGAGTGCGAGGCCAAAGGAGCAGAACTCGCCGACGCCGTCATCACGGCAGAAACCAACCACGCCGATGAGCTCGCCAAGTACGCGAGCGGGGTCAACAACGACGACCCCACCATACTCAAGAAGCCCAACTCGGAGGGCGCAAACACCTCAACCTTCGAGGCCACGACGCACACTTGCACCGTCGAGCTGGTCCCATGCGACTCCAGCCAGACGGTGACGATCGGGACGGGCATGAGCCCAGCCTAGGAAGGCACGCTCATCGAGTTCTTCCGTGAGAACAGGGACATCTTCGCATGGAAGCCCTCTGACATGCCTGGCGTCCCTAGGGAGCTCGCTGAGCACAAGCTAAACGCCGACCCCAAAGTGCGACCCGTCAAACAGTTGCTGCGGCCCTTCAATGAAGAGTGCCGCCGAGCCATCGCCGAGGAGGTGCAGCGTCTACTCGCTGCAGGCTTCATCTGACCAATCAAGTACTCCAAGTGGCTGGCAAACCCAGTCCTGGTCGAGAAGAAGAACGGGACCTAGAGGATGTGTATCGACTACACAAACTTGAACAGCGCCTGCCCGAAGGAGCAGTTTGTCCTCCCGCGGATAGACCAAATAATCGACTCCACCGCGGGCTCGGAATCGCTATGTTTCCTCGACGCCTAGTCTGGATACAACCAGATCAAAATGGCTGTCGAGGACGAGGAGAAGACGGCGTTCATCACGCCATTCGGAGCTTTCTGCTACACCGCCATGACCTTCGGCCTCAAGAACGCCGGGGCGACCTACCACCGATGCATGCAGGAATGACTTGCGAGCCAAATTGGCCGCAATATCCACGTCTACATCGACGACGTGGTAGTGAAGTCCGCTCGCCAGAGCGACCTACTCGCCGACCTGGCGGAAACATTCGCCAACCTGCGAAAATACAAGATAAAGCTAAACCCAGGCAAATGCACCTTCGGTGTACCAGCAGGGCAACTACTGGGCTACGTCGTCTCCAAGCGCGGGATCGAGGCGAACCCCACCAAGATCGACATGATCACTCGACTCGGCAAACCCGAGTGCCTGCGCGACGTCCAGAAGCTGGCCGGGCGAGTAGCGGCTCTCAGTCGCTTCATCCCCCGCCTGGGCGCAAAGGCGATGCCCCTATACCGCCTGATGCGCAAGAACCACACCTTCCAGTGGGACAAGGAGGCAGACGACACGCTCCACGACCTCAAGAAGGTGCTACTCGCCGCCCCCGCCGACAAACAACCCATGCTGGTCTACATCGCGGCCTCCGAGCGCGTCGTCAGCGCCGTCATGGCCGTCGAACGGCCGGAGGAAGGAAAGGAGCGCCCAGTACAACGACCGGTGTACCACATCAGCGAGGTTCTCACCGAGTCGCGCCAGCGATACCCGCAGTACCAGAAACTGGTATATGCGGTCTTCAGAGCACAGCGGCGCCTGCCGCACTACTTCCAAGAGCATCCGATCACGGTCGTCTCCTCAGCACCGTTGCAGGAGATCATCCGCAACCGTGAGGCGACTGGGCGAGTCGCTAAGTGGGCCGTCAAAATCGTCGTCCACAACATCAAATACGAGCCACGAAAGGCGATCAAGTCGCAGGCTCTAGCGGACTTCATCGCCGACTGGGAAGAGGCCCAGCAGCCAGAGAAGCTGCCATACCTCCATTACTGGAGCCTGCACTTCGATGGCTCCAAGAATGCGGACGGCGCAGGAGCAGGGATCGTGCTGACTTCACCGAAGGGCGACAAGCTCCGCTACGTCCTCTGCCTCGACTTCACCCCCTGCACCAACAACATGGCCGAGTACGAGGCCTTACTCCACGGCATGCGAGCTGCCAGGGAGATGAACATCAACCGCCTACGCTGCTACGGAGACTCCGACCTCGTCGCTGGCACCTGCGACGCCGTCTCCCCACCATGGCGGCATATCGCCAAGCAGTGGACAAGCTGGCCGGACACTTCGCAGGCTACTCCGTCGAGTGGATTGACAGGCGGAAGAACGAGGAGGCCGACGCACTCTCTCGCATTGGGTCGGCTCGACTCGCACCACCCGCCGGCGTCTTCCTCGACACGATCACCAAGCCATCAGTCTCCCCCCCGAGGGAGATCGACATCGGAGTCTCGCTACAACCGGAGGCAGCCCTGGTCGCACTCGTCACCGAGCCAGACGACTGGACCAAGCCCTACGTCGCCTACCTGGAGGCCGGCACCTTGCCGGCAGACGAGACGGACGCCCGGATGATCGCACGCCGATGCAAATCCTTCACCATCATCGACGGCGAGCTCCACAAGTGAAGCGTCACCGGCGTGTTCCAACGCTGCGTCCAACCGGCCGAAGGACGCAAGATCCTCCACGACATCCACTCCGGCGACTGCGGCCACCACGCTGGTGCCTGCTCCCTGGTCGCCAAGGCTATGCGGCATGGCTTCTACTGGCCCACCGCACACGCCGATGCTGTCGACATCGTCCAGCGGTGCGCCGGGTGCCAGAAGTACGCCAACTAGACGCACGTGCCGAGCTCGGCGCTGAAGACAATCCCCATCACCTGGCCATTCGCCGTGTGGGGCATGGATATGGTAGGCCCCTTCAAAAAGGCCCCCTCCGGCTACACCCACCTCCGGGTCGCGGTCGACAAATTCACAAAGTGGGTGGAGGCCAAGCCAGTCCGGAAATGCGACGGGAAGACCGCCACCAAATTCCTACGCGAGCTCATATATCGCTACGGGTTCCCAAACAGCATCATCACGGACAATGACACCAACTTTGCCAAAGGAGCCATGGCCTAATTCTGCGAAGAACACCACATCCGGCTCGACCTCGCGTGAGTCGCCCACCCGGAATCCAACGGCCAGGCGGAACGGGCCAATCAAAGCATCCTCCACGGCCTGAAGCCGCGACTCCAAGTACCACTCGAGCGCACCGCCGGGTGCTGGGTGGAGGAGCTACCCTCCGTCATCTGGGGCATCCGCACCTCGGTCAATAGGTCGACAGGATTCACCCCCTTTTTCATGGTGTACGGCGCCGAGGCAGTCATGCCCACCGACCTAGAGCACGACTCGCCGCGGGTCATCCACTACACGGAGGCTGCAAACGAACTCGCCCGCCAGGATGGAGTCGATCAACTCGACGAGGCACGTGACCTCGCTCGGTCACGCACCGCCATCTACCAGCAGGGACTCCGTCGCTACCACAGCCGGCGGGTGAAAACTCGCACCTTCCAAGAAGGCGACCTGGTGTTGCGCCTCATCAAGGACAAGAAGGGCATGCACAAGCTTTCCCCTCCGTGGGAGGGACCATTCGCCATCGGGCGAGTACTCGGCAACGACGCCTACTACCTCGTCGACGTCCGCGGGGACGGCAAACTCGACGTCAAGCGATCATGGAATGTAAACCTCCTACGGAAGTTCTACTCCTAGAACCCCACATATGTACTCTCCAGTCGCTATGAAATAAAAATAATTGGTTACTGCAAATTGCGCCTACTCTCCGTGTCTTGTGCCACTCGCACTCGTAGTAACAGCGTCAAGCTAACTGCAGAAGTCAACCTTTGGTACAGCGATCGGCACGGCTAAGTAGTGCGACGCAAGAGCACTGGGTCACCTCAGGTCTTGCATCATCCACGAACAACGCCTACCCGGAGCCCCATTGGAGTCGCCCAGCCCGACTGGATCTACGAGCCAAGACAACTGCCTTCGCTTCTTACAGCGACCATGATCCTCCGCATCCTTGACATAGCGACTCGAACGGCTAAGTACCACGCTCGGGGACTGACGACCAGTTCAGCACGAGCGGCTCTAGAAAACGCCAAGTATGAGAGCATGCCCAGGACTCGCCATGCGACTGACCCAACGGGCCAGGCAGGAGTGATGCGCTCGAACTAACGCGCCAAGTACTCACCCACCCTCGAGTCGCGCTTAGAACAACCAAGTACCACGCTCGGGGACTCGGCCACCCGACCTCGTTCGCGCAAGGGAAAACGGTGAAGTACAAAGCGCTCAAGGGAGTCGCCTTGCGACTGGCTCTTCGAGTCCGGGCGAGTCGACCACAATAACAAAACATTCAAAAACCACAAAAAAACCACACACGAGGTAAACCCCACAAAAGGGCGGACGCGCTCGGGGACTCGTTCAAACCTCAATCACAAAACACATGACAAATCACAAAACAGACACGATATCTCATTCAATAGCATGTCCCATTGTCTCAAATTACAAAATATGCCCAAACAGCAGACCTGCTACTAACGCCCCAGGGCAAACTATCCTATTCCGCAGGCTTCGACGACGACTCGCTAGCACCCTGGCGATTGCGGATGAACGGCGTGTATGGGTTTGACGGGTACGTCGTCAGCTCACCTGCCATCGCCGCGCGGAAGGGCTGCTCGACCTGGAAATCCCGGTGCTGCGGCTCGGGGTCGTTGGGTGCGACGACCGTCTCTTGGTACGGAAGGAGGTCGCCCATTGCCCAGACACGCTCGGAGAACATCGTGGCGTGGTCCGTTAACTTGAGCACCTCGGAGAGCTCCACCACGCCAGTCGACGATGGGTAGCCACTCGTCACGTCGTCGAGGTCGAAGTCCTCCGGGAAGTGAGCAAGCCCAAGGCTAAGCGCCGTCGCCGCTCCGCGCCGGAACGCCGATCGCATCATGAATTCAACGACCGAGGGCGCCTTCTCCAAGTACTTCCACACCTCGACGAGGTCGCTAGGAATTACTTCCGTGGGCGATATCTCCTGGAGGTAGGCTCGGATGCATGTCGCCGACAACGTCGCCGAGTCGACGAGTGTGGCCACACATTGCCGCGCGTCGAACGAGATCACCTCTTCCGCGCTATCAAGGATGCGACCTGCGAATAGAAGATAACAGTGAGTACGTCGGATATCGCAAAAAGGCACATGCAGGGGCAGATACACTTACCAATCAAGGGGCGGGAGAGATCCGTGATGAAGCGTTGAAGCGAAGTATAGTCGTCCTGAAGCCCAGCAACAAGGGCGTCGGACACATTACGTTCCTCTGCGGCGGCCGTAACGGCGGCCTTGGCCCGCCCATCCGCCGAGCTCGCTTCCTCCTTCACCTCCCTCAACTCGCACTCGAGATCGGCGATCCGCTTCTCAGTCGAGCTCAACGCCGATTGCGCCGTCGCCAACTCACCCGCGGGGACAAGTCCCTGGCGAGCCTCCTCTGCCTTCGCGGCAACTGCCTGAAGCCCCTTATTCGCCTCTTGGATGGCGGCCAGTTCTTTCTCCGCGCGGTGTTTCGCTGCCAATCGGTCAGCTGACTCACATTGCAGACCCTGCACACAATTCAAACAGTTAACCAAGGTGAAATACTAAGTGCCCACCCGCTGAAATTCAGCGAGTGCGCACTCGGGGACTGGCAATCAAGAAATCCTAAGTGCCCACCCGCTGAAAGTCAGCGAGTGCGCACTCGGGGACTGGCAAACAAGAAATCCTAAGTGCCCACCCGCTGAAATTCAGCGAGTGCGCACTCGGGGAATGGCAATCAAGAAATCCTAAGTTTCCACCCGCTGAAATTCAGTGAGTGCGCACTCGGGGACTGGACGCGAAAAATAACAACAAGACACTAAAAGAATCAGACCGCTGCAACTCACCGGCCTGATCCTCGGGGACTGGACATACCTGGATGGCTGCGCCAAGCATGCCGTGAAGTTGTATCGCATCCACAGATGCGAGGAGAGCCGGCGTGTGCCCACGACGCTGCTCGACCTCCGCGTCGGTGACCCTAGGTGCACGGCTCGAGGGCGAGGTCCCACTCGCTGTAGCCAATCTGGCCATGAAGCGCGGGAACATGGCGATGGAGGCACCGGCACCAAAGGAGGCCGGCTCGGTTACCCCAGGCGAGGGAGCACCCTCCTTCGTGGGTACGGCCGCCTCCATTGCGGGTTCATTCGGCGCGACCGCCGTGTCGTCGGAGATCGTGACGATTTTTTTCGTCACCCTTGGCCTTCTTGGCGCCATCGCCAGGGACGATGACTTCGTCCGCCTTCCTCTTCCGGGAGGGATCCTCTTCGCTAACGACAGGTGGCACCTTAGCCACGATCGGGTGGCCTATCTTCTTTGCTCCAGTCCTGTAAATCGATCGTGTGAGCAAGGTAATTCAAGCTGCTATGAAAGACAAGGGTAGGTGAGCAAACTCACTTGGCGACTGGAATGAAGCGTAGCCCCGTGCGGATGCCGGCCGGCTTCTCCAGTTCGGGGCCCAGTCGGCGGCTGAGGCCCATCTCCACGACGTCGCATGCCCAAGACACGGACGGCTTCTTCGTCGTCGAGGCTGCAACGGGAGCTTCCGGGACGTCTTCAGCAGGAGCTTCCTTGCGAGGTGAAGCCGCCGCGGCCGGAACGACCCCTAGCCCAGAGACTGGGGCGAATGGCGGAGGCATCGAGGCCAGTGGCACCTCGATAGTGGCCCTGTCCAGCGCAGCCGCCGTAGTCAGCGCCTCATCCTTGGCCAGGCTGGGGGCGTCGGAGCTGCTCGCTGAGTGCGGTGGCGAGGCCGGCCTCATCGGCTTCGTCTTCTTCTTCGGAGGGGCCTTCGCCTCCTTCTCCTTCTTCTTCTTCTTCGACGGAGTAGCTTGGCGGCGTGAGGTGGTCTCCGGAAGTTCGTCGTCGTCATCATGACGCTCGAGGCTTTTACTCGCCTCAAGCTCACGCTGACGCTGCCCGCGGGTCTTGCGGACCAGCGGGGCGACCTCCTCTTCGGATTCGTCGTCGCCGTTGCTTTCGTCGCTTTCGGTGTCTCCCTTGGCGGGAGGCGACTCGCCCATGTCCTGGACGGACGAGCTCGAGTTCTCGTCGTCTGAAGGCGGGAGCCATCTTTCCACCACATGGAATAGCTGCAATGAACACAAAATGAAGTTAGAATGACCGCGACTGCAAAAAACTGCGACTGCGAATGATGCGAGGTGACTTACCGTTGGGGCTGGATGCTTTGCGGTGTAGGGGGCGACCCCAGCCTTTGCGTCCAGGTACACCGCCTGGGTGATTTTCTTCAATGCTGGGGTGTAGTCCTCGAGCTTCCACTCGGCGAGGCAGGACTTCGTTGAGTCCTCCCGGCCCGTGTACTGGTACATGTAGTGGTCACGCCGGGCCAGAGGGACGAGCCGCCGCCCGAGCCAGCAGTTGTATAAGTTGATCGTCTGGAGGCCCTTCTTATTCAGACCGCGGATGGTCTGAAGCATTTCGTCCACGACCATCCGCTGGTCGCTGGGGAGCTTGCCGACTTGAATCCGGCGCGGTTCGGACCGGTTGGCAGAGTATCGTGGGATCGCCGTCTCGCCCTCCGGGGTCCCCTCGACAACGTAGAACCAAGACTTCTTCCAGTCGCTCGCCGCCTTGCCGGGCAGCATCAAGTCAAAGAACGAAGCCTTCGACTTCAGCTAGAATGCCAGGCCGCCCGCGGCAAGCATTAGGCCGCCCGCTTCCTTGCGGCTGATCCGTCTGTGGAATAGATCTTGCCATAGAGGGAAGTAGGGTCGGCAGCCCAGGTAGCATTCGCAGAACGCCACAAAGATGGCGAGCTGCTCGATGCTGTGTGGACCCAGGTCCGACGGTTGGATCCCGTAGTAGGCGCAGAAGCGCCGGAAGAACAGGGACGTGGGGAATCCTAACCCCCGTTCTAGGTGGCTGGTGAAGCAGATGAATTCCCCTTCGCGCGGGTTCGGGGTCACCTCTCCGGCCGCGGGGATGCGCCAACAGCCGGCGCGCAGGATCCCGGCCTCCTCGAAGGACGCTAGTTGCGCCCTTGTACACTTAGATCTACCCCAAGGCTCGGTGGAGAGGGCCATGGCGGAAGGATTTGTGGGGGGTCGGAGGATTTCGGGTCGGCTGGATCGCGATGCGGAGGAAGGCGAAAGTGCGTGCAATCGGAGGAAATGGCGAGAAGGTGGTTCTCTGATCGCCTGCCATTCCCCTTATATAGCGGTTGTTACCCGCCAAATCAGGGAGCCGTTACTACGCGGTGATTACGCCGAAAGTTACCGTTGGATTACCCAACGTCTAGTTTGACCATGTTTAACGGTCCAACTTCAGCCACTCGTCTCGCTGACCCGATCACTACGACAGTGTTTCGCCGACTCGACTCGCCAAAGCTGCGATCAGGATGACTAGTTTCCTCCTTTATACAGGAGCCCACCGACGATTCGACTGGATGTCTACTTTGAAGCCTTATACTCCGACTGCCAGCAGCCACCTACGCCGAATCGACGACGGCCTCGGGGACTACTGATGGGGATGTGCCTACCGGGGTATGCCCAGCAGGACGTTTCCGAGTGGCCCAGGAACTGGCGAGTGGGCCTGCAAGACGGCGACTGGATCAAGGCCCGGTGTGGATCCAAGCGACTGGAAGCTGAAGGCCCAGGCGAGTAGATAGGCCCAGTCGGATTAGGTTAAACGAGTACCGAAGCCTTAACTGATTCGGTTGAGATATGTAAACCCTAGGGGAGGTGAGTCTATATAAACCTCCTTACAGGACGTGTAGAGATACGTTCCATTATACACCCAAGCGACTCGCCGCCTAGCCGCCGAGCTCGCCCATTGTACCACCTTCATAATACAATCTAGCAGGAGTAGGTCTTTACCCTCCGGGGGGCCGAACCTGGGTAAAACCCTGTGTCTCCACCCTCATCTCGCACCGCAGATGGCTGGCCGCCCTTGCCCCTCGTTCTACTACTCGCTGCCGATTGCAGCATCTGCCGTGACCATTCCCACGACACATGCCATGTTGGTTATTTAAGGAGAGCACCTCTAGTGAACTATGGACCCCGGTCCAATCTTTACCATTGATACATCTTCCACTGTTACTTGTTTACTTGCTGCAAACCACCATTACCTTTCACACCATATGTTTAATCCTTTGTTACAGCAAACCGGTGAGCTTGACAACCTCACGGATTCATTGGGGCAAAGTCTTGAGTTTGTGTTGTGCAGGTCTCCGCGTTGCTTACAACACCTGTGTGACGTTTCCTTCCTCCTACTGGTTCGATAACCTCAGTTTCTTACTGAGGGGAAACTTGATGCTGTGCTACTTCACACCTTGCTCTTGGGGTTTCCAACGAAGCTCTCCTACATCAACTCAGCGCAGCCAACAGTGCCTCTACATTATTTACCTACTTTCAATATTAGTTATTAAACAATAATGAAAGCCATGATCACCTCCACCATTAAGCATGTGCCAACCACCCAACAATAGTGGCACATCGACAATGCGAAGAAGCACCCGAGCAAGCAACTACGACTCGCAAGGCCGACTGCCTATCAATCAACAGGCAATAGGAGGTGTCCAAGGCAATATAGAGGCTGCAAGGAAGATAACTGGTGCACAGAATCTAAAGCATCGCAACACGGATAACAATAGATCAACATGAGGAAGTAAAGACTACAAAAACAAAATAGGTAGAAAGGTGGAGAATGCCCGCCTAAAAACACTACCGAAGGTTCATCCGAAGAAAGGGCCTCACTCGCATCATCATCGTCCTAATCCGTGAAGTAGCAATGCACTAAATTAATAATATGTTCTAAACAATTTATATGCAACAAGTAGTTATATAGCAATTTATATGCAACAAGTAGGTATATAGCAATTTATAAAATAGGTCTATAGGATCGGGGTCACACATTGAGGCGAAGGTCTTGCACTCGGACGGATCGAGGTATCGTTCTTCGGGTCCGGAAGAAGGTCTTGGCGTCCGTGAAGGAGAACTCGTGGTTTCCTTCAAGGAAATCTTGATGTTCACATGGCGTCGTCCATTAGATCCATGACGGAGATCTTGGCACCCTTGTTAAAGTTCTCGAGTTTTGGTACCGTCACTGTTGGCTCCAACTTCGCGGGTCAGTGGGACCTTGTTCGATGGCGGAAGCATCGGGTTCTCGAACTTGTCACATATGCAAAACTTTAGGGTATCATGACCATGTCGACGAGAAGATCTTGGCGAACCTAAATTCACATCAAGGCGAACTTGCACAAAGGGGCTTCAGATACAACGAACTCTTCACGGGCATTAGTGTTTCTCGTGTGGCCCGGTACCTTAATCTCCCGGCTGCCACTGCATCTTCATGAACAGAGCATACAGAAAGAAGCTGCGGTGACCCAGCATACCACTTCATGATGTAGTATACTATAGCCATTGATATAAAACCAATGAAGCACCATTCACTAGTATTACGTCCCTCAGGGTGGTACAACAGAAACACAGTGATACGTCGGAAACGTATCTATAATATTTGATGTTCCATGCTTGTTTAGTATTAACTTTGCTTTGCTTTGTCTACACTTTGAGGTGTGTTTTATATGTTTTCTGGTACTAACCTATTAACAAGATTCCATAGTGCCAATTGCATGTTTTCTTCTATTTTTGGTTCTACAACAGCAGAAAATCAATATTCTCGGAATTGGACGGGACAAAAGCCAAAGTCAATATTTTACTGTGGGAAACACAAAGACAGAATACGAGACGGAGGAGGCTCACCAGGGGCCACACCCCTGGCCGCGCGGGTGGTCCCACCCCGCGCCTGGGGGGTGGAGCTGCCCTGGTGGCCCCCTATCTCGCCTCTTCGCCTATAAAGTCCCCCCGATGCCAAAACCCTAAGTACCCGATCAAAGTTAGCCGCCGCCACCATCGTCCCTAGATCAGGGGGATCTGAAGCTCTTCCCGGCACCCTGCTAGAGGGGAGATCATCCAGGAGGCCTTCTTCTTCATCATGCCAGCCTCCAGTATGAAGCGTGAGTAGTTCCACCTTGGACTACGGGTCGATGTAGTAGCTAGATGGTTGTATCTCCTCCTTGTGCTTTCATGTATAGATCTTGTGAGCTCCATTCATTATCAAGATCTAATCTATTTGTAATCATGAATGTTGTGTTTGCAGGGATCCGATGGATATTGAGATTACTATGTCAGATTGATTAATGGTTTTGTCTTATTGATTCTATCATGTCTGTGTTGTTTGTGATCTTGCATGCTCTCCGTTGTTAGTAGCTATCTTGGCCAAGTAGTTGCTAGTGACTCCAAGAGGGGGTATTTATGCTCGATAGTCGGTTCATGCCTCTATTTACCAAGGAAAGTGACATAAATCTCTTCGGTGCTAGATGTGATGTTGCCACTAGGGAGAAAACAATGGTCTCTTGTTCATGGACGAAGTGGATTGTTTACCTGACACACTTTGCTTAAAGTAGTTGTCTGTTGCTTGCAACTTAATACCGGAGGGGGTTCGGATGATAACCTGAAGGTGGACTTCTAGTCATAGATGCAGTTGGATGGCGGTCTATGTATATTGTTGTATTTCCCAATCGAATCTCATAGGATCTTTTTGTGTAGTATTTCATTGTTATCCCTTGCTCAGTCCTGTCAATTGCCCTGCTGTAATTTGTTTACCCTGCATGCCATGTTTGTTTATCTAAGGAGAGAACCTCTAGTGAACTATGGACCCCGGTCCAATCTTTACCATTGATACACCTTTCACTGTTACTGTTTACTTGCTACAAACTATCATCACCTTCCACACCATACATTTAATCCTTTGTTACAGCAAATCGGTGAGCTTGACAACCTCATTGTTCGTTGGGGGGCAAAGTCTTGAGTTTGTGTTGTGCAGGTTTCCATGTTTCTTGCAACACCTTTGAGACATTTCGTTCTTCCTACTGGTTCGCTAACCTCGGTTCCTTACTGAGGGAAGACTTGCTGTTGTGCTGCATCACACCTTGCTCTTGGGGTTTCCCGACAAAGAGCTCCCACGTTGACGTAGCGCCATCACATAGCAGGTCCAAGACATGACTATAGGTTACAACTCAACAATTTACAAAAGATCTAGAGAACACTATAGGTTAAAGAGAGAGAAAGAAACTTCTTACAAAGAAGATTCAAAAATAACAAATCAAATGTATCATACTAATAAGACTAGTATCTGAACTATTGGGGCTTGCATTGCTGCTATTGCAATACTCTATAGAAGTAGGTTCTATGGCTAGAGATTATACTCCTATCTAATCAGCAACTCTGTCTTCACTTTAGTTGATGTATATGTTGACTTCCTTGACTTCATTGAAGAGTTTGAGCTTCTGATGATGATTCCTTCACTAGTAGAAAAGAGGCTATCTGTTCGTGCCTCCTAACATCATTAGTCCCGGTTCCGCCACGAACAAGGACTAATGCTGGCACGCGTCCCGGTTCGAGCGGGCACGGGGCCCGGAGGAATGCGTCCCGGTTGGTAGGGGGAATACGTCCCGGTTTGTAACACAAACCGGGACTAAAGGTTTGTCGTCAACCATGTGGCGTTGCCAGCACCTTTAGTCCCGATTTGTGTTACAAACCGGGACGTATGCTCCCGCCCTCTATAACGCCCCAGCCCTCTGCCTCCACTCATAGAACCTTTAGTCCTCTTTATTTCTTGGTGGAAGGTGTGAGGGGTGTGATAGTTTTTCCCCTATGCATGCATTCAAGGTGTTTGATGAAATGTTTGAGTGAATGATCCTGTTGAATTTATCATAGAACAAAAATATAGAAGGTGTCCGAGACGCACTTGAGCTTTCTCCTCTTTATTTCCCTCGATCGAGGTTAGCAATCTTATCTTTTCTCTATCATTGATACAATGCATGCATCGATGTGAATTGGTCATTTCACTATTTATGATGTCCTATTTTTGATAAACTTACTTATATGATGCAGATGAACGGTCGGGAATGGATGTACGGTGACCGGCGTGTACCTGGGTATATGAAAGGCGTGGATAAATTTATCGATGTGGCTACGACAAACAAAGAGAATGGTTTATATGTTGTCCATGTGTTCAATGTCGGAACAACAAGGAGTACTCTTCCTCGAAAATCATTCATGGCCACCTGATTATGAAAGGTTTCATGCCCAACTATAATTGCTGGACCAAGCACGGGGAAAGAGGGGTTATGATGGAAGATGGTGAAGAAGAAGATGATGATAGCAACTATCATCATATGTTTCTTGAATACAGTGATACTGCAATAGAAGACAATGGAGAGGAAGGAGGTGAAGAACGGGCATGAGATGAGCCCACTGATGAACTTGGAAGGGTCATTTCTGATGCAAAGCGAGACTGTGAAACAGAAAATGAGAAGTTGAAGTTAGAGGGCATGTTAGAAGATCACAAGAAATTGTTGTACCCAAATTGTGAAGATGGCAGCACAAAGCTCGGTACCACACTGGAATTGTTGCGATGGAAGGCATAGTGTGGTCTAACTGACTCCTCATTTGAAAAGATGCTGAAAATAATGAAGCCGAAGTTTCCAAAACATAATGAACTTCCTGAGAGTACCTACGAAGCAAAGAAGACTCTCTGTCCTCTAGGATTAGATGTGCAAAAGATACATGCATGCATTAATGACTGCATCCTCTACCGCGGTAAGTAGTATGAGAATTTAGATAAATGCCCGGTATGCAATGCATTGCGGTATAAGATCAGACGAGATGACCCTGGTGATGTTGAGGGAGAGCCCCTCCGGAAGAGGGTTCCTTCTAAGGTTATGTGGTATTCTCTTATAATACCAAGGTTGAAACGCATGTTCAGAAACAAAGAGCATGCCAGGTTGTTGTGATGGCACAAAGAATACCGTAAGAAAGACGGGAAGTTGAGACACCCTGCTGATGGGTCACAGTGGAGAAAAGTCGAGAGAGACTTCCCAGACTTTGCAGGTGATGCAAGGAACTTATGGTTTGGTCTAAGTACAGATGGCATGAATCCTTTTGGGGAGCAGAGCTGCAGTCACAACACCTGGCCCGTGACTCTAATATCTACAACCTGCCTCCTTGGTTGTGCATGAAGCGTAAGTTCATTATGATGCAGTGCTCATCCAAGGCCCGAAGCAACCGGGCAACTACATTGATGTGTACCTTAGGCCATTAGTTGAAGAACTCTTACAGTTGTGGGGAAAACCAGGTGTACGTGCGTGGGACGAGAACAAACAGGAGCCATTGGATCTACGAGGGTTTCTATAACCATCAATGATGGTCCTGCTCTTAGTAACCTTTCAGGACAGACAAACAAGGGATATAAGGCATGCACACACTATTTAGATAAGACTGAAGGTACATATTTGCATAAATGCAAGAAGGTTGTGTACCTGGAGAATCGACGATTTCTTCCGACCAATCATCCCGTAAGAAAGAAAGGCAAGCATTTCAAAGGTGAGGCAGATCACCAGAAGAAGCCTGAACTCCCTGCTGGTGATGATGTATTTGGTATGGTCAAGGACATAGAAGTAATCTTTGGAAAGGGTCCCGGCAGTCAATCAGTTCCGAACGACGTCGCTACAGGACACGCACCCATGTGGAAGAAGAAACCTATATTTTGGGAGCTGCCATATTGGAAAGTCCTGCGTGTCCGCTCTTCAATTGACGTGATGCACGTGACGAAGAATCTTTGCGTGAAACTGCTAGGATTCCTAGGCGTGTATGGGAAGAAAAAAGATACACCAGAAGCACGGGTGGACCAATAAATTATGTAAGACCCAAAGAACATGCATAGACATAAAAAGACGGATAAAGGGCGTCACTTAAGTCGTGCCAGCTATGCTCTTACCAAAATAGAGAAGGAAATCTTTTTTGAAGTCCTTTACAGTATCAAGGTGCCGTCTGGCTTCTCATCTAATATAAAGGGGATAATAAATATGGCATAGAAAAAATTCCAAAACCTGAAGTCTCATGATTGTCACATGATTATGACGCAGTTGCTTCCGATTGCATTGAGGGGGCTTCTACCGGAAATTGTTCGAGTACCCATTGTGAAGCTGTGTGCATTCCTCAATGCAATATCTCAGAAGGTAATCAATCCAGATATTCTGCCAAGGTTACAGAAGGATGTGGTACAATGTCTTGTTAGTTTTGAGTTGGTGTTCCCACCATCCTTCTTCAATACTATGACGCATCTCCTGGTTCACCTAGTGGAAGAGATTGCCATTCTCGGTCCGGTATTTCTGCATAATACGTTCCCCTTTGAGAGGTTCATGGGAGTCTTAAAGAAATATGTTCATAACCGTGCTAGACTAGAAGGAAGCATCTCCAAGGGATATAGAACAGAGGAGGTCATTGAGTTTTGTGTTGACTTTATTCCTGACTTTAAGCCGATTGGTGTTTCTGACTCGCGACATGAGGGAATACTAAGTGGAAAAGGCACGCTGGGAAAGAAAGCAATGATATGTAGGGACGGGGATTCTTTCACTAAAGCACACTACACAGTTCTACATAATTCCACCTTGGCAGCTCCGTATATCGAGGAACAAAAGAATATTGTACGCTCCAAAAACCCGGGGAAGCCTGAATCATGGATTACAGATGAACACATGAAGTCTTTCGGTGGTTGGATGCGGACACATCTCTTGAATGACACCACTGTTGGAGATCAGCTATACTTGTTGGCCTTTTCCATTTTCCAAGTGCAAAAAACGGGTCATTTTGTGAAGTAACCACCAAAATGCTGTTTCAGAATGCTAGCGTACCATTTTCCTAAAATACTAGAACACTTTACATGGACTATCTCGCAACCGGGACATCTCACCTTTTCGTCCATCCCGGGTAAAAAGGACAAATGTCTGCCAAATCGGTAGGAAGTGGGTCCGATTTGTACTACATGTACATGATCTATCGCCCGTGTTTTTTTGAAAAACTCATTTTTAGACTCGCAATATGTGGTTTCTTCAGAGATCCAATGCAAGTTTAACGATGCTCGTCCCCTATCTTCATGCACGCCGGTTCGACCATAGTTAGAAATTCAAAAAATTCAAAACGGGCATAAGAAATTCAAAAAAATCCGAACAATGAAAATCCTTCGCGTGGTGTCATATTATGTGACATAGTTGAAAGGAAAATACCAGACTTGGTATATTGATCATGTCTCGAAAAAACCTTCACAAAATGACCTATCATGTTCGAGGTTTCATGGCTTTCGGTCCAAATGACCGATGTTATGTGCTGAATCACGACATAGTTTGTGATGCTGTGCCCATATTATGTATGCATGTGGACATTGGTATGGAGAACAATGTTGCAGGAGGAAGTTTTCCGTTTTGTCGCATGGAAAAGCCCTTTTCCATTTTCCGAGCGCAAAAAAGGGTCGTTTTGTGAAGTAACCACCAAAATGCTGTTTCAGAATGCTAGCGTCCCATTTTCCTAAAATACTAGACCACCTTACATGGACTATCTCCCAAACGGGACATCTCAAACCTTTTGTTCCATCCCGGGTAAAAAGGACAAATGTCTGCCGAATTAGTAGGAAGTGGGTCCGGTTTGTACTACAGGTACATGATCTATCGCCCGTGATTTTTTGAAAAAATCATTTTTAGACTCGCAATATGTGGTTTTGTAGGGTCCCCAACCTTTAATAAGGTAGAGCCCCCTGTGTTTACAATGCTAGTCCCTGGATCAATAGCTAGCATCCACAGTTTATATGTAATATCAAGAAACAAAGGTCATAATATAACTTTATAACCAGGAATAACATAAGTTTATTACATCAAACATAGCTCATTTGGCTATTACATTACATTGCAGCGGAATAACTATAGTCATGGGGTCCTTCATCTTCAAAGTGCCACAGGCAGATGTTGGTTGTAGACTTTGTAATCCTAATCAATCAATCTTCACTAAAAACAATCAAACCTGCAACATACAAGTTACAGCCACAAAGGGTCAATACATTTTGAATTGTATTGGCAAGTGATACTATGGTAGTATAGTGGAGTCTATCATCTATATGCATTTTGGCTAAGTGGAGTTGAGGCTTGCATTGCTCAAAATAGATTTTTCCTTAACATTTGAAAATACTAAGTTTTGCTTGGCAAAATCATTTTTCCCAATCAAAGATTTCAAGATCCTTTTACCAAGGCATCTCTCCATCAAAGATTGAAGATTGCACACAACCCTTGTTCAAACCACAAGTTTTAACTTAGAAATTTGAATGATGAGATTCTTGATTGCTTCCATGTCTTGATGCTCAAATTGTCCTTTACCAGGGACATGGCTAAGTACTTAGGTTTTTCACTCTGCAGAGGTGGTGCACTTTCCCCACAAGACATGGTTTCCCAAGACAAGATCTTTCAGAAGCCTTCCCTTAGACCATCATGGACGCGTTCCAACCTATCAAACACTACCACCAACTGTCCATATGGCTAAGTTCTTGCAACCTATATGATCATGGCAGAGCCCATATTGCCAAGTGGTTGCACTTGAAGCTTCTTAACATTTGACATCTCAAATCTCTTTGTTCCTGGGTGGCCATCCACAAGTGAGATACACAAGCCAAGTCCATGGCCTTGTGAACCACTCAACACAAACCATTCCTTCCATTCCACCCAGGTGATTTATTCACTTAGTTGTTTTATTAAATAAAACATAAGTCCACAGACTTAGAATATTTTTCCATAGTGTGAATATATATTCCACCCATGTTTTCTATTAGCTAGGCTAAGCTTGATAGTAATAGGATTCTTAACTTAGGAAATTTCTACTAAAGTTTCATCTACTAGGATTTCCCATAGCATAGTTTATACTTAGCAAAATCCATGCAAGTTTTACTTAGCAAAATCACTAATGCATAGAGAAAGTAATGGGACAAAAGATATGAATCATCACTTGCCTTTTTGGTAGAGGGTATAGGTTCACTCCTTGTCCTTGCAACAATCACACTCTTCAAGTCACTACAAATCAATCAAGAAAACACAAATTCAATTCACATTCCAAACCAAAGTCAAACAAACAATTTTTATAATCTAAACAAGCACACAAAAGAATCTGCAAAAACAAGCAAACTAACAAATACTATTTGCTAAACTAAGGGCAGGGTTGGCTAGGGCTTGCTCTCCTGAATCCAACGACATAAAATTTGTAATTTTTGGACGTGTGGATCCAGAGTTACAAGGGTTTGAAGTTTGCAAAATAATCTGTTTTCAAATCTGATTTTAGATCTAATACAGGCCACGCGTCGCTGTCTCATTGGGTGGTACCGTTTCGCGCGGATCGCGCTCTGTAGAGCGTTGGATCAAATTAGATCGTGCGACCCTGAACGCATACCCCTTCGCGTTAAGTGATTCTATCTAGTGCGTCCGATCTAGATCCTGCGGCTAATATCGTGTTGACCAAATTCTGGCGGCGCAGCGACGGTCGCTGGCGGCGGAGCTGTCGGTCGACGACGGTGCCGATGCTACAGGAGGTGAGGGAGAAAGGGGAGTTGCTCACCGGGCTCAGGGGGTCACGGCGATGCTCAATGTGGTACTGGTTGGCCAAAGGGCGCACGGGGCTGTCCTTGATTGCTCGCCGGAGTTAGGGTTGGCGTCGGACGGCTCTGTCCACGGTCGGAGACGGTGCTGTGGTTCACCCCAAGATAAACGGAGGACTGGGTTAGCTTCGCAAGGCCATGGCAAAGATGTCTGCGTGATCGAGGAGACACGGGGTGGTCGGAATCTACCTGTGGGCGTCGTCGGAGAAAGAGGCAGACGGTGGTGCTGCAGGTCGTTGTCGTTGCCGATGCTGTAGATCACGAGAGGGCAAACCGAGAGTAGGGTCAGATGCGCAAGAGCAAGGCGATGCTGTGTGCGTGAACGAGAGGACAAGGGGTGATCTGGTCTTACCGGAGGAACTCGACGGAGTACGGCAGTAGACGGTGGCGCTCAGAAGCTTGATGCAGTCGACGCTCTGGGGCGCCCGCGGTCGAACTAAAGGTGCTGGGAGGTGCGTCTGGGAGTGGGGAAGCTGCTAGGTTGCACAGGGAGGCACGGGGCGGTGAGTCTTGGCCGGAATCGGAGATGGGAGCTCGTCGGAGACAGTGGAGTGTCTGGCGAAATACTGCAGCCCGGGGGCGTGCTTGGGGGAAGAGTCAGAGGGGAAGTGGAGAGGAGTCACAGGCGTTTAAAGGGGCATGGTCATTGCGAGGAATCAAAGCCTCCTTCATGCGTAATCAACGCCGGAGTAATCTCACTATAACGGCAGGGCGACTGGGTCTCGTTGAAGACGATGAACAGACAAAGGTGGGTCCCGGCTGTCTGTGAGTGAGGAAGTGAGGGAATAAGGTCCACCAGTCAGTGACTTAGCGGGTAGCTTCTGCGGTGGAGAAAAACGGTTCGGGGTGAGGGTGAAAACGATGAACAGGCGAGTGGGTCCGCTTGGCAGTGAAAGAAAGGGAGTGGGGGTGGGGTCCAGTTGTCACTCTCTGTGCGGGTAAGTTTCTGAGTGAGAAAAGAATGCTTCGGGGAAGAGAACAGGTGGGCTAGGTGGGCTGCTGTTGGGCTAGTTGGGCCAGATGGTGGGCTGTTCTAAACTCCATTTTTTTTCTGTCTGCTGACTTTTTCTTTTTCTATTTCTATTTCTATTTTTCTGTTTTTGAAATTTCAAACAATTATTTAATCACTCAAACCATTCAAACAATTCAAACTTATAATGAGTTTTTGGTTCTGTTTATCAACATAAACCAACATTCCAAAATAATATTTTTATTCATTTTAGGATCCATTTAATATTTAAATAAAATGGATCTTTAGTTTATTAATAAAATAGGGTTTGATTTATTTAATAAAATCTTCATTTGAAAACCAAATATTTTCAAATTCAAATCAGTAGGTTTTATTTGAAAATAAAAGATATTTGGAAATCTTGTTTAAAACAAAATAACCTTTTATTTTAGGTTCCATTAATAATTAAATAAAATGGACCTTAGTTAATAATCCATATAGGATTTTTTTTATTTAAAAACTTTATTTTGAAATCTTAAATAAAACCAAAACACTTTAGTAGGTTTTATTTTGAGAAAACAAAATACTTGGAAAACTTATTTTTAAAGAATAAATAAGTTTTGATGTTTTGAAAATAGTAAAACCTTTATTAATAAAACGTGGATATTTAAATCCTTTTTATTTTATTTTAAATAAACCTCTACTATTTTAATCAAAACAAAACCTTTTGTTTCAAAGTCTTGGTCAAGGTTTAATTTGGCTTTATAAAATAATCTTTATTTGTAATATTTCTTTTCATTTTGAAAACCAAAACCTTTATAAAAAGATTTCAAAGTAGTAATAAAATACATGGAAAACTTATTTAAAATAAATAAATAAGTTTTAGTGTTCATTTAAAATGGGAAAAGCCTTTACTTAAATAAAATTTGGATATTACATCCTTATTATTTTATTTAAATAAACCTTTACTCATTTTATCAAAACAAAATATTTTACTATAAAAGCTTGGACAAAATTAATTTGGCTCTTTAAAATATAATCTTTATTTATAAATCTATCTTTTCTTTTGAAACAAAGTCTTTTATTAAAAGATCCAAAATAGTATTTCCAAAACATTTTATTTTCCTTTATTAAATGTTTATCTTTTTAAATCCCTTTAGGATTTTTATTTGATCAAACTGGTTTGAAGTCCCAATTGAAATCAAAAAGTTTCTTCTGGCCTTGAAAATCAAACAAAGTTTTATTTTATTCATTTATTTTCACATTACAAGATTTGGAAAATCTTGGGATGTGACAGGCTACCACCCTTAAAAGAAATCTCGTCCCGAGATTTGGGAAGGTTAGGGTTACAAGCAGGCTCAAAACAACTAGGGTACTACCACCCTTAAAAATTTTCCAACTAAACTAGATGTTGGCCTTCTTGGGATCCTGGGGAAACTTCTCTGGGCAATTATCTGCATAGTGTCCTTTATTTCCATACTTGACTCTTGGGCCAAGGTTGAGATCCTTCATAGGCTTGTTCAACTTGTTCTTCATCTTTTCTGGACAGTTGCTTGCATAATGTCCTGGATTCTTGCAGTTGAAACAATGGATGTCCTTGAGTTCTTTACGTGGCTCTTGTGGACAAGTTGCTACATAGTGGCCTGGTTCTTTGCAATTGTTGCACACTACTTGGCCGATCTCTTTATTCTTCGGGTTCTCTGGGCATCCACTGGGGTAGTGTCCCATTTCCTTACATTGACGACATTGCACAAGGCTCATGTCCTGTCTTGGTTTCTTGGGTTTCTTTGATCCTTTGAATTTGGTTGTCTTGTTTGGAGGTATAAGTGGTCCTTTTCCTTTGCCATCAACATTTTTGGCATACTTGGATCCTTCTTGTTTCCTTTGTTCAACAATGGCATAGATGGGTCATTGTATAGGGGTATGATTGCTGCCTTCACATAGGTAGCAAGTGGCTTGAGAGGTAGGACATTGTCCAATAGGATGTTTCTCTTCACAGTTAGGGCATTGATCTTCATGCTCGTTGGAAGTATGGTCCTTGTCTCCACAAATAATGCAAGCTGGGTCTCCATCTAGAATAACATTTTTGGCATCCTTGTTGTCATACACTCTGTTGGGATAGTTTTCTTCCATGTTGATCATTTGATTAGTCACCTTAAGCATCAGTTGGGTTTGTTCCTCCAAAAACTTTTGCAGTGCTGGATCTTTATCACTATTGCTGGCTATGAACTGAGCTGTTAGTTGGTTCAACTGGTTTTGGGTTGCTATGAGCTCTTTCATGCTGTCAGCTTGGTTGGTGTTGTTGTCATCATCTTTGATGTTGGAGTCTCTTGGAGAAGTCATCTGTTTGGGTTGAGTTGGGGTTAGAATAGGCAAGAGATTTCTAAGGAAATAATTCTAATCACACACATCACAATTCACACAAGCAATGTGCAAGCAATCACAAACAAACATCCCACTCAAACAACAAAGTTCAAGCACATTTTTAGACAATCAAAAATATTTTTGTTATACCACATAAGTTGGTGTGTTTGACTTAACTAATATATGGTGGTCCTTCTATATGGTTCACTTGTGATCTTTCCATCCTTCTTTGGTTGATTCTTCTTTACATGAGATCATGGTTTCGTTGGGAAAAACTCTTTGGTTACTAAACTTCAAGTGATGTGGGCTCATTCTAATTTTGCATTCCTTTAGTCTCCATATCTTTGAGCAAGATTTCTTAGCTCACTTGTCCTTAGTGATATCCAAGATTGAAAGTCCTTGGTGAACATGCTGAAGATGTTGAAGTCATTAGAGTTGAAAGTGTTGAAGAAGTCCTTTGCACATGGTGAAGTCTTGGGTCATGGGGTAGGCTTTTCCATCAAGTTGAAATAGATAAGGTGTAGAGTTGAAACCAAAATGGTTGAGGAAAGAGTTTACAATATTGTTTGTAAATAAGATTTGGAACAAATATAACACCTATGTTTTCTAAGGGTTTTTGTCCAATCCTAGGTTTACAAATCCTACAGGCAACACAATGCTCTGATACCATCTTGTAGGGTCCCCAACCTTTAATAAGGTAGAGCCCCCTGTGTTTACAATGCTAGTCCCTAGATCAATAGCTAGCATCCACAGTTTAGATGTAATATCAAGAAACAAAGGTCATAATATAACTTTATAACCAGGAATAACATAAGTTTATTACATCAAACATAGCTCATTTGGCTATTACATTACATTGCAGCGGAATAACTATAGTCATGGGGTCCTTCATCTTCAAAGTGCCACAGGAAGATGCTGGTTGTAGACTTTGTAATCCTAATCAATCAATCTTCACTAAAAACAATCAAACCTGCAACATACAAGTTACAGCCACAAAGGGTCAATACATTTTGAATTGTATTGGCAAGTGATACTATGGTAGTATAGTGGAGTCTATCATCTATATGCATTTTGGCTAAGTGGAGTTGAGGCTTGCATTGCTCAAAATAGATTTTTCCTTAACATTTGAAAATACTAAGTTTTGCTTGGCAAAATCATTTTTCCCAATCAAAGATTTCAAGATACTTTTACCAAGGCATCTCTCCATCAAAGATTGAAGATTGCACACAACCCTTGTTCAAACCACAAGTTTTAACTTAGAAATTTGAATGATGAGATTCTTGATTGCTTCCATGTCTTGATGCTCAAATTGTCCTTTACCAGGGACATGGCTAAGTACTTAGGCTTTTCACTCTGCAGAGGTGGTGCACTTTCCCCACAAGACATGGTTTCCCAAGACAAGATCTTTCAGAAGCCTTCCCTTAGACCATCATGGACGCGTTCCAACCTATCAAACACTACCACCAACTGTCCATATGGCTAAGTTCTTGCAACCTATATGATCATGGCAGAGCCCATATTGCCAAGTGGTTGCACTTGAAGCTTCTCAACATTTGACATCTCAAATCTCTTTGTTCCTGGGTGGCCATCCACAAGTGAGATACACAAGCCAAGTCCATGGCCTTGTGAACCACTCAACACAAACCATTCCTTCCATTCCACCCAGGTGATTTATTCACTTAGTTGTTTTATTAAATAAAACATAAGTCCATAGACTTAGAATATTTTTCCATAGTGTGAATATATATTCCACCCATGTTTTCTATTAGCTAGGCTAAGCTTGATAGTAATAGGATTCTTAACTTAGGAAATTTCTACTAAAGTTTCATCTACTAGGATTTCCCATAGCATAGTTTATACTTAGCAAAATCCATGCAAGTTTTACTTAGCAAAATCACTAATGCATAGAGAAAGTAATGGGACAAAAGATATGAATCATCACTTGCCTTTTTGGTAGAGGGTATAGGTTCACTCCTTGTCCTTGCAACAATCACACTCTTCAAGTCACTACAAATCAATCAAGCAAACACAAATTCAATTCACATTCCAAACCAAAGTCAAACAAACAATTTTTCTAATCTAAACAAGCACACAAAAGAATCTGCAAAAACAAGCAAACTAACAAATACTATTTGCTAAACTAAGGGCAGGGTTGGCTAGGGCTTGCTCTCCTGAATCCAACGACATAAAATTTGTAATTTTTGGACGTGTGGATCCAGAGTTACAAGGGTTTGAAGTTTGCAAAATAATCTGTTTTCGAATCTGATTTTAGATCTAATACAGGCCACGCGTCGCTGTCTCATTGGGTGGTACCGTTTCGCGTGGATCGCGCTCTGTAGAGCGTTGGATCAAATTAGATCGTGCGACCCTGAACGCATACCCCTTCGCGTTAAGTGATTCTATCTAGTGCGTCCGATCTAGATCCTGTGGCTAATATCGTGTTGACCAAATTCTGGCGGCGCAGCGACGATCGCTGGCGGCGGAGCTGTCGGTCGACGACGGTGCCGATGCTACAGGAGGTGAGGGAGAAAGGGGAGTTGCTCACCGGGTTCAGGGGGTCACGACGATGCTCAACGTGGTACTGGTTGGCCAAAGGGCGCACGGGGCTGTCCTTGATTGCACGCCGGAGTTAGGGTTAGCGTCGGACGGCTCTGTCCACGGTCGGAGACGGTGCTGTGGTTCACCCCAAGATAAACGGAGGACTGGGTTAGCTTCGCAAGGCCATGGCAAAGATGTCTGCATGATCGAGGAGACACGGGGTGGTCGGAATCTACCTGTGGGCGTCGTCGGAGAAAGAGGCAGACGGTGGTGCTGCAGGTCGTTGTCGTTGCCGACGTTGTAGATCACGAGAGGGCAAACCGAGAGTAGGGTCAGATGCGCAAGAGCAAGGCGATGCTGTGTGCGTGAACGAGAGGACAAGGGGTGATCTGGTCTTACCGGAAGAACTCGACGGAGTACGGCAGTAGACGGCGGCGCTCAAAAGCTTGATGCAGTCGACGCTCTGGGGCGCCCGCGGTCGAACTAAAGGTGCTGGGAGGTGCGTCTGGGAGTGGGGAAGCTGCTAGGTTGCACAGGGAGGCACGGGGCGGTGAGTCTTGGCCGGAATCGGAGACGGGAGCTCGTCGGAGACAGTGGAGTGTCTGGCGAAATACTGCAGCCCGGGGGCGTGCTTGGGGGAAGAGTCAGAGGGGAAGTGGAGAGGAGTCACATGCGTTTAAAGGGGCATGGTCATTGCGATGAATCAAAGCCTCCTTCATGCGTAATCAACGCCGGAGTAATCTCACTGTAACGGCAGGGCGACGGGGCCTCGTTGAAGACGATGAACAGACAAAGGTGGGTCCCGGATGTCTGCGAGTGAGGAAGTGAGGGAATAAGGTCCACCAGTCAGTGACTTAGCGGGTAGCTTCTGCAGTGGAGAAAAACGGTTCGGGGTGAGGGTGAAAACGATGAACAGGCGAGTGGGTCCGCTTGGCAGTGAAAGAAAGGGAGTGGGGGTGGGGTCCAGTTGTCACTCTCTGTGCGGGTAAGTTTCTGAGTGAGAAAAGAATGCTTCGGGGAAGAGAACAGGTGGGCTAGGTGGGCTGCTGTTGGGCTAGTTGGGCCGGATGGTGGGCTGTTCTAAACTCCATTTTTTCTGTCTGCTGGCTTTTTCTTTTTCTATTTCTATTTCTATTTTTCTGTTTTTGAAATTTCAAACAATTATTTAATCACTCAAACCATTCAAACAATTCAAACTTATAATGAGTTTTTGGTTCTGTTTATCAACATAAACCAACATTCCAAAATAATATTTTTATTCATTTTAGGATCCATTTAATATTTAAATAAAATGGATCTTTAGTTTATTAATAAAATAGGGTTTGATTTATTTAATAAAATCTTCATTTGAAAACCAAATATTTTCAAATTCGAATCAGTAGGTTTTATTTGAAAATAAAAGATATTTGGAAATCTTGTTTAAAACAAAATAACCTTTTATTTTAGGTTCCATTAATAATTAAATAAAATGGACCTTAGTTAATAATCCATATAGGATTTGTTTGATTTAAAAACTTTATTTTGAAATGTAAAATAAAACCAAAACACTTTAGTAGGTTTTATTTTGAGAAAACAAAATACTTGGAAAACTTATTTTTAAAGAATAAATAAGTTTTGATGTTTTGAAAATAGTAAAACCTTTATTAATAAAACTTGGATATTTAAATCCTTTTTATTTTATTTTAAATAAACCTCTACTATTTTAATCAAAACAAAACCTTTTGTTTCAAAGTCTTGGCCAAGGTTTAATTTGGCTTTATAAAATAATCTTTATTTGTAATATTTCTTTTCATTTTGAAAACCAAAACCTTTATAAAAAGATTTCAAAGTAGTAATAAAATACTTGGAAAACTTATTTAGTGTTCATTTAAAATGGGAAAAGCCTTTACTTAAATAAAATTTTGATATTACATCCTTATTATTTTATTTAAATAAACCTTTACTCATTTTATCAAAACAAAATATTTTACTATAAAAGCTTGGCCAAAATTAATTTGGCTCTTTAAAATATAATCTTTATTTATAAATCTATCTTTGCTTTTGAAACAAAGTCTTTTATTAAAAGATCCAAAATAGTATTTCCAAAACATTTTATTTTCCTTTATTAAATGTTTATCTTTTAAATCCCTTTAGGATTTTTATTTGATCCAACTGGTTTGAAGTCCCAATTGAAATCAAAAAGTTTCTTCTGGCCTTGAAAATCAAACAAAGTTTTATTTTATTCATTTATTTTCACATTACAAGATTTGGAAAATCTTGGGATGTGACAGGTTTATTCAGAGATCCAATGCAAGTTCTAAATGAGCCATTTTCTTTCCGCCATTTCTTCCCGCCATTTTTCTTCCCGCCATTTTTTGCCGCAAGTTCTTCCCTCCAATTATCTTCCTGCCATTTCTCACTATATATATATATATGTAGGGTTGGCCTCCATTGTCATTGCACATCTCTAGACTCATATCTGCAACCTCATCACTCTTTCCCATGACTTCCACCGTAGCACTAACTCCCAGGGAGTGGGAGGCGCTTTGCGCCTCAAACTACCCCTGCCCGCGGGCTACTGTGTCCCTGTCGGCTGGATGCTGAGCGCCGGAGGTGTGCTGATTCCTCCTGTCCCTCTAGGTGTGGCGCGCCGGATGGCCATCACGAACCACTACTACTTCGAGCTCACACCGGAGCAGCGGGGGAATCCCAGATGGCATCCCGAATATTTCCCGACTTGGGAAGTCTTCTTCGTGGATCGGCGTGAGAGGGCGCTCGCCAGGCACGAGGAGGACGACCCACCTCCTCCGAACTTCAATGAGGCCGGCCGTCGGCTGTGGTGGCGCGGCCAGACTCTTTAGAGCGTCATGGCCTACGACACGGCTGCCGACTCTAGCCCCCGCCTGCGCTACCCTCAAGTCCAGCCCACTCGTACTCAGCCTTCAAGGTTTAACTACGGCGACCCCGATGATGACAGCGACGACGGCAGCGGCGAGTACGACGACTACAGTGGCGAGTATTACAGGTGTAGGCAGGAGCATGACTGAATCACTCCAACATTGTAAAACAAGTTTGGCCGATTGTGGCTTAATCTGGCCATGTATCTTAATTTTCAGTTCTTCTATGTAACTTTGTGTTAGTTGCGTTATGTACTTTAATTCCAGTTCTATCCTAATAAAATTTTCTTTCCGCCCATTATTTCCCGTCCTTTTTTCCCGCCCATTAATATATAAAAAATATAAGTTAATTCAAATCCAAATTAAAAACAGAAAATGGTTTTGAATTAGTTATTCAAATCCAAAAACTTTATATGTTTAAAGTTTTTCAAAATTCCAAATTAATATTCAAAAAATATAAGTTAATTCATTTTAAATTGTAAATGGTTCATATTTTAAATGGTTACATTAATTATTTTTTAAAACAGAAAACGGTTTTGAATTATTTATTCAAATCCAAACACTTTTTATGTTTAAAGTTTTTCTAAATTCCAAATTAATATTCAAAAAATATAAGTTAATTCATTTTTAATTTTAAATGGTTCGTAGTTTAAATGGTTACATTAATTATTTTTTAAAAATAGGAAATGGTTTTGAATTAGTTATTCAAATTCAAACACTTTTTATGTTTAAAGTTTTTCTAAATTCAAAATTAATATTCAAAAAAATAAGTTAATTCATTTTTAATTTTAAATGGTTCATAGTTTAAATGGTTACATTAATTATTTTTAAAAACAGAAAATGGTTTTGAATTAGTTATTCAAATTCAAACACTTTTTATGTTTAAAGTTTTTCTAAATTCCAAAGTAATTATTATTTAAAAAACATTACAAATTTAAACGCCAAAATAAAAAATAAGGCGGGAACAGAGAGAAAATTCCTGAAAATATTGAAAACAGGGTTATATGTCCCGGTTGGAGCCACCAACCGGGACTAAAGACCCTGCGCACGCCAACCCTTGGTCTGCTGAAAAAAGTGGAGTATACGTCCCGGTTGGTGGCTCCAACCGGGACGTATGACCCTTTAGTCCCAGTTGGAGCCACCAATCGGGACAAAAGGTCATTTGGTTATAACTGGGTGCCCCTCCTCTTCTTCTTCCCCATCTCACAATCTCGCGCACGACGCTGTCAGGCTGCCCCGCTGCCCTGCCACCCTGCACGCCCTACCGGCCGCCCCTCGCCCAGCAAAGCGTGTAGGAAGCTTCGCCGCGTCGCCCCGAGGCTTCTCCCAAAAGTAATCGGCCCCGCTCACTCCCAATCGTCGCCGCCGCCGCCATCTCCCTTGAGCCCGACGACCGGCGCCGCCGTCGATTCGCCGGCTCCCGACCTCGCTGTAGGGGTTCGTAGCATGGAAAACAAAAAATTTCTACCGCATGCAAACAAACAAGCCAAGATCTATCTAGTAGATTGTAGCAACGAGTCGATAGAGGAAGTCACCCTCGAAGATTCCAAAGCGGTTAACGAGAGCAGATTCTCGTGGGTGATGTAGTCGTACTCTTGCCAATCTCAAGATCGCGTAGACGATCCTTCTGGCGCTGCGTTCCGGCAGCGCTTCCGCAGTTGGTCACATGTTCGGTACTCGATGAAGACCTTCCTCTCCCTTGTTCCAGCAGGCAGCGAAGGTTGTAGAACTCTCCTCGCGATTCCGGCAGCACGACGGCGTGGTACCGGAGGTAGAGGGGAGATCTCGCAGGGCTTCGCCTTAAGCCGGAGCGAGTATGGTGGACTATGAGAGAGGCCTTGGCAATCTAGGGTTTAGAAGGCACCAAGGGGAGAGTGTAGCCGATGGCTAGGGTTTGGGATCACCCCAACTCGGCGAGTTGGTGGTGCCCTAGGCGGAGGCGGCAGCAGCAGGGGTGGTAGCGCCGATGGCTTAGGGTTAGGGTTTGGGGTGTGAGAGGTGTGCGGGAGAGGGGTAGCCCTGCCCCTCCTTTTATAGGTGGGAGGGCGCGGCTTGGGAGGAGGGAGTCCTCCCCCAAGTCGGCCTCCTTGGCCGGCGGGTGGAGGGAGAGGAACTCCTGCCCATGTAGGTTTCCTACTCTCCCTCCACCAAGCAAACTTGCCGTTTGACTTTTTCAAATTGGCATTTGACATTCAAACTAGGATTTGATTTCTCCCTTTATGTTTCCTAGCCATGTTACCTAGTACATGATGCAACCATTCCACATTGTCATGACACATTCATGTACCCTTGCCCTCTGGAGTACCGGACCTTCCGGACCCGTCTAGAACATTCCCGGTGAAAACACCGGAATCATTCCCCAACTCCGAAACAGGACTTTCCTTATATGAATCTTATTCTACGGACCATTTCGGATCTCCTCGTGATATCTCGGATCCCATCTGAGACTCCGAACAACATTCAGTCTCTTACTCATCATTCCATAACTACTCAACAACATCGAATCCTTAAGTGTGTCTCCCTACGGTTCGTGAATTATGCGGACATGATCGAGACACTTCTCCGATCAATAACCAATAGAGGAATCTGGAAATTCATATGGCTCCCACTTATTTCTACGATTACTTTGCGATCGAATGAACCACTTACATACGATACCAATTTCCTTTTGTCTCGTGATAGTTTACTTATCCGAGGTTTTGATCGTCGATATCTCTACATACCTAGTTCAACCTCGTTACTGATAAGTACTCTTTTATCGTTCCCATGATATGTGATCCCTTGTGATCCAGTCACATGCTTGCAAGCTAATTGGATGACATTCCACCGAGAGGGCCCAGAGTATATCTATCCGTCATATGGATGGACAAATCCCACTCTTGATCCATGTGCCTCAACCCATACTTTCCGAATACTCAATGCCACCTTTATAGCCACCCAGTTACGGTGTGGTGTTTGATGTCATCAAAGAATCCTTCTGGTGATGGTGATTAGCATGATCTCATGGTCGAAGGAATTAGGTTACTATGTATCAGAAATCTTATAGCAATTGAACTATTAAAATGACTTGATCTTTATGCTACGCTTATCTATAGGAGTATGTCCATCATACTATTCTCCTAATGATATGATCTTGTTGTTAAAAACATCTCAATGTTCATGATAGGGAAACCATAATCATCTATTAACCAACAAGCTAGTATTATGAAGAGGCTTTACTAGGGACTCTAATTTAGTTTACAAATCACACAATTATTAATGTTTCCTGGTTAATACTATTATAGCATGAATGTAAACATTTATCATAAACACAAAGATATAATAATAACTACATTTATTATTGCCTCTAGGGCATATCTCCAACAGTCTCCCACTTGCAAGAGAGTCAACTAATCTAGATTACATGGTAATATACCGAACACCCATGGCGGTTTGGTGCTGGTCATGTTTTGCCCTCGGGAGAGGTTTAGTCAACGGATCCGCCACATTCAGATCTGTGTGTACTTTGCAAATCTTTATGTCACCAGCTTGGACATGTTCTCGAATAGCGTCAAAACGTAGCTTGATGTGCTTCAGCTTCTTGTGTGACCTTGGTTCTTGCGCATTGGCTATGGCGCCCATGTTATCACAGTAGATAGACATTGGGTCCAGCGCACTTGGAACCACACCAAGCTCTGTTATGAACTCCTTCATCCATATCGCTTCTTGTGAAGCCTCCGAAGCAGCTATGTATTCCGATTCAGTTGAAGATCTCGCCACAACGCTTTGCTTTGCACTCCTCCAGCTAACTGCTGCACCATTCAAAGTAAATATGTATCCAGATTGAGATTTAGAATCATCTGGATCGGTGTTCCAACTAGCATCGGTGTAACCATTAACAACGAGTTGTTCATCACCTCCATAAGAAAGAACCATATCCTTAGTTCTTCTCAAGTAATTAAGGATGTTTTTGACTGTCCAATGATCCACTCCTGGATCACTTTGATATCTGCTAGTCAAACTAACAACATATGCAATGTCGGGTCTCGTACATAGCATGGCATACATTAGAGATCCTATGGCTGAGGCATAGGGAGTCTTACTCATCCTTTCTCTATCTTCTGCCGTTGCCGGACTTTGAGTTTTATTCAAGGTCGTATTGGGCAACATGGGCAAGAACCCTTTCTTGCTATCTTCCATTCCAAATCTCTTTAGAACTTTGTCCAAATATGTACTTTGTGACAATGATATTAGGCGTCTCAATCTATCTCTATAAATCTTTATGCCTAATATGTAAGCTGCTTCGCCAAGATCTTTCATTGAAAAACTATTATTCTAATATTCTTTGACACTATTAAGAAGGTCTACATCATTCCCAAACAACAATATGTCATCTACATATAGTATTAAGAATGCTATAGAGCTCCCACTCACTTTCTTGTAAATACAAGCTTCTCCATAAGTTTGTATAAAACCAAAACTTTTGATTACCTTATCAAAACGTTGATTCCAACTTCGGGATGCTTGCTTCAATCCATATATGGACCGTTGAAGTTTGCATACCTTTTTAGCATCTTTAGGATCGACAAAACCTTTGGGTTGCATCATATACAACTCTTCATCAATATCTCCATTGAGGAACGCCGTTTTGACATCCATCTGCCATATCTCATAATCGTAATATGCAGCGATTGCTAACATAATCCTCACAGACTTTAGCTTCGCTACTGGTGAGAAAGTCTCATCGTAGTCAACTCCTTGAATTTGTCGAAACCCTTTTGCGACAAGTCGAGCTTTATAGACAGTAATATTACCACCAGCATCTGTTTTCTTCTTGAAAATCCATTTGTTCTCGATAGCCTTCCAGCCATCCGGTAAGTCCACCAAAGTCCATACTTGGTTTTCGTACATGGATCCAATCTCGAATTTCATGGCATCTTGCCATTTATTGGAATCTGGGCTCATCATCGCTTCCTCATATGTCGTAGGGTCATCGGTTTTGTCCACCAACATGACACTCATAACGGGATCATACCAATCAGGAGTGGTACGAGTTCTCGTTGACCTGCGAGGCTCTGTAGCAACTTCAACCGAAGTTTAATTATCATCATCATTAGCTTCCTCTCTTATTGGTGTAGGCGCCATAGGAACTACTTTCGGTGCTGCGCTACTCGCAAGTTCGAGAGAAGGTTCAACAACCTCGTCGAGTTCTACTTTCCTTCCAGTCACTTCTTTCGAGAGAAATTCCTTCTCTAGAAAGGATCCATTCTTAGCAACAAACATTTTGCCTTCGGATCTATGATAGAAGGTATACCCAATAGTTTCCTTCGGGTATCCTCTTAAGACGCATTCTTCCGCTTTGGGTTCAAGCTTGTCCGGCTGTAACTTCTTTACATAGGCTTCGCAACCCCAAACTTTAAGGAACGACAATTTAGGTTTCTTCCCAAACCATAATTCATACGGTGTCGTTTCTACGGATTTAGATGGTGCCCTATTTAAAGTGAATGCGGCTGTTTCTAATGCATAACCCCAAAACGATAGCGGTAAATCTGTAAGTGACATCATAGAACGAACCATATCTAAGAGAGTTCGATTACGACGTTTGGACACACCATTACGCTGTGGTGTTCCCGACGGTGTCAATTGTGAAAGTATTCCTCATTTATTTAAATGCTCGCCAAACTCGTAACTTAGATATTCACCTCCACGATCAGAATGTAGAAATTTAATCTTCTTGTTACGTTGATGTCAACACCCGGATTTTTAATCCCAGATGCCTGTTATGCCATACATCGCAATCCCAGGATTACCATTTTTGTGAGACATAACATAATTGGATACCACAATACATCATCCATTACAAACCGTACATAAGTTCTTACACAAATAGGGATCTCATGATCCAGTTCTTAATACAACTTCAAGCAGCAGAATACGTAATAATAACGGTAGCGTAGGTGAAGCTCCATCTTCGGGGTCACAGGCAATGCTGACGATGGGAGATGATCCTAGTTGTCGTAACCTTCCTGGGGTCCATCCTCCAGGTACTCCTCTTCATAGTCTGGCCACGGGAATAGCCAGGGACAAAGCCATGAGTACTCTTTAAGTACTCGCAAACTAATACTAACAAGTAAAAGGGGTTTTTGGTAATAGGGCACTAGGCTCTAGTGTTATTTTGCAAAAGCCAGATTTATCTCTACTAAGTTTAGAAACAACGAATGCTAGTTGAAGTTTTATAACACCTAAGTGGGAACTTGTATCTCATGCCACAACCCTGTTGTGGTCAAGTCAAAGTCTCAGTTCATTTCACAAGTCATTTTGAAAAGTCTGACGGGGGAACAGTATGGCCACTCCAACTGTCTATAACCGCGGACGCGGCTATTCGAATAGTTTGACACTTTGCAGAGATTGTACACTTTCACCACAACATTCGATACATCCGTCAGGAAAAAATACTGAATCCACCATACTCAGTATGCGGATAATCAATCCTAACCTTTCAATTACACGCCCTAGTATAAGCACCTCTCCTGTGAGTTTGGCCTCCCAACCATGACCAACTGTCATCTTGGGTACTGCATAGGTGGACAATCTTCACAAGGTAGCCTCAGCTCAGACCTTGGCCGTGAGGGAACTAATACTAAGGTATATAAGTTTCCAGTCAAGCCCTACCCAATCTTCGGGTATTGTGGTTGTACGATAAAACTGGAATGGTATCGCATCCAGACAACCGTCAGTTTTATAAAGGGCTAAGGCTCATGCCTCATCATTTTCATCATGAAAATCATCAAGTGGTCGGAAACACACGTCCAAAACATTTCAATAGAATGATCCATCATTCCAAGGTTTTCATAACCATTTTCAACAAGTATTCCCATCTAAAGTTGGTCAATTTTTATGCTTAGCACTAGCATCTACAAGTGGGGGTGAGTACTAATGAGGGGTGGTACACTAGTGGGGTTTCAACTAAGTTCAATCTCATGCCTTAGGATGACATCAAGATTATCTAGCTTAGGCCAAATTTTATGCTCTTTATGCAACCTTCAAGTATCCTTCTAGTATCTACCATTTATTCCAGTAAACTCTAAGTAAGAGCTTTGATAAAGAAATAAAGTAATAAAGCTTGTAAGTAAAACTAGGATTGGTTTATCAAGTGGATCTGATCACATATGCTTAAGGCATATAGTGGGCATAGTAACAAGTAGTGGTTTGTTGCATCTGTAGAGTATCTTGCAAGTGTTAGCTTGCACATTCACTAGTAGTATTAGGCTTGCATCAGTGTCAATATAAGCTTTCCTTGTGCAGAGCAGTGGTTGAAGTTCTCCTCGGCTTCTTCTTCGTAGTATCCTCCTTCCTCCTCGTATCCTTGGTCGGTACTAGCGTCTATAAATAAATACGATGTACACAATCACCAACCCATACTTAACTACTTGCAATCATCACACAAAAGGGTCCTATAGATGATCTAGCATCATCACTAACATTATAAGATTAAAGCTTGGTTTAATTCCTTTTATTTTTAGCAAAGTAATTTCTACTCATTGAAAAACTACTTAAGATTTAATATTATCCAAACCAAATATGGGATCATGTTAACACATGTCATCACCACATATTTTAGTCCATGGGAATATGATTTAAAGTGGTGTCACAATTTAATAAGGTTTTACCCTTTTATTTTAATTACATAAAGTGACTAGAAATGCCTATGGGGCATTCTTTTATTACTTGAACATGATTTCTGTAAGTAAACCTATATATTTTTATGTATTCTGAAAGGTATGGTTAAATGTGATTTTTGAGAGTTGGAATCAACTCAAAAGCTATTATGTTTTAAATTTGAAAAATGTTTGAATGCAGAAAAGCCTCTGCCTTGTTATTTTTACTATGGATGATCTATAGATCCAAATGACTTGAATCCAATGGGCTTGGATTCAGCACTTCCAGACCTTTCTAACAAAATTGGTTTCATTCAATTTGGTGCACTGAATCGACCTGGGTTGATTTTTGAAACTAGGTACAGAAGTATGTTTGAAATAAAATGGAAAAGGTTAAATTCAAATAGCTTGGCTGCGCGGGAAACGATACTAGGCCGGCCTGCTAAGCGCAGCGCTTCCGCGGGCTGTTTAAGTGGCTGTCCCCACGTGTCAGTGAGACAGGGGGTGCGAAGCGGTACGGGGCAACGTGGTGCGTTCGATCTGGTTCTAATCCAACGGCTGAGAGTCATCGTCAACGTTGGGAAACGCCGGCGAGACAGAAACCTAGCGCGGCCAGTGGGGGTCGTTGGGGGCTCACCGGGGCTCAGGCGAGGGTTGGCGAGGCGGGCGAACGACAAAGTCAACGATGGCGAACTCAGTGGTGGTCGCGGTAGCTCCTGGGGTGGACGAAATCGACGGCGCCCTTCTCCTCCAGAGGCGGCCTGCTCCGGCGCAATTCCAGCGATGCGCTGCTCGCCTTGCTCCAGGACTGAGGTGGGATGGTTCTGGGTGAGAGAGGAATGGAATGGTGTGAAGAATTCGAGCGGGGAAGGCCTCTATTTATAGTCGCGACGGTGAGACCGAACGGCATGGGAAGGCGACGGTGGCGACACGGCTACGGGATGCTAGAGGCATGGCCGGTGGTGGCGATCGCTTGGTGGTCTCCTGGCGATGCTCTATGGCTTTAATGCGCGCGTAGGGGCGGTGCGGTTTGGTCTGGAACACGCGACGCTCTGCGCGGCAGAGGCGGCGTCTTCGACGGCGAGCGGTGTCTGTGAGGCATGGGGCGGTGAACGGGGATGTCTGGCGGTCTCCTGGGACGGTGGCGATCATGTATGCACGCGGCGAGGGTGGCGCATGGTCTGTGGGCTTCGGTCGAGCGTGGCGCTCTGGCGCATGCTCGGCATGGTTGCTGGCAAGCTGGGCGCGGTCCGTGCGTGTGGTCCAGGGTTTGGCAACGATCGCGGCTGGGACAGGGAGTGGCGGTGGACGGTGGGCTGCCTCCCAGACATGCTGGCTAGGCTTGTTTCTCTTCCTAGCTTGCTGTCGACATGAGGGTGGCAATAGTGTACTCGGCTGTTCACCCTTGATGACAATGCCAAGCTCACAGTGGTGCTAGTGATTAGTTAAGATTGTTAGATGATCTACTAAGGCTAGTGGTGCCCAGAGAGGGAACAAGTTAGGCTCAATTCACTGCTCAAAACAGTGTTTGGATTTTTTTTAGATTTGTATCTGCAAGGTGTTTGATGAAATGGCCGCAAGAATTCAAGTTTTGAATTTTGAAAAGATTTTTGGTGGGTGTGCTAGGTTGGTGCTGTTGAGTCTGCAGATGCTTGGGTTTTGAAAGTTGAGCTTGTTTGAGTGGTTTTTGAAAAAGTGGGATCTTCTCATATGATAAAGATTCAATTTTGAACTGTCATTTAAACTATGCATTTGAAAGTTTCTGGATGATCACAAAGTGGGCCTTGATACTTTGTTATGAGTACAATCAAGGGATGCAAAGATCCAGAAAAGTTTGTGTTAGGTTCTGAAAGTTTAAGACAACCAAAGTAGGCATGGTAGTTAAATTGGTCAAAATGACCATTCACTCATTTAGCTTTGTTTTGATTTATTTGTCTTTGGGAAAAGTTTGGGAAATGTTTAAATGATGTTTATTTCACCTAAGCAACATTTTACAAGCAAAGAAACACACAAACAAGGTGGTCCAAAAGAATTCACAATGAAATGCATACTCACATGCATGCTTCCATAATTTTATTTAGAAAAGTTTTTGTTAACCCTAATTTTGATGATTAGAGTTTGATGATCCAAGTTTAGTATTTTTGGGATGTTACAGTTGATTCTCTCCCTCACTTTGAAATTCCTTAAACTTCTCGAAAGTTTCGAACTTATGTTTCATGAAATAGATATACCCATATCTACTCAAGTCATCCGTGAAGGTAAGAACATAACGATAACCACCGCGCGACGCTACACTCATTGGGCCACACACATCGGTATGTATGATTTCCAGTAAGTCCGTAGCTCGCCCCATCATCCCAGAAAATGGAGTCTTGGTCATTTTACCCATCAGACATGCTTCGCATCTTTCAAGTGATTCAAAATCAAGTGATTCAAGAAGTCCATCGGAATGGAATTTCTTCATACGCTTCACTCCAATATGACCAAGACGATAGTGCCACATATAAGTCGAGTTATTTCTCAATTTCAAACGTTTAGCTTCAATGTTATTAATATGTGTATTTCCACTAACGAGATTCAATAAGAATAGACCATCTATCAAAGGTGCAAGTGCATAAAACATATTACTCATATAAATCGAATAACTATTATTCTCGGACTTAAACAAGTAACCGTCTCGCAACAAACATGATCCATATATAATGTTCATGCTCAACGCAGGCACCAAATAACAATTATTTAAGTATAAAACTAATCCCGATGGTAGATGAAGAGGTAGCGTGCCGACCGCGATCACATCAACCTTTGATCCATTTCCAACGCGCATCGTCACCTCGTTCTTCGCTAGCTTCCGTTTATTCTGCAGTACCTGTTTCGAGTTACAAATATGAGCAACCGAATCAGTATCAAATACCCAGGCACTACTACGAGTACTAGTGAGATACACATTAATAACATGTATATCGGATATACCTTTCTTCTTGATGTTGCCGTTCTTCAAATCTGCCAAGTACTTTGGGCAATTCTGCTTCCAGTGACCTTCTCCCTTGCAGTAAAAGCACTCAGTATCAGATTTTGGCCCAGCCTTGGTCTTCTTTGTCGGTGTGGTAACTTTCTTACCACCCTTCTTGAAGTTTCCCTTTTGCTTAGACTTGCCTTTCTTGAATTTGGTGGTCTTATTAACCAATAACACTTGATGCTCTTTCTTGATCTCTAGTTCTGTAGATTTCAACATGGAGAAGAGTTCTGGCAACGTCTTGTTCATGTTTTGCATATTGTAGTTCATCAAAAAGTTCTTGTAACTTGGTGGCAGTGATTGGAGGACACGGTAAATCCCCAAAGCATTAGGAATCACTATACCCAAACTTTGAAGTTTGTTTGCGTGCCCAGACATCTTAAGCACATGCTCACTGACGAAGCTGCCCTCTTCCATCTTGTAGTTAAAGAACTTTTCAGAAGCCTCATAACTCTCAACTGTCGCGTGAGTCTCAAAAATAATTTTGAGTTCACAGACAATATCATATGGGTCTTGGTTCTCAAACCTTTTCTGAAGCTCCAATTCCGAACCATACAAGATAGCACACTGAACTGTGGAGTAGTGATTCTTCCGAGTGAGGTAAACATTCTTTACTTCATCGGTAGCAGTAGCTGCAGGTGGTTCACCCAGCGGTGCATCCAGCACATAGGTCAAATTACCAGCATTGAGGACAATCTTCAAATTGCGGAACCAATCAGCAAGTTGCTTCCATTGTTTTTCAACTTTTCTTTCTCTAGGAACGCATTAAAATTGATGGTAGGGGCCGGCATTGATCTACAACATATTTCCAATAGTTTAGACTAAGTTTATGACAAATTGAGTTCTAATTAATAGCTAAATTAATCTAGGTGAACTCCCACTCAAAACAATATCGCTCACATTGTTTTAGTGATCACACGAACCAAATCCACCACATCAAAACCGATCATCACGAGAGTTGATGTAGCTTCAATGGCGAACAATCAACATGTTCATCATATCTACTATATGACTCATGCTTTACCTTTCGGTGATCCGTGTTCCGAGACCATGTCTGTACATGCTAGGCTCGTCAAGATCAAACCTTAGCTTCCACATGAGCAAATCTGGCTTGCTCATGTTGTATACACCCGCAGAATCTAACACACCCGATCATCACGTGGTGCTTCGAAACAACGAGCTTTAGCAACGGTGCTTACTAAGGATGAACACTTTGGAACTTGAAATTTGTGTGCATGAGGGATCATCTTATAATGCTACCATCGTTAACTAAGCAATACAAGATGCATAAAGGATTAACATCACATGCAATTCATAATATGTGATATGATATGGCCTTTCTTCTTGTGCTTCAGATCTCCATCTTCAAGCACGAACATGATCTCCATCATCACCGGTATAGCGTCAAGGTCAATGGCGTCGATTCATGGTTGTCGTCCACCAGCTTCAACTATTACAACTACTTTGAATAGACACACGGGTCTTAACGGAATTTAAAGACAACCATATGGCTCCTGCCGGTTGCCAACTTACAGTAAGGAACATTGCATACATCAAATATAATCACAATCATGGCCATATCACATCACGACACACTCCTGCTGTCACATCCCAAGATTTTCCAAATCTTGTAATGTGAAAAATAAATAAACAAAATAAAATTTTTGTTGAAAATCAGGGTGAAAAGAAACTTTGTTCTAAAAAGAAACTTAAAATCCCATCTTGAACAAACTTTAATTAAAGTTTGAATTTAACAAAATTCAAATCAAGGGAAATGCATTCCTTAATGAATGTATCTGGAAATTTAAACACTTGGAAAACAAATCCATATCCTAAACTCTAATGGAATAAAAATCATTTCCAAGTTATCTCCAAGCCTATGGATTTGGTCCATACAAAATCTTATCAACAAACATTTACAAATAATCAAGAAAGACAAATAGAAATATTATTAGACCATTAATTGGTTTCACTTAATTTGGAGCCATAAATAAAATCTTATGAATATAATAAGATAAGGAATTGTATTCCCAAAACTAATAAAGCAACCACCTAGAAATCCATACCAATTGGTGAGCAAATAATCTTAAAAGGATTTAAAAGGATAAACAAATAATAAACAAGATTTTAAAAATTGGAATCACCAAGTTTGGATCTCTAAATAAAAAGATATGGATTTTATAAGATAAAGAAAGAATTATTAAATAAAGAATATTTAAAGACCAAATCAAATCTTGGGCCAAATCTATTAAGCAAATAGAATGAATATAATCCAAATCCAAATAAAATAAAAGGATAAAGAATTTCCAAAATAAAATAAAATGGCATAAACCAAGTCCTATTGGAGTAAAGACAAATCCAAATTTTAAATGATTAATGAATCATATTAAAAACTTTTCCAAATAATTCAAGATGAATTATTTGACACCCTTTTAAGTAAACAAAACTTATTGAAAAGATTTGGAAGGATTAAGAAATTAAATGGTGTTTAGAAATATTATTAAATCCTATTTTGATTTAAAACAAGGGCCCTTTTTACTAATTAAAAAGACCCCAAAAGGAATAAAATAAATTTCCAAAATTAACATCAGAATGTGCTACCAATCAATATTTAAACCTAACCAAATTTTGGCAAAGGTTTGAATTCAAATAAGTGTTTGAATTAGTTGTTCAAAATCCAAACAGAATAAAAGAAAAGGAAAAAGAAAATCAAACAAAACAAAAAATGCTAAAGGACTCAGCCCAACTAGCCTGGCCCAACTAAGCCCAGCCAGCCCACTGCTCCCTCCCGCAGAAAAACGATTCGAACCAACGAACTCACCCGCAGCGTCGCTGACAGAAGGACCCCACCGCACCCTTCTCTCTCTCGCTGCCAGACGACCCCACGCCCACGTCACCTTCTTCCTACCCGCGACGACTCCTTCTTCTTTCCCTCGTCGCTGTTTCTGGCTATGATTCCGCGGGCTTAATTCGTCTTAATGCTGCATCCATTACTCGTTGCGATCACGCACACTTAAACGCCCACGCCCCCTCTATCTTTTCCCCCAGGCACCGTTCCCTCTACGCCCCCAGGCCGCTTTGATTTTTCTTCGAAACGCCACTGCCTCCGACGCCCTCCGGCGGCGATTCCGGCCAAGTCTCGCCCCCCCCCCCCCTTGCCCCCTAGCCATGACGAGACTACTCCCCATTGCCTGGCGCACACTATAGTGGCATTAGCTCGCTCGCGCGCGCCCCAAAACACTCGGCAACAACGACGACCACCGTCGCCACCGTCTGCTTCCTCTCCGGTGAAGCTTCTTTTAAGAACCTGACCGCGCCTCTCATTCTCCTTCACACATGCATCATCGCCGGGATCATGCGCGTCTAACACACCCTTTACCTTGCTTTGGCACGCCTGGTAGCCCCACCCTCGTCGTCGACCGTACGAACCCGAGGCACAGCGCAGCTCCGGCGAGCAATCCCCGCAACACCAACGCGCCCCTCGACAAGCAGAAGGCACGTTGAGCTTCCCCACGCCACTGCGAACCTGGTGATCCACACCTCTCTCTCATTCGCTTCCTGCAACCGCCGCGACGCCGTAGCCAGACACGCCGCCGCCACCTGCCGCCGCTAGCGCCGCCCAACTCTGGTCAGTTGCGCATTAGCCGTTAGATCTGGATCCAACGAGTGCGATAGATTCACTTAACGCCGAAGAGGTACGCAACCTGTGCCGATCGATCTAACTTGATCCAACGCACCAGAGAGCGTGATCCGAGCGAAGCGGTATCAACGAATAGAATTAAGCCACGTGTCTCTGTCGATTTGAATTAAAACAGGTTCGATCTATTAGATGCAAGATTTTGTAAAATCTATAACTTTTAATCTACACGTCCAAATTTTGCAAACTTTATATAAATGGATTCAGAAAAGCAAGCCCTAGCCAACCATGCACTTTTTTTTAGTAAAAAGCTTCTGGTAAAATGTTTGTTTATGCAGAAACTTATGTATGCTTGTTTAGAATATAAAAATTGTTCTAAAATGATTTTGAGGATAAAATATTTGGAAAATGGTTTGTTTTGAACCTACTGATCATGGAAACAAATTGTGGTTTCAAAAATGTATTTGGTGAATCAAAAGAATAAACTTTGGATTTAAACCATTTCTAGTCAAATAAAAATATGATTTGATTATTAAAAATGGTTTTGGAAGAAAACCTTTGAGAAATGTTTTGGAAATAAAATCTTTGACCCTAAACACAAGGTTATATGGTTTGAAAACATATTTTGTGAAACCTATTGAATTTTTCCTTAATAAAAGCATTTCTACACCACATAAAATAATGACTTAGTCTAAAAATGGTTTATGAAGTGAAATCTTTTGAAAATGATTTTGTCACTTTATAAAATGATCATTAGGTGTTTTCAAATGTTTATGAACCATTAGAAAACCACTTCTCCAAATAAAACAATCTTTAGCATGCTTGCATGCATTGTTTTGTTATTATTATTTTATGTGTTGAATTGCTTGAATGGTAGTTTTAAATGTTGTTTGCTTGATTGAATTGTAGTGACTTGAAGTGTGTGAACATTGCAAAGATCAAGGTGTAAACTTATACCCTCTACCAAAAAGGCAAGTGATGCTTCATACTTTTGTCCCATTATTTTCACTATGCATTAGTGATATTTCTAAGTAAGACTTGCATGGAATTTTTTTTTGCTAAGTATAAACCATGCTATGGGAAATCCTAGTAGATGAAACCTTAGTAGAATTTTTCTAAGTTAAGATTCCTACTAATATCATGCTTAGCTTAGCTAATAGAAAACAAGGGTGGAATATATATTCATACTATGGAAAAATTTCTAAGTCCGAGGACTTGTGTTTTGTTTAATAAAACAACTAAGTGAATGAATCACCTGGGTGGAATGGAAGGAATGGTTTGTGTTGAGTGGTTCACAAGGCCCATTTCTATGGTTTACCTTGTGTTTCTCACTTGTGGATGGCCACCCAGGAACAAAGAGATTTGAGATGTCAAATGTTGAGAAGCCTCAAGTGCAGCCACTTGGCATTATGGGCTCTGCCTGGATCATATAGGTTGCAATAACTTAGCCAAATGGACAGTTGGTGGTAGGGGATTGATAGGTTGGAGCGCGTCCATTTTGGTCTAAGGGAAGGCTTCTGAAAGATCTTGTCTTGGTGAAACCAAGTCTGGTGGGGAAAGTGCACCACCTCTGCAGAGTGTAAAATCTAAGTACTTAGCCATGTCCCTGGCAAAGGACAATATGAGCATCAAGACATGGAAGCAATCAAGAATCTCATCATCCAAATTTCTAAGTTAAAAACTTGTGGTTGAACAAGGGTTTAAGGTTCACCAATTTCTATTGCTGGTTCCTTGGGTGATTTTTGTCAAGAAAAAACTTAGTGTTTTCAAATGATAAGGAAAATCTATTTTGAGCAAAGCAAGCCTAAGCTCCACTTAGCCAAATGCATATAGATGATAGACTCCACCATACTACCAAAGTATCACTTGCCAATACAATTCAAATGTATTGACCCTTGTGGCTGTAACTTGTTATGTTGCAGGTTTGATTGATTATTAGTGAAGTTTTATGATTAGGATTACAAGTCTACAACCAAGTCTGCCTGTGGCACTTTGAAGATGAAGGACCCCATGCTTATAGATATTCTGCTGCAATGTAATGTAATAGCCAAATGAGCTATGTAAGATGTAATAAATTATGTTATTCCTGGTTATAAAGTTGTATTATGACCTTTGTTTCTTGATATTACATCTTAACTGTGGATGCTAGCTATTGATCCAGGGACTAGCATTGTAAACACAGGGATCTCTACCTTATTAAAGGTTGGGAACCTTACACCTGCAAAACAAAGTTAGACGCCTCTAATTTTCTTTGCATATTTTACGTGGTTTGGGGCTTTCAATAAGTGTCGATCTAACTTACCAACAAGAACCACAACGTTGATGTTTGAACTATCAAGTGCCCGTTGTAAATTGGATCTATACTATAATGGGAGAGACAGACACCCGCAAAGCCACTTATGCAATACAAGTTGCATGTTGAGCGTGGAGCAAGTCTCATGAACGATGTCATGTAATGTTAGCCCGGGCCGCTTCATCCCATCATACCGCAAGATGCAAAGTACACAAAAGGCAATTGATAATAAAAGCACCACCGCCCACAATGACCATTGTGTTCTACTCGTGCAACTGAACTACATATAGACACGGCTCTGATACCACTGTAGGGGTTCGTAGCATGGAAAACAAAAAATTTCTACCGCATGCAAACAAACAAGCCAAGATCTATCTACTAGATTGTAGCAACGAGTCGATAGACGAACTCACCCTCGAAGATTCCAAAGCGGTTAACGAGAGCAGATTCTCGTGGGTGATGTAGTCGTACTCTTGTCGATCTCAAGATCGCGTATACGATCCTTCCGGTGCTGCGTTCCGGCAGCGCTTCCTCAGTCGGTCAGACGTTCGGTACTCGATGAAGACCTTCCTCTCCCTTGTTCCAGCAGGCAGCGGAGGTTGTAGCACTCTCCTCGTGATTCCGGCAGCACGACAACGTGGTACCGGAGGTAGAGGGGAGATCTCGAAGGGCTTCTCCTTAAGCCGGAGCGAGTATGGTGGACTATGAGAGAGGCCTTGGCAATCTAGGGTTTAGAAGGCACCAAGGGGAGAGTGTAGCCGACGGCTAGGGTTTGGGATCACCCCAACTCGGCGAGTTGGTGGTGCCCTAGGCGGAGGCGGCAACAGCAGGGGTGGTAGCGCCGACGGCTTAGGGTTAGGGTTTGGGGTGTGAGAGGTGTGCGGGAGAGGGGCAGCCCTGCCCCTCCTTTTATAGGTGGGAGGGCGCGGCTTGGGAGGAGGGAGTCCTCCCCCAAGTCAGCCTCCTTGGCCGGCGGGTGGAGGGAGAGGAACTCCTCCCCAAGTAGGTTTCCTACTCTCCCTCCACCTAGCAAACTTGTAGTTTGACTTTTTCAAATTGGCGTTTGACTTTCAAACTAGGATTTGATTTCTCCCTTTATTTTTCCCAGCCATGTTACCTAGTACATGATGCAACCATTCCACATTGTCATGACACATTCATGTACCCTTCCCCTCCGGAGTGCCGGACCTTCCGGACCCTTCTAGAACATTCCCGGTGAAAACACCGGAATCATTCCCCAACTCCGAAATAGGACTTTCCTTATATGAATCTTATTCTCTGGACCATTCCGGATATCCTCGTGATATCCCGGATCCCATCCGAGACTCCGAACAACATTTGGTCTCTTACTCATCATTCCATAACTACTCAACAACATCGAATCCTTAAGTGTGTCTCCCCACGGTTCATGAATTATGCGGACATGATCGAGACACTTCTCCGATCAATAACCAATAGAGGAATCTGGAAATTCATATGGCTCCCACATATTTCTACGATTACTTTGCAATCGAATGAACCACTTACATATGATACCAATTTCCCTTTGTCTTATGATAGTTTACTTATCCGAGGTTTTGATCGTCGGTATCTCTGCATACCTAGTTCAACCTCGTTACTGATAAGTACTCTTTTCTCGTTCCCATGATATGTGATCCCTTGTGAGCCAGTCACATGCTTGCAAGCTAATTGGATGACATTCCACCGAGAGGGCCCAGAGTATATCTATCAGTCATATGGATGGACAAATCCCACTCTTGATTCGTGTGCCTCAACCCATACTTTCCGAATACTCAATGCCACCTTTATAGCCACCCAGTTACGGTGTGGTGTTTGATGTCATCAAAGCATCCTTCCGGTGATGGTGATTAGCATGATCTCATGGTCAAAGGAATAAGGTTACTATGTATCAGAAAGCTTATAGCAATTGACCTATTAAAATGACTTGATCTTTATGCTACGCTTATCTATAGGAGTATGTCCATCATACCAATCTCCTAATGATATGATCTTGTTGTTAACAACATCTCAATGTTCATGATAGGGAAACCACAATCATCTATTAACCAACAAGCTAGTCTTATGAAGAGGCTTTACTAGGGACTCTAATTTAGTTTACAAATCACACAAGTATTAATGTTTCCTGGTTAATACTATTATAGCATGAATGTAAACATTTATCATAAACACAAAGATATAATAATAACTACATCTATTATTGCCTCTACGGCATATCTCCAACACTCGCCTCGCCTCCCCGTCACCACCACCGCACACCTGGTGAGCTGCTGGTCCTCGTGGACCCTCTCTCTCGCCCCCTCTCGCTCTGGTTCCTCCTCCCCGTCGACCACCTGCCACCAGCGCCGCTCACCGTCATCGTGCTCTCCTCTCTGGTGACCTTTTCGAGGCGGCGCCACTACTCTTTGGCTCGCCTCAACCTCCTCTCTCTAGCACGCACACACACACAACCTAGCTCGCGCTCCACCGCCATCCCCTTTGTCGTTCTGAGGCTCACCGGCGTCAATGACCTCACAGTGACGTCACCCCGGCGTCAGCACGTGGTCAACCCCCAGTCAACCTGGCCTGGGTCCCACCCTGCCCACGTGGAGGATGAGTTGGCCTAGGGCCCAACTATCTGTCTCTCTGGCTAGCTGTAGCCCGGGTGTAAAAAGTATATAAGTTGGTTTTAATAATTCCAGAAAATGATTTAATATTGTAAAATCAATAACTTATTGTTTATAAGTCAGAAAAATACAAATAATATATCAAATTGTTCAGAAAAATGAAACCTATATATTTAACCTATAATCATTCATTGTTCAGCAACTTAAATGACAAGTATAATTAGAAGAACAAATGCACCCCTCTCATATGTTCCGGAGTTTCCTCGAGTTAGGGTTTTCACCCCTCGGAACCCTGATTAAATCTTCGAGCATGTCTTAGGGTTACATTCCAATGCAAATTAACTTGTCATATCATCATACTTGCTTGAACATTGCATCGATGCCATATGTTGATTGTTTCCCTTTCTTTCCGGTGTTTGGTTCTTCCCGGTAGAATACAATATCGAGATCGAGATCGAAGCCAAAGATCAACACCGTCGAAGCTCGAAGACAAATACATGACCAACTGTAATCAAGTCAAGTACAAGGATCCTGAAGCTCTGCTTTCGGCTATCAACAGGCAAAGGCAAGCATAGCCCCACCATGATATAATCCTATGATTTCTAAAGCATTTCAATTCTTGCCATGATGCATATGATTCTACCGTGGTCTTTTATCAATAGATAGAGTGTCCTATCTGTTGCATTACTCCCTTTGAGCTTATATTACCTGTTCCACTGCTCCTAGCATATTAGGTTTATTAGTTTGGATTATAAGGTTTATTATTAGTTAGGTATTATTAGGTTTATTAATTAGTTAGGTATTATTAGTCTTCGGCCCCACTGGTCAGTCACCGTGGGTAGCCCCAGACCCGATGAAAAACTACCCCCCATGTGCTGATGTACATATTGATTGCGCATTGTATTATGCCATGTATTGATTGCCGCCTTTCTTTCCGGTATTGGTTCTTCGCGATAGGATCCGAGCCCGAGGGTTTCTGTGAATTAGGGTTTCTGATATTGTAAATTCATTTTTATTATTGTGTATGTATATATTAGGGTTTCTCTGAATTAGGGGTTATATCTCTCAACACCGTACCTAACATTCTCCCTTAGCCTCTTTGACTTATCCGTTTTTCCACCTATGCAGAAAATATGGACCCACATGACAGAGACGAAGAAAAGGAAGATTTGATCCAAGGTGTCATCCGCGGGGAAGAAAATTTAGAGGTATCGATGTTTCTGAACAACTCCGGTGAGGGTGATCCTCTTTTTGCCAGAAGAGACGACTTGTTTGAGGTTGAAGGTGATGCCTTCCGCGAGGGAGAAGGCGATGCCTTGTGTAATCGAGAAGACGACCGCTCTAGCGAGGTGCATGTAATATAATTAATTCATTAATTAATCATCTGCTATCTATATAGAAATAGTAACGATGATCTTTCTTATTTTAGCCCTCCGTATCGAAAAAATCTACTAAAAAGAGCGGACGAGGCCCAACCAAAAAGTTGGAAGACCATGAGAGGTTCAGGATCGAAGATATCGCTAAAGATGGCAAACCGACGGCTCCCGAAGTTGTCGCAATCAAATTTGTGGCACAATGCGGAGTAATCGTTAGGGACTTAATCCCGATCACCATTCAAAATTGTAATAGGCCTGCTGATGCGGAAGAAGAGGGAACATGTTTGTTTGTCCCTAACAAGACCAAAGATTTACTGTGGAAGAGGCTCATGCTTAATTTCAAACTACCGAAGATAGAGCTGGATCCAAATGCGGAGGATCCAGTTGAGGACGCCTTAGAACATGGGAGAGCCATGGAGGCTAAGGTCAGGGAGTGGTCTATGAAGAATATGGCCCAGTGTTTCACCAACTGGAAGAAAAGATTGCACCTTGACTATGTCATGAAAGAGAAGACTCCAGATTTCAAGAAGATTCAGTTTGAGAAGATAAAACCATTCTAGGCTGAGTTTGTGAATTACAAGACATCAGAAAAAGCTAAGAAAATGTTTGCAACGAATAAGCTGAATGCTGCTAACAAGAAGTATCACCATACTATGGGGCAAGGTGGCTACATGGCTAGCATTCCTAAGTGGGAGAAACTTGAGAATGAACTACGTGCTAAAAAGATCACCCTAGAGACAGACGATTGGGTAGAATGTGCAAGGAATTGGTTTTACGGGCATGGGGGCACGTTAGACTCGGAAGGGATGTGTATATATAACATACGACATAAAGAAGACCCCTTGCCAATCAAGAACATGAGAAAAGCAGTAAAGGCTGTTAAAGATGGGGACTTCATTCCTCACCAATCTCCGGCGCAGCCATCGCCGCGGGAGCCATCGCCGGCGCCTCAGGATAAAAAGCGTAAGCGTATCACTACTCTGCGTCGTGGTAAGCGTTCGCCGAAACGTAAACAAGAGCCTCTTCCAAAAGTACCAAAGGTTCCTCCCAAGAGAGCTTATGACTGTACTGAAGAGGAGACTACGGCGATCGTTGATGCGGAAACGACAGCGTTTTTCGCTAAGCAGAGGCGGCCAAAAGAGCCAGAGTTCCCTAGCATCAAAGAAGAAAAAGCCAGAGTGTTGAAAATGCTAAAGCCTCTTCATCAACCCGAGCCAAAGCTGTCATCAGACTATGAGCGTTCTATTCTCAAGTCACATGCGGCACAACAAGCCTCGAAGAGCAGTATTGATGCAAGCGAGAAATCTATTGCCCAGCTCGCATAACAAGCAAAACAGTCTTGCGCCCCTCTCAAGGTGATTTCCCATACCAATGTGGGGTCGAGCAAATATGGGGCCAAAGAGTAGTATGATCCAGAGTGTTGACAATACGGAGAAGCTGCTGCTGCTCAAGGTATGAGTATTGACTAGTACTTATCCCAGTTAGAGTACTTCCTCGTTAGTGAAGTAGCATACAAATACCAGTACGACAAACCTCTTGTCAAACCTGAGGAGGTAAATAATCTTCCAACAAAAATGCGAAGATTGCATAACTGGTACATGCATGCCACAAAGGCCGGGGCTAACTAGATAGTGCTGAAGGTTACAAAAAAGCATTATGGGATAGAAATAGATGACATGATATCCATTGAATTTGATGAACTATTTCAATTATTTAATCAAGACGCCTTGGACAAATCGATCATCAGTGCCTATTGTCTGCAAGTACTAATTCTGTAATTATCTTAGTCTCCAGCTATCTCACCTTGTTTATTGCATGTATATAAACATATTTCAATATGCAGAATGAAGATTCTCAAATGCAGCAGAGGACAAATCTATGACATTGGCTTCATTGACCCATATTATGTTCATCAAGCTAATCTCAAAACAAGCCCCCATGATACGGAGGATAATATAGTATACGCGTTAAGGTTTCAAGAAACCAGAAGGGAAATACTATTTCCTTACAACTTCGAGTGAGTGTTATTGTCTTGTATACACTTCCTATTTCGCTTACTCAATGTTAAGTATATAATTGATTAGTTATGCATTCGCAGCTTCCACTAGATTATGTTAATCATTCAACTTGACAAAGGGCGTGTACTAGTCAAGGACTCGAAACATAAACCCCTTGAGCAGTGGAATGACATGCATATGCTTCTCTAGCGGTAATTCCAATCGTTACGACACTATATCAGCAACGTTCGTGAATTTTATGATATCAAGTAATTAATAACTTCTTTTATTCATTTTCTTCGTCGGGCAGCGCTTGGAAACGGTTCACCAACAAGGCTAGGGGTGTTTGGAAAGCGGAGCTTACATTTCAAGCACTAGATGTAAGCACCACTAGCTATATCCGCGCATCTCTTTGATTCTAGTTTTGATACCGTTATTATCATGCTTGATTATTATTTTGATTGAACTATGTTCTCGTAAAGTGCCTGACACAGGGACTAGGTAACAATCTATGTGGATACTATGTTTGCGAGTTCATCCGGCAGACGTGCGATGAGAAGGGCAGAAATTTAGAGCAACTCCACGTACGTAAACAATTTCTATAGTTTTTAATTACCATCAAATTGTGTTTAGTTTCATTCATATAGGCTGACTCCTTTTTTAAAGTTGATCGAACGTCTACTGGACGGTCTTCTGCCAAAGGATCGCGTACGAGCAATTCAGGAGGAATTGGCGGGATTCTTGGATGCATAAGTCCTAAACCCAAAAGGGGAATACTATTCGGGTGTGTATAAACAATAGGGATTGTACAAAGAGCAACTTTTGTATGTAGTGCATGAAATCGATCCGTGTATCAAATGTAATATTGTCATGATGATCTTGTGTAATATAATGGTTCCTTCATTGATGAGTGCAAAACACTAAATAAACAATAAAACAACATAAATGAATTCTATGCCGCGGCACAAAAAGTGGCCAAAATGCTGCCGCGGCAACAAAAGTTGCCAAAATGAATTCTCTGTCGCGGCAGAGAAATGCGCCAAATCTTTGTCGCGGCAGAAGGTTATTTGTCACGAACCAGGACGGTTGCTCCACCCCCCCCCCCTCCCCTCACCCTCTGCCGCGGCCACGTGTACCCCCTTGTGTCCCGGTTGGTGGGGCAACCGGGACTAAAGGTTGGGGCTTTAGTCCCGATTGCCCCGTCCTGGTTGGGTAACCGGGACTAATGCCCCTTACCAACCTGGACTAATGGGGTTGTTCCCACTAGTGCTTGAGCATAAGTTGTCGTAGGCGTCGTTTGTATTGACTTCAGAATCTAGCAAGGGTTAAGAAGATACGTTGAGTACGAGCATACTCAACAAGTTCACTAAAAAGGAGTGTTTGATGCACTATATCTACAGCCATAGACCATAGGTCGTAGGCAATGCAGGTTTTCATAAACATTTCTTCAAAGTTTGCTTTGATTCTGAAAAGCTATGTCCGTCAGCCTTCATAGGTTTACCATAACTTTCATGGAGCTCCTTTCCTACCATGTTCGTAGATCCTTCAAGGAACATGGAGTAACAGGTTAAAGTTCTTACACTCTGCAGAGGTGCGTTACTTTACCCATGAGAGATCAAATCCTTGTTGCACAATCGGGCGATCTTTCCCGTCCACAATTACGTGATGTGGGGCCCAGTAGATGATCCAAGCCAATCATTGCCCCCTTCGCGACCCCGCAATGTTTGGTGCACACCATTCAGAGAAAGAACTATCATGGGACGTTGAGGGATCCCATCCATATGCTGCATATCCTCTACGAATTACCAATTAATGAATGCTACGAGGATAACAGACATGACCTGCGCATCCGGCTACATGCAAGAGGAAGAAGATACAGCTGACTTGTCCGTCCCATTCCAAATCTCATGGTTAACGCGCAATATATGACACAAGAATCACTGGCGACATTGGTTGTTAATTCCTAGATAATATTTTCCTTTACCACTGGAACTTTCTCCGTACGAGGGTTGAACAATTCACTTTTTTGGTGGTTTAAGTTTGTTTAGGTCATATCTACATGGAAAACCAAGGATAGGCCCAAGGTTCCACCGGTTTACCTAGGTTTACCTACGTTTGACCCGCGATAACTGACATGGTTATACCCCACGGGTACACAACGTTGGCATACCTAGTCCAGCCCAAGGAAGGCCCACGACAAGATACACGGCCTGTAAAGATTTCGGGTGGCCCAATCCCATGACGCCTTCGGATCCTTGGAGAACAAGATTAGAGTAGATAGAATTTCAAAGGGGCAAACCCTAATCTGTAACCGACTCAACCTATGCCCGGGACCTGCCTATCTATATAAAGGCTAGGAGGGCACTGCGAGGAGGGACTCAACTCACCTCATACGCACCTCACGCCAGATTGCATCTGTGCACCCCTGTAACCTTTGGTTCCGCCGTAATCAAGAGCAGACAAGCAGGAGCAGGGTTTTCCCTCCAGGGGCCTAAACCTGCGTAAAACCTCGTGTCCCCATGTTGCTTATCTGTTAACCGTTCCGCGATCTCCAGCATACCCATCTTCTCCAAAACCCAAGTCCATAACAATGGGCATTGATGAGTCGAAACCTCGTCAATTGGCATCGTCTGTTGGAACTGGGGACGCTAATTGTGCGATCGTGACGGTCCCATACGGAGCGATCTACAACTCATCAGCAACGGAGAGTCATCTCCTCTTCGGCACCTTCGACTTCACCGCCCACTCGCCAGCCACCACGAGAGATTTCGAGCCCGTAGGCGACGGGCTCGAGATTCTGTTCAGGAGCTTCTTCTTCCAGGTGGGATAGACCGGCACCCTCTGCCTCCTAGAACGGGTGCCACCACCTTCCATCAGGCCTGCTTCATGGGTCCCACCCATCGGCGTGTTACGCACGTCGCCACTGACAGATGAGTCATATGACAACAGTAGCTGCAACTCAGATCTGTGCGGCCCTCCCTCAGATGAAGGAACCTACGGTTTTGGATCTGTAAGCTGTGGTAGCAGCTGTAGGGTTCGCAGCATAGAAAACAAAAAATTTCCTACGATGGGAACAACTATGTACCAATATCTATCTACTAGATACAAACACCGGGCGGATGTATATCCGTAGAGAACATACCCTTGAAGACCAACAAAGCTTAACGCGTTAAACTTGTGGATGATGTAGACGATATCTTGGCAATCTCAAGATCAAGAGGAAGTCCTAGCGCCGCAAATCAGCAGCGCATCCGTTCTCGCACACACGTCCGAGGCACCGAGCAACCTCCGCCTCCTCGCTCCAGCGATGCAGCGGAAGCACAACTCTTTCTTGCCAAATAGCCACCGGGAACATGTATCTCGCTAGTCCGAGACCATGGGGTATAAATTCTAGAGGGGGAGAGAGATCCTTCACGAGGAGGTGTGAGTGAGAAGTAAGGAGAGGGGTGCCTTTTATATGAGAGGGGGAACCCAAAGGGGGTGTAGGGTGCATGGGGCTTCCCCTTGCCCTCCCCTCATTCACGTGGGTGGACACTCCACTCACAAAAATCCTTTCAATTCCCTCAACTCAAAATCCCACTCAAAATTGTTATTAAATTTCCACCAAATTTAATGCAAACTCTCATTAAATAAAACTCCTTTTATTTATTCAGAATTTTGGCAATTACTTTAATGAAAAACATTCACATATAACCCCTTGCTAGTATTTCATTTCACATGCAAAAACACTTTCTACAATTTCACCCGAAAACCTGTTTTAGTTTCTAGTGAAATAAATTCCTGCGCTTATTATTCTTTCTGGCATGAAACTTTTGCTCCAATTGGATGTCGGTGTATCTTAAGTGTGTCACCCTACGGTTCGTGAATAATGCGAACATGATCGAGACCCCTCTCAGATCAATAATCAGAAGCGGGATCTGGAGATCCATACTGACTCCCACACATTCAACGATGACTTTCTTGTGATCGTCGGAACCTTTTATGCTAGTATCTTAATCCCTTTGTTTCACGATATATTACATGTCCAAGATTCGATCATCGGTATCTCCATACCTAGTTTGATCTCGTTACTGACATGCACTCTTTTCTTGTTCCCGTGATATAACATTCTAGTGATCAAATCACTTGCTTGCAAGCTAACCAATGTGATATCACCGAGAGTGCCCAGAGTATATCTACCCATCATCGGGATGAACAAATTCCACTCTCGATCCATGGGCCTCAACATAACACTTTATTAGTTCCGAACCGATCTTTATAATCACCCTGTTACGGTGTGACGTTTGATGTTATCAATAAACTCTTCTAGTGTTAGTGATTGACATGATCTCGTGGTCTAAGGATTAGGATCACTTCGTAAGTTGTTATAGCAATATAAACTCAATGAATTTGATCGTAATGCTATACTTCGGATGAATGTTCATCACACCATTACACTAATGTTGTGATCTTGTTATTAACAACATCCAATGTCCATGATCAGGAAACCTTGATCATCTTGTTAATCAACGAGCTAGTTTATGAGAGAGGCATAACTGTGAACTTTCTGTTTGTTTATTAAACACACATGTATTAACGTTTCCGAATTAATACAATTATAGCATGTAAAATAAACATCTATCATATACTTGGAATACACATAATAAACAATTTACTATTGACTCTCAGGGCATATTCCCTTCAGTCTCCCATTTGCACTAGAGACAATAATCTAGTTACATAGTGATGAATCTAACACCCATGGAGTTCTGGTGTTGATCATGTTTTGCTCTAGGGAGAGTTTTAGTCAACGGATCTGCTACATTGAGATCCTTGTGTACTTTACAAATCTTTATATCTCCATCCTTGACATGCTCGCGGATGGAGTAAAACCGGCGCTTAATATTCTTGGAATTCTTGTGAGACCTTGGTTCTTTGGCATTGGCAATGGCACCATTTTTGTCACAATAGATCACCATTGGGTCCAACGCGCTCGCAACCACACCTAGTTCGGATATGAACTCCTTCATCCAAACCGCTTCCTGAGCTGCTTCCGAAGCAGCAACATAGTCGGCCTCCATTGTTGATCCCGCCACCATAGGTTGTTTGGAACTCCTCCAACTAACCGCTCTTCCATTCATGAGAAATAGTATCCGGATTGAGACTTAGAGTCATCCAGATCGGTGTCAAAGCCTGCGTCAACATAACACTTAGCGACGAGCTCTTCTTCACCTCCGTACATAAGAAACATATCCTTAGTTCTTCACAAGTACTTAAGGATATTCTTGACCGCTATCCAGTGTTCCAAACCTGGATCCGATTGGTACCTACTAGTCAAACTAATAGCATGTGCCACATCCGGTATTGTACATAGCATGGCGTACATTATAGAGCCTATGGCTTAAGCATAGGGGACTTTGTCCATTATCTCTCTTTCTTTCGGCGTAGCCGGACTTTAAGTCTTACTCAATGTCTTGCCTTGCAACATAGGTAAGAACCCCTTATTACTTCTGTCCATTTTAAACTTCTTTAAAATCTTATCAAGGTATGTACTCTGCGATAGCCCTATTAGGCACCTAGATCTATCTCTATAGATCTTTATGCCTAATATGTATGACGCTTCACCTAGGTCCTTCATTGAAAATTTGCTGTTTAGATAACTTTTAACATTGTTTAAAAGATCTATATCATTTATGATCAATAATATGTCATCCACATATAATATAAGAAATGGCACATTGCTCCCACTCACTTTCTTGTAAATACAAGCCTCTTCATACGCTTTGGACAAATCCAAACTCTTTGATCACCTCATGAAAATGGAGATTCCAACTTCGTGATGCTTGCTTCAGTCCATAGATGGATCGTTGAAGCTTGAATACCTTGTTAGCATCCTTAGGATCGACAAAACCCTTTGGTTGTATCATATACAACTCTTCTTCAATATTGCCATTGAGGAACGCAGTTTTGAAATCCATCTGCCATATCTCATAATCAAAATATGCAGCAATTGCTAACATAATCCTAACTGACTTTAGCATCGCTACGGGAGAGAATATCTCATCATATTCAACTCCTTGAATTTTTCGAAACCCCTTTGCCACAAGTCGAGCTTTATAGACGGTCACATTACCATCACCATCAGTTTTCCTTTTAAAAATCCATTTATTCTCCATGGCCTTTCGGTCGTGAGGTAAGTCCACCAAGTACCAAACTTGATTTTCATACATGGATTCCATCTCGGATTTCATGGCTTCTAACCATTTGTTGGAATCCGGGCTCATCATCGCTTCATACGTCGCAGGGTCATCAATTTCATCAACCATGAATTTCATAACAGGGTTTCTGTACAGCTCGGGAGGTGCACGTGTCCTGCTAGAGCCGCGAGGTTCGCTAGTACTCTCTTTCGGAGTTTCATGATCATTATCATTAGTTCCTTCTTCAACTGGTGAAGCCAACTCCAAACGATTTCCGGCGCTGCGCTACTCTCCATACTTTGAAGAGAAGGTTCAATAACCTCTTCGAGTTCTACCTTCTACCTTCTGACTACTCATGCCTTTCGCGAGGAACTCTTTCTCTAGAAAGGATCCATTCTTGGCAACAAAAACCTTGCCCTCGGATCTATGATAGAAGGAATAGCCAATCGTTTCCTTAGGGTATCCTATGAAGACGCATTTTTCCCTTTGGGTTCGAGTTTATCCGGTTGAAGTTTCTTCACATAAACATCGCATCCCCAGACTTTAAGAAATGACAGCTTAGGTTTGTTTCCAAACCACAATTCATATGGTGTCTTTTAACGGATTTAGATGGTGCCCGATTTAAAGTGAATGCAGCTGTTTCTAGTGCATAACCCCAAAATGACAACGGAAAGTCCGTCAGAGACATCATAGATCGAACCATATCCAATAAAGTACGATTACGACGTTCCGACACACCATTTCACTCTGGTGTTCTGGCAGGTGTGAGTTGTGAAACAATTCCACACTCTTTCATGTGAGTGCTAAACTCGTAACTTAGATACTCACCTCCACGGTCGGACCGTAGAAATTTGATCTTTCTATTATGATGATTTTCCACTTCATTCTGAAATTCCTTGAAATTTTCAAAGGTTTCAGACTTGTGTTTCATCAAGTAGATATAACCGTATCTACTCAAATCATCCGTGAAAGTAACAAAATAACGATATCCACCTCGCGCCGACACACTCATTGGACCAGATACATTAGAATGTATGATATCTAATAAATGAATAACCACTTCGCATCAAACACGATCTAGATACAATGTTCATGCTCAGTGCTGGCACCAGATAACAATTATTCAAGTTTATTACTAATCCCGACGGCAAGTAGAGAGGTAGCGTTCCGACGGCGATCACATCAATGCTTGATCCATTGCCGACACGCATCTTGACCTCACCCCTTGCTAGCGGTCGCTTGTTCCGCAGCCCCTATTGAGAAGAGAATTGGGAGACAGATGGTCAATCCGAATCCCATAGAAGAAAATGAGTCCACGAAGGAAATCGTGGACAGGAAGAGAGAGGCCGCAAAGAACGAAGGCATTGGACATCACCCAAAACCCTACGGGTGGGCGGGGGATTACCTCATCGCTAGGAAACTGGACGTCCGTTTTGTCCTGTGGGATCAACCCCGTGTCGCGTAGCTTGCGCAGATCAATGTTGCACACATCTGTGCGCCTCCACCCGCTGTCGGTGGTACGAGTGGCAGCAGCAACTTTCTTGCCGCCGGCAGAGGTGCTCGAACCAGCTCCAGCAGCGCCCTTCCTCGATTTGCCCATCGTGCGGCGGCGAGTGCGGTGGTGAGTGCGGAGAAATGAAGAAGGAAACGAAGGAGAACTTCCAGTGCGCGCAGGAGAGGTAGTGCTCGTGAAAATGGAGGCAATGGCAAAAGCAAATGGCAAGGCGTGAAACAGAATCATTGTTTCCCCACGGTTATAAAAGACGAAGACGATAAACAAGAACCGTTGATCCAGAAGCCCTAACGCGCAAGCAAAATCTAACCCTACACGTGTCAGCACAGCAACGAACCGTCGCTAGCACGCCGTCCAGTACGCACGGAAACCGAGGAGACACCGTAATTCTCGCCACGTCGCGCATGACTAGTCAACTCCAAGTCAGAAAGTGGGACCCAAGTTCGTCCTGTCGCGTCATCTCTGGCGCCGCAGATGGTTGAGATCACCGATCATCAGCACTGACATCATCAAGACCAATCTAGCAACGGTTGGAATTCTTTGGCTGATGAATCAAGTACTTACTAGAATCTATTATTCGAACAACTACTCGGGGGCTACTCCTATCAGGAGAGCTGGCCGCGCACCCGAGACACGATTATGGTACTGCACCTCTCAACTATCTTCGAGTCCCACGTCAAGTCTACGACTCCACTAAGGACTCGGGGGCTACTCCCATAGGGAGGATTGTTCAAGCATCCTTGTGTCCTTCGGACCTGAAGTTAAAAACAACTGAACTAAAGTCTCTGCTCGAGTCTATGACTCGAACAGACACTCGGGGGCTACTCCCATAGGGAGCGCTGGCTGTGCACCCTATGATTTATTCGACTCCGATCCTTTGTATCAAAATACAAACTTTTTCTGACAACTTTGCCCGAACAAACGCTAAGTGAGAAACATTCTCCTTGGCCACCCAAAACACCTCCGCGGTGATAAAATTCCGGATGCTGTGTCTATGACGCAAGGATAAGACCTACAGATATCATCTGATGTCCTGGTAACGCACATGACTGCATTCTGCTAATAAAATACCGTGTCAACAGACACGACGAATAATCCTGACAGACGCGTTAGGTACATCACTTGAAAACCACTGGGACTCAGCTCCTGCAAGACCTCAACGGCCTGAGTCGAATTACGCCAGCATCTATTCCTGATTCGAGTCCAGGGACTCGAGCCTGAAGAATATCGTGTTGTTTTGTCCTATGACAGTTAACTGACCCTGATCCATCGGGAGAGTTAGGCACACGCATCAATAATCCCTACGAACTAAATCTTTTTCTCTTAAAAAAAGGTTCAACTACACCCGAAAGATTGAAGAGTCCTCAGCTGAATCTACGATTCGACTAAACACTCGGGGGCTACTGACAAGGTTATACCCCACAGGTACACAATGTTGGCATACCTAGTCCAACCCAAGGAAGGCCCACGACAAGATATGCAGCGTGTAAAGATTTCGGGTGGCCCAAACCCATGACGCCTTCGGATTCTTGGAGAACAAGATTAGAGTAGATAAAATTTCAAAGGGGCAAACCCTAATCTGTAACCGACTCGACCTACGCCCGGGACTTGCCTATCTATATAAAGGCTAGGAGGGCACGACGAGGAGGGACTCAACTCACCTCATACGCACCTCACGCCAGATTACATCTGCGCACCTCTGTAACCTTCGGTTCTGCCGTAATCAAGAGCAGACAAGCAGGAGTAGGGTTTTCCCTCCGGGGGCCTGAACCTGGGTAAACCCTCGTGTCCCCGTGTTGCTTGTCTGTTAATCGTTCCACGATCTTCAGCATCCCCATCTTTTTCAAAACCCAAGTCCATACCAATGGGAATTGATGAGTCGAAACCTCGTCAATAACATTCACATGATGTAGGGTTTCTCCAAAACAGGGGGTTCGATGCCCGAGGGTGCCCAAAAGAGAGGGGTTTCTAGGGTTTCCCCAATAGAGATGTTTCGGTTCTTCGGGGGTCCGTAAAAAATGAGATATATCTTTAATATTTTTGTTGTAGTTGTGTATTATATGTGTATTTTGTTGTTTCTATTTTACATTTATGTTTCTCATCGGGTTCCGGAAGATTCGCGTCGTTATTCTATGCGGGTGGCGGGATACGCAAGATTCGCGTGGTTAATTTCCAATCACCAATTTATTTATAAACTACATCTACATTAAAATTATAGTGGAAAATAAATAAATCAACTATAAGTATTTTATGCATTGGGGAAAATGAAAATAAACCAGCTAGGCCGACGACATTGCCGTCGGCGCGTATAGGTGGTGCCACTTCTAGGCCGACGGCCTAGCCGTTGGCGTACCTTTGCGCGTAACGGCGCGTCTTGGCCGTCGGGTGTGCCGTTAACTAGGGCATTACGCTGACGGCACCGGATAGACGGTCACCGTCAGAGGATTGCATGTTGACGCCGACGGGATTTCTACGCCGACGGCTGCCGTCAGTGTATCGGTCCCTATGCCGACGGCAGTTTTACGCCGACGGTAGCCTGGCCCAGCTGACAATCCCGGGCACCAGCGCCGACGGACACGACTATTTGCCGTCGGCGTATCTGCGTTTCCTGTAGTGACCTAACCTTTCGGAAAAAAAAACTGGGTCGTACTGGGTGCATATGCATCTCCGTACAAATAGCTGAATCATGTTCCATGAAAAAAATGTGATACACTCCAGTCGCGTTCCGCCAGGAAAAAATTTGGACAGTATATAAACTTGTGACTATGATCCTCTATATACGTGCATGGTTTAGTATATAAATCATAACAACTCCAAAAAAAATCATAACAAGGTAGCACAATTTCTAATCCGAGTACAGAATATAAAAAGGAGATTCTACGGTGCATCAGACTAGGAAAAAATTTGGACAGTACTATATAAACTTGTGACTATGCTCCTCTATATACGTGTATGGTTTAGTATAAAATCATAACAACTCTAAAAAAAATCATAACAAGGTAGCACAATTTCTAATCCGAGTACAGAATATAAAAGGGAGATTTTACGGTGCATGACTACATATTTGGATGTGTCGTATATGGCATGATCAGACCGTCCAAATTAATTGGGCCAGTTTTGGGCCATTAGTTAATCCGTTAATTTCTGTCAAAATTTTGGACCAGTTTTACTGATAAATGAAAATATGACCTTACTCTTTGACGGGAAAACTAGATGTGTGAACTGAATAGTGTAATATAAAAAATGCACCTCGAGATGAACATACTACCGAAACTGCGATGTGGTATATTAGACCTGGACCGTAAGATAAAGTTGACCGGACAACCAGGTTGCATGGATCACTAGTGGAAAAAGGGCTATCCGTTTGCGACCCCTTAGAGCATTTGTCCCGGTTGCGCCACCAACCGGGACTAATGCTGGCACGCATCCCGGTTGGAGCGGGCACGGGGCCAGGGGGCATGCTTCCCGGTTGGTAAGGGCAATACGTCCCGGTTGGAGCCAGCAACCGGGACTAAAGATTGCGTCCACAGCCACGTGGCGTGGCACGCACCTTTAGTCCCGGTTGCTGGCTCCAACCGGGACTAAAGACCCCCTGCCTTCTATAAATGCAACGCCCCAGCCCCCTCTGCCTCCACTCTGTTTTTTCGAATGGTGGAAGGTGTGGGGGGGTGTGCTAGTTTTTTCTCATGCATGCATTGAAGGTGTTTGTTGAAATGTTTGAGTGAATAATCCCGTTGAATTTCTCATAGAACAAAAATATAGAAGGTGTCCGAGACGCACTTGAGCTTTCTCCTCGTTATTTCCCTCGATCGAGGTTAGCAATCTTATCTTTTCTAGGTCATTGATACAATTCATGTGTCGGTGTGAATTGGTTATTTCACTATTTATGATGTCCTGTTTTTTGATAAACTTACTTATATGATGCAGATGAACGGTCGGGAATTGATGTACGGTGACCGGCGCGTAGCCGGGTATATCAAAGGCGTGGATAAATTTATCGATGTGGCTACGGCAAACAAAGAGAATGGATTTATACGTTGTCCATGTGTTCAATGTCGGAACAACAAGGAGTACTCTTCCTCGAAAATCATTCGCGGCCACCTGATTATGAAAGGTTTCATGCCCAACTATAATTGCTGGACCAAGCATGGGGAAAGAGGGGTTATGATGGAAGATGGTGAAGAAGAAGATGATGATAACAACTATCATCATATGTTTTCTGAATATAGTGATACTGCAATGGAAGACAATGGAAAGGAAAGAGGTGAAGAACAGGCATCAGATGAGCCGGCTGATGAACTTGGTAGGGTCATTTCTGATGCAAAGCGAGACTGTGAAACAGAAAATGAGAAGTTGAAGTTAGAGGGCATGTTAGAAGATCACAAGAAATTGTTGTACCCAAATTGTGAAGATGGCAGCACAAAGCTCGGTACCACACTGGAATTGTTGCGATGGAAGGCAGAGTGTGGTCTAACTGACTCCTCATTTGAAAAGATGCTCAAAATAATGAAGCCGAAGTTTCCAAAACATAACGAACTTCCCGAGAGTACCTACGAAGCAAAGAAGACTCTCTGTCCTCTGGGATTAGATGTGCAAAAGATACATGCATGCATCAATGACTGCATCCTCTACCGCGGTAAGGAGTATGAGAATTTAGATAAATGCCCGGTATGCAACGCGTTGCGGTATAAGATCAGACGGTATGACCCTGGTGATGTTGAGGGAGAGCCCCTCCGGAAGAGGGTTCCTGCTAAGGTTATGTGGTATGCTCCTATAATACCAAGGTTGAAACGCATGTTCAGAAACAAAGAGCATGCCAGGTTGTTGCGATGGCACAAAGAAGACCGTAAGAAAGACGGGAAGTTGAGACACCCTGCTGATGGGTCACAGTGGAGAAAAATCGAGAGAGACTTCCCAGACTTTGCAGGTGACGCAAGGAACTTATGGTTTGGTCTAAGTACGGATGGCATGAATCCTTTTGGGGAGAAGAGCTGCAGTCACAGCACCTGGCCTGTGACTCTATGTATCTACAACCTGCCTCCTTGGTTGTGCATGAAGCGTAAGTTCATTATGATGCCAGTGCTCATCCAAGGCCCGAAGCAACCGGGCAACGACATTGATGTGTACCTTAGGCCATTAGTTGAAGAACTTTTACAGTTGTGGGGCAAACCAGGTGTACGTGCGTGGATGATAACAAACAGGAGCCATTTAATCTACGAGGGTTGTTATTCGTAACCATCAATGATTGGCCTGCGCTTAGTAACCTTTCAGGACAGACAAACAAGGGATATAAGGCATGCACCCACTGTTTAGATAAGACCGAAGGTACATATTTGCATAAATGCAAGAAGGTTGTGTACCTGGCGAATCGACGATTTCTTCCGACCAATCATCCCGTAAGAAAGAAAGGCAAGCATTTCAAAGGTGAGGCAGATCACCGGAAGAAGCCTGAACTCCCTGCTGGTGATGATGTATTTGGTATGGTCAAGGACATAGAAGTAATCTTTGGAAAGGGTCCCGACGGTCAATCAGTTCCGAACGACGTCGCTACAGGACACGCACCCATGTGGAAGAAGAAATCTATATTTTGGGAGCTGCCATATTGGAAAGTCCTGCGTGTCCGCTCTTCAATCGACGTGATGCACGTGACGAAGAATCTCTGCGTGAACCTGCTAGGATTCCTAGGCGTGTATGGGAAGACAAAAGATACACCTGAAGCACGGGAGGACCAAAAAATTATGAAAGACCCAAAGAACATGCATACACATAACAAGACGGATAAAGGGCATCACTTAAGTCGTGCCAGCTATGCTCTTACCAAAGCAGAGAAGGAAATCTTTTTTGAAGTCCTTTACAGTATCAAGGTGTCGTCAGGCTTCTCATCTAATATAAAGGGGATAATAAATATGGCAGAGAAAAAGTTCCAAAACCTGAAGTCTCATGACTGTCACGTGATTATGACGCAGTTGCTTCCGATTGCATTGAGGGGGCTTCTACCGGAAAATGTTCGAGTACCCATTGTGAAGTTGTCTGCATTCCTCAATGCAATATCTCAGAAGGTAATCAATCCAGATATTCTGCCAAGGTTACAGAAGGATGTGGTACAATGTCTTGTTAGTTTTGAATTGGTGTTCCCACCATCCTTCTTCAATATTATGACGCATCTCCTGGTTCATCTAGTGGAAGAGATTGCCATTCTCGGTCCGGTATTTCTGCACAATATGTTCCCCTTTGAGAGGTTCATGGGAGTCTTAAAGAAATATGTTCATAACCGTGCTAGACCAGAAGGAAGCATCTCCAAGGGATATGGAACAGAGGAGGTCATTTAGTTTTGTGTTGACTTTATTTCTGACCTTAAGCCGATTGGTGTTTCTGACTCGCGGCATGAGGGAAGACTAAGTGGAAAAGGCACGCTGGGAAAGAAAGCAATGATATGTAGGGACGGGGATTCTTTCACTAAATCACACTACACAGTTCTACATAATTCCACCTTGGCAGCTCCGTATATCGAGGAACACAAGAATATTGTACGCTCCAAAAACCCGGGGAAGCCTGAATCATGGATTACAGATGAACACATGATGTCTTTCGGTCATTGGATGCGGACACATCTCTTGAATGACACCACTGTTGGAGATCAGCTATACTTGTTGGCCGCGTCACCATCTTCTACTGTATTGAATTTCCAAGGGTACAAAATAAATGGGAATACATTCTACACGATCGCCCAAGATAAAAAGAGCACCAACCAAAATAGTGGTGTCCCCTTTGATGCAATAGACGAGAATGGACAAAAGGACACATATTATGGTTACATAGAGGAGATATGGGAACTAGACTATGGAGTCTCTTTTAAGGTCCCTTTGTTTCGCTGCAAATGGGTCAACCTGAATGGGGAAGGGGTAAAGATAGACCAGTTGTACGGAATGACAACAGTGGATCTCAACAATCTTGGTTATAGAGATGAACCATTCGTCCTAGCCAATGATGTGTCTCAGGTTTTCTATGTGAAGGACATGTCCTCCAGACCGAAAAAAAGAAAAAATATGCAAACGAATACATCATATGATGAGCCAAAGCGTCACATAGTTCTTTCAGGGAAAAGAAACATCATGGGAATCGAGGACAAGACAGACATGTCAGAAGATTATAATAAGTTTGATGAAATTCCGTCCTTCACAGTGAAAACTGAGCCAAGCATTCCGTTAAGTAAAGAAGATGCTCCATGGTTACGTCTGAAGCGGTCATAAGGAATGACATATGCCAAGAAGTTCATGCTCATATTATGTAACTCTAGTTCATGTCTTTCGCGGTTTGTGGCTTGACCGAAGGATATCTTTCGCGGTTTGTGGCCTTTAGTCCCGGTTTTGTAGTCTCAGTTTTTAATATTAATAAATGTCTTCAGTGTTAGTCCCGTTTTGTGGCTGGACCGGGAGTGCCTCTATGACCAGTTTCTTGGAGATGCTGGAGGACTGGGCTCCGTCGGCATCTCCCTGAAACTGGTCGTCGTGGTGTCCCTGCTCTCGAAAACCATCTTGCAGCTTGTAACTTCACTAACTAGATCAATACGCCTCGGAGCTAACTAATTTCACATATTAGGGAGTGCCTCTATGACCAGTTTCTCGGAGATGCCGGAGGACTGGGCTCTGTCGGCATCTCCCTGAAACTGGCCGCAGTGGTGCCCCTGCTCTCGAAAACCATCTTGCGGCTTGTAACTTCACTAAGTAGATCAATATGCCTCGGAGCTAACTAATTTCACATATTAGGGAGTGCCTCTATGACCAGTTTCTCAGAGATGACGGAGGACTGGGCTCCATCGGCATCTCCTTGAAACTGGCCGCAGTGGTGTCCCTGCTCTCGAAAACCATCTTGCAGCTTGTAACTTCACTAACTAGATCAATACGCCTCGGAGCTAACTAATTTCACATATTAGGGAGTGCCTCTATGACCAGTTTCTCGGAGATGCCGGAGGACTGGGCTCCGTCGGCATCTCCCTGAAACTGGCCGTAGTGGTGTCCCTGCTCTCTAAAACCATCTTGGAGATGCCTCAAACTGGCTGGAGGACTGGACTCACAAGGATGCATATTTATAGTACAAGGAGCTCGGCATAATGTCGACACTCACGACATAATGTCGACACTCACCCCTATTATTAGTGCTGACTCATCTTTAGTCCCGGTTGGTGTCTCCAACCGGGACTAAAGGTTCATCTTTAGTCCCGGTTGGTGACACCATCCGGGACAAGGTACAAGCCGCACGACATAATGTCGACACTCACCCCTATTATTAGTGTTGTCTGGCCCACTCTGCCGCAATCCCTTCAGTCGCGGTTGGTTTCTCCAACCGGGACTAAATATGAACCCTCTCTTTATATAGGCATTTCCCTCTATTTATTAGGTAACACTCAAGACATTTATTAATATTAAAAACTGGGACAAACCGGGACTAGCTAACACTCAGGACTAAAGCCGCCCCCTTTAGTCATAATCATGCCTAGTCCTATAGTACGCAGCTTCAGGGTCTTCATCGTCGTCGTCATCATCATCGTCATCGTCACCTGCCACTCCGGGGATCCTCAGCCCATCCATGGCATATACCAAGGGCCATTCCAGCCTCGGATTCACGGCGGGTGGGAGAGGGGTCTCCTAGAAGACGATGCCGCTACCGCCGGGACAGTGTGGGGCCTGTGGCGGGTGGACTCGTGGGCACCGTAGGCGAGGATGGTCTCCCCCGGCGATGTAGCGCATCACTCTGATGATAGTACGGTTCGCCCACCACAGACGACGGCCGGCTTCGTTGTGGTTCACCGGTGGCGGGCCATCACCCTCGTACCTGGCGAGCTCCCTTTCCCACCTATTAGCGAAGAAGGCATTCCAGGTGTCGTAGTTGTCGGGATCCCACTGGGGATCCATCCGCTGCTCCGGCGTGAGCTCGTGGTAGAAGTGGTTTGTGATGGCCGCCTGGCGTGCGGAACCTTGAGGGACAGGAGGGACAGGAACCCCTCCAGCGCTCAGCATCCAGCCGGCGGGCGGCCGGTAGCCCGGCGGACAAGGGTAGTTGGAGGCGCACAACGCCTCGGTATCCTCGAGGGTCAGAATGGCCCAGTAGGCGTTGTCCATTGTTCTAAGAGAGGAAGGTGTGGATGTGTGGATAGCAATGACACGATCACCCTAAATATAGAGGGAAAGGGCGGGAAAACTTGGCGTGAAGCTTTGGGAAATGGCGGGAAATATCTTTACTCCTGGTTAGTGACTACATCCGGGACTAAAAGCTCTAGTAGAAAGGAAAGGGCGGGAAAACTTGGCGGGAAGAGGTGGGAAATGGCGGAAAATATTTTTAGTCCCGGTTTGTGACTACATCTGGGACTAAATGTCTGCCGAACAATGAAAATCCTTCGCGTGGTGTCATATTTTGTTACATAGTTGAAAGTAAAAATACCAGACTTGGTATATTGATCATGTTTCGAAAAAACCTTCACAAAATGACCTATCATGTTCGAGGTTTCATGGCTTTCGGTCCAAATGACCAATGTCATGTGCTGAATCACGGCATAGTTTGTGATGTTGTGCCCATATTATGCATGTGTTTGGACATTGGTATGGAGAACAATGTTGCAGGAGGAAGTTTTCCTTTTTGTCGCACGGAAAAGCCCTTTTCCATTTTCCGAGCGCAAAAAACGGGTCGTTTTGTGAAGTAACCACCAAAATGCCGTTTCAGAATGCTACCGTCCCATTTTCCTAAAATACTAGACCACCTTACATGGACTATCTCCCAACCGGTACATCTCAAACCTTTTCGTCCATCCCGGGTAAAAAGGACAAATGTCTGCCGAATCGGTAGGAAGTGGGTCCGGTTTGTACTACAGGTACATGATCTATCGCCCGTGATTTTTTGAAAAAATCATTTTTAGACTCGCAATATGTGGTTTCTTCAGAGATCCAATGCAAGTTCTAACGATGCTCGTCCCCTATCTTCATGCACACCGGTTCGACCATAGTTAGAAATTCAGATAACTCAAAACGGGCATAATAAATTCAAAAAAAATCCGAACAATGAAAATCCTTCGCGTGGTGTTATATTTTGTTACATAGTTGAAAGGAAAAATACCAGACTTGGTATATTGATCATGTTTCGAAAAAACCTTCACAAAATGACCTATCATGTTCGAGGTTTCATGGGTTTCGGTCCAAATGACCGATGTTATGTGCTGAATCACGGCATAGTTTGTGATGTTGTGCCCATATTATGCATGTGTGTGGACATTGGTATGGAGAACAATGTTGCAGGAGGAAGTTTTCCTTTTTGTCGCACGGAAAAGCCCTTTTCCATTTTCCAACACTCACCCCTATTAATAGTGTTGACTCGTGTTTTGTCCCGGTTGGTGTCTCCAACCGGGACTAAAGGTTCATCTTTAGGCCCGGTTGGTGACACCATCCGGGACAAGGTACACGCCGCACGACATAATGTCGACACGCCATTTTTCCCGCCATTTTTCTTCCCGCCATTTTTTCCCGCCAGTTCTTCCCCCCAGTTCTTCCCGCCAGTTCTTCACTATATATATATGTAGGGTTGGCCTCCATTGTCATTGCACATCTCTAGACTCATATCTGCAACCTCATCACTCTTTCCCATGGCTTCCACCGTAGCACTAACTCCCAGGGAGGCGGAGGCGCTTTGCGCCTCGAACTACCCCTGCCCGTCGGGCTACTGTGTCCCCGTCGGCTGGATGCTGAGCGCCGGAGGCATGCCGGTTCCCCCTGTCCCTCTAGGTGTGGCGCGTCGGATGGCCATCACGAACCACTACTACTTCGAGCTCACGCCGGAGCAGCGGAGGAATCCCAGATGGCATCCCGACTATTTCCCGACTTGGGAAGCCTTCTTCGTGGATCGGCGTGAGAGGGCACTCGCCAGGCACGAGGAGGAGGGCCCACCTCCTCCGAACTTCAACGAGGCCGGCCGTCGGCTGTGGTGGCGCGGCCGGACTCTCCAGAGCGTCATGGCCTACGACACGGCCGCCGACTCTAGCCCCCGCCTGCGCTACCCTCAAGTCCAACCCACTCGTACTCAACCTTCAAGGTTCAACTACGGCGACCCCGACGACGATAGCGACGACGGCCGCGGCGAGTACGACGACTACAGTGGCGAGTATTACAGGTGTAGGCAGGAGCATGACTGAATTATTCCAACATTGCAAAACAAGTTTGGCCGATTGTGGCTTAATCTGGCCATGTATCTTAATTTTCAGTTCTTCTATGTAACTTTGTGTTAGTTGCGTTATGTACTTTAATTCTAGTTCTATCCTAATCAAATTTTCTTTCCGCCCATTATTTTCCGTCCTTTTTTTCCGCCCATTAAAAACAGAAAATGGTTTTGAATTATTTATTCAAATCCAAACACTTTTTATGTTTAAAGTTTTTCTAAATTCCAAATTAATATTCAAAAATATAAGTTAATTCATTTTAAAAGGTTACATTAATTATTTTTTAAAAATAGAAAATGTTTTTGGATTATTTATTCAAATCCATACACTTTTTATGTTTAAAGTTTTTCTAAATTCCAAATTGATATTAAAAAATATAAGTTAATTCATTTTAAATTGTAAATGGTTCATATTTTAAATGGTTACATTAATTATTTTTTTAAACAGAAAATGGTTTTGAATTATTTATTCAAATCCAAACACTTTTTATGTTTAAAGTTTTTCTAAATTCCAAATTAATATTCAAAAATATAAGTTAATTCATTTTAAAAGGTTACATTAATTATTTTTTAAAAATAGAAAATGGTTTTGGATTATTTATTCAAATCCATACACTTTTTATGTTTAAAGTTTTTCTAAATTCCAAATTGATATTAAAAAATATAAGTTAATTCATTTTAAATTGTAAATGGTTCATATTTTAAATGGTTACATTAATTATTTTTTAAAACAGAAAATGGTTTTGAATTATTTATTCAAATCCAAACACTTTTTATGTTTAAAGTTTTTCTAAATTCCAAATTAATTATCATTTAAAAAACAATAAAATTTAAACCCCAAAATAAAAAATAAGGCGGGAACAGAGAGAAAATACCTGAAAATTTTGAAAACAGGGGAATATGTCCCGGTTGGAGCCACCAACCGGGATTAAAGACCCCCTGCGCGCGCGCCCCTTCAGCTGCTGAAAATTGGAGTATACGTCCCGGTTGGTGGCTCCAACCGGGACGTATGCCCCTTTAGTCCCGGTTGGAGCCACCAACCGGGACTAAAGGCCCTTCGTTTATAACTGACGCGCCTCCTCTTCTTCTTCCCCATCTCACTTCTTTGCTTCTCACCGACGCGCGCACCCCCGACGCCGGCAGGCTGCCCGAGCTCGCCGCCATCCGCGCGTTCCGTCCGCCACCGCCGCTGCCTCTGTCCACGCGCGCCCCTGCTACTTTTCCCCCTTGCGCGTGACCTCAATCGCCTGGATTGGAAGCTCTGTCCGCCCGTCGCCTCCGTCGATTCTGGCGTCTCCCGAGCTCGCTCGGCCTCGCCACCACCTCCGTCGTGTTCCTGGTGAGCTGCTGATCCTCACGGTGTTCTTCTTTCTCTCCCTCTCCTCCTGTACTACTCTCCCCGCGTGTGCCCGACGCCACCGCCGCTCGAGCTCGACGGAGGCGACACTCCGGTGACCAACAAGGAGCGGCGCCGCCACTCCCTTTCTCCCTGCATCGCGCTCTCTCTAATGCGCCCATCCATGCGTCCAGGGGTGCCCGCTATCGCCGCCGCTGCCGCTGCCTGGGAGCTCACCGCCAGAGTGACGTCGTGCTGACGTCACTCGTGCTCGCGTGGCAGCTGATGTGGCCTAGGGCCCATCAGTCAGCCTCAGTGGGTAGGCTTCTTTGTGGTATAAAAATGATCTGTACGCGTGGAGGCTGAGTTGGCACTGGGGCCCTTCTGTCAGTCTCACTGGCTAGGGGGCGCCCCGGTGTAAAAACTATTTGCCTTTTTTTTAATTCCAGAAAATGATTTAATATTGTAAAATCAATAACTTATTGTTTATAAGTCAGAAAAATACAAATAATATATCAAATTGTTCAGAAAAATGAAACCTATCTATCTAAACTATAATCATGCATTGTTCAACAACTTAAATGACAAGTATAATTAGAAGACCAAATGCACCCCTCTCATATGTTCCGGAGTTTCCCCGAGTTAGGGTTTTCACCCCTCGGAACCCCGATTAAATCGTCGAGCATGTCTTAGGGTTACATTCCAATGCAAATTAACTTGTAATATCATCATACTTGCTTGAGCATTGCATCGATGCCATGTGTTGATTGTTTCCCTTTCTTTTCGGTGTTTCGATTATTAGGTTTATTATTAGTTAGGTATTATTAGGTTTATTAATTACTTTGGTATTATTGGTCTTCGGCCCCACTAGTCAGTCACTATGGGTAGCCCCAGACCCGATTCACATTGTCAAGCAACTTAGGTGCATGTGGGTTCGACGATGTGCCTATCTACTACACGGTTTCCTTTTTGTAGCTAGGTTTAGGGTTTACGGTTTCTCTTCATTTTTATTATTGTGTATGTATATATTAGGGTTTCTCTGAATTAGGGTTTATATCTCTCAACACCGTACTTAACTTTCTCCTTTAGCCGCTTTGACTTATTCGTTTTTCCACCTATGCAGAAAATATGGACCCACACGTCAGAGACGAAGAAAAGGAAGAGTTGATCCAAGGTGTGATCCGTGGGGAAGATAATTTAGATGTATCAACGTTTCTGAACAACTCCGGTGAGGGTGATCCTCTTTTTACCGGAATAGACAACTTGTTTGAGGTTGAAGGTGTTGCCTTCCGCGAGGGAGAAGGCGATGCCTTGTGTAATCGAGAAGACGACCGCTCCGGCGAGGTGCATGTAATATAAATCAATTCATTAATTAATCATCTGCAATCTATATAGAAATAGTAACGATGATCTTTCTTCTTTTAGCCCTCCGGATCGAAGGAATCTACTGAAAAGAGCGGACGAGGCCCAACCAAAAAGTTGCAAGACCATGAGAGGTTCAGGATCGAAGATGTCGCTAAAGACGGCAAACCGACGGCTCCTGAAGTTGTCGCAACCAAATTTGTGGCACAATGCGGAGTAATCGTTAGGGACTTAATCCCGATCACCATTAGAAATTGGAATAGGCCTTCTAATGCGGATGAAGAGGGAACATGTTTATTTGTCCCTAACCACGCCAAAGATTTACGGTGGAAGAGGCTCATGGTTAATTTCAAACTACCGAAGATAGAGCTGGATCCAAATGCGGAGGATCCAGTTAAGGACGCCTTACAACATGGGAGAGCCATGGAGGCTAAGGTCAGGGAGTGGGCTTTGAAGAAGATAGCCCAGTGTTTCACCAACTGGAAGAAAAGATTGCACCTTGACTATGTCGTGAAAAAGAAGACTCCCGATTTCAAGAATATTCAGTTTGAGAAGATAAAACCATTCTGGGCTGAGTTTGTGGAATACAAGAAATCAGAAAAAGCTAAGAAAATGTCTGAAACGAATAAGTTGAATGCTGCTAACAAGAAGTATCACCATACTATGGGGCAAGGTGGCTACAGGGCTGGCATTCCTAAGTGGGAGAAACTTGAGCAGGAACTGCGTGATAAAAAGATCACCCCAGAGACAGACGATTGGGTAGAACGTGCAAGGAATTGGTTTTACGGGCATGGGGGCACGTTGGACTCGGAAGGGAGGTGTATATATAACATACAACATAAAGAAGACCCCTTGCCAATTGAGAGGATCAAAAAAGCAGTAAAGGCTGTTAAAGATGGGGACTTCATTCCCGATAGAGAGAATGATGAGCTCACACTCGCCCTTGGAAATAAGGAACATGATGGACGAACACGAGGCACAAGAGGCTCCCAACCATGGAGGACTGGGTTTCCCGAAGAGAGGAAGAAATATCCTGATAGAAGCCGTCAGAGGAGAAAGGACAGGGCGGCAGTTGAAGCAGATAGTCAGAAAGAGCGAATGCGTTTAATTGAAGAACGATTAAAGCAATAACAAGATGAAATTAACGCACTTAAAGAGCAAAGAACTACCGGCCCATCTCAGCAGCACACTGCATTCGATGCTACCGGCCTATCGAATAATCGAAAAAGCAGTGTGGCTTCCACCGAGGTCCCGGGTGATGACAATGGCGATGACGATGATGCACCGACGATGGCTCCTATTGGCTACCCAGTGGATGATATCACAGAGATGACACACTGCGTGCTACATGTCAAAGTTGTGAACATATCAATGAAGGTGGCGGTCGGCTATGCCTTACCAATTGGACCCACACCAACTTACCACTGTCGTCCGGTTCCAGAGGGCTACGCTGTTATCGGCGTGGATGAAATCATGCCCACCTTTGAGGTTTTGGATCTTCACTACCCTGCTGGTGAAGGGGATGTGACTGTGCTGGGTGACGCAAAAAACGTCACCATTCTATGGCCGAAGGAATGTATCGTGCTTCGAAATCACACGCCAAGGCCATCTTCGCCGCCGCCTCACCCGTCTCCAGCGAGGTCGTCACCGCCGCGGCAGCCGTCTTCGTCGCCTCACCCGGCTCCGTCGCCTCACCAATCTCCGGTGCAGCCATCACCGCGGGAGCCATCGCCGGCGCCTCAGGATAAAAAGCGTAAGCGTACCGCTACTGTGCGTCGTAAGCGATCGCCGAAACGTAAACAAGAGCCTCTTCCAAAAGTACCAAAGGTTCCTCCCAAGAGAGCTTATGACTGTACTGAAGAGGAGACTGCGGCGATCGTTGATGCGGAAACGACAGCGTTTTTCGCTAAGCTGAGGCGGCCGAAAGAGCCAGAGTTCCCCAGCACCAAAGAAGAAAAATCCAAAGTGTTGAAAATGCTAAAGAATCTTCATCAACCCGAGCCAAAGTTGTCATCAGACTATGACCGTTCTATTCTCAAGTCACATGCGGCACAAAAAGCCTCGAAGAGCAGTACTGATGCAAGCGTGAAATCTGTTTCCCAGCTCGGAGAACAAGCAAAACAGACTTGCGCCCCTCTCAAGGTGATTTCTCAAACCAATGTGGGGTCGAGCAAATATGGGGCCGAAGAGCAGTATGATCCAGAGGTAGTTGCACAATACGGAGAAGCTGCCGCTACTCAAGGTATGAGTATTGCCCAGTACTTATCCCAGTTAGAGTTCTTCCCTGTGAGTGAAGTAGCATACAAATACTAGTACGGCAAACCTCTCGTCAAACCTGAGGAGGTAAACAATCTTTCAACAAAAATGCGAAGATTGCATAACTGGTACATGCATGCCACGTCCGCCGGGGCTAACTGGATAGTGCTGAGGGTTACAAAAAAGCATCATGGGAAAGAAAAGTATGACATGATATCCATTGAATTTGATGAACTATTTCAATTATTCAATCAAGACGCCTTGGACAAATCGATCATCAGTGCCTATTGTCTGTAAGTACTAATTCTGTAATTAATTTAGTCTCCAGCTATATTATTTTGTTTATTGCATGTATATAATCATACTGTAATATGCAGAATGAAGATTCTCGAATGCAGCAGAGGACAAATCTATGATATTGGCTTCATTGACCCATATTGGGTTCATGAAGCTAATCTCAAAATAAGCCCCCAGGATACGGAGGATAATATAGTACACACGTTAAGGTTTCAAGAAACCAAAAGGGAAATACTATTTCCTTACAACTTCCAGTGAGTGTTATTGTCTTGTATACACTTTCTATTTCGCTTACTCGATGTTAAATATATAATTGATTAGTTATGCATTCGCAGGTACCACTATATTCTGTTAATCATTCAACTTGACAAAGGGCGTGTACTAGTCATGGACTCGAAACATAAACCCCTTGAGACGTGGAAGGACATGCAGATACTTCTCCAGCGGTAATTCTAATCATTACGACACTATATCGGCAACGTTCGTAAATTTTATGATATCAAGTACTTAATAACTTATTTTATTAGTTTTCTACGCCGGGCAGCGCTTGGAAACGGTTCACCAACAAGGCTAGGGGTGTTTGGAAAGAGGAGCTTACATTTCAACCACTAAATGTAAGCACCACTAGCTATATCCGCGCATCTCTTTGATTCTAGTTTTGATACAGTTATTATCATGCTTGATTATTATTTTGATTGAACTATGTTCTCGTAAAGTGCCTGACGCAGGGACCAGGTAACAATCTATGTGGATACTATGTTTGCGAGTTCATCCGGCAGACGTGCGATGAGAAGGGCAGAAATTTAGAGCAACTCCACGTACATAAACAATTTCTATAGTTTTTAATTTCAAACAAATTGTGTTTAGTTTCATTCATATAGGCTGACTCCTTTTTTAAATCAGATCGAACGTCTACGGGACGGTCTTCTGCCAAAGGATCGCGTACGAGCAATTCAGGAGGAATTGGCGGGATTCTTGGATACAGAAGTCCTAGACCCGAAAGGGGAATACTATTCTGCTGTGTATAGACAATAGGGATTGTAAAAATAGCAACTTTGAAGGAATTGGCCGGTAGCATCGAATAGCAACTTTTGTATGTTGTGCATGAACTCGATCCGTGTATTGAATGTAATATTGTCATGATGATCTTGTGTAATATAAGGTTCCTTCATTGATAAGTGCAAAACACTAAATAAACAATAAAACAACCTAAATGAATTCTCTGCCGCGGCACAAAAAGTGGCGAAAATGCTGTCGCGGCAACAAAATGTGCCAAAATGAATTCTCTGCCACGGCAGAGAAATGGGCCAAATCTCTGCCACGGCAGCAGGTTATTAGTCCCGGTTCGTGTTATGAACCGGGACTAATGCTCCACCCCCCCTCGCGCTCTGATGCCGCCACGTGTGCCCCCATTTGTCCCGGTTGGTGGGGCAACCGGGACTAAAGGTTAGAGCTTTAGTCCGATTGCCCCGTCCCGGTTGGGTAACCGGGACTAATGCCCCTTACCAACCGGGACCGATGAGGCGTTTTCTACTAGTGGATGTACAGTAAAATGTCCCATACAAAAAGAGATACAAAAATTTTGAAAACATAGTTTAATAAAATTTTACTGTAAAAGTTTATTGACATGAGATGTATAAAATCTCCAAGTTTGAATGTTAAGTATAAAAAACAAGAATGTCCAAGCCTCTCGACACAAAGAAGATGACAACCAATAGGTCATTGTAACCAACAAATGTTGGAACTCTATCCAAGCAAATCCTATCGATATATTAGCATTTGTTTCACAAATAGATTATCATTTGTTTCACACATAGATTATCATATTGTATATGACATGATATAATAAGTATACACTACTGGAAAACAGTTCTTCGGTTCGACTGAACAACGTCACCAGTCCCGGCCCGTCACGAACCGTGACTAGTGCTATCTTAGTCCCGGGCCATGAGGCCTCCAACGGCTAGAAATGGCCAAAGACATTAGTCCCGGGCCGGACCAGAGCTCTAGTCCCGGTCCGTAATACGGCCTGGGACTAATAAGCTGAAGCGGGCCAACATCTCTTTTCGGGGACTATTAGTCCCGGGTCGTATCACGGCCCAGGACTAGTTGTCCATCAGTATATATATACAGCTTCCTGGCCAGCTGCCCTAAAGAATATGGTGGTCATTTTTCTCAAAGAAGCAAGAGAGTTCATGCCATTTTTTCTCAAGATTTAGTTTGCAACACCTCAATCCAAAGCTTTAAAAGGTTAGAACTTCATTCTTTCATCTCTTATTGCTACTTTAGCTCTATAATACTCTGGAAGTATAGAGATATGGATCAAATGCATGCATTCTCTACAAGTAGCTAGAAGGATTTTGATATATATGTGTAACAAATTTTTATTAGGCACATAGTTACTGAAAATTGAAATGTGTAATTTTAGAGTTTCAGAGCTTAGAATGGAATGAGGTTTTCACTGATAGAACAATAATAAAAAACTCCACATTTATCATGTTGATTGTTTTCTCCAATTCACAAATTGGTGCATGTAAATTTTTCAAAATTCAAAATTAATGCTCTAGAAGCTCTCAATATAACTTGTAATAATTTTATCATGTTGTGTAATGGTTTTTGATATACTTTTACTATAATGCAGATGATCCGGGAATGGATGTACGGTACTGACCGACGCTCTGGCGAGTTCATTAATGGCGTGCATGAATTCATCCGTGTTGCTGATGCAAATAAGCACAATGGTTTTGTATTCTGTCCATGTAATGGATGTAGGAATCAGAAGGATTACTCTGACTCAAAAACCCTTCACAGCCACCTGTTGAAGTCCGGCTTCATGCCCAGTTATAATTGTTGGACCAAGCACAGAGAGAGAGGGGTTATAATGGAAGACAATGAAGAAGAGGAGGAGGATGACAACTATCATGGTTTCCCTGAGTACAGAGATACTTCCATGGGGGATGCTGAAGGGGAGGATGAAGAAGAGACACATGATGAACCCGCTGATGATCTTGGTCGGACCATTGCCGATGCACGAAGAGATTGTGAAACTGAAAAGGATAGGGAGAAGTTCAATCACATGCTAGAGGATCAGAAAAAGTTGTTGTACCCAAATTGCGAAAATGGTCTGAAAAAACTGGGAAGCACACTGGAATTGCTGTGATGGAAGGCTGAGTGTGCTATACCTAACTCCTCATTTGAAAAGTTGCTGAAAATGATGAAGAATATACTTCCAAAAGGTAACGTATTGCCTGCCAGTACGTACGAAGCAAAGAAGGTTGTCTGCCCTCTAGGTTTAGAGGTTCAGAAGATACATGCATGCCCTAATGACTGCATCCTCTACCGCGGTGAGTAGTATGAGAATTTAGATGCATGCCCGGTATGCACTTCACTTCGGTATAAGATTAGACGAGATGACCCTGGTGACGTTGAGGGCGAGCCCCCCGGAAGAGGGTTCCTGCGAAGGTGATGTGGTATGCTCCTATAATACCACAGTTGAAACGCTTATTCAGAAACAAAGAGCACGCCAAGTTGTTGCGATGGCATAAATAGGAACGTAAGTCAGATGGGATGTTGAGACACCCCGCTGATGGGTCGCAATGGAGAAAAATCGATAGAAAGTACCCGTACTTTGCAGATGACGCAAGGAGTTTATGGTTTGGTCTAAGTACAGATGGCATGAATCCCTTTGGGGAGCAGAGCTCTAGTCATAGCACCTGGCCCGTGACTCTATGCATCTATAACCTTCCTCCTTGGTTGTGCATGAAGCGGAAGTTCATTATGATGCCAGTGTTGATCCAAGGTCCGAAGCAACCCGGCAACGACATTGATGTGTACCTAAGGCCATTAGTGGAAGAAATTTTATAGTTGTGGCACGAACCTGGGATACGTGTGTGGGATGAGCACAAGCAGGAAGAATTTAACCTCCGAGCATTGCTTTTCGTAACAATCAATGATTGGCCTGCTCTTAGTAACCTTTCAGGACAGTCAAACAAGGCATACAATGCATGCACACACTGTTTAGATGAGATTAAAAGTATATATTTGGAACATTGTAAGAAGAATGTATACAATGAGCATCGTCGATTTCTTTTGGCCAAGCATCCCTTAAAAAAGAAAGGCAAGCATTTCAACGGTCTGGCATGTCACCAGACGAAGCCTAAGGAGCGTACTGGTGTTGATATATTTGATATGGTCAAAGATTTGGATCAACTGGTAACCTTTGGAAAGGGTCCTGGAGGAAAATCTGTTCTGAAAGACGTTGAAGGACACGCACCCATGTGGAAGAAGAAATCTAGATTTTGGGAGCTACCATATTGGAAATTCTTAGAGGTCCGCTCTGCAATCGATGTGATGGGCATGTGACGAAGAATCTTTGCGTGAACCTGCTAAGCTTCTTGGGCGTGTATGGGAAGACAAAAGATACACCAGAAGAACGAAAGGACCATCAACGTATGAAAGACCCAGATGGCCTGCATCCAGAATGGTTTCAAGGTCATGCCAGCTACGCTCTTACCAAACAAGAGAAGGAAATATTTTTTGAATGCCTAAGCAGTATTAAGTTCCCGTCTGGCTTCTCGTCGAATATAAAGGGAATAATAAATATGGTAGAAAAAAAAGTTCCAAAACCTAAAGTCCCATGACTGCCACGTGATTATGATGCAAATGCTTCCGATTGCATGGAGGGGGCTTCTACCAGATAATGTTCGAGTACCCATTGTGAAGCTATGTGCATTTCTCAATGCAATCTCTCAGAAGATAATCAATCCTGAAGATCTACCACGGTTACAGAATGATGTGGTCCAATGTCTTGTCAGTTTTGAGTTGGTGTTCCCACCATCCTTCTTCAATATTATGACGCACCTGCTGGTTCACCTAGTCGAAGAGATTTCCATTCTCGGTCCTGTATTTCTACACAATATGTTTCCCTTTGAGAGGTTCATGGTAATCTTAAATAAATATGTTCGTAACCATGCTAGGCTAGAAGGAAGCATCTCGAAGGGCTATGGAACAGAGGAGGTCATTGAATTTTGTGTTGACTTTGTTCCTGACCTTAAGCCGATTGTTCTTCCTCAATCGCGGTATGAGGGGAGACTGAGTGGAAAGGGTACTCTAGGAAGGAAATCAATAATATGTAGGGACGAACATTCTTACACCGAAGCACATTACACCGTTCTACATAATATGTAGGGACTTTGTTCCTGACCTTAACACAAGAAAATCTTACGCTCCAACAACCCTAGAAAGCATGACTCTTGGATTAGAGATGAACACATGAAGAGTTTTGGCGGTTGGTTGCAACATCTCATAAAAAACAACACTTTTGGAGATCAGCTATACTTGTTGTCTAGGTCACCATCTTCGACTATATCGACTTTCCAAGGGTACGAGATAAATGGGTATACATTTTACACGATAGCCCAAGATAAAAAGAGCACCAACCAAAACAGTGGTGTCCGCTTTGATGCAACAGACAACAATGGGTCAAAGACCACATATTATGGTTACATAGAGGAGATATGAGAACTTGACTATGGACCTACTTTTAAGGTCCCCTTGTTTCGGTGCAAATGGTTCAAGCTGACAGGAGGAGGGGTTGAGGTAGACAAGAAATACGGAATGACATCGTTGGATCTCAACAATCTTGGGTACTTAGACGAACCATTCGTCCTAGCCAATGATGTGGCTCAGGTTTTCTATGTGAAGGACATGTCTACCAAACCTAGAAAAAGAACAAATAAGAAAAAGAATACATCAGACGATGAGCCAAAGCGCCACATAGTTCTTTCAGGAAAAAGAAACATCATGGGAGTGGAGGACAAGACAGACATGTCAGAAGATTGTGATAAGTTTCATGAAATTCCGCCCTTCGCGGTGAAGGATGACCCATGCATCATGTTAATGAATGAAGATGCTCCATGGATACGACGGGATCAGAAAGGAACACACACGAAGAAATGATATGTAATAATGGTAACATTTTATGAGTGAAGATGCTCCATGCATGTGTCCATTTTTATAGTGTTGTCTGCAAACAATCTTGAGTGTGTTAGTCCCGTTTTGTGGCTGGAAGGCCTTTAGTCCCGATTCATACTTACCATTAAGATCTGATCTCCAAACGCGTGAGGTCACATATTAGGGAGTGCCTCTATGACCAGTTTCTCGGAGATACCGGAGGACTGGGATCCTGCGGCATCTCCCTGAAATTGGCCGTAGTGGTGTCCCTGCTCTCGAAAACCATCTTGCAGCTTGTAACTTCTCTAACTAGATCAATACGCCTGGGAGCTAACTAATTTCACATATTAGGGAGTGCCTCTATGACCAGTTTCTCGGAGATGCCGGAGGACTGGGCTCCGGCGACATCTCCCTGAAACTGGCCGTAGTGGTGTCCCTGCTCTCTAAAACCATCTTGGAGATGCCTCAAACTGGCTGGAGGACTGGACTCACAAGGATGCCTATTTATAGTACAAGCAGCTCGGCATAATGTCGACACTCACGACATAATGTCGACACTCACGACATAATGTCGACACTCACCTCTATTATTAGTGCTAACTCATGTTTTGTCCCGGTTGGTGTCTCCAACCGGGACTAAAGGTTCATCTTTAGTCCCGGTTGGTGACACCATCCGGGACAAGGTACAAGCCGCACGACATAATGTCGACACTCACTCCTATTATTAGAGTTGCCTGGCCCAGTCTGCCGCAATCCTTCAGTCGCGGTTGGTTTCTCCAACCGGGACTAAAGATGAACCCTCTCTTTATATAGGCATTTCCCTCTATTATTAGGTAACACTCAAGACATTTATTAATATTAAAAACCGGAACAAACCAGGACTAGCTAACACCTAGGACTAAAGCCGCCCCCTTTAGTCATAATCATGCCTAGTCCTATAGTACGCAGCTTCAGGTTCTTCTTCGTCATCGTCATCATCATCGTCATCGTCACCTGCCACTCCGGGGATCCTTAGCCCATCCATGGCATTTACCAGGGGCCATTCCAGCCTCGGATTCACGGCGGGCGGGGGAGGGGTCTCCTGGAAGACGATGCCGCTACCGCCGGGCCGGTGTGGGGCCTTTTTGTGGCTCTATGGCGGGTGGACTCGTGGGCACCACAGGCGAGGATGGTCTCCCCCGGCGATGTAGCGCATCACTCTGATGATAGTACGGTTCGCCCACCATAGACGACGGTCGGCTTCATTGTGGTTCACCGATGGCGGACCATCACCCTCGTACCTGGCGAGCTCCCTTTCCCGCCTATTAGCGAAGAAGGCATTCCAGGTGTCGTAGTTGTCGGGATCCCACTAGGGATCGATCTGCTGCTCCGGCGTGAGCTCGTGGTAGAAGTGGTTTGTGATGGCCGCCTGGCGTGCGGAATATTGAGGGACAGGAGGGACAGGAACCCCTCCAGCGCTCAGCATCCAGCCGGCGGGCGGCCGGTAGCCCGGCGGACAAGGGTAGTTGGAGGCGCACAGCGCCTCGGTCTCCTCGAGGATTAGAATGGCCCAGTAAGCGTTGTCCATTGTTCTAAGAGAGGAAGGTGTGGATGTGTGGATAGCCATGGCGCGATCGCCCTAAATATAGAGGGAAAGGGCGAGAAAACTTGGCGTGAAGCTTTGGGAAATGGAGGGAAATATCTTTAGTCCCGGTTAGTGACTATATCCGGGACTAAAACCTCTCGTAGAAAGGAAAGGGCGGGAAAACTTGGCAGGAAGCGGTGGGAAATGGCGGGAAATATCTTTAGTCCCAGTTTGTGACTACAATTGGGACTAAATGGATACTATATTAAGATTCTTTATATTTTTCTGATAATAATAGACATATTATTTGTTTTATTTGGATTATTACAATAAAAGATATGATTTTCCAAAGTTTTTATATTAGTTTTGAATTAAAAAAGAAAATTTACAAATTAAATAATTCATAAATTATGCAAACAGATAAATGGATATTATATTAAGATTCTTTATATTTTTCTATTAATAATAGACATATTATTTGTTTTATTTGGATTATTACAATAAAAGATATGATTTTCTAAAGTTTTTATATTAGTTTTGAATTAAAAAAAGAAAATTTACAAATGAAATAATTTATAAATGATGCAAACAGATAAATGGATATTTTATTAAGATTCTTTATATTTTTCTGATAATAATAGACATATTATTTGTTTTATTTGGATTATTACAATAAAAGATATGATTTTCCAAAGTTTTTATATTAGTTTTGAATTAAAAAAAGAAAATTTACAAATGAAATAATTTATAAATGATGCAAACAGATAAATGGATATTGTATTAAGATTCTTTATATTTTTTGGATAATAATAGACATATTATTTGTTTTATTTGGATTATTACAATAAAAGATATGATTTTCCAAAGTTTTTATATTAGTTTTGAATTAAAAAAAGAAAATTTACAAACGAAATAATTTATTAATGATCCAAACAGATAAATGGATATTATATTAAGATTCTTTATATTTTTCTGATAATAATAGACATATTATTTGTTTTATTTGGATTATTACAATAAAAGATATGATTTTCCAACGTTTTTATATTAGTTTTGAATTTAAAAAAGAAAATTTAGAAATGAAATAATTTATAAATGATGCAAACAGATAAGTGGATATTATATTAAGATTCTTTATATTTTTCTGATAATAATAGACATATTATTTGTTTTATTTGGATTATTACAATAAAAGATATGATTTTCCAAAGTTTTTATATTAGTTTTGAATTAAAAAAAAGAAAATTTACAAAAAAACAATTAGTCACGGGTCGTGGCTGGACCCGGGACTAAAGGGTGCCTGCGCTCGCGAAAACGAAGCGGCCGAAAAAACCCTTTAGTCCCGGGCCGTGGCTTAACCAGCGACTAAAGGGATGGTCTTTAGTCGCGGGTTAAGCCACGGCCCCGGACTAAAGACCCTTTAGTCCCGTCCCGTGGCTTGACCAGCGACTAAAGGGGGGGTCTGTCGTGTCGCCGCTCCGCCATGCTACCGCGCGCCGCCTCGCTGCCTAGCCGCTCCGGCGCCGTGCTCGATCTCCGCCTTGTCTCGTGCCGCCTCGCACCGCGCGCCTTGCCGCCTCGCCGGGCGCTGCCTCGCTGTGCCGCCGCGCGCCGCCCCGCTGCGTGCCGCCCCGCCGTGCCTCGATCGGTGAGAGCTCGAAGGGAGTACGGGCGGGTGTGGTTTTTTTGTAATTATTAGTTAGCTAGGTTACTAATTATTGTAATTGTAATTAGCTAGGATTAGGATTATTAGTTAGCTAGGGTTATTAATTATTGTAATTGTAATTAGCTAGAATTATCTAGGTTTTTTTTGTAATTATTAGTTAGCTAGGGTTATTAATTATTGTAATTAGCTAGGGTTATTTTTTTGTTTTAGTTATTAGCTAGGATTATATTGTTATACCACAATTAATATTAGGATTATTGTTTTACCACAAATAATATTAGGTTTTACCACAATTAATATTAGGAAATGTTTATAGTTTTTTTATATTAGGGTTTTTGTTTTAGTATTAGGATTATTGTTTTAATTAAAATATTAGAATTAGGATTAGGATTATTGTTTTAGTGATTTATTTTGTTTTATTGATTAAGATTAGAATTAGGATTAGGATTAGGGTTATTTTTTTGTTTTAGTTATTAAATGAAAGGGGGTCCGTCGTGCCGCCGCTCCGCCATGCTACCGCGCGCCGCCTCGCTGCCTAGCCGCTCCGGCGCCGTGCTCTATCTCCGCCTTGTCTCGTGCCGCCTCGCGCCGCGCGCCTTGCCGCCTCGCGCCGCGTGCCTTGCCGCCTCGCCGGGCGCTGCCTCGCTGTGCCGCCGCGCGCCGCCCCGCTGCGTGCCGCCCCGTCGTGCCTCGATCGGTGAGAGCTCGAAGGGAGTACGGGCGAGTGTGGTTTTTTTGTAATTATTAGTTAGCTAGGTTATTAATTATTGTAATTGTAATTAGCTAGGATTAGGATTATTAGTTAGCTAGGGTTATTAATTATTGTAATTGTAATTAGCTAGAATGAGCTAGGTTTTTTTTGTAATTATTAGTTAGCTAGGGTTATTAATTATTGTAATTAGCTAGGGTTATTTTTTTGTTTTAGTTATTAGCTAGGATTATATTGTTTTACCACAATTAATATTAGGATTATTGTTTTACCACAAATAATATTAGGTTTTACCACAATTAATATTAGGAAATGTTAGGAAATGTTATAGTTTTTTCTATAGTTTTTTTTATATTAGGGTTTTTATTTTAGTATTAGGATTATTGTTTTAATTAAAATATTAGAATTAGGATTAGGATTATTGTTTTAGTGATTTTTTTTGTTTTATTTATTAAGATTAGAATTAGGATTAGGATTAGGGTTATTTTTTTGTTTTAGTTATTATGATTATTGTTTTAGCACAAATAATATTAGGATTATTATAATTAGGACTATATTGTTTTAGTTATTAGGATTATTGTTTTTTCTAACCTGTTTAACTCTCTTTTTTTAATAGATAATTAAGTCATGGATCCATCCGAAGATCCTGGTCGCATCGGTGAAGGTTTTCTTCAGGGCATGATTAGAGGTGAAATTCCTCTTAATATTACTACCGGCGCCGAAGATATTTTGCTCGAGGAAGAGATATCCTCATATCTGAATCCATCCGGTGATGGACTAGAGGAAAACCTAATGTACCAAGGGGAAGACCAGATAGACGAAGGGCAAACAAATAACAACAATAATGATGGCCCCTCGACAGGATCCGGCGAGGTACATATATATATAATGTCTCGTGTTACCTCTATTCATTAACTGATCTAGATATATATGAATCACTCTCTCTTCTTCTTTTAGCCCACCGGATCGAAGCAATCGACAGCTCGAACGAAACGAGGGCCAAACAAAAAGTTGGATGGTAATCAGAGGTTCACCATCGAAGAAATAGATGATGATGGTGAACCGATTGCTCCAGAGAAGCACCGGAGGATGTTTATAAATCAATGCGGGGTGCTTGTTAGGGACAACCTGCCGATCACCATCCAAGAATGGAATAAGTCAAAGAAAGCCGGTGAAGAATCCAACAGCTATGTCACCGATGATGCCAAAGATGACCTTTGGCAGAAGCTCATAGCGCATTTCATACTACCTCCAGAGTATGAGGAATTTGAGGTAGATGGTATTACCCCAAGGCCGGGTGGGCTTGAAAATAGAGCGAAAGTCAAGGAGTGGGCACTGAGCAAGATGGCTGAACTGTACCGGAACCACAAGAAAAGTTTATACGTGAAATATTGTGCAAAAAAGAAAACTCCAGACTTCAAAGGAGTAAACGAGAAGTTGAGAGAACAGTGGCCTAATTTTGTACAGTACAAGCAATCTGTTAAAGCAAAAGCAAAGTCGTCAAAGAACGCGTTAAATACCGCCAACAAGAAATACCATCATAAAATGGGGACAGGTGGCTACAAGAGTGCCATCCCTAAGTGGGAAACTATGGAGAAGGAAATGAGGGCTAGAGGCGTCACTCCTGGTATAGATGGATGGCCCGAGAGGTCAAAGCATTGGTGGTACGGGCACGCGGGATCCTTGGACCCAGAAACAGGGAAGACATTATTTCATGATAAAATTCTAAAACCCTCCCAAGACCTTATTCAAGCAATGAACAATCCTCAATTGGGATTGTTCCGTCCCGAGAGAGAGAACGACGAGCTGACACGCGCCCTAGGGAATCCTGAAAAGGGAGGACGAACACGAGGCAAAGGCGCCGGTGTCTCGTGGAAGAAAGGGTTTCCTCAGTACGATGCGAGTTACAGAAGCCGTTAGAGAAAGAAGGACCGGGAGGCAGACCGGATCTCCAGGGTAGAGTAGGAGCTAGCTGATCTGAACAACCTCATGCATGAAATTAGCCAAAGGCCACCGTCGTCAACTCACCCGCGGTCTGATGATCCTGCATTGGATCTTAGCCAACGGAGAAGCAGCATGGCTTCCACGGAAGTCTGTGCTAATGATCAAGCACTGCTGGATGATGCACCGACTCCTCACTACCCCGTGGATGATGTCAGAGAGATGGCACAATGTGAGCTACATCAGCCAATGAACAACCTGTCCTTCAAGGTGGCGATCGGCACTGCTTTACCTTGTCTACCTGGAGCACTCCACCATTCACTTCTGATTCCACCAGGCTATGCTCGTGTCACGGTGGATGACATAGTGGAGGATTTTGCGGACCTAGAGATTGAAATGGCTACACCTGAAGGCCTTACGAAACAAGGAGATGTCAAGCGCAACATCATTCTATGGAATAAGAAGTACATCAAGTTTCCAGGCTCAGCGCCAAGGCCACCGACTCCAAGGAATCCAAATCCACCCCGCATCGAATATCGTCAACCTCCAAGTCCACCCAAACCCGATTATCGCCAACCTCCAAGTCCACCCCAACCCGATTATCGCCAACCTCCAAGTCCACCCCGCCCTGCTGACGATCGCCGCAGCAGGAGTACATCAACTCGATCTCCGCCTCCGCCTCCGTGCAATACTACTACCTCGTCGAAGAAACGGAAGTTCGATGGTCCCCCGCGCCCCACATCGAAGAAAGGTCAAACGCCGAAGATAGTCGATATCCCACCGGCTCTTCCAAAGAGACCTTATGACAAGACCGATGAGGAAACTAACGCGGATGTGGCTTCCCAAGTTAAGGCGCATTTTGCACCCAAAAAGCCTGAGCCAAAGCCGGTATATAACGAAAAAACCAAAAAGTGGGCTAAGTCCTTTCTTGAGCAACCATCCCAGATATCGATGAATCTGGAATCAGACTATGACCGGGAGATTATTAAGCAAGCACAGAAGAAAAAATTCACAAGTGCAAAAAGCGGGAAGCAAGTTGCCCAGCTCGGAGCACAGAAGAATCAATCGATCGCCCTGCTCAAAGTCATTTCAGACCTCGACAAGGCCTTCAGAGCTGAAATGGATATGGACATGCAAATAATGGACCCTAGAGCCCGTAATAATGCTGCACTTATGGGAATCACTGTATCGCAAGCCAAAACACTTGCTAACGAAGCAAATATGTCTCTTGGTCAATATTTAGGCTATGAAGATACGCCAGTGGGTCAGATAGTACGGCAGTATGTCCAAGGGGAGCCTCTAGTCAGTAATGGAAGCTTGCGCGTCTATCCACACATATGCGGAATCTGCATGAATGGTACATGTCGCAAGCAGAAAAAATCATCATAAAGATTGGTTTCCGGTAGACGTTAGAAAGGAGCATCACTTCAAACCATACTCGATACAGGTTCAAATGACCGAACTGTTTTAGTTATACAACCAGCGGGCCCTCGACAAATCTATCATTGGATGCTACTGTATGTAAGTTATTTATTTCTATAATTAAGTTTGTAGCTTTAGCTCGTTCATTGCATTTAATATATTATCCTAACTATATATCCTTTTGTATGATGATATTATATTCTGCAGAATGAAGATGCTTGAATGCAAAAGAGCTAAAAGATACGACGTTGGGTTCATTGACCCATATATCGTTAATGAATATACGTTAAAGAATCACCCCAAGGACGTGGAGGAAGACATGTGCAGGTTCTTAACCGAGAATAATTTTGTTAAGGAAATACTATTTCCTTACAACTTCAAGTGAGTGTTTATATCTTGTACATATTTTATTTTTGCTTACTCGATGAGCTATATATGCATGTATACTTATGTAAACGTCCGCAGATTCCACTGGATCTTGCTAAACATTCAAGTTGACAACTCCCCAGTTGAAGTTCACGACTCATTAAGTTGGGACCAAGAGCAGTGGAGCGACATGAAAGCAATGCTCCATAAGTAATTTCAATCATTATCGCATTATATCGTCCTCTTTAATTTATTTTCTGATATCAAGTAACTAATAACTCCTTTGTTCATTTTCTTTGCCGAGCAGGTGTTGGACACGGTTCAGACAGAAAATACCAGGTCCATTCAAAGAGGAGCTAACTTATAAAATGGCGAAGAGTTTACAGCAGCCACCGGGAACTCATTTGTGTGGATACTACGTCTGCGAGTATATCCGCGAGTTGACCAGTGAGCGGAAAGTTGACTCACATTATATTTATGATTTGCGGGAGAAACTAGAGCCAGACCAGCGCATAAGAGCAATTCAAGAGGAGCTGGCGGGATTTATGATGAAAGAAGTCCTTGATGTACATGGAGAGCATTATGCGGATGACGTGGAACTCGATTTTCCTTAGTCATCTCCATGTAGCTCATATGATATATATATATTCATCAATGACCTTGTAATTTCAAAACATTTCTTCCTTTTGATATGATTGATTATATGTATGCTTGCAAGGGATCGATTAATTATGTAAATGCATCGACGTGTAGTGTGTATGTAGTAGCGTATAATATGAATACTGAAATATATGTTTGAATTATAGTGAAACACAAAACGAAAAAGAAACAAAATGGCAAAAAAAGGAAATACATAATCTCTGAAATAGCCACGTGGCAAAAAAAGGAAACCTTCTAGTCCCGGGTGGTGTTACGGCCCGGGACTAGAGGATTTCCGCCCCCCGCGGCGCTGAAACAGCCACGTGGTTGTTATCAGTCGCGGGCCGTAGCGAGCCGGGACTAGAGGGGGGCTCTAGTCCCGTTTTCGCAGTCCCGGGCCCAAAACCGGGACTAGAGCCAGTTGCGGCCCGGGACTGGAGGCCCTTTTTCCACCAGTGATAACTTCATTGGATGCATTGCATTCGGTAATCCTTTCTAACATGAAGTAAACATAAGATACCTAATAGGTATATGAAAACACCTCCCGGTCAAAATCAGTAACTTATAAATATATAAAATGATCTCGACAGTCTCTATTGGATCCTAATTATTACTTAGAGTATAAGTAGTACTCATATTATTCCTCATGATAGTCACACCAATCCAAAACAAAGGTGTAAGACAAATATTTAAATTGACTCATATCTTAAACTTATAAGAAATAAATAGTATGGGATGCACTACTAAGGGAATAAAAAGATGAGTATGAGTTTGTTGCGATTATCGCTGAAAGAAGGTTTGAAGCCAAACAAGTAAGTTTTTTAGTGCATATTTTGTCTTCTCATAAAAATATGTGTTCAACTATATATACATGCTCCCCGCAAATAAAACTATATATATACATGCTAGGAAAAATACACAACTAAATTACTAGGAGAAGATGGGGTATTTCGGATTGCTCTCGATATTTCTACAATGTGTTGTCATATCACTAAATTTGTGTTAATTTTACCTTACCATTATTTCCAGCACCATAGTAATATATAAAATAATAGTGAAAGTTTCATCATAGATACTATATGAATATCTACAACTCGCAAATTTTAAAATTGTGCGGTGAGGATTAAACAGAAAATAATACAGATATTCTAACTATTAAGTTTGACATGCATATTAGCTAGGATGACACTATTCTCCTTTCAATTCATCATGAAAACTAATCGATGTTAGTTAACATCACATACTAATCAAATTAACTAAAAATCCATAGTTCTATTACTAATCTACTATCACTTATTAACAAAACACAATGGATTTGGAATAATAATTACTATCCACAATTTTACAAAATTCTACTCACACGTGGATTATTTTAATTACAATAACATTCGGATACTCATGAGACAATATTAATTCATATCATAAAATGTGATACCTATGAGACAATAACTTTCTATCTCTAACACTTTTCACACAATAAAGATGATGTCTTCGCGTTTGCGAGGGCCACCATGCTAGTTCGAGGGAAAGCTGAGAGGTCATATATCGTGGTTCCACGACCAAGCACATATTTATAGAGACAAGCAGGTATAGTGACGACTGACTAGGGGGGACGTTGATTACAGAGCAGCTTGCATGGTGCAATTTACTACTCACCAACAATATGCACTGCAATATTTATTTTGAACAGTGAAATAGTACTTCTAAAAATTCTCTGGCTACTGCACCCGAAGATCGACCCAACTCAAATCATTAGTAAGTGTCGTCAGTAGCTTTGAGAAAATCATAATATGCATCAAGTTCAAATATTGTCCACACCTCAATAATGCCTCAGTGCTTTTGGTTATACCCTTCCTATAATTGTTTATGATCCTCGATGAAAATTAACTGGGGAGTATAAAATCCAGATTCTTGTAGTGAACTTCTAGAACGCGTGCGCTGATGTGTGGTGAGTGTCTGATGGACCAGTTTGCATCCCTCGCTCGCCGTTGGGCAGTTGGGTGAGGCCTCCTGGCCACCCCATTCATCAAAGTTGTAGTTGTCACATTGATCTTTGTATTTTATTTGGAAGTTTATGTTGAATAATAAATAAAAAAGTTGTCTACATCATTTTGAAGCAGAGGCCGGGTATTAACTCCATTCAAAAATAATAATCATATGACAGAGATGAAGGACAATACTCAATTTATTTTCAATAAAGAAAATCATACATGTGTACCAGGCCATATTCTATACCCCCTTATACTACAAGAAATAACTAAGGCGCCGACGGCCAAATGTCGGGGCCGTCGGCGTAGCTACCTTCCTTGGCCAGCTGACCAGTCTGGCCGTCGGCGCAGAGACCACCGTCGGCATAGATAACAGTGCCGATGGTAGTCGTCAGCGTAGCGTGGCCGTCGGAGTAGTAGAGAGGGCTGTGCCGACGGTGACACTCGGCATAGGTACAGCCCTCGGCGTAGCCCCAATGTAGACAAGGCATAGTTTGTGATAATATGTCCATATTATGCATAAGTGTGCATCATGGGATGGCGAACAATGTTTCAGGAGGAAGTTTTCCTTTTCGTCGCACCAAAAAGCCGTTTTCCATTTACCGAGTGCAAAAAGGTTTTGTGAAGCAACCACCAAATGTCTAATTCAAAATACTACCGTCACATTTTTCAAAAATACCAGACCACCTTACATGGATAATATCATAACAAGGGGATCTCAAACATGTCCGTCTATCCCTGGTGAAAAAGACAAATTCATGTCGAATCGGTAGGAAGTGGGTCAGATATGAACTACAGGTACATGATCGGATGCTCATGAATTTTTTTAAAAATCATTTAGGTTCAAAATATGTTATTTCATCATAGATCCACTTCAAGTTTAGCGAGTATCAGCCCCGAGCTAAGAATCTTCATGCCCGCCCTTCGACAAAGTTTAACGATAGTTTAAAACGGGCATCATAAATTTAAAAACGAGCCAAACAACGTGAAACCTTCGCATGGTGTCATATTATGTGACATAGTTAGGAGGAAAAATATCAAACTTGGTATATTGATTATGTCTCAAAAAAAACTTCACAAAACGACCTATCTCGTTCGAGATTTCTTGGCTTTCAGGTCAAATGACTAATGTTATGGTTAGAATGAAGGCATAGTTTGTGATAATGTGTCCATATTGTGCATAAGTGTCCATCATTGGATGGCTAACAATGTTTCAGGAGGAAGTTTTCCTTTTCGTCACACCAAAAAGCCGTTTTCCATTTTCCAAGTGCAAAAAACGGACGGTTTTGTGAAGCAACCACAAAATGGCTAATTCAAAATCCTACCGTCACATTTTTCAAAAAATACTAGACCATCTTACATGGATAATGTCATAACAGGAGGATTTCAAACATTTTCGTCTATACCTAGTGAAAAGATAAATTCCTGTCGAATCGGTAGGAAGTGGGTCAGATATGAACTACAGGTATATGATCAGATGCTCATGATTTTTTACAAAAATAATTTTTAGGTTCAAAATATGTTGTTTCATCATAGATCCACTTCAAGTTTAGCGAGTCTCAGCCCTGAGCTAAGAATCTTCATGCCCGCCCTTCGACAAAGTTTAACGATAGTTTAAAACGGGCTTCGTAAATTCAAAAACGATCCAAACAACGTGAAACCTTCGTGTGGTGTCATATTATGTGACATAGTTAGAAGGAAAAATATCAAACTTGATATATTTATTATGTCTCAAAAAACCTTCATAAAATGACCTATCTCGTTCGAGATTTCTTGGCTTTCGGGTCAAATGACCAATGTTATGGCTAGAATGAAGTCATAGCTTATGATAATGTGTCCATATTGTGCATAAGTGTGCATCATGGGATGGCGAACAATGTTTCAGGAGGAAGTTTTCCTTTTTGTCGCACCAAAAATCCGTTTTCCATTTTTCGAGTGCAAAAAACGGACGGTTTTGTGAAGCAACCACCAAATGGATAATTCAAAATACTATCGTCACATTTTTCAAAAATACTAGACCACCTTACATGTATAATATCATAACAGGGGGATCTCAAACATTTCTGTCTCTCCCTGGTGAAAAAGATAAATTCCTGCCGAATCGGTAGGAAGTGGGTCAGATATAAACTATAGGTACATGATCGGATGCTCATGATTTTTTACAAAAATCATTTTTTGGTTAAAAATATGTTGTTTCATCATAGATCCACTTCAAGTTTAGCGAGTCCCAGCCCTGATCTAAGAATCTTCATGTCCGTCCTTCGACAAAGTTTAACGATAGTTTAAAACGGGCATCATAAATTCAAAAACGATCCAAACAACGTGAAACCTTCGTGTGGTGTCATATTATATGACATAGTTAGAAGGAAAAATATCAAACTTGGTATATTAATTATGTCTCAAAAAAATATTCACAAAATGACCTATCTCGTTCGAGGTTTCTTGGCTTTCGGGCCAAATGACCAATGTTATGGCTAGAATAAAGTCATAGTTTGTGATAATGTGTCCATATTGTGCATAAGTGTGCATCATGGGATGACGAACAATGTTTCAGGAGGAAGTTTTCCTTTTCGTCGCACCAAAAAGCCGTATTCCATTTTTCGAGTGCAAAAAACGGACGGTTTTGTGAAGCAACCATCAAATGGATAATTCAAAATACTACTGTCACATTTTTCAAAAATACTAGACCACCTTACATGGATAATATCATAACAGGGGGATCTCAAACATTTCTGTCTCTCCCTAGTGAAAAAGATAAATTCCTGCAGAATCGGTAGGAAGTGGGTCAGATATGAACTACAGGTACATGATCGGATGCTCATGATTTTTTACAAAAATCATTTTTTGGTTGAAAATATGTTGTTTCATCATAGATCCACTTCAAGTTTAGCGAGTCTCAGCCCCGAGCTAAGAATCTTCATGTCCGCCCTTCGATAAAGTTTAACGATAGTTTAAAACGGGCATCATAAATTCAAAAACGATCCAAACAACGTGAAACCTTCGTGTGGTGTCATATTATGTGACATAGTTAGAAGGAAAAATATCAAACTTGGTATATAAATTATGTCTCAAAAAAATATTCACAAAATGACCTATCTCGTTCGAGGTTTCTTGGCTTTCGGGACAAATGACCAATATTATGGATAGAATGAAGGCATAATTTGTGATAATGTATCCATATATGCATAAGTGTGCATCATGGGATGGGAACAATGTTTCAGGAGGAAGTTTTCTTTTTCGTCGCACCAAAAAGGCGTTTTCCATTTTCCGAGTGCAAAAACGGACGGTTTTGTGAAGCAACCACCAAATGGATAATTTAAAATACTCCCGGCACATTTTTCAAAAATTCTAGACCACCTTACATGGATAATGTCATAACAGGGGATCTCAAACATTTCCGTCTATCCCTGGTGAAAAAGACAGATTCTTGCCGAATCGGTAGGAAGTGGGTCAGATATGAACTATAGGTACATGATCAGATGCTCATGATTTTTTACAAACATCATTTTTAGGTTCAAAATATGTTGTTTCATCATAGATCCACTTCAAGTTTAGCGAGTCTCAGCCCTGAGCTAAGAATCTTTATGCGTGTCATTTTAAACGGACAAATAAAATTATGATAAGAATCACGACATAGTTTGTGATAAGTTGATATTGATATCATATTTGGATTCCTATTATTTTTCTAATCAATTTAGACATATTATTTGCCGAATTCCGATTTACAGATTTAAAGATATTAATTTATCTATATTAAATAAAAAATACAAAAAAAATCATTATATTTTTATTTGAATTCAATAATATTTTTACTTATTCATTGTTGTTTACTTAAATAATTGCTTGTAATTTCAAAAAATACAACCATGTGACATGATGATATAAGAGTTAATAGGAATGATATCATAGTATTGACAACAATTTGTAAATTGCTTTGTGGAAAGAGATTCTAAAGGAACGAGGAAGTTAAGCGTGCTAGAGATGGAGTAGTGCTAGGATAGGCGACCGAACGGAAACTTTGACTAAGATTGCAATTTAATCAATTATTAACTATAAATAGTGTTAAAATGATTAAAGCGAAAGATTAAGGAGTCAAACAATTCAAAGATTAAAAAAAAATAAAAAAAAATTTAAAAAAAATATTTTAGGCTATGCCGATGCCTGGCCGTCGGCGTAGCTCCAGGCTGGACCGTTATCAATGACGGCCGTTGACTGACACGCAGGACCCGCTGGAAGACGCTATGCGGAAGGGGGGAAGGCTGTGCCGACGAGGACGTACGCCGAGGGGACTACGCCGACGGCCACCGTCAGCACAGCCTATGCCGACGGCAATTTGGCGCTATGCCGACGTCGGCGTAGAAAATCTTTCTTGTAGTGTTAGGAACATTTAGTGGGTAGCGATATATGCAATCTTCACTACGGCACACAGGCTCTTTGCCGTGTGGGAAAAAGACACGGCAAAAGCCTTTCGGAACACGGCAAAGGCTTTGCCATGTGTACACACACGGCAAATGCCACACGGCAACGTTTGCCACGGCAAAGGCCCTTTGCCATGTGTTTTCTAAATAAGGCACGACAAAGGCTTTGTCGTGTGTCTTATACGTAGACACGGAAAAGTAAAGTAAGATAACGGTTCCCGCAGAGATGACGGTGTCTATTCTTTGCCGTGTGTCTTCTCGAAAAGTACACGGCAACGAAGTTGTCTTTGCCGTGTGTCTTCTCAAAAAGTACACGGCAAAGAAGTTGTCTTTGCCGTGTGTCTTCTCGAAAAGTAGACAGCAAAGAAGCTTTCTTTACCGTGTGTCTCGTGGAAAAAGTACACGACAAAGAAAATGCCTTTTTAGAAAAAACACGGCAAAGACAACTTCTTTACCGTGTGTCTCGTGGAAAATACACGGCAAAGAAACTGCCTTTTTTAAAAAAGTAAAAAAATTAATTTTGTTTCAAACTTTTTTGAATATTATTTACTTGATAATCTTATATAGAATATTTTAACCCTTTGTATGTTAAATATTAGGTCAAATTGCACTCATAATCAAACTTCCCCTGTGGTCACCCATCCTAACACTACTCTAGCTCTAGCACGCTTAACTTTTTCGTTCCTTCTAAATGAGCTTCCAAGAAAGAAATCATACCTTGTTGCTAACACTTCCATATCAATCCTATTAACTCTTGGGTCATGATGTCACAAATCTCAGTTTTAGATTTCAAACAATTATTTAAGTAAACAATAATGAAAAGTAATAATAATCTTGAATCCAAATAAAAAATAAAATGATTTTATTTCATTTCCTTTTTCTATTTAATATGAAATAATTTATATATTTAAATTCATAAATCGGAATTCGACAAATAAAATGTCTAAATCGATCAGAAAAATGTGAGGAATCCAAATATGACATCCATATAATCTTGTGAAAATGGGGTGTTATCATTTTGAATTATCCATTTGGTGGTTGCTTCAGAAAACCCCCCGTTTTTTGTGCCCGAAAAATAGAAAATGCCTTTTTCGTGCGAGGGAAAGGAATACTTCCTCCAACAACATTATTCGTCATTCCATGATGCACATGCATGCACGATATGGGCACATTATCACAATATAACTATCGACAAACTTTGTCGAACGACGGGTATGAAGATTCTTAGCTCGGAGCTGAGCCTCTCTAAACTTTCATTGGATCTCCCATGAAATAGCATATTGTGAACTTAAAAATGATTTTTGTGAAAAATCATGCCCATCAGATCATGTACCTGTAGTTCATATCTGACCCACTTCCTATCGTTTCGGCAGGAATTTGTCTTTTTCACCTGGAGTGGATAGAAAGGTTTGAGATCCCCCTGTTGGGACATTGTCCATTTAAGGTGGTCTAGTATTTTTGAAAAATAGGGTGGTAGCATTTTAAATTAGCCATTTGGTGGTTGCTTCATAAAATCTCTCTTTTTTTCACTCAGAAAATGGAAAATGGATTTTTGGTGCGACGAAAAGAAAAACTTCCTCCTGCAACATTGTTCACCATTCCATGAGGCAGATGCATGCACAATATGGGCAGATTATCACAAACTATGCCTTGATTCTAGCCATAACATTGGTCATTTGACCCAAAAGCCACGAAATCTCGAATGAGATAGGTCATTTTGTGAAGGTTTTTTTGAGACATATTCAATATAACAAGTTTGATATTTTTCCTTGCAACCATGTCACATAAATATGACACCAAGCGAAGGTTTTGCATTATTTCGATCGTTTTTGAATTTTTTATGACTCTTTTAAACTATCGACAAACTTTGTCGAACGACGGGTATGAACATTCTTAGCTCGGAGCTGAGCCTCTCTAAACTTTCACTGGATCTATGATGAAATAGCATATTGTGAATCTAAAAATGATTTTTGTAAAAAATCATGCCCATCCGATCATGTACCTGTAGTTCATATCTCACCCACTTCCTGCCGATTCGGTAGGAATTTGTCTTTTTCACCTGGAGTGGACGGAAAGGTTTGACATCCCCCGTTGGGACATTGTATATTTAAGGTGGTCTAGTATTTTTGAAAAATGGTGTGGTAGAATTTTGAATTAGCCATTTGGTGGTTGCTTTATAAAATCCTCCGTTTTTTACGCTCGGAAAATAGAAATTGGCTTTTTGGTGCCACGAAAAGAAAAACTTCCTCCTGCAACATTGTTCGCCACTCCATAATGCACATACATGCATAATATGGGCATATTATCACAAACTATGCGTTGATTCTAGCCATAACATTGGTCATTTGACCCGAAAGCCAGGAAACCTCGAATGAGATAGGTCATTTTGTGAAGGGTTTTTTCAGAAATTTTCAATATAACAATTTTGATATTTTTACTTCCAACCATGTCACATAATATGACACCACGTAAAGGTTTTGCATTGTTTTGATCGTTTTTGAATTTTTTATGACTCTTTTAAACTATCGACAAACTTTGTCGAACGACGGGTATGAAGATTCTTAGCTCGGAGCTGAGCCTCTCTAAACTTTCATTGGATCTCTGATGAAATAGCATATTGTGAACCTAAAAATGATTTTTGTGAAAAATCATGGCCTTCAGATCATGTACCTATAGTTCATATCTGACCCACTTCCTGCCATTTCGGCATGAATTTATCTTTTTCACCTAGAGTGGATAGAAAGGTTTGAGATCCCCCATTGGGACATTGACCATTTAAGATGGTCTAGTATTTTTGAAAAATAGGGTGGTAGCATTTTAAATTAGCCATTTGGTGGTTGCTTCATAAAATCTCTCGTTTTTTCACTCAGAAAATGGAAAATGGATTTTTGGTGCGACAAAAAGAAAAACTTCCTCATGCAACATTGTTCACCATTCCATGAGGCAGATGCATGCATAATATGGGCAGATTATCACAAATTATGCCTTGATTCTAGCCATAACATTGGTCATTTGACCCAAAAGCCACGAAACCTCGAATGAGATAGGTCATTTTGTGAAGGTTTTTTCGAGACATATTCAATATAACAAGTTTGATATTTTTCCTTGCAACCATGTCACATAATATGACACCAAGCGAAGGATTCGCATTGTTTCGATCGTTTTTGAATTTTTTATGACTCTTTTAAACTATCGACAAACGTTGTCGAACGACGGGTATGAAGATTCTTAGCTCGGAGCTGATCCTCTCTAAACATTCACTGGATCTCTGATGAAATAGCATATTGTGAATCTAAAAATGATTTTTGTAAAAAATCATGCCCATCCGATCATGTACCTGTAGTTCATATCTCACCCACTTCCTACCGATTCGGCAGGAATTTGTCTTTCTCACCTGCAGTGGACGGAAAGGTTTGAGATGCCCCCGTTGGGACATTGTACATTTAAGGTGGTCTAGTATTTTTGAAAAATAGGGTGGTAGAATTTTGAATTAGCCATTTGGTGGTTGCTTCATAAAATTCCCCGTTTTTTATGCTCGTAAAATAGAAAATGGCTTTTTGGTGCGACGAAAAGGAAAACTTCCTCCTGCAACATTATTCTCCATTCCATAATGCACATGCATGCACAATATGGGAAGATTATCACAAACTATGCCTTGATTCTAGCCATAACATTGGTCATTTGACCCGAAAGCCAGAAAACCTCGAATGAGATAGGTCATTTTGTGAAGGTTTTTTTCAGACTTAATTAATATACAAAGTTTGATATTTTTCCTACCAACTATGTCACATAATATGACACCACGCGAAGGTTTCGCATTGTTTCGATCGTTTTTGAAATTTTTATGCATGTTTTAAACTATGGTCAAAACGGCGAGCATGAAGATTCTTATTCAATATAAGTATCTAATTTTTGAGTGTATATAGATAGATCTTATTTTTCTGCAAATTTTGATATATTATTTGTATTTTTCTGAATTAGAATGATTTTTTATGATTTTCCTAAGAGTAATGTGATAAAAGGCAAAAAAAAAGAAAAAAGGACTTTGCCGTGTGTACTGCGGAATACACACGGCAAAGGGCCTTTGTCATGTATACTGCAGAATACACACGGCAAAGGACCGACGAGGGCACACGGCAAAGAGACCACCATCTGCGGCCGTTAGCTCCTCCCGTTAAATGGACTTGTGGGGTCACGGGTCCCACCTTGTTGCCGTGACAACACCTATGCCGTGTGTCATTGTCGACTTTGCCGAGTGTATTTTCTTTGCCTTGTTCCTTTATGGGCCTTTGCCGTGTATATTTCTTTGCCGTGTTATTTTTCACAAATTTTCCGTGTTCACGTAATTTGCCGTATATTTTTTGAGTTACACACGGCAAAGACTGTCTTGCCGTGTTCCGGTGCGTTTGGCACACGGCAGCGATATTTTTTCCCGTAGTGCTTGCCATGTGCCCTATCTGCATTTTTTGCCGGTTGGATGCACTTCCAAACTGCACTGTTGCACTTATATCTAGAGCCAAACGATAATCATCCATACTCGGTCTCCCTTCCTCATTTGACCATTGGCCTCACTGTAGGCCAGCTCATACCACAAGGAGCTACTCGACGTGTTTCCAAACCGGTGAAGTGTCATCCTTGATGGCTCCACATGCTCAATTGCTCATCAAGCAGATTGAGGCTTCGCCTCACTGTATGCCTGGCCGTCGGCACAGCTCTTTGAAATCTTTTGTTTGGTCTGTGCCGATGGTCAGGCCGTCGGCATAGGCCTTCAATTTTTTTTCCTTTTTCATTATTTTTTGAAAAATCATAACTAAATCATTCTAATTCAGAAAAATACAAATAATATATCAAAATTTGCAGAAAAAAATCTATCTATCTACACTCAAATATTACACATTTATAAACAAAAATTAAGTAAAATATAAAACATTATATATAGTTTAAAACGGGCATTATAAATTCAAAAACGATCCAAACAATGCGAACCCTTCACGTGGTGTCATATTATGTGACATAGTTAGAAGGAAAAATATCAAACTTGGTATATTGATTATGTCTCAAAAAAACCTTCACAAAATGACCTATCTCGTTCGAGGTTTCTTGGCTTTCGGGTCAAATGACCAATGTTATGGCTAGAATGAAGGCATAGTTTGTGATAATATGTCGATATTGTGTATAAGTGTGCATCATGTGATGGCGAACAATGTTTCAGGAGAAAGTTTTCCTTTTCGTCGCACCAAAAAGCCGTTTTCCATTTTCCGAGTGCAAAAAACGGACGGTTTTGTGAAGCAACCACCAAATGGATAATTCAAAATGCTACCGTCACATTTTTCAAAAATATTAGACCACCTTACATGGATAATTTCATAACAGGGGGATCTCAAACATTTCCGTCTATCCCCTGGTGAAAAAGATAAATTCCTGCCGAATCGGTAGGAAGTGGGTCAGATATGAACTACAAGTACATGATCGGATGCTCATGATTTTTACAAAAATCATTTTTAGGTTCAAAATATGTTATTTCATCATAGATCCACTTCAAGTTTAGCGAGTCTCAGCCCCGAGCTAAGAATCTTCATGCCCGCCTTTCGACAAAGTTTAACGATAGTTTAAAATGGGCATTATAAATTCAAAAACGATCCAAACAACATGAAACCTTCGCGTGGTGTCATATTATGTGACATAGTTAGAAGGAAAAATATCAAACTTGGTATATTAATTATGTCTCAAAAAACCCTTCACAAAATGACCTATCTCGTTCGAGGTTTCTTGGCTTTCGGGTCAAATGACCAATTTTATGGCTAGAATAAAGGCATAGTTTGTGATAATGTGTACATATTGTGCATAAGTATGAATCATGGGATGGAGAACAATATTTTAGGAGGAAGTTTTTCTTTTCGTCGCACCAAAAAGCCGTTTTCCATTTTCCGAGTGCAAAAAACGGACGGTTTTGTGAAGCAACCACCAAATGGCTAATTCAAAATACTACCGTCACATTTTTCAAAAATACTAGACCACATTACATGGATAATATCATAACAGGGGGATCTCAAACATTTCCGTCTATCCCTGATAAAAAAGACAAATTCCTGCCGAATCGGTAGGAAGTGGGTCAGATATGAACTACAGGTACATGATCGGATTCCCATGATTTTTTACAAAAATCATTTTAGGTTCAAAATATGTTGTTTCATCATAGATCCACTTCAAGTTTAGCGAGTCTCGCCCCGTGCTAAGAATCTTCATGCCCGCCCTTCGACAAAGTTTAACGATAGTTTAAAACGGGCATTATAAATTAAAAAACGATCCAAACAATATGAAACCTTCGTGTGGTGTCATATTATGTGACATAGTTAGAAGGAAAAATATCAAACTTGGTATATTGATTATGTCTCAAAAAATCCTTCACAAAATGACCTATCTCGTTCGAGGTTTCTTGGCTTTCGGGTCAAATGACCAATGTTATGGCTAGAATGAAGGCATAGTTTATGATAATGTGTCCATATTGTGCATAAGTATGCATCATGGGATAGAGAACAATATTTTAGGAGGAAGTTTTTCTTTTCGTCGCACCAAAAATCCGTTTTCCATTTTCCGAGTGCAAAAAACAGACGGTTTTGTGAAGCAACCACCAAATGGCTAATTCAAAATACTACCGTCACATTTTCAAAAAATACTAGACCACCTTACATGGATAATACCATAACAGGGGAATCTCAAACATTTCCGTCTATCCCTGGTGAAAAAGACAAATTCCTGCCAAATCGGTAGGAAGTGGGTTAGATATGAACTACAGGTACATGATCGGATGCTCATGATTTTTTACAAAAAGTTATTTTAGGTTCAAAATATGTTGTTTCATCATAGATTCACTTCAAGTTTAGCGAGTCTCAGCCCCGAGCTATGAATCTTTATGCGTGCCGTTTTAAACGGGCAAATGAAATTATGATAAGAATCACAACATAGTTTATGATAAGTTGATATTGATATCATATTTGGATTCCTCTCATTTTTCTAATCAATTTAGACATATTATTTGCCGAATTCCGATTTACAGATTTAAATATATTAATTATTCCATATTAAATAAAAAATACAAAGAATCAATAAAATCATTATATTTTTATTTGAATTCAGTAATATTTTTACTTATTCATTGTTGTTTACTTAAATAATTGCTTATAATTTCAAAAAATACAACCATATGACATGATGATATAAGACTTAATAGAAATGATATCATAGTATTAACAATAATGTGTAAATTGCTTTGCGGGAAGAGATTCTGAAGAACGAGGAAGTTAAGCGTGCTAGAGCTGGAGTAGTGCTAGGATGGGTGACCAAACGGGAACTTTGACTAAGACTGCAATTTAATCAATTATTAACTATAAATAGTGTTAAAATGATTAAAGCGAGAGATTAAGGAGTCAAACAATTCAAAGATTAAAAAAATAAAAAAAAATAAAAAAATATTTTAGGCTATGCCGACGGCCAGGCCGTCGGCAGCTCCATTCCTGTGCCGACGGCCTGGCCGTCGGCGTAGTTCTAGGCTAGACCGTTATCGAAGAATACCGTTGACTGACATGTGGGGTCCGCTGGAAGAAACTATGCCGAGGGGGAGGGCTGTGCCGACGAGGACATACGCCGAGAGGCTACGCCGACGGCCACCGTCGGTACAGCCTGTGCCGACGTCAATTTGTCGCTGTGCCGATGGCCGGCTGCCGTCGGCATAGTAAAAATTTCCGGCCGTCGGCACAGTAAAAATTTCTTGTAGTGTAAGTGCGGAGGCATGATATAAAATGAGAAGCTTATCTAGGCAGAGATCCGTGTCCGCTGTGAGTAGGATTGCGGCGGCGGAGGCAGCTATGAAGATGTGTGAGGTTACCCCGGCGAGCTGGTACTTGGTAAACATATTTGAAGCATTCGAGGGAAAGCTGAGAGGTCATATATCGTGGTTCCACGACCAAGCACATATTTATAGAGACAAGGTATAGTGACGGCTGACTAGGGGGACGTTGATTACAGAGCAGCTTGCATGGTGCAATTTACTACTCATCAACAATATGCACTGCAATATTGATTTTGAACAGTGAAATAGTACTTCTGAAAATTCTCTGGCTACTGCACCCGAAGATGGACCCAACTCAAATCATTAGTAAGTGTCGTCGGTAGCTTTGAGAAAATCATAATATGCAACAAGTTCAAAAATATTGTCCACACCTCAATGACGCCTGAGTGTTTGTGGTTATACCCTTCCTATAATTATTTATGATCATCAACGGAAATTAACTGGAAGTATAAAATCCAGATTCTTGTAGTGAACTTATGGAACACGTGCTCTGATGTGTGCTGAGTGTCCGATGGACCAGTTGGCATCCTTCACTCGCCGTTGGGCAGTTGGGTGAGGCCTCCTGGCCACCCCATTCGTCAAAGTTGTAGTTGTTGCGACGGAAGTCGTTAGCGAGGTGGCATCACATTGATCTTTGTATTTTATTTGGAAGTTTATGTTGAATAATAAATAAAAAAGTTGTCTACATTGTTTTGATGCAGAGGCCGGGTATTAACTCCATTCAAAAATAATAATCATATGACAGAGATGAAGGACAATACTCAATTTATTTTCAATAAAGAAAAGCATACATGTGTACCAGGCCATATTCTATACCCCCTTAGGAACATTTACTGGGTAGCGATATATGCAATCTTGCCATGCCCTATCAGCACTTTTTGCCGGTTGGATGCACTTCCAAACTGCACTGTTGCACTTATATCCAGAGCCAAACGTAATCATCCATACTCGGTCTCCTTTCCTCATTCGACCCTTGGCCTCACTGTAGGCCAGCTCATACCACAAGGAACTACTCGACGTGTTCCCAAACCGGTGAAGTGTCATCCTTGATGGCTCCACATGTTCATCAAGCAGACCGAGGCTACGCTGGACAGCATCGATCACTGCTCGTCCACCCGCATGGATGCATAAATGTTCAAAAGCATTGCGGAAGTCGGGCACATGTAGCTTGGTCGTTCCATTTTGCACCCACCGTGAGATGAACGACATAAAAAAGGAAATCTGAACCGAGATTGGGAGAATAAGAGGTCCAATTGTGGCGATGTTAGCCCTGAGAGCCTTACCAGCAACGGCAACAAGGTCCTTCGATAGATTTACCCCTAGATTTCCTTCATCGTCTTCCTCATGTATAACACACCGGTAGGCACTGTCGTCGGAGCTGGTGCATTTCCGAATTAGGTGCAATAGTTGAAAACGAGCCTTTGTCCTTGACGTAGAAAGAAGCACCGCGGAGCTACCCGTGCGGAACAACATGTTGGTCAGCTGCATTTCACGCTTCCTCCCAGTGTAGTAGATCCCGGTCATGATCTCGGTGGAAACCACCAACGCATGTGAGTTAAAGGGAGCGGTCTGTAGGAGATTGTTTGCAAGACTCGCGGCAATGAGCCCTGCGCTGCAGCCCATCCCTGAGAGTTGCACGTTGTAGATATCACCTCGAAGCTTGTATCTTCTCATGATCATGTCACTGAGTGACGGAGTCGGGTTGAAAAGGCTGCAGTTCACAATGAGTATTGTGATTTCATCTGGATTGATTGATGTCTTCACAAGTAGATCATCTATGGTCGTGAATATGGATAATTCCGCATCGCCACGGGCTTCGCTTAAACTATAACATGGTGGGATATAATGATGGCAAGGCGGCAGGTAGGTCTCATCACCAAGGCCTGAGCGTTCAGTGATGCATGCTAGGAACCGAAGGCAGCAGCTGTCGTCATCGGCTAGGGAATGGTGAATGGTCTCAATCCTTGCTGCCTTGCTGATGCGGCAGTTCGAGTTAGGCCGGAAGCAGGCATAATCAACAAGATATACAGTTCGGGAACGGCTCTTGATCAGGTACAGGGTGGTGGTAGTTGCTAGCAGGTACAGAAAAAATAAACAGACGCGGGGGGGTGCGAAGGCATGATGCCAAAAGAGAAGCTTGTCTAGGCCGAGCTCTGTGGCTGTTGTGAGTATCATGTCGTGGCGGCGGCAGAGGCAGCAATGGATAGTGAGGCTATCGCGGCCAGCATTGGAGTAAAAAAATGAGAGCTCTATATATATATAGTCGTTCCATTATTGAGAACATATTTGTGAGAGTATTATATGGACACTGATTGTTATTCTTTTGGAAATGGAGACACTGATTGATTGTTATGATAGTTTAGAATAGACAGAACTCAAGTTTAACTTGACTTGTACTTCAAAATAATCCCTTGTCGTTCATGAGACTTAATAATACATTCACTAATAGAAAACGAGGCTACGGTTCGGTCCAAATTTCAACACTAGTCCTGATTTGTTATGGGCCAGGACTAGTGCTAGTGTTAGCACTAGTCCCGATTCATAATGGCTTCAACGGCTAGGAGCCCGGGAAAGTCCTAGTCCCGGTTCATTCGGAACCTTTAGTCCCGGTTCTAATACGGCCCGAGACTAGAGACCTTGCGCCAGCAAGCCGCACTGTGGGAGAACAATTAGTCCCGGTTCATATAACGGACCGGGACTAGAAATTAACCTCTAGTCCCGGTCTATTATACCAACCGGGACTGTTGGTTTCTCTATATCCAACATATTCCGCCAATCCCTCTCTATCGTTCTACAGGTATCATCCTAAACCAATCACAAATCTTAGCCGCCGTCGGCACCCTTTCGCCGCGCTTCCCTCGGGGAGATCGATCTACATGATCTCTGTCGGGGGCTACACAACCCTTACGCAGGGTTCGTCCGTCGGTCCGTAATCGGCTGTCCTCTAAGTCTTTTCTTTCCGATCTCTTGATCGGTTTTATTTTTGGGTTTACCGATCATAGATCAGATTGAGTCGTCCACCGTTGTCGTCCACCCGCGCCTCTACTCCAACCATCGGCATTGACGATCTACACCATGCATGTGTGCCTGCCCTTTCAGCTCTCGCCTGCCCCAGCAGGCTGTGCGGCCTCATGGCAAGCTGCCACGCACCGCGGACGGCTGCTATGCCTTCCTTGGAAGGCTGCCCCCCTCCCCCGCGGATTGTCTTTGTCGTCATCGTTCTAGACTTCACTGACAATTCCGCCTTCGGATCTGAGCTACGCGTCGTCCACGCCATGGCGCATACGGGGTACCGTCGGTCTGATCAATCGATTCCACGACCGTCTACGCCAAGCACGTCCCTGAGCACGCGTCTACCACCGATCGAGCTATGGGCTGCCACTGCGCCGCCCCTTCGGGACGCAGCGCCGCCGCCTTTGGTCCACGCTATCGGCTTCCAACGTGCCTTCCTTGGGGTGTACGTCGTTGGTGGTCTCCGAGCTGCTGCACCGACTTGCGCCCTACAGCTATGCCGCCCCCTCGGGTCATAGAGTCGCTGCACACAGTCTACTTCATCGTCCCTGCGCACCGACGTCCTCGGTTTCCATGGCGTCATCTCCTACGATGTGGATCACCGCCGTCTTCGCATGGTATTCGTCACGTCGCCGGGTTCTTCCTCGCCTACTTCGAGCACCGCCGTCGCACTTTGTCACTCTAGGCATCCAGCACGACCATCCCAGGTCGCCGCTGTTTTCACCGCCCTCTACGTCTTCGTCCACTACAACTTTGCCGCCAGCGTGATCGCGTCGTCCCCGACTACACCACCTTATCCTCTACTCTGACAACCACCGACAGCATCGGCATCTCTCCCTTTGCCGCTCTGCGCCTCGCAACCGCTCTGGAGGTCTCCTCTGCTAGTCTCTCTGACATGGCGATAAGTTTGTGATGGTCCCTGCCTCTCGCACGCCTGGTACTGGAAACACTAGGAGTGTCTTCGTTCTCGACGCGTTCCTGAGTCTAACAAGCTCGGATCGGCACTTGTCTTCATCGGCTTCGGCATGGTCTTCTTCGGCATCGCCGCTCCTCTATGACTACCTCGACCACGTCACCAACAAGTTCTTTGCATACTTGGTCCTGTCAAAACCGGAGTGTGCATTCGTCCTCGACATGCGCCTAGTTCAAAATTATGGCCACACCTCATCCTCGATGGCTTTGACTGCATCGGCTTTGGCATCGACATCCTCGATGACCGCCTCGACGCGTCTTCGTCATCCTCCTCGCGCACTATGCGCATATGACTTCACGTCCGGCTACCTTGACACCGGAATCCCTGACCACGACATCGACCACGGCAACCCCTCTCACGGCTACATCGACCTCAGCACCACCTCACGCTCTCTGCTCCCTCGACATCGGCACAAGGGCTACCATCTCGTTTGAGCATCATCAGCTTCATCTACAGTCCAAGCTACCACGAGACGATACCATCCACGATATTCCCGTTCGGACTCCGGGGATGTCAGCCTATTGGATTCTATTTGGTTTATCTCCAGTCTGACCATTGGCGATGTTTTAGTTGTTCACGACGACTGCGGGGCATGTTAGAATATTATACGGACAAAGTTGTTATGGTAGTTTAGGATAGTTAGAACTCTAGCCTAATTGATTTATACTCCAAGATATTTCCCATACATCTATATATACTCGTCCATTTCTATCGTCTCTATCGTTCTACAATATTTATGCGTGGATTCAGAGCAGCTAGCATTAATGCCATTACTACTCAACCACAATATGCATTGCATCAATATCTATTTATTCTGAAATAGTACTCCCTCTGTTTAGGATTAGAGCTATATACATTTTTAGTCCCACAACTTGTAGTAGAGGAGCGTTTTAGTCCCACATCTTTCAAAGTGAGCAAGATTAGTCCCACAACTTACAACCCAAGAGCATTTTAGTCCAATTCAATTGAATTTCTATGATTTTGGCCGAATTCATTAACCTATAGGTTGAAACTTATTCTAAAAATGACATATGTCAAAGATTTTTTTTCAGAATGACCCTGTGTATTATTTTTTGCCGCTGTGACCTTTGTACGGCCTAATAGGCAGACAGGCAGGCCCCACTTGTCACAAACATGAAAACAAATAAATAAGAAAAATACTTATCATGAGGATTGAACTCATTACTTCCGCTGCTAAACAATGCAAGCTTGCCAGTGGAGCACACGGTGAGATGTGGTAATACAAGAGCCATCATTTATTATAAATCATTTTCAAGCTGATGTCTTCGTACACCTCCACGCACGGATATGAAGCACGTAAAAAAAATTAGGATATCTCCACCGGACCCAATCCGTATTTCGAATGAACTAAGATTTTTCACAACTTTAAAACACGTCTTTCAAATGTCGAGAATAAAGGCTTATATGTAGTATGGGTGAATACACTCAAATCGATCAAGCTTCACTTCTGTTAGTATACGTAACTTTGTTTCTGTGTCTCATGTCCGTGTGAGCCAGCGAGAGCTAGCTGGCGTGTTGTGTGACTAATACCTAAGGACATCTCCACCGGGTCGATCTAAACGGCCGATCCAAATGGTCTATTTCTATCTGTTTGGTTTGGACCGCGGTCGCTTTTAGGTTAAAGTCGGGCATGTCCGACCGATCACGCCCAGCGGTGCGACTCATCTGTCCGCGCTTGACCATCGCCAACGTCGGTGTATTTCTAGTGTCCGCCCCGCCTTCGAAGACGCTGACGGTGATCCTTCCTTCGCCCTCATACTTGAAGACAACAATGTTGCCCGCTTCGATCTGGTGCATGTGTCCGAAGCACTCCCAGCCGTTGGCGAGGTATATCTGGCCGAGGTGGTCGAACTGAACCTCCACCGGGTACCTGGTGGTCTTGACACCGTTCGCCCATAGTATGACAAGCAGGGGTGGTTTGTTGCCGACCAGCGACGCGAATTTGCGAGGCAGGAGCAGCCTGTCCCGCGTCATGCCGGAGTGGATGGCCACGGCGAACTGAATCAGATGCCTAGGTCGATCTCCTCGGGCGATGACGGCATTGAGGGAGAGCGTGCTGACGCGCTTCTTTGGCCGCGTCTCCCGCGCCTCCCTCGATGTCCATGGCCGGGGCCCGGTGGTCGTCTTAGACGCCCTCCCCTCGATCCAATGCTGCTGGCCATGGCTAGCTACCAGTAGTGAAGGACGGGAAGGAGAAGGGGGAGAGTATGGTGCGGTGTGAGACAAGATGGCCGCGGGCGGCCAGTTAAAAGGGTTGGCATCGGATACCAGCGTGGATGTCGAAGCGACAACTTGAAATGTCCAGTCAGGAGGGCATGCGTCGGGCGACGCCAGTAGCGGCAGTGAGGGAGAGTGTGACGTCCAGTCAATCAGTGTGCAGTATCGTCGCATTTGATGGAGTAGCCTGTCGCCGGTCAACCTTCCACCCGCGTCTTTAAATCGCTGCCACAGTTGCATCTGAATCGGTGCCGCTGCGCGCGTTTGAATCAATGTCGCTCTAAGCGGTGGCTGATGGGTAGGCCAGTAGCACCAACGGGCAAGACATGCCCTCGATCTGCCCCGTCCAGGCCGACGCAATAGTTGTCCAAATTTGATGTACGGATAGGGCAAATCGGACACGTTCGTCCGAATAGATCGTGCTACATACGGATAGCCTAACGGCCGTTATATCCCTGCGTCGAGGTGTACGCAGCCTCGAAATGATTTATAACAAATGACCGCTTTTTTATTATCACATGTTACGGTGTGGTCTAGTGGCAAGCTCGCATTGTTTAGCAAATTAAGTCATGAGTTCAATTCCCATTGTAAGTCTTTTTCTTATTTATTTGTTTTCCTGTTTGTATAACACTGACAAGTGGGACCTGACTATTAGGCCGTACAAAGGCCATGGTAGATTGATGAATTTGGTCAAAATCCCAGAAATTTAATTGAATTGGACTAAAATGCTCCCCGGTTGTAAGTTGTGGGACTAACCTTGCTCACTATGCAAGATGTGGGACTAAAACGCTCCTCTGCCGCAAGTTGTGGGACTAAAAACTTATATACCTCTTAGGATTATTGGGCCGGAGAGCATTTTCAGATATTTTTAAATTATAAGTCTGGAGCATTAACTTTCCTAATTTCCAGCGCCCTAATAAAAATATTCCCTAATTTCTAGTGCCCACATCCCTTTTTTTTTCTCTAGATAATAAATGCAGCGATCCATCACAACCACAAACGGCCGGTGCATGCGCTGCAAAAAGGTTATTGATTGGCTGGTTCTTTCCTTGAACGGTGTGAGAGAAAAAAAAATAAAGAGAGGCAATTAACGAGGTGTTAATGATGGGAGTTAATACAACGCTGAGAATTTTCTTGGTCACAGCGACACGGCTCTCTGGACTAATAATCCTAAACGGAGGGAATACTGGTAAAACTTGTGCGGCTACTGCACCCGAAGATACACCCAACTAAAATCAGTAATAAGTGCTAGTGTTCATCCCGAGGTTGTCGGTCGGCATCCAACATCTGTATGAGGCTGGTCATGGTGCAGAGTAACTTAGAGTAGTAACGTCCATATGTTACTAGTCTAAGTTACTATTTTTATAGTGGAAAATAACTTAGGTGTAGTAACATGCAATGTCACATTAATTATGTTGTAGACACACTTTCCTTTGGTATATGTGATGTTACAGTATTAGTTACTCAATATATCTCTCTTTTTATTAAATCATTGTCACATAAACAAAAATACTGACTTAGACTCTTAATTACTAGTGAAGTTAATCCCACTATGACCAGACTGACAACGAGCGAGTTTCGACTCAGTCCTACCACCGAAAGATGTGCCGATCTTCTGTTGCTCCATAGCTTTTCTCAACTGATTGCCTGATCTGTTATGTACTCCCTCCGTCTAGGTTTATAAGACTTACGCGTATTTCTAGGTTGACAAATTAACTAACTTAGCATGAGCTACATAAGATAAAAACTATATTATTAGAAACTTCAAATGTTATATTTTCTAATGATATAATTTTTATAATATATAATTTATATTATATAGCTCATGCGGATGATCTAGGTATACGCGTAAGTCTTATAAACTGGGATAGAGGGAGTAATCAGATTATCTTTCAGGATTGCCTTGGCCACGGCAACATTTTCCACACAGGCGTATTGTAGGTCCAATTTCATTTGCTGTATAGCTGCGGATCTTCTATAAGTATGTCAGCGGCGCGCGACACTCCCGGTTTGCTTGAGCTATTAAACAACCTCTTGAGCACTTCTCGGTTTTGCCTTGCACGTGCACCTTATTGTCCCTCATAGAGGGCTGTGAGCCTTTTGTATTCGGACCTCAGGCGATCTATGCGATCGTTTTCTTTCTACGCAGTGCATATATCTTAGGTGTCTAAAAACTTTTTATGTCTAAGTCGTTAGACATTATTCTACTAAGTTGTAACTATAATTTATACTAATTTTTAGTTGTAACCTAGCTGTAATTCATTAAAATCTCGGTTACAATCTAGTTGTAACTCATGTGAAAGTGTCACGTTACATGAATCGCGAGGTAAATTCAATGGCGAGAGAGGTGACTGATAACTAAGAAGTTCTCAGGCGCCTAAGAACTAGCAAATCCATTCTTTCTATGGTTGCTCTAAGAGGGATATGGGTTTGGATTCTCGAGCCTCTGCAGTTTTCTCCGTCGCTGTGTTGATCGGAGTTTGTCAAAACTTCTCCAAACATCTCTTTGGTCGATGCTGGCATGACGGTGTTAGCATCGATATGTGGCCTACATGATCCAGAATCCGTTGGACGTTCGTGTTAGAGATAGTTTAGAGTCCCACACCTTAACGGACTAGAGTCCTATACATTGTAATACTAGCCTAGTCCAGTACATGAACAACTCTCCTTGTAATCGTTAAGGGACATCGATCCCATATATTTATACACCCGATATCGGGGCTCGGGGACTATCCGAGTAGTTCGCTTCTACCTGATCATATTCCCGTTTTACATGGTACTAGCAAAATGCCCGTGCGTTGCGACGGAAGAAGTTAGGTGGATATTTGAGAAATTTAGAGTACCGTGAAATCTCGTACGGGTTCTCAAAAAAAAAACTTTACTTACTTATAATAGTTCCTATCTAACTATACCACTCACTCATTGTCAGATTGAGGTATGGTACCTGGCGTCCAATAAACATGTGAACCGCTAAGGTCTTGTTCGTGGTTAGCTTCACTTATTTTCAGTAAATGGTGGCAAATTGTGCATAACCATTGACAAAAAGATGGTACATGGTTAAAAATTGCATACCCGAGAACAATATTCGGAATCCAAGCAAATTGCTATCGGGCACTTATCAAAGCAAAAGGCCTGACTGGAATTTTCACGGTGTACGACTATGGCTCTATAAATCATCCACAATGAACATATAGATCCCGATGTTCCTGAACCTCTTTTTTAAATCCCCAAAACACCTTGTCCACAAATTTCTTTTACAAACTTCAGAGATCTAATGGAAGTAGTCAGTCCTGGCTGGCTCCCTCACCACGTTGGTCATGTCTCTCGATATGTTTCTCCAACCAATTGAAAAAAATATATGCATTGAACTTAACGGGTGGAGTTGTGTGTGAAGTTTTTACATGAAGAAAATATATGCATTTGAACTTAATGGGTGGAGTTGTGTGTGAAGTTTTTACAGGGGCTTGGAGACCACCGCGACTACCGCACGTCCGGCCTTGGAGCTGTGGAGGCGACTCCTCTGGCTGGGAAATCCGCGGATCATGCCAACGACATACGTGATAGAGCAAATCGTGGAGGACCTTTGATCTCAGCCACTTGCCGTCCTCTAATTCCTCTTGCCTTTTCTGAACTTTCTTATTAATCTTTTCATGGATGTGTATGATCCCAAACACAGTCACTTGCGTCCTCTAATTCCTCTTGCGTTTTCTTAATTTTCCTCCTTCCTTTCATTCGAGAATGCAACAGCCCACTTTTCCTTTCATTCATGCAGGCGCCTATCATCAGCACATGATGAATTTTATCCCACTTGATCATTTGGTTTCATACGAATCATTCTTATTGCCGCTTGCTGATACTACGAAAGAATTTTTAACGTATATAAACCGGTAATACTCGTTGTAAAGCAGCAAGGTGGGACTATTTTTGAACCCAAAAATCGATACGTCTTAGGTTTGTACTTCTAAGTGCAATTGACCCTGGACTCAGCAGCCCATGCCATGACTCCCGAACAAGCCCAGCTAGACCAGCCCAAAAAATTCATCAGGAGCGATCGCTCTCTGGTGCACACGCTGCTGCGGAAGGCCACATCTAGAAAAATACGAATCGTTTTTTCCTTGCTTGTGCGAACGTTGCGGAAGGCCACACCTAGGGAGATACAAATCGTTTTTTTAAAACAGTGGCATTGGTGATATTACATTATTTTGGTGGGAGGGCAAAACGGTCTAAAAAAGTGATGGACCGGGAGAAACACTTCGTGCTTTATTATTATTAGGTATAGATTAGGCCGGCTCTTCCGCCGATGAAACTGATCGCCTCCAAACCATCCCGCCGCCACGAAAACCGGAGCTCTACTGCAACAATGCTCTCCACGGCGTCCTCGTCCAGCACTCAGGTGATCAACCTCGGTGCACCGCCGTCGGACAGGCTCACACGCAAAAATTACTTCGGGTGGCGGGCTCAGATCTTGCCGCCGATCCGGTCTCATGGACGGATCTGACGCCGAGCCACCACAGACGCTGGTCATCGAACCTGCGGACAAGGACACCGACAAAGAGGCTAACACAGCCCCCAATCCCGTGTACGACGCCTGGATATCCAAGGATCAGATCGTGCTCGGATATCTCCTACAATCGCTCTCCTCCGAGGTCCTACCACATGTGCAAAGCATTGAGCATGCCGCCGGAGTATGGCAGGCCATCGAGGAGATGTTCGCCTCCCAATGTCAAGCCAAGGTCACAAACCTTCGGGTTGCTCCGGCGAACACCAAGAAAATCAACATGACCACGGCGGCCCTCCTCACTACAATGCATGGAATTGTCGACGAGCTTGCTGCGGCTGGTTCTCCAATTACAACGAGGGAGCATGTTTCCTTTGTCTTGGCCGGGCTCGGATCTCGCTATGATTCTCTAGTCGCTGCCCTGTGCATCGTTACCACCCCCATCATGCTAAGTCACCTCTACGCATAACTTCAAGCATATGATCAAAGATAGGAGATGCTTCAAACCTCCGACCCTGACTTCGAGACGTCGGCAAACTTCTCCTTGCGCCCAAACCATGGGCTTGACAATTACCGCCAGTGCGGTGCACGTGGAGATCGCCGTGACTCCCGCCGTGATGATCGTCGGGATGGTCGCTACGAAGATCGTCGAGATGATCCTCCACCTCGCCAGCGTACGCCTTCGGGAGGAGGGCATGGTGGTGGACGTGCGCCCTCAGGAGGAGGGCGTGCTGGAACTGGTGCTCGCGGATGAGGACGACGTCACAATACTCCATGGGTCGATGTTGTCTGTCAAATTTGCAACAAGGAGGGACACCTTGCCAAAGACTGTTGGTACCGTTTTGAGGATCATGATGATGTCTATGGCGATAAAGGTGCTCATGTCGCTTCTTATGGGGTTGACACAAATTGGTATGGTGACTCCGGTGCTACTCATCACATTACCGGCGAACTCAATAACTTAACTGTTCGTGACACGTACAATGGCTATGACAAGGTGAACACCGCTAGCGGGCAAGGTATGAAAATTTCCCATGTTGGTCACTCAATTGTTCGTCACCCTATAAAAGATTTCAGACCCAATAACATCCTTCATGTTCCCAACGCATCCAAAATTTTACTTTTCATTCATCGATTTACATATGATAATCATGTCTTCATAGAATTTCATCCCTTCTTCTTTTTTATCAAGGATCAGGTCAATCAGAAAACAATTCATAGAGGAAGATGTGTTGGCGGTATTTATCCTCTTATTTCATCCCTCTCAACATCCGCTTTACCCCATAAGCAAGCTTTTGTTGCCGCCAAGCCCTCCCATGAAAAGTGGCATAGTCGTCTCGGTCATCCAAATTATATTATTGTTAGGCAAATTATTAGTAAAAATAAATTACCTTTTATTAAGGATGCTAGCATAGAGTCTGTGTGTGATTCCTGCCAATAGGCTAAGCGTCATCAACTCCCCTATCATGTTTCTACCAGTCTCTCCAGAGCTCCCCTTCAATTAGTTTTTACTGATGTATGGGGGCCTGCGCCCACTTCTGTTGGTCGTCATGACTACTATGTAAGCTTTATAGATAATTATAGCAAGTTTACTTGGATTTATTTGCTTAAGAAAAAATCCAATGTTTTTCCTGCCTTTGTGAATTTCCAAAAACTTGTTGAAAGACAATTAAACACAAAATTCTCACAGTTCAATCAGACTGGGGAGGTTAATATGTTAAATTGAATTCTCTCTTTCAAAACCAAGGGATTTCACATCATGTGTCTTGTCCCCATGCACACCAATAAAACGGTTCAGCCCAAGGCAAGCATCGCCAAATTGTTGAGGTTGGCTTAGCTCTCCTAGCCCATGCTCACATGCCTCTCAAATTCTGGGATGAAGCTTTTTTTACTGCCACATATCTCATAAACATGCTTCCTAGTAGAACCATCAACAATGACACTCCTGTTCATCGCCTCCTAGGTTCTAAGCCTAATTATGATTGTTTGCGTGTTTTTGGTGTGCTTGCTGGCCTAATTTGCGCCCCTACAACAAACGCAAACTTGCTTTTCGATCCAAGCAATGTGTGTTTCTAGGCTATAGTCCTCGGCATAAAGGTGTTAAGTGCCTGAATGTTTCATCTGGACGTGTCTATATCTCTCGTGATGTTGTCTTTGATGAGGCTGTATTTCTGTTCCAAAAGCTTCATCCAAATGCTGGTGCTCTTCTTAAACAACAATTTCTTCTCATTGATCCCTTACTTCAAAATCCTGAACAAGGGGACACAATTGATGATCTTAACAATGAAAATTCTCATGCTACTAATATGCCTATTAGCTGTCCTGGTGGTGTGAAGGTACTGCCTCGACGCAATGCTGAAAATCTGGGTCAAAACGGAGGTACAAATAGTCAAAATGGCTCTTCTACAACTTCTGCACAAAATGACAACAGCACAGAACACAGAGCTGATTCCCTAGAGCCATCTACCTCGGGATCCACCATTCAGTCGTCAGATCTCCCGCTTGATAGCCCTAACGCGTCTAGTATGCGCGGGCCGGTTGGCTCGCCCTCGCCCAGTCCGATGCGCACAGCTGGCGCGTGGTCTCCACGGTCCCGCTCCCATAGTGGCAGCTCCGTGGGATCTTCTGAGCCGCGTCCTCCACCCCGCCGTCTCTGTCTGCACCCACAGCCTCTCCCATAGGATCGCGTGCGGACGGTGCTGACTTCGTGACAGCGACAACTGAATCCCCTGCTGCCTCCAGTTCTGCCCCAACTCCGGATCCTCTGTGCCGAGTTTTCCTGCACTGCAGCACGTGGCACCTCGTCCTGCTACGTGAGCATCCAAAGGGGTTCATAAGCCTAAAGAATATACGGATGGTACCGTGCGCTGGTGTCTCTCTTCTACCACAGCTGAACCGCCAAATTTGAAAGCTGCTTTGGCTGAGCGCATGGGCTGGTTAAGTGGTTGTCCCAACTCGTCAGTGAGACAAAGAGCGGCGAAGGGGTAAGGGGCGATTAGGGCCATAGGATTAGAAGTAAGATCTATGGCTAAGGTTCATAGTCCACGTCTGAACAGAATGTAGCGAGCTAGCATGAACCATTGCACGGCTAGTGGGGGTTAGTGGCGGCTTATTGGGGCTCCAGCGATGGTCGGCGATGGGGCGAACGACAAAGTCGATGACGGCGATCCTCCTGGTACTGTTGGCTCTTCCTGGGATGGCTCCAATCAGCGGCAAGCTCCGGCGAAATTCTGGCAACCTGGTGCTCGCCTTGCTTCGGGGAAGAAGCGGGGTAGTTCTGAGAGAGAGGGGAGTGGAATGGTGTGAAGAATTTGAACGAGGAAGGCCTCTTTTTATAGTGTAACGAGGGAACCGAAGGGTGTGGGCTGAGCTCGTCGGGGTCGTCTTCACTGTGAGCTATCGACATGGCCAAAGGTAGGGGACGGTGCACTGCCTCCTGGCGAAGCTCAACGGCTTGATGGCGAGGCGTGGGGCGGTGCAGTTCGGTCGAAACACGTCGACGCTCTGGGCGGCACCGACAGAAGTTTTAATGGCGCATAGGGGCTACGGGTCACGCAGCGGCGAACGGGGTTGTCTGGGTGGTTCCTGGGGCAGTGGTGTTCACGTACGCGAGCGGCGATGGCGGGGCGCGGTCTGTGCGAGCGTGTCGAGCGCGACGCTCTGGTGTGCTCTCAGCATGGTCGCAGAGACATTGGGCTCGAGCATTCCGTGTGGTCCAGTGGCTAGCAGGGCTCGGGCGCTGGACAGGGGGTGGCGATGGACGGTGGATTGCTGGCTAGATACGGTTGGCGAGGCTAGTTAGGCTTGTAGCTTGCTGTCGACATTGAGGGTGGCAAGTGTGCTCGGCCATGGTCACCATTGATGGCATGGTCGAGTTCACAGTAAGCTAGGGCTGCTTAAACAAGTTAGATGATCTACTAAGAGTGTAGTGAGAGCTAGAGAGGGGACAAGGTTGGCAAACACTGCTCACTATAGTGTTTGATGTTTAATTTGGTTTGTGTTGTGAAGGTGTTTGATGAAATGGCCGCAAGATATTTGAATTTGAATTTTTGGATGAAACTTGGTGGGTGTACTAGTCACATACTAGGTAGTCTTTAGTTGCTTGGATTTGTCAAGGTGCACTGGTTTGGTTGGGTTTTGAGAAATGGTGATCTTCCCATATGATATAGATTCAATTTTCAAATGTCATTTGAATAAGGTTCACAAATGTTTCTGTGGGTTTGCAAAGTGGTCTTGGGTTCACTTTTACTTGGTCTAGCAAGGGGTGAAAAGAAATGGCATTGTTTCTGTTTGAAATCTTGGACTAGAAATAGTCAAAGTGGTCTAGTGAGCAAGATTGGCAAAAATGACCATTTGCTTGTTTTGTTTGTTTTGAATTTCTCTTGATTTGTTTCTGCTTGGAATTGATTTAGATGATGTTGTTTTCTTCTTTAAACCATTCCTTTCTATTCACAACAATCACACAAGTCCATTCAAGCATTCGTACATTCATCACATACACACATGCATTCATAATGATTTTAATTTACAAAGTTTTTGTTAGCCCTAATTTTGGATGATTGGAATTGATAACCTTGGTTAATATTTTTGGGATGTTACAAACCTTCCCTCCTTAAACAAAATCTTGTCCCGATATTTGCTAAAAAGAAAACTAGGATTTAAAGAGATCAGGAAACTCCGTCCTAATGTAATCTTCTCGCTCCCAGGTAGTTTATTCTTCAATGTGGTTACTCCACTAGATGTTGAGAAACTTGATACTCTGGGTCCTGGTGGTTCTGAAGGCCTCCTCCAAAATATGGATGGGTACTTCGGGATACGTCAGGTCATCGTTGATCTCTATGGTTCAGTGGTCAATGTTCTTTAAAACTTTAGTCTTCTCCGGGACTTCTAGGCATTTGCGAAGTAACGATATATGGAACACATTATGCACGGCTGACATCTCCTCGGGCAGTTCCAGTTGATACGATACTTGTCCTTGATGATTCAAAATCTTGAAGGGTCCGATATATCTGGGGGCTAACTTTCCTTTGAGCTGGAAACGTTGCCTTCCTTTCAAAGGTGACACTTTGAGATACACAAAATCTCCAATATTGAAGGCGAGGTCTCGACGTCTCTTGTCGGCATAACTCTTCTGTCTGGATTGGGCGGTCTTGAGGTGCTCACGGATCTTGTGAACTTTCTCTTCTGCCTCTCGTAGGATGTCGGGTCCAAAAATCTGACTCTCTCCTACTTCCGACCAATTCAAAGGGGTACGACACTTCCTTCCATACATGAATTCAAATGGGGCCATTTGCAAACTTGCTTGGTAGCTGTTGTTGTATGAAAATTCTGCGAAAGGCAGACAATCTTCCCATTTAGATCCATATTCTAACACACATGCTCTCAACATATCTTCGAGTATTTTATTTACTCGCTCCGTTTGACCATCGGTCTGAGGGTGATAAGCTGTGCTAAAATCCAGTCGGGTTCCTAATCCTTCTTGGACTTTCTTCCAAAATCTCGAGGTAAACTGAGTTCCTCTATCTGATACAATGTTCTTGGGAACTCCATGCAAACTGACGATTCTAGCAATTTACAACTCCGCTAGTTTCGAACTCTGGTAAGTGGTCTTGACTGGTAAGAAATAGGCAACTTTGGACAGTCTATCTACTATGACCCAAATAGAGTCATTTCCCCTACTAGATGTAGGCAAACCAGTGATAAAATCCATTCCTACTGAATCCCATTTCCATTCTAGAATCTGCAATGGTTGCAACAGTCCTGCGGGTCTCTGATGTCCCGCCTTGACTCTTTGACAAATATCACACTTGGCTATGTATCTTCCAATTTCTCTCTTCATCTTATGCCACCAAAATTTCTCCTTCAAATCTTGATACATCTTCGTTCCTCCGGGGTGGATAGAATAAAGAGTATCATGAGCTTCTTTCAAAATAGCTTGCTTCAATTCTGAGTCTGCTGGTAGACAGATTCGTCCTTTGTACCACAAAACTCCTTCTTCATCTTCGGTGAATCCGGGTAGATTGCATGTACTGATGCGACATTTGATTCTGTCGATACTAGCATTTCCTTTCTGAGCCTCCTTGATCTGACTGATCAAAGTGGGTTGAAGTTCTATGCTAGCCAAAAATCCTTCACTTACTAATTCCATTCTAAAATCTTCCAACAACTTGTGCAAACTTGGTTGCTCCTTCAGAATCATAGAGTTCAATCGGAACGTCAATCTACTAAGGGCATTTGCTACCACATTGGCTTTACCGGGGTAATAGTGGATGTCCAGATCGTAGTCCTTGATTAACTCTATCCATCTCCTTTGCCTCATATTCAGCTACTTCTGAGTGAAAATATACTTCAGGCTCTTGTGATCCGAATAAATCTCACAACGGTTACCCATAAGGTAATGCCGCCATGTCTTCAAGGTTAAAACTACGGCTGCTAGTTCAAGGTCATGGGTAGGATAATTCTACTCATGTTGCTTCAGTTGTCGGGATAGATATGAATGACTTTGCCCACTTGCATTAGCACACATTCGAGACTGATCTTGGATGCGTCACAATACACATCAAAAGGCTTCGTGATATCCAGCATGATCAAGATTGGGGTTGAGATCAATCTCTTCTTGGGTCTTGCGATACTCGAGAATCCTTCTACAAACTTCCGGTAATATCCCACTAATCCGGGAAATGCACGAACTTGGGTTTGAGTAGTTGGGGCTTGCCATTCTTCAACATCCTTAACCTTTGCGGGGTCAACAGCAATTCCTCCGGCTGACACAATATGTCCAAGGAATCCTACTTCTTGTAACCTGAATTCACATTTGCTAAACTTGGCATACAACTAATGCTCCCTAAGGGTTCCAACGATGGTCCTTAGGTGTAGCTCATGTTCTTCTTCTGATTTGGAATAGATCAAAATGTCATCAATGAAAACAATGACAAAATTATCCAGGAAGTCCATTGTGACACCCCCGGGATCAGGGCTAAACAAATCCCAGACCTCTGTCTGACATAATCTTAACCTTGAGCTCGAGAATATCCAGTGAAGAATCGGTAACACGACAGTGACCCTATGTCACAAAATTTATTACAGCAAGATCATAACTGAGCAGAGAACCAAATTATTACAAGCAGAGGTCACTGACCATAAACATCAAACAACGGAAGGCAAATTATGCTATTAAATATAACAAACTTAACAAATGGCCTATGTGGCCTGATGCATAACGATCACGTCCCAGCCCATAGAATCCAGGCTGCCGGCCGGGAACCCCAAGCTACTCGTCGGTGTCGATGTAGTACCAGACTCATCTTCAAAGAACACTTACTCTGCCAAAAGTATCAACAAAGCAAGGGTGAGTACAGGGTGTACTCCACAAGACTTATGGCTTGTGGAGTTGTTTTGCATAAAGCCATCTTTGTTTGTAAAACAAGAGAGAGGGGAAGCTCGTCTATTCAGAGTATTTTAAAAGGGGATAAGAGAGCGACATCTCCGAAATATTGATCATCATCTTTTGATATCCACCGAATCATCATCATCTGAACCCTATCTAGGATCACCCCCTCGTACCCATGAGGAAGCATCGTTAAGCACACGTTGATCTGCCAAGTTTTACGATTAGGTTATAGTTCTCTATGATCTTATAATCTGGTCACCAAGCGTTCATAACCGTAAACATGGCTTTTTGAAAAGATTATTACCTTGCAGGGGTGTACAACTATACCCACACATACTAACCTTCTCTTAATGCCACATGATTAGCCCTCTTCCTTGGAAGGCCGACAGAGGGTGGTTAGACATGATCTTTACCTTGCTTGCGCTGAGACCATGAGTCACGCAATAAGGATGGTTCTGCTGTAACGGGTCAAATCCCGAAGCCGGTCCTTAAAGATGTGAGGCAAGGTTGGTTTACCAGGGGCGCTATCTACCCCAAGTAACCCGGTCCATGCTTCCCTACCTGTTATGAATGCACCTCCTTCACCGCCTTCGAGAAGATCCAGAATGCATGTCGAATGGAATGCCCGAACTATGTGACTCATGGAATCTACTAGGCAAGTTAGTTTCTCGTGAGGTTTTCCAGGACCCTTGTGGTTGTACGCTCGTATCGATTCTGAAGGCAAGAACTCGGTTCCTAGTGGTGGCGAGCATGGGACTAGAAAAACCACATCCCACAGTGGCCTCCCATACAAGCCTTATCATGTTTAATCTCATATCACTGATCTCATATCATCATGTTCTCCTTTCATACTAGATTCTCTGCATCTGATACATCATCTGGATGAGCCAGCACTGACAGCTATGCATGGCTAAGGAGGACAGAGATATAAGCTCTAGCAGTGCACACAAGACAAACATTTTTATGCTAGGAGCAGTGGATCAGGTAATGTAAGCTCAAAGGGAGTAATGTAGATAGGGTACTCTATCTATCGATAAAAGACCACAATAGAATCGTATGCATCATGGCAGGAATTGAAATGATTTCGAAATCATAGGATTATATCATGGTGGGGCTATGCTTGCCTTTGCCAGTTGATAACCGATAAGAAAATCTTTGGGAGCCTTGTACAAGACTTGGTTATAGTTGGTCAAGTATTTGTGTTTGATCTTCGAACTTCGACGGTGTTGATCTCGGTCTTCGATCTTGATATCATACTCTATCAGGAAGAACCAAACACCAGAGAGAAAGGGAAACAATCAACAATGGCATCGATGCAATGCTCAAGCAAGGATGATGATATGACAAGTTAAATTGTATCAAAAAGTAACCCTAAGGCATGCTCGACAATTTAATCGGGGTTCCAAGGGGTGAAAACCCTAACTCGGGGAAACTCCAGAATCACCTATTTGGGGTTACTAGGTTGTTCTAATTAAACTTGTCATGAAAGTTGCCCAACAATGCATGGTTATAGTTTAAATAGATTGTTCTCATTTTTCTAAAAATTTTGATATATTATACATATTTTTCCGACTTATAAATAATTAGATATTGAATTTATAAGATTCTATCAATTTCAGAAATTGTTAAAACATTTTTAAATGGATTTACTGCATCATGCTAACATCAGTGTAAGGGTGGGGGTCGTTTAACACCACGGGTTTGGCTAGCCACAGTGGATGACTACTAGGCCCGAGGCCACATCATCATCCACGTTGGCAAAGTGGGGCTTGGCCGTGTTTGACTGGCGCTGACCAGGCGCGGTGATGCTCAGGTGACATCACCAACGACGGTGAGCTGCAGAACGGCATCGGGGCCGGCGGTAGGGGCTCAAGGGGCTGCGCGGTTAGGCGGGTTCAACGCAGGGGAACAAGGCAAACCAGAAAAAGGCGGCACCACTAGGTAGAGGTTGCCGGATCTAGGAGAATAGCGGCGCACGACGTCGGAGCTTACGGTTCGACGGCGAGAGGCGGGTACAGAGCAAGGGGGAGGATGGAGGGGTCCAGGAGGACCAGAATCTCGTCATGGATCTGACGGAAGCAACGACAAGGAGAGGAGAGGGGTGGACGGAGTCGATGGCGACGGTGGAAGAGATTGTCGGGCCCAGAAGGTTCAATTACGTCACCTCGGTCCTCTCCGATTTGCACGGTTAGGGGCAACCAAACAAGGAGAAGCAGAGGATCACGGCTGCACGGTCAGATGAACGGAAAGTTGGCCAGAACAGCGATGCCCCGAAGCTTCCGACATGCTAGGGATCCAGCGAGAAGAAAATGGGGAAGAGAGGGAGGGGATAAGGATCTTCGTCGGCGGCAGGGGTACTTGTAGACGGTACGGATGATGGTAGCGTGCATCCTGGTGCAGGCGGGCATCGTGGCATGGACGAACAGCGATGGCAGCGAGCAGCTTCACCGGTCGTTCTTCTGGCTGGAGGAGGCAGAAAGGTAAAAGACGCAAAGGGGTACTAGGCCGCGCTGGGCTGCGCTTGGGTCGCTGCTGGGTTGCTGCCTTCTGCGCGCTAGCGATAGGAAGAGAGGAAAATGCTGGGCTCGGCCCAGGTAGCTAGGTTTTGCTTATTTTTTTGTAGAATTGTTTTTCCATTTCTGTTTTCTATTGCTTTTTGTAATTTCAAGTGAAATCTGTTTTGAATAGTTTAAAAAATACAAGACTTTGTAAAAGTATTGAAATATTGTAGGGGCCCTATTAGTCCTTTTGGGCTCCAAACATTTTGTCATTTCAAAATTCAAAACTATTTTGAATTGCTTTCAAAGAGAGAGGGAAAAGCTAGGGTTTTAGGGTTTGCATTTTATTTTATTTGCATGCATTTAGATATGATGCTCAGGAATGCACAATCAAAACCCTAATTAGACATTAGCTAAAACTAGGGTGTTACAGCTCTATCCCCCTTACGAGAATATCGACCCGAGATTCCAAAGGTAGGAGAAGAGACAGAGAGAGAACGAAATAGGGCCACTCTAAAGACAAGAGGGAAACGCAAAAAAACAACACACAGATTATCTCATGGTCAACTCATGGATGGAATGTTCAAAAACAACTCTGAGATGACTACATGAAACACGCCGAGGTAACAGAGGAAACAAGAGGAGATGGTTTCAAGTTGTTGGATAGATGGTCTTCATAAGGATTGAGACCATGGAGCTTATGGAATGGTTTAAAGCTTCTGAAGAATGGAAGCTTCTAACAGAAAGAACATAACCACACGCTTTGAGAGATGAACCTATATTAAACGGCTTAAGTAGAGATTTCAGGTTGCAGAGATATGGATCAACAAAATCAAGCTGCTGAACTACTTTTGACACAAAAGGTTCACTTTTTCATTCAACAGAAGGCTAAGACAGAAAGGTGTTTTGTGGAGAGGACTCATAAAAGTCACAAGGAACATGTAGCAAGAGAAATTTCTGATAACCAAAATCATAGTCACTCTTGAAACATGGTTGAGATAACAAAGGAAACTCTTTATTCATCCAGGTTTATAAAAAATCTTTTCCAAAGATCATCATATCACTTTACACCACCAAATGAATAGTTAAGAAGATTCCTGATGACACGAGAAAAATAAACTTCATTCTCAGACTTCAATTACTTGGCATGACAGAATTTGCCAATATAAATGGTCTGGAGGATTGACCGAGAGACATTTAGAAACACTACTTTAAATGTTCTCCTTGATGTTCAAGAAACGAGGCATCAAGTGAAGGTCGGACTTCGGATACAAAGGAAACCATAAGCAAAGCTCCTATAATAATTCACAGAAGATGCTTCATGAGGAGTGGTGTTGGGCCACGTAGAGATAAAACAAAACTTTTTCCTCTAACATGGTGAACCCAAGATCTAGCTGAGGTAGAAGCCACGAGGTTTACCACTAGACGCATAGTTGCGGATTACTGATGAAGCGCGTCAGTTGATGCTTGTGATCTTATCGTCCTGGTAATGATCGTACATCACCTCTGCTAGTATCCACACATACAAGGAGGAGCACCGGCGGCGAACTTCTAGGTTCGATACGACGGCAGGACTGCTGTGGAGCTAGGGTTTCCAACACATGGAATGAACTAACTGAACAACGATTAACCTTTCTGGGTTACGGTGCTCCACTATATATAGGGAGTGAACGTGGGCTCTGCTCGCGAGGCCCATTCACTAAAGCCCATATAATATTAGTCCCTGTGAGTCCGACTCACTAACTCAGTCCAAATCAGGCTCGAGTCCAACCCAACCAGATTTCCAGTTCAGATCCAATCCGAACTTGCTCCCGCTCCTAAGTGTGTGTGACCTCGCAGGCTCATGGCTACATGGACACGATTAGAGTCCGACTCACAATGTGACTTGCGTCATGACGACTTGCCTTTCCAATGTGACTTGCGTCCGAGTCCCTTTTTCCTCACGATATACCTTGTCATACTATAGGGGAATATTTGTCATCCCTTAAATAGTCCGACTCTCTTCTCGATCCGAGATAAGTGATTCACCCGACTAACTCTTAGTCGATCGCCTCGGTTAACACTTAACCGAGTCGTGCATGGCCATGCTTTCCGAATCATATCATCCGAGAGGGCCCAGAGAATATCTCTCTGACTGGAGGGGCAAAATCTCATCTTGGTTATTCACAACATGCAGCTTGATTCTCAGTCGACCCGAACTCTGCCTTTATAACTGCCCAGTTACGGATCAGCGTTTGATAGAACCTAAGTCGGTGATCCTCAACTCAGACTATGCAATAACCTCAGGTCTAAGGATTACATTGATTAACATATACAAATGACAACTTGTTCGTTGTACCTCAATATGGGTCAATCCGACTCGCTAAACTCTTTAGCCGAATATGTGTAAGTTGGAATAGCATCTCCATGCCCATGACAAGTGGAACCGAGTCATCAAGCCAACTTTCACATTGGTATAAGTTGTGTGTCCAGCACAACCTCGATGACCAATGATATTTAGTACAAACAACATGAATGTATAGTTCCACAACCGAATCACATATTCAATGATACACATCAGATGTTTTTACATGAACAACTTAATAACTTTATGAATACAATGGGAAATATCATCATACATGATTGCCTCTAGGGCATATTCCCAACAGTCTCCCACTTGCACTAGTGTCAATATTCCGACATCACATGTCTCTGCATCTAATGCCCATGGCTCTCAGGTGCGCCTCATGCTTCGGCTGTGGTAACGGCTTTGTCAATGGATCCAAAATATTTGCATCCGTGTGTACCTTGCATAACTTGATATCACCCTGATCCACGAACTGGCGAATCAGGTGGTACCGCATGAGTATGTGCTTGTTCTTCTGGTGTTGTCTAGGTTCCTTGGATTGTGTTGTAGCACCAGAGTTGTCGCAATACACGTCTAACGGATTGGACGAGCCCTGAACCACACCAAGATCCATGAGGAAATTCCTCATCCAAACAGCTTCCTTTGCTGCCTCTGAGGCATCAATATACTCAGCCTCTGTTGTAGATGCAGACAGAGTCTCTTGCTTGGAACTCTTCCAGCTCACAACACCTCCATTTATAATAAACACGTATCCGGATTGCGAACGAGAATCATCAGAGTCGATAAGATAACTCGCATCCGTGTAACCCTTTACACCGAGTTCATCTTCACCACCATAAACCAAAAACATATCCTTAGTCCTCTCAAGTACTTTAGGATATTTTTAGCCACTGTCCAGTGGATTTCTCCAGGATCAGCCTGGTATCTGCTCACAACACTTAGAGCATATGAAACATCCGGCCTAGTACAAATCATGGCATACATGATGGATCCGACTGCAGAAGCATACGGAATCGCACTCATCTGACTTCGCTCATCAGTTGTCGAAAGACACTGAGTCTTGCTAAGTTTTACACCATGGGACATCGGTAAGAACCTCTTCTTAGAAAATTACATGTTGAACTTCTTCAACACTTTGTCCAAATAAGTACTCTGACTCAATCCAATGAGCCTCCTTGATCTATCCCTATAGATCCGGATTCCGAGGATGTATGTTGCCTCACCCAAGTCTTTCATTGAGAAACTCCTTTTAAATGATTCCTTGGTTTCTTGCAACATCTGGACATCATTTCCAATCAGTAATATGTCATCCACATATAAGATAAGAAAGTTTACTTTGCTCCCACTAAACTTCTTGTATAAACAAGAGTCATGATCACTCTTGATGAAGCCAAACGATTTGACTACCTCATCAAAGCGAATATTCCAACTCCGAGATGCTTGCTTCAACCCATAAATGGATTTCTGAAGTTTGCATACTTTGTCAGCATTAGCTGGATCGAAAAAACCCTCGGGTTATATCATATACACGTCCTCGGTTAAATTTCCGTTAAGGAAAGCTGTTTTGACATCCATCTGCCATATCTCATAGTCGAAATAGGCTGCTATAGCTAACATGATCCGAACTGATTTAAGCATCGCTAAAGGCGAGAAAGTCTCGTCGTAATCAACTCCTTGAACTTGTCGGAACCCCTTCGTGACAAGTCATGCTTTATAGATGGAAACATTTCCATCAATATCAGTTTTCTTCTTAAAGACCCATTTGCACTCGACGGGTCTTGCACCGTCTAGCAGATCAACCAAGTTCCAAACTTGATTTTCATCCATGGACTTTAATTCAGATCTCATGGCTCCAAGCCATGAGTCGGAATCAGATCCCACCATCGCTTCCGAATAATTTGCCGGCTAATCACTGTCTAACGGTAACACATCACGAACACTTCGTAATCTCGCCGATCTTCGTAGTATAGGTGCTTCTGCCGGCTCATCTACCACGACCGGCTCAACCTCCAAGGTTTTTGCCGACTCGCTACTAGCCGGTTCCTCTCGAATTTCTTCGAGTTGCACCGTGCTCCCACTTACTCCCCGACTGAGAAACTCTTTCTCAAGGAAGACACTGTTTCGAGCGACAAACACTTTGCCCTCTTCTCGGTTGTAGAAGTAGTAACCCAAGGTTTCCCTCGGATACCCCACAAAAATACACTTATCCGACTTGGCCGTAAGCTTGTCCGACTGAAGTCGCTTGACAAATGCTTCACAACCCCAAATCTTAAGAAAAGACAAACTTGGCTTTTGCCTGTCCATATCTCATGCGGTGTCTTCTCTACCGACTTTGATGGTACTCTGTTTAGTGTGAACGCCGCTGTTTCTAGAAAATAACCCCAAAATGATAAAGGTAGATCTGTCCGACTCATCATTGATCGTACCATGTCCAACAAGGTCGGATTCCGCCTTTCTGAAACACCGTTCCTTTGTGGCGTTCCTGGCGGAGTACGTTGAGGAACTATTCCACAACTTTTCAGATGGTCATCAAACTCATGGCTCATGTACTCGCCTTCTCCATCCGACCGAAGAAACTTTATTTTCTTGTCGAGTTGATTCTGGGCTTCATTCTGGAATTCTTTGATCTTTTCAAAGGCTTTCGACTTATGTTTCATCAAGTAGATATATCCATACCTACTCAAATCATCAGTGAAGGTAATGAAGTACTCATAACCACCTCTGGCTGTCGTGCTCATTGGTCCACATAGATCACTATGTACTAGTCCCAACAAGTCAGATGCCCTCTCGCAACTCTTTGCAAAAGGTGTCTTGGTCATTTTGCCGAGTAGGCAAGATTCGCATGTCTCGAACGACTCCAAGTCGAACGAAGTTAGGAGTCCATCATCATGGAGCTTCTTCATGCGTTTCCAAATTATATGACCAAGCCGACAGTGCCAAAAGTAAGTCATATTCAGATCATTTTGTTTCAACCTTTTAACATTTATGTTATAGACCGACTCACCATCAAGATTCAAAATAAATAACCCGTCCTGGACAGGTGCAAAGCCGTGAAACATATCATTCAAATATAAAGAACAACCATTATTCTTGATATTCGACTCATAGCCTTGCCTCATCAAACATGAAGCAGAAATAATGCTTCGACTGAGCACTGGAACATAATAACAACTATTCAGTTCCATAATGAATCCGGAAGGTAAATGAAGCTGCATCGTGCCGACTTCCAACGCAGCAACTCTTGCTTTGTTGTCGACTCGAATATCAACCTCGCCTCTTTCTATGTTCCTAGTTCTTACCAGTCCCTGCAACGAGTTGCAGATGTGAATAACTGATACGGTATCATATACCTAAGAACCATTAGATGCATCAGCAAGATGTATGTCTATAACATTGCAAACAAGTGTACCTGAGTCAGAAGTCATACCTCCACTCTTGGCTTTATCAGCCAAATACTTGCTGCAGTTCCTCTTCCAATGGCCATCCGCCTTGCAATAGAAGCAAGTGGATCCAGCTGAAGGAGATGGCTTAGTCCCTGAGGAAGCGCTTGGGACTGGGTCCTGAGCCTGCTTTCCTCCTGACTTAGCCTTCTTCTTAGTCCAAGAACTCTTCTTGAACTTAGCCTTATTCTGCACCATCAACACTTGACTGGTGCCCTTCTTGAGATCCGCCTCTGCCTGCTTGAGCATCCCATGTAATTCAGTGAGCTTCTTATCCATACCATGCATGTGGTAGTTCGAAATGAACTGCCCATATGCACTAGGAAGAGAGTTCAGAATTACATCCGTAGCGAACTCTTCGCTAATGGGGTAGCCAAGCCTCTCTAGAGACTGCACATAACCAACCATTTTGATCACATGCGGACTCAGTGGATCACCATCCTTAATCTTGCAACTCAGGAAAGCCTGAGAGACTTGATATCTCTCAGTCTTCGCCTGAGCCTGGAACATACTTTTGAGGCTTTCAATCATATCGTAGGCCTCAACATGCTCGAACTGCTTTTGCAAGTCCGGTTCCATGTGAGCAAGCATAAGACAGCTAATATCTGTGGACTCATCCTTAGCCCGACGGTAGGCATTGGTGGCAGCGACAGTCGCATTCTCATTAGGCTCATCTGGAAGTGGGTTGTCTAGGACATGGTCCTTCTTTTCTTGTTGGAGAACAATTCTCAGATTTCGATACCAGTTTGTAAAATTAGTGTCGTTCAGTTTATCTTTCTCAAGAATGGTTCTCAACGCAAAACCAGATATCTGAGAGTGACTGCTACTTGGTGCCATGATCTACAACAGAAAATATGCAAAACACTTAAGACATGTATTCATAAAAGAGCAAACATATTAAACACTTTAATATTTTAATGCTCCCACTAGAACCAACACCCCTCTGATGGTTACTTAGTGATTCAGGATCCTAAATAAGCAAGTCGGCTAGTGAGCTTTAGCATCACCGCTAGCCGCCAAGTGATCTAGGTAGACAACTCCTTGTCAATCGCATATCATACGACTCCTGTTGGACGGGTGGCATCACATGCCCCGGCTCCCATCCGACTTTTCCCCGAGCCCCACAACCGTTGTGATAGACCCGTCTAGCTTACCGATTGTTCCCGCAGTAAGAGTCCGACTCAAACCCACCTAGTCGGAAAGAATTGGCAGCACCTCAATTTTATGAGCCCACTACCAAAAATGTCCAACTTGTGATGGTGCAAACACTAGCGAGGAAAACCGACTAGACCTTCTTTGTGGGATTAAATTTTACCGACTATCTAATAGAGGTAAAACAGAGACATAACAATAACACAAAATAAAGCAATTATAATGTGAAATGGTATGGCTCCCTTCATGGAGATCTCCATCTCCATAAAGCCTGTAATCCGACTCGTGTCAACTCTTGTCACTTGTCATCTTACTCCATGTCGCCGACATGTACAACTCCTTGCATGCCTTCCGGGTTCTCCAAACAACTACACTAGCTTAGTAAAGTAAATTACAAGGAGAATCCGACATGCAGGTCGCTATACAATAATATGACAACACCTAGGCTCTAGCCGGCTGACAAAAACCGTGATTCGCATATCACGTATGGATTACACACATACATCACATGCACATGAACCATACCATTTACAACTTCCTGCAAAAACAAGTTATGCATAGATACGATATCTACCGGCATTGTGAAACTCGCAACGACGTCTAACGCGCTACGACAGGGCGAAGCTGGCGGTCCTGCTTGTTCTGATTTTTCCGAAAACGTAGATCTCATCTATGATCCGGACATGGATTCCGACCATTGTTCCGATTCGATCAATCTTTTTGATCTTCGATCACCGCCTCTGGATTTACGTGTCACAGTCTACCCCGATGGCGGAAGCCGACCGGTAGGGGTATGTCGTTCCACGACCTCAGCAGTATGATCACGGAAATCAGATCTACCATTCCCCGAGTACATTTGATCCAATCAACCTCGTACAAAACCGATCTATCTCATAGATCGACCACCAAAACAACACATAGATCTCATCTACAGCCAACCTTACATCACATATGCGAGATCTCGAGCCTAAAACCAGAAGCTATCACTTTGATGCCACTGTTGGGCCACGTAGAGATAAAACAAAACTTTTTCCTCTAACGTGGTGAACCCAAGATCTAGCTGAGGTAGAAGGCCACAAGGTTTACCACTAGACGCGCAGTTGCGGATTACTGATGAAACGCGTCAGTTGATGCTTGCGATCCGATCGTCCTGGTGCTGATCGTACAACACCTCTGCTGGTATCCACACGTACAAGGAGGAGCACCCACGGCGAACTGCTAGGTTCGATACGACGGCAGGACTGCTGTGGAGCTAGGGTTTCCAATACATGGAATGACCTAACCGAACAATGATTAACCTTTCTGGGTTACGGTGCTCCGCTATATATAGGGAGTGAACGTGGGCTCTGCTCGCGTGGCCCATTCACTAAAGCCCATATAATATTAGTCCCTGTGAGTCCGACTCACTGACTTAGTCCAAATCAGGCTCGGGTCCAACCCAACCAGATTTCCAGTTCAGATCCAATCAAACTTGCTCCCGCTCTTAAGCGTGTGACCCCGCAGGCTCATGGCTACTTGGACACGATTAGAGTCCGACTCACAATCGATCAGTCGGTAGCGGCTCCTAGCAGAACGTGCCGACTCCCTAGTACCAAAGAGTCATGACGACTTACCTTTCCAATGTGACTTGCGTCCGAGTCCCTTTTGCCTCACGATATACCTTGTCAGACTATAGGCGAATATTTGTCATCCCTTAAATAGTTCGACTCTCTTCTCGATCCGAGATAAGTGATTCAACCGACTAACTCTTAGTCGATCGCCTTGGTTAACACTTAACCGAGTCGTGCATGGCCATGCTTTCCGAATCATATCATCCGAGAGGGCCCAAAGAATATCTCTCCGAGTGGAGGGGCAAAATCTCATCTTGGTTATTCACATCACGCAGCTTGATTCTCAGTCGACCCAAACTCTGCCTTTATAACTGCCTAGTTACGGATCAGCGTTTGACAGAACCTAAGTCGGTTATCCTCAACTCAGACTATGCAATAACCTCAGGTCTAAGGATTACATTGATTGAGATATACAAATGACAACTTGTTCGTTGTACCTCAATATGGGTCAATCCGACTTGCTAAACTCTTTAGCCGAATCTGTGTAAGTTGGAATAGCATCTCCATGCACATGACAAGTGGAACCGAGTCATCAAGCCAACTTTCACATTGGTCTAAGTTGTGTGTCCAGCACAACCTCGATGACCAAGGATATTTAGTACAAACAACATGAATGTATAGTTCCACAACCGAATCACATATTCAATGATACACATCAGATGTTTTTACAAGGACAACTTAATAACTTTATGAATACAATGGGAAATATCATCATACATGATTGCCTCTAGGGCATATTCCCAACAAGTGGTTGATATTGCTGAATCAAGTGAATATGGCAAAAGGTCTTTCCGGCTAAGTGTGTCAACCATTGCATCAATCTTGCCAGACTTCAAAGAGACCTATGTCAAAACGTTGAGGAACGCCAACCATCATGTCTGCTTGAGATTCAGATTTGGTTAGGCAAAATGATATTTCAGACTCAGCATGTCCGAATAGAAGGTTTACAACATTCAATGCAAAGGTAAAGTTACTAGATTCTCAAGATATGGACTATAGTGTAAAGCTCCAAAAGATTGAGCTAAATTTCTAGACCCATGTATTTACAACTTGTCGAGAGACAATTGCGGCTACATTGGGGTACTTACAATAAAATACACATGTATCCTTCAAGAAAGGGAGATAACTCTTCTCGAATACACGGCGACAACTTTAAACAATTGCACATGAACTGGAGAAGGTTAATTCTAACATCCGGAACAGATACTTCGAGATGACTCGGAGACGGTTCTCAAAAGTTTCCAACATTGTTGCCAATTGTTCCGTATGAATACAATCTAACATGGATAAAATAAGGATGTCATCGATGAGCTCAACAACAAAATTATCGAGACACTCCAAGAATATGGACTCATATGTTGCTTGAACCACGCAACAATATTGGTCAGACCAAAAACATGAAGATGTACTCAAGTGAAACATCAGAAGTAGAAACACCATCAAGATAGTTCTTGGAACTGAGTTTGATTTGACAATAACCCAAATCAAATCAAAGATGGGGTAAGATAACATGTGCACAAAGGAGACACTATATTTCTTCAACACAAGCAAAACTAGACATCCCATTACGAAGGAACTGGGTCGGAGAAAACTTTTGTCTTACAACTCTCCAAGTTGTTGTTTAAGCTCAGCCAACTAGTTCACGGGTATCCAGTATAGAGCCTTGGAGAAAGGAGCAGTTTAGAGAACTTGCTTGATCAAGAACTTAACAAGACGGTCATGTGGCAACATGGCGATACTTCTAGGGAGACATCCAGAATATCACGAACCACCGATATGTCTCTTAGTTCGAGAGAAAACTTGCTCGGTAAGGAAAGATAACATAGTCTCAGAGCTTCGGCATGAGCCTAACTCTTTGACTGAAGAGAGTGTACCGGAATAACGGACGTGGTAACACAGTCAAACTTTGCTTAGTGATAGGGTTAACCAATCACGCTAAGAATGACATGAATGTCCTTAGAGTTCAAAACAATAATAATTGCTAAGAATCTCAGATGGCCACATTATTTCACACGCGCATCACTTACGAGCACGAAAGCTCGAGTAAGGGTGGGTAAACATGTGTAAGAGCATCACTTCATTAAGGGGTCATGTAACTCAGCACGACCTCTTAGTATAAAAGTGTGTGATACTTTAAGGTAGAACAGATGGAAGACAATCAATGCCTCTTAATCTGTAGATTACAACAATCTGACCTGGTCCTAGAAATGACGAGGTACTGGAGTTTGTTTCTCCTAACATCTCGAAATCTTTTTTCATGACAGACCACAAGAGTATCTTGCATCGGAAGACACCAATGCAGATAACTACTTGGCTACCAAATGGTATACAAAGGTCAAAAAACCACAAGGGGAAAAGAACATGCTCAGGATAGAATCCCAATATGTGGATGCATAAGTCAACAATATTCCGAAAACCAATGCAGAGAAGGGGTAAGGTGTGGCAGAGTCACGATTATAGAAGTGAGACTCACGAGGAGTACTCTTGTCGTGACCTATTTGGTTCCATTAAAGAACATCTGCCATGGCTAGTGGTATGGGAAGTCCTTAGCTGTCATAATTCAATCATGACAAGGACCACAAGCTTGATGACTAGAATTGTAGTACTAGCCATCCTAGGATTATGTGTAAACATTAGCAACAGGGGTCAAAGTGTTGGATCTTGGGTTAAAGGTCAGCTTCATGGACAAGATTCACAACACTAGAATCCAGCATAATCCGGGATCTTAGATTCAAGTCCAAGGGTTAAAACCCAAAGAAAGGAGTAACCACTACGTGAGTGACTTAGCGTACACTACAAGTTAGAAACCACGAGGTAGCTTCCAAGAGAAGAAATGACTTCTGAAGTACCCAAACAAACGAAAAGGACGCACATGAGGCGAAAGGAAACCTCGAAGCCTAGAACAAAATACCATGGAACCAACAATTTAATATTGTGGATCCAAAAGATAGAGAGATCAAGATAGAAAGCAATCTCTCATACGAAGCAGAGAAAAGGGAACAAGGAATTCACAACTCTAGAGAACTCTACACTAGGTCAACTGGTCGAGAAATGACATGCCAAAAAGGCACCTAAGCTTTGAAAGACATGAAGAGATATCAAAACTTTTCCAAATCAACACCAAGTAAGATAACCCAGAGTTAGAGCGAAACTAGATAAGGAGTAAAAGAAGCATACTAGAGTTTTCGCAAATACTTTTGAACTTTTAAGATAGTTTTCACAAGCAATAGACTCAACATCAACCAATGGCAAGGTTTTCCTATGGTTTGTACTGCTCTGATACAAAAACCTGTAACACCCCCGGTATCAAAGCTAAACAAATCCCAGACCTCTATCTGACATAAGCTTAACCTTGAGCTCGATAATATCCAGTGAAGAATCGGTAACACAGCAGTGACCCTACAACACAAAATTTATTACAACAAGCTCATAACTGAGCAGAGAACCAAATTATTACAAGCATAGGTCACTGACCACAAACATCAAATAATGGAAGGCAAACTATGCTATTAAATATAGCAAACTTAACAAATGGAATAAGAGGCCTCAAGCATAACGATGACGTCCCAGCCCATAGATTCCAGGCTGCTTGCCGGGAACCCCGAGCTACTCGTTGGTGTCGATGTATGTAACATCCCAGCATTTAGGAACTAACGAAGGGTAGATATAGGAATTTGGAATGTTGCGTGCATTCATCTGTGAAAATGTGTGTAAAATTTTCGCCAAATAAAAACCTAAAGTGATCAAGGTTTCTTTCTTACTTTGAGATTAGGTTTAGTCTTAAGGATGATTTCTATAGACTTTGATGTGATCTTTGAGGAATTAAGTGTTTGAAAAGTATATTTGAATTTTAAACTTGAATGTTTGGATTATAATTCAAATGAATTAGGAATAAGGTTTGAATCTTAATCTAATTAAGAGTTAACTATTATAACTTAAACTTTATCTAAAGAAAACAATTAAGAATATGAAAACTTATTTCATATTTTTATTTAATAAATAAGTTATAGAATTGTAACTTATTGAAATCGTCCACACACTTCACAAAAGCAAATAAATAAGAATAAGAATATTCTTTATTAATAATAGTATAATCCTTATTACAAAATAATAAAATGAAAATTACAAAAGTACGAATAAGATTACATTGGACTATTCTATAACTAAACCTAAACTAAAATATTCACTTTAAATCTGTACCTGCAAAACAAACATAAACTAAATAGAAAAATAAAAGGTTAGTGTTAGAGTTATTTTTCTCTCAAACATGTCAGTGAGGTGCACTGAACAAGTTCATCATTGAGAAATCATAAAAGGGGAAAGTTTCACCAATATGAAATAATTCATCTTTCATAAACTTTAGGCCAGAGGTCAAATGACAGCCAAAAGGGGCAAGTTTCACCAGCCAGATAAAAGTACCAGATAACAGTAAGTTTCAAAATTCTGAACATATCCACAAGTACACAGCAAGCACACAAGTAGGACACACAACTAAATGCATGTGTTGTGCTGTCAGCTTCACAGCACAGCTCCAACACACCAAAACCAACAGCACAGCCGTGGAGAGGCACTAAAGCATCTTTTCACAGCACACACACAAGAACAGCTAAACCAAGCACAACAGCCAGTAATCAAACCAACCAAAGCCCAGATTTCATCACCAGGATGGTGACATAAGGAGGGGGAGGATCAGGTGGACAGCAAGATCAAGTCCAGGAGCTAGGAGGAGTTGGCTAACTCAAGGTCAAGCACAAGAGCTCAGCAAGACAAGATCAACATCACCACCTTACTCCACAATCATCAGATTTTGTGGTGAGCATCATAACACCTTCACATGAACTAATCATATCATCTAGACAGAAGCATGTGTTGTTTTATGAAATAAACTCTCAGAAATCACCTAAGTGGGGTGAATCCATCATAGAGATTTAAACTCTAAAAAGCAAATAGCAAAGTACAAGGATCCAACCAGAGCTCAGAACAACATCATTTCTCTGGTTGTCAAGCTATATAATACAATTCAAGCATAAATATAGATATATATAATTTCTAGGCACATCCCTAGAGTAAAGGTAGCACCTTAGAAACTAATCTTTTGGATCCAGATAATGATCAAGCTTACTATCATTTTTACCAAGCTTTGATTCAAAAACAATAGTGGTACCACTACCAGGACTACTTATATGAATCAATTTGATAAGGCTTAAAACCCCTATGCCTCAGACCAACATCATTGTTCTTAGGGATTTCAGAAAAGAACATCTATGTTTATGTTTCAAAGTCAAGCTTGTATTAAGCTTAAATCAACCCAATCAATGGATTAGAATCAATCTTGTGTGCCATACCAATATGGTGTCACAAGAACAATTCTATTTTGAATCAGGATAAACATGCAATCATCACAGGTTCAACAAAACAATCTACTAATCATTTTCCTGTTAATACAGGAATCATAAATAGGATATTCCTATATTCATCTTCACTGTTTGAGATCAAACCACATATTAATTTCTAAGCCAACAGCACTAAGACAGTGGTTTCATCATATCATAACCATGATCATAAACCATGAAATGACAGTGAAAACTTATCAAGCCACTGACTTCACCAAGCATGGTTCCAAACCAACTATACCATCTTAATCATATGCAATCCAAGCATAAAAGCATCTAGTAAGCCACCAGAACCATCATAGTTCATCTCAAGTAACAAGCCTCAGGCCAATTACCATTTAGCATGCTTACAAACCATCTAGACATAATCTAATTCATCCAGTATATGATCAACCACAGGGTAAGAAACCTAAATGGATAAATCATCTTAATCAGGACAAGACAGTAACCAGAGAGGTCATTGCCAACATCTAGCATGGATGAGTGAGCACAGAGAGCACAAGGGGAGAGGAAATGAACTCACCATAGGTCCTCGCTAGAGATTAGAAGAGGAAACAGAGGGGCCGACGACCATGGCGGCACGGGGAGCACCCCAGAGGGGGCGCTGCAACCCATACGGCGCCACAGCGGCGACCATGAACACGCATAGAGGCGAGGAGAATCACCACGACGCACGACAGCGGCGGCAGCACCAGGATCCACGCCAACCCCCAAACCCTAGGGTTCGGGACGACCACGATCCATCGCAGGAGAGCACCATACCCAAATCCAGTTGGATAGGAAGGACGGGCATCGTCGACAACCTCCCATTGCACCACAGCGGCAACCAGAATCGACCACGGCGGCGGGAATCGCTGGCGGCGACATCACCGACCACGGGGTCGAGGCCAGAGGAGGAGAGGATGAGCTCGAGGGAGAGAGGCAGTGAGGAGTGGGCTGAGTTGGGCCAGGCCCTTCGGGGTAGTAATTTTTGACTATGTCTAATGGGCCACTAGGGCCCAATAAGATTAAATCAGCCCAGGAACCTTGCAGGCCTGTTTTAATAAATAGGAAAAGACCAAAATACCCCTGGACTTAACTAAGTTCTAGAAAATAAAATAAAAGTCCAAAAATTATAAATAAATATTTTTGGATTCACAATAATCCACACTATCCAAATAAAATAAGATATAAAATTTTAGACATTTAAATTTTATTAAGGATTTTGTAATTTATATATTCCTTCTAGAATTTTACAAAATTATTGAAGGATCATAAAAATAGATAAAAATCACTTTCATTATATATTAATATTGTAGTATTTTTGAAAAATACTAAATAAATATTTAACAACAATTTTTGATGTTTAATTGATAATTCCTAAAAGAATTATTAAATCAATTAAAGTCAAATAAAAGGGAAATAAAATAAAATAAAATAATTCAATAAATGTTATAAATATTAAAAAGTAATATTTATAAATCCTTTATTATTTAAAAAGAATTATAATAATAATGGGGAAATTGCATATCAAATTAAATGATGCATTACATTACTTGCATAATCATTTTGCTTCTTTAAATATTGTCCTTACCGGGCAATAATGGTGTTTTTGTAGACATAGAAGCTCAATGTCCAATTGCAAGCATCAGACTTCACTACCTTGCCATCACAAGGCAAGTTCATCACTTGCTCATGTCCTTTGAAGAGTCTTTATCGAAGTATTTGCAAATTGTGTTTTATCATATATGCTATAAAAGAAAGAAAATATTAATTTCACAAATAAAGAAATCATAGATATCATCCTAAGTGGTGATATAATGGAGCAATAGAACTTAGGGTTCTATTTGCAACAATGATAATCAAGTAGGGACTTAATAACCCATGACATCAGTGATTCTAGCGTCGTATATTACGCGTTATCCATGAGATTTGGAATGGGAAAGAGAAGTCAGCTGTATCTTCTTCCTCTCGCATGAAGCCGGATGTGCAGGTCGTGGCTGTTATCCTTGTAGCGTGCATATTAATTGGTAATTCGTAGAGGATATGCAGCATATGGGTGGGAACCCTCATCGTCCAATGATAGTTCTGGCATCTAATGGTTTGTACAAACCATTGACGTAATTCATTATGTGGGCATGGTGTACACCAAGAAGGCATACGAGGTCGCGACGGGGGCAGTGATTAGCTTGGACCAACTACTGGGCCCCACATCATGGAATTGTGGACGGGAAAGTACGCGCGGTTGTGCAACAAGGAGTTGATCTCTTATGGGTAAAGTAATGCACCTCTGCAGAGTGTAAGAATTGTAACTTGTTACTCCCTATTCCGGGAAGGAGCTAAGAACGCGACAGGAAAGGAACTCCCTGAAAGTTCTGGTCAATCTGTGAAGGCTGATTGTGATAGATTTTCATAATAAAATCAATCTTTGAAGAAAGATTTACAAAAATTGCATAGTGCCAAGGATTTATAATCCGAGGTGGTAGTTAGAACATCAAACATCCCACCTTGCATATAATGAAATTGTTGGGTAACGCTGTTACTCATTCCTTCCTTTGGTCCCTTGCTTAGACTCTGAGGATCCAGAAGATGTGCCAATGTATGCAGCCGAATGTCAAGAAGATGTGTTCTACGAGGAACCCGATCTGTCCAAAGATGTTGAAGGAGTGGATTACGAGATCGGCTACGGTGTCGATGATAACGAGTGCAACTAAATATCCCTAGTTAGTAGTAACCAACGGAAGCGAGCAGCATGAACTCTATATAATAAGCAGCTGAGCTCAACTCCTAGTCGGAGTTGTTACTTTTAAATTCCGCTGAAACACTTTATATTTTGGTTTGTAAGTTGAATCTTTAAGAAGTCTTGAACTTCTGGTATTGTAGTAATAATAAAGCATGTATATTTGTAATATGGACCCACAATGTTTCTGTTGTACCACTCTGAGGGATGTGATATTTACGGAACGGTGTTCTGTGGATGTCATGTCAACGACTATAGTGTACTACACATGCAGTTGTATGCTGGGTCACCGTAGTTGGTATCAGAGCAAATTGCTTTGACCTTAGGTTGGAAACCTAGTAAAGGGTATTACCTGTAGGAAAATTAGCAATGATAAAGAATTATGTAAAATTAATATAATGGGTATTCAAATGAGAATATTCAGTTATATATTTTAGTGCGATAATTCTTTGTTATGATGCAATATATCATTGGATACTAATCAAAATTATTTTTTCTGATATACAGAGATATGGCACCAAAGTTTCCAAAACAGACGTTGGTAAGGAAAGAGGAGACTCTTGATGATTATCAAGGATCATTCACAGACCAACTTCGTCAACTTTTAAAGCTCTTTAGTTGTCCAACTAGAATTCCAGTAAACACTATCACTTGCCTTGATGGCCGGATGTTATCCAAGTATCGTGTAAGTATCCAACTTCTAGAGAAGCTTGGACTATATCACGATCTACCTATAGGAGAAGGTAGGAGTCATTCAGCAGCATACCATGTTGCTGTGGTGGAGGCGATAGCTAATATCCGGGAGCAGAAAACCAAGGAGCTAGAGGGTAGCACATTCTCTGTGATACCTCATGATTCCATAGACTCGGAGCCTATACCGGAAAGTGATTGTTGAAGACAAAAAATGATATGTTAGAGGATCTAATTGATCCGGAAAGGAGGAAGCAGTTAGCATTCCAGTTAGAGAAGAAAGCAAGTAGTAGTGCAACACCTATCTTTAAGGATATACCTATATATTATGAATCTTTTATACCATATCCTTATTCACCAAGACCTGAACCTATACATGATCCTACTATGGATATGAAGTATGTAGTACCACAGGGCTCAGAGGATGGTTCTGACTCAGAACTTCTGATTGAGAATTTGGATGGTTGGAGAATGGGATCATATAATGGATCTCATGAACACCAGATGTCCACAGATGGTTCTGACAGAAATGTTGGACAATCGAGTTGGATGGGTGCAAGGATGAACCCTAATAATAGTAGTAGAAATACCATGTCAATAGATAATCTGTATGAAGAAGAAGATCCTATGTAGAGAGTGTTTGAATCATCAACATCTTCTCAAAACCCAGGGAATATACATTATCTAGTGTTTAATTATCTTGACCAAGAGAGCACCTGAGAAGCAGCAGGATTTGCGTATCCTGTTGACAACTCAAGAAATGAAGCTCAGGAGATGCAGGCTGGAGATAATATTGAATATGTTTCTGAAGACCTTTCAGCTAAGTTGGAGGGAGTCAAGGCGCTCAGATTTAGTAATGACTCAAGTCCTGACACTTCAGATACAAATTATGTTCCTTCTAGAAGGCCATATGTTCCACAAACTATGCGACGAACAACACGTCATCACGGTTGGACATCAGGAATGTACTATAATCATAGTTATTACTAGAAGGAGGCAATTAGTTAGTGATATCAAGTACCGTGTATTGTACTCCAAGTAATAAGGTAGTGAGATGAATATGGTAGTTTTGTGATTATACCTATATGGTATATGTTGTAATGACTTTGTATCATTATGATATTATGTAAAATATGTGAAATGCATATTTGGATTTTCTTTGGATCTTCATTGTGTGACTAGTTCTGTGCGTAAAGTCGAGCTCAGAACACATGTGCATGATGTAATTATGAGTATTCTCTTTAAGTTGCAGGACTAGAGGGTCATGGATATGGGTGTAGAAATGGAAACTAAGCAGCAGCGGATGGAGCGAGAGGCCAAAGAGAAGGCCGATGCAGATGCAGCAAACCAAGAAGCATTACCACCACCACCACCAATGAGGCCGTTAATGGAGAAAATTTTTATGCAATGTATGCAAATGATGCAAGAGACCCAGAACAAGTTTATGGAAGAGTTGCTGGGGCAATAAAATCAGAGGGCACCTGAAGGTGGAGGAGTGAGTCTATCTGATTTCCAGAATGCAAGACCGTTACCTTTTGCATCAGCTCCTGAACCAATGGATGCAGAAGACTGGTTAGCAGATACTGAAAGGAAGCTGAAAAATGTAGGTTGCAATGATGAGGAGAAATTGAGGTATGCAAGTCATCTTATGACTGGACCTGCAGCATCTAGGTGGGAGAATCAGTTAGCCATGCAACCACCAGGAAGGGAGTTTACCTGGGAAGAATTCAAGCAGAGATTCCATGAATATCATGTTCCGGAAAGTGTTATGGAGTTGAAGCGGAGAGAATTTGAGGAGCTTCAGCAAGGATATACTAGTGTTATGAAGTACATCCAGGATTTTAGTCAATTGTCTCGCTATGCTAAGGAGGATGTCAACACTGAAGAGAAGCGGAAGAAGCGTTTCCTGCATGGATTAAATCTATTTGTGAAGATGCAGCTAAGGTTAGCCAATAAGCAAACTTATCAGCAGTTGCTGGATGCATCCATTACTTTTGAATATGACTACAAGAATGTCCAAGAGGACCAGAGGAAGAGAGCCAAGAAGGAAACCAAGAGAATTCAGGCAAGCAAACCTAAACCCAACCTGGAGTTCAAACCTCGGAATAGGAATTATGGCAAAAACAACAATAACAATAACAAGGGCAGTGGTGGAAATCAGTCCAATCCGAGAAGGAATGTTATTTGTAACAATTGTGGAATTCCAGGACATTTCCAGAGGGAATGCAAAACGCCTGTAGTGATCTGTTATGGTTGTGGTCAGAAGGGGCATATCAAGCCAGATTGTCCTAGCAAACCACCTGGAGGTTGTCCTACCAAGGGAGGAGGACAATCCAGTGGAGGAAATGGACAGCCCAATAAAGGAGGAAATAATGGCAAGAGGAACCGACCTACTAGGAAACTGAACTATGCAACCCTCGAGGAGGTGGATAATTCGGAGCATGCAGTGATAGGTACACTCAATATCCTTACCAATCTCGGCAAAGTTCTATTTGATACTGGTGCAACTACTTCATTCATTTCTGGAGAATTTTGTGATAAGTTCGGGATTAGAAGGGCAACGTTAGAAAGTCCTATGACAGTAGTTACGGCAGGAGGGAATGTGATTGTACGCCACATAAAACAAGATCAGGTTATCTCGATCTGTGGTTGTACATATTTCGCAGACCTTTATGTGATTACTTTGAAGGGAATTGCAGTAGTGCTGGGGATGGATTGGATGATGGAACATGGAGCTCAGATAAATTGTGAGGAGAAAACTGTCTCAATCAAAACTCCAAGTGGAGCAAGGATAGTTTACCAAGCATATAAGCACAGTCATATCATGGTGGATCTCTAGTTGAACTCTATGAAAGAGGTCAAATTGGAAGAGATTCCTATAGTAAATGAATTCCAAGATGTTTTTCCCGCAGTGCTACCGGGAATGCCACCAGACCGGGAGATAGAATTCACTATTGACCTAATTCCTGGTACAACACCAATAGCTCAAGCACCATATAAGATGGGACCCAAAGAGTTGAAAGAACTCAAAGATCAAATTGATGAGTTAGCTAGAAAAGGATTTATTCAGGAAAGTGTATCCCCATGGGGAACACCAGTAATCTTTGTGGATAAGAGAGATGGTGGAAGAAGAATGTGTAGTGATTATAGAAACCTAAATAACGTTACTATCAAGAATAAGTATCCTTTACCAAGAATTCAAGATTTGTTTGATCAGGTGAAAGGGGCTAGAGTATTTTCAAAGATCGATTTAAGATCTGGATACCATCAGATAAGAATCAAGTCGGAATATGTTCCAAAAATAGCATTTGTATCAAGATATGGACACCATGAGTATCTGGTAGTACCATTTGGTTTGACCAATGCACCGGCAATATTCATGAGTCTGATGAACAAGATCTTCATGCCCTATTTGGACAAGTTTGTCATAGTCTGTATTGATGATATTCTGATATATTCCAAGGATACGAAAGATCATGCTAATCATTTGAGAATAGCATTGCAGACTTCAAGAGAACACAAACTTTATGCTAAGTTCAGTAAGTGTGAATTTTGGCTTGATGAGGTAGAATTTCTCGGACATGTGATCAGTAAAGATGGAATTGCTGTGAATCCATCCAAAGTTCAGTCAGTACTAGAGTGGACTGCACCAACCAATTGGAAGCAAATTCGAGGTTTCTTAGGAATGGCTGGTTATTATCGGAGATTCATTGAAGGTTTCTCCAAAATACCCGGACCAATGACCAAATTATTAAGGAAGAATACTCCATTCAAATGGGATGAGAAATGTGAAGCAAGTTTTCAAGAGTTGAAGACTAGATTAACCACAGCTCCAATCTTAGCAGTTCCTGAAACAGGGAAGGACTTCACCATATACTATGATGCGTCTAAAGAAGGGTAAGGTTGTGTATTAATGCAATATCGGAAAGTGATTTCTTATGGTTCAAGACAACTTAAACCACATGAAGTCAACTATCCAACTCATGATCTAGAGTTAACAACAGTAGTTTTTGCACTGAAAGGATGGAGGCATTTTCTTTATGGAGTCAAATGTGAGTTATACACTGACCATAAAAGTCTCAAATATTTCTTCACTCAAAAGGAATTGAATATGAGGCAGAAGCGTTGGTTGGAACTAATCAAGGATTATGATTTAACAATCAACTACACCCCAGGGAAAGCAAATGTTGTAGCAGATGCTTTAAGCAGAAAGAGTGCAGATATTTAGCCTAGCAATAGGGAGGTACCAAAAGAGTTACAAATGGACTTGGAAAGATTAGAACTTCAATTTATTAGAACAGAAGTTCTTGGAGGATTAGATACTATGCAGGTAGTTGCAGAGCAGGACAGTGATCTTAAGCAAGAAACTTTTAGACATCAAGCAGAAGATCCTTTTACTGCTGAGGAAATTCGGAGAATATCCCGAGGGCAAAAATCAGTTTTTCGCCTTGGGGATTATGGGTCTTTATGTTTTCAAGACCGTCTATGTGTTCCAGATGTGTCTGCGATTCGTGAAATCATACTCAGAGAAGTACATGAAACACCATATTCTATACATCCAGGAAGTACTAAGATGTATATGGATTTGAAAGAACTATTCTGGTGGAATAACATGAAAAGAGATATTGCTAAATATGTATCTGAATGCCATACTTGTCAAAGGGTGAAGGATGAACATCAAAGTCCAGCAGGACCATTACAACCCTTGGAAATTCCTGAATGGAAGTGGGAGGAAATAGGTATGGACTTCATCACATGATTGCCCATGACACCAAAAAGAAAGGATATGATATGGGTAATTGTGGACAGACTCACTAAGAGTGCACATTTTATTCCGGTGAATCAAAAGGATAATGCCAAGAAGTTAGTTGAAGTATATGTCAAAGAGATAGTAAGTAAGCATGGAGTACCCAAAAAGATTGTAACTGATAGGGGATCAGTGTTTACTTCAGCATTCTGGAAGCAATTGCATGAAGCACATGGTTCAAAATTAGATTTCAGCACAGCATATCATCCGGAGACAGGAGGTCAAACAGAAAGAACAAATCAAATAATAGAAGAAATGCTAAGAGCTTGTGCACTAGATTTTGGAGGAACATGGGAAGATCACCTACCATTGGCAGAACTTTCTTATAATAATAGCTATCAGAGTAGTCTGAAGGCAGCTCCATATCAGGTTCTGTATGGAAGGAAGCGTAGATCACCAATATGTTGGTATGAACCTGGAAGCAGCAAAGAATTTGCGCCAGATTATATCAAGGAAAGACAAGACATCATTGATAAGATCAGGGATAGACTGAAAATAGCTCAAAGTAGACAGAAAAGTTATGCGGATCAAAGTCGAAGATCATGGCATCCAGAAGTGGGAGATATGGTCTATTTGAAAGTAAGTCCAATGAAAGGGGTAAAAAGATTCGGAGTTAAAGGGAAATTGACTCCAAGATACATCGGACCATTCAAGATACTGAGTCAAAACAGAACTATAGCCTATGGTTTAGAGTTACCAGCAAGATTGACACAGGTGCATAATGTTTTCCATGTGTCACAACTTCATAAATGTTTAAAACTTCCAGATGATGCAATCACACATCAAGAGATAGAACTACAAGCAGACCTAACCTATATTGAAAAGACCTGTAAGATTCTGGATGAAAATTGGAAAAGATTGAGGAACAGAGCAATCAAATATTGCAAGGTACAGTGGGAACATCACCCTGAAAGGGAAGCCACATGGTAGAAAGAAGAGGATTTAAGAAAAGCCTATCCAGAACTATTCAGGTACATCTCCACAAACTTCGGAATGAAGTTTAATTTAAGGGGGGAAGTCTGTAACATCCCAGCATTTAGGAACTAACGAAGGGTAGATATAGGAATTTGGAATGTTGCATGCATTCATTTGTGAAAATGTGTGTAAAATTTTCGCCAAATAAAAACCTAAAGTGATCAAGGTTTCTTTCATACTTTGAGATTTGGTTTAGTCTTAAAGGATGATTGTTATAGACTTTGATGTGATCTTTGAGGAATTAAGTGTTTGAAAAGTAAATTTGAATTTTAAACTTGAATGTTTGGATTATAATTCAAATGAATTAGGAATAAGGTTTGAATCTTAATCTAATTAAGAGTTAACTATTATAACTTAAACTTTATCTAAAGAAAACAATTAAGAATATGAAAACTTATTTCATATTTTTATCTAATAAATAAGTTACAAAATTGTAACTTATTGAAATCATCCACACACTTCACAAAAGCAAATAAATAAGAATAAGAATATTCTTTATTGATAATAGTATAATCTTTATTACAAAATAATAAAATGAAAATTACAAAAGTATGAAGAAGATTACATTGGACTATTATATAACTAAAATCTTCACTTTAAATCTGTACCTGCAAAACAAACAGAAACTAAATAGAAAAATAAAAGGTTAGTGTTAGAATTATTTTTCTCTCAGAAATGTCAGTGAGGTGCAATGAACAAGTTCATCATTGAGAAATCATAAAAGGGGCAAGTTTCACCAATATGAAAGAATTCATCTTTCATAAACTTTAGGCTAGAGGTCAAATGACAGCCAAAAGGGGCAAGTTTCACCAGCCAGATAAAAGTAACCAGATAACAGTAAGTTTCAAAATTCTGAACATATCCACAAGTGCACAGCAAGCACACAAGCAGGACACACAACTAAATGCATGTGCTGTGCTGTCAGCTTCACAGCACAGCTCCAACACACCAAAACCAACATCACAGCCGTGGAGAGGCACTAGAGCATCTTTTCACAGCACACACACAAGAACAGCTAGCTTAGGTAGCAGCTAAACCAAGCACAACAACCAGTAATCAAACCAACCAAAGCCCAGATCTCATCACCAGGATGGTGACATAAGGAGGGGGGAAGATCAGGTGGACAACAAGATCAAGTCTAGGAGCTAGGAGGAGCAGGCTAACTCAAGGTCAAGAACAAGAGCTTAGCAAGACAAGATCAACATCACCACTTTACTCCAAAATCATCAGATTTTGTGGTGAGCATCATAACACCTTCACATGATCTAATCATATCATCTAGACAGAAGCATGTGTTGTTTTATGAAATAAACTCTCAGAAATCACCTAAGTGGGGTGAATCCATCATAGAGATTTAAACTCTAAAAAGCAAATAGCAAAGTACAAGGATCCAACCAGAGCTCAGAACAACATCATTGGTCTGGTTGTCAAGCTATATAATACAATTCAAGCATAAATATAGATATATATAATTTCTAGGCACATCCCTAGAGTAAAGGTAGCACCTTAGAAACTAATCTTTTGGATCCAGATAATGATCAAGCTTACTATCATTTTTACCAAGCTTTGATTCAAAAACAATAGCTGGTACCACTACGAGGACTACTTATATGAATCAATTTGATAAGGCTTAAAACCCCTAAGCCTCAGACCAACATCATTGGTCTTAGGGATTTCAGAAAAGAACATCTATGTTTATGTTTCAAAGCCAAGCTTGTCTTAAGCTTAAATCAACCCAATCAATGGATTAGAATCAATCTTGTGTGCCATACCAAGATGGTGTCACAAGAACAATTCTATTTTGAGTCAGGATAAACATCCAATCATCACAGGTTCAACAAAACAATCTACTAATCATTTTCCTGTTAATACAGGAATCATAAATAGGATATTCCTATATTCATCTTCGCTGTTTGAGATCATGATCATGATGATCTCAAACCACCTATTAATTTCTAAGCCAACAGCACTACGACAGTGGTTTCATCATATCATAACCATGATATAAACCAAGAAATGATAGTGAAAACTTATCAAGCCACTGACTTCACCAAGCATGGTTCCAAAGCAACTATACCATCTTAATCATATGCAATCCAAGCATAAAAGCATCTAGTAAGCCACAAGAACCATCATAGTTCATCTCAAGTAACAAGCCTCAGGCCAATTACCATTTAGCATGCTTACAAACCATCCAGACATAATCTAATTCATCCAGTATATGATTAACCATAGGGTAAGAACCCTAAATGGATAAATCATCTTAATCAGGACAAGACAGTAACCAGAGAGGTCATTGCCAACATCTAGCATGGATGAGTGAGCACAGAGAGCACAAGGGGAGAGGAAATGAAGTCACCATAGGTCCTCGCTGGAGATTAGAAGAGGAAGCAGAGGGACCGACGACAATGGCAGCACGGGGAGCACCCCAGAGGGGGCGCTGCAACCCATACGGTGCCATGGCGGTGACCATGAGCACGCATAGAGGCGAGGAGCATCACCACGACGCACGACGGTGGTGGCAGCACCAGGATCCACGCCAACCGCCAAACCCTAGGGTTCGGGACGACATCGATCCGTCGCAGGAGAGCACCATACCCAAATCCAATTGGATAGGAAGGACGGGCATCGTCGACAACCTCCCATTGCACCACAGCGGCAACCAGAATCGACCACGGCGGCGGGAATCGCTGGCGGCGACATCACCGACCACGGGGTCGAGGCCAGAGGAGGAGAGGATGAGCTCGAGGGAGAGAGGCAGTGAGGAGTGGGCTGAGTTGGGCCAGGCCCTTCGGGGTAGTAATTTTTGACTATGTCTAATGGGCCACTAGGGCCCAATAAGATTAAATCAGCCCAGGAACCTTGCAGGCCTGTTTTAATAAATAGGAAAAGACCAAAATACCCCTGGACTTAACTAAATTCTAGAAAATAAAATAAAAGTCCAAAAATTATAAATAAACTATTTTTGGATTCACAATAATCCACACTATCCAAATAAAATAAGATATAAAATTTTAGACATTTAAATTTTATTAAGGATTTTATAATTTACATATTCCTTCTGGAATTTTACAAAATTATTGAAAGATGATAAAAATAGATAAAATTCACTTTCATTATATATTAATATTGTAGTATTTTTGAAAAATACTAAATAAATATTTAACAACAATTTTTGATGTTTAAGTGATAATTCCTAAAAGAATTATTCAATAAATAAAAGTCAAATAAAAGGGAAATAAAATAAAATAATTCAATAAATGTTATAAATATTAAAAAGTAATATTTATAAATCCTTTATTATTTAAAAATAATTATTATAATAATGTGGAAACAGTATATCAAATTAAATGATTCATTACATTACTTGCATAATCATTTTGCTTCTTTAAATATTGTCCTTACCGGGCAATAATGGTGTTTTTTTAGACATAGAAGCTCAAGGTCCAGTGCAAGCATCAGACTTCACTACCTTGCCATCACAAGGCAAGTTCATCACTTTCTCATGTCCTTTGAAGAGTCTTTATCAAAGTATTTGCAAATTGTGTGTTATCATATATGCTATAAAAGAAAGAAAATATTAATTTCACAAATAAAGAAATCATAGATATCATCCTAAGTGGTGATATAATGGAGCAATAGAACTTAGGGTTCTATTTGCAACAATGATAATCAAGTAGGGACTTAATAACCCCTGGCATCAGTGATTCTAGCGCCGTATATTACGCGTTAGCCATGAGATTTGGAATGGGACAGAGAAGTCAGTTGTATCTTCTTCCTATCGCATGAAGCCGGATGTGCAGGTCGTGGCTGTTATCCTTGTAGCGTGCATATTAATTGGTAATTCGTAGAGGATGTGCAGCATATGGGTGGGAACCCTCATCGTCCCATGATAGTTCTGGCATCTAACGGTTTGTACAAACCATTGCCATAATTCATTATGTGGGCATGGTGTACACCAAGGAGGCATGCGAGGTAGCGAAGGGGGCAGTGATTGGCTTGGACCAACTACTGGGCCCCACATCATGGAATTGTGGACGGAAAGTATACCCGGTTGTGCAACAAGGAGTTGATCTCTCATGGGTAAAGTAACGCACCTCTGCAGAGTGTAAGAATTGTAACTTGTTACTCCCTGTTCCGTGAAGGAGCTACGAACGCGGCAGGAAAGGAACTCCATGAAAGTTCCGGTCAACCTGTGAAGGCTGATTGTCATAGATTTTCATAATTAAATCAATTTTTGAAGAAAGATTTACAAAAAATTGCACAGTGCCAAGGATTTATAATCCGAGGTGGTAGTTAGAGCATCAAACTTCCCACCTTCCATATAATGAACTTGTTGGGTAACGCTATTACTCATTCCTTCCTTTGATCCCTAGCTTAGACTCTAAGGATCCCGAAGACGTGCCAATGTATGCAGCCGAATGTCAAGAAGATGTGTTCTACAAGGAACCCGATCTGTCCGGAGGTGTTGAAGGACTAGATTACGAGATCCGCTACGGTGTCGATGATAACGAGTCCAACTAAATATCCCTAGTTAGTAGTAACCAACGGAGCCGAGCAGCATGAACTCTATAGAATAAGCTACTGAGCTCAACTCCTAGTTGGAGTTGTTACTTTTAAAAATTCCGCTGAAACACTTTATATTTTGGTTTGTAAGTTGAATCTTTAAGAAGTCTTGAATTTCTAGTATTGTAGTAATAATCAGGCGTGTATATTTGTAATATGGACCCGCAATGTTTCTGTTGTACCACTCTGAGGGATGTGATATTTATGGAACGGTGTTCTGTGGATGTCATGTCAACGACTATAGTGTACTACACATGCAGTGGTATGCTGGGTCACCGCAGTTGGTATCAGAGCAAATTGCTTTGAGCTTAGGTTGGAAACCTAGTAAAGGGTATTACCTGTAGGAAAATTAGCAACGATAAAGAATTCTCTAAAAGTAATATAATGGGTATTCAAATGAGAATATTCCATTATATATTTTAGTGCGATAATTCTTTGTTATGATGCAATATATCATTGGATACTAATCAAAATTATTTTTTCTGATATACAGAGATATGGCACCAAAGTTTCCAAAACAGACGTTGGTATGGAAAGAGGAGACTCTTGATGATTATCAATGATCATTCACAAACCAACTTCGTCAACTTTTAAAGCTCTTTAGTTGTCCAACTAGAATTCCAGTGAACACTATCACTTGCCTTGATGGCCGGATGTTATCCAAGTATCGTGTAAGTATACAACTTCTAGAGAAGCTTGGACTATATCACGATCTACCTATAGGAGAAGGTAGGAGTCATTCAGCAGCATACCATGTTGCTGTGGTGGAGGCGATAGCTAATATCCGGGACCAGAAAACCAAGGAGCTAGAGGGTAGCACATTCTCTGTGATACCTCATGATTCTATAGACTCGAAGCCTATACCGGATCATCTTACTTTGGTTAAGAAGCATCCTAAGTTAGCTTCCAAGTTTATGGATAGATATCGAACACTCGTTACGTCTTTTTATAAGACCCATCAAGTGATTGTTGAAGACAAAAAATGATATGTTAGAGGATCTAACTGATCCGGAAAGGAGGAAGCAGTTAGCATTCCTGTTAGAGAAGAAAGCAAGTAGTAGTGCAACACCTATCTTTAAGGATATACCTATAGATCCTGAATCTTTTATACCATATCCTTATTCACCAAGACCTGAACCTATACATGATCCTACTATGGATATGAAGTATGCAGTACCACAGGGCTAGTGGTTACGAGCATGGGACTAGAAAAACCACATCCCACTGTGGCCTCCCATATAAGCCTTAGCATGTTTAATATCATATCACTGATATCATATCATCACGTTCTCCTGTCATACTAGATTCTCTGCATCTGATACATCATCTAGATGAACCAGCACTGACAGTTATGCATGGCTAAGCAGGACACAGATATAAGCTCTAGCAGTGCACACAAGCCAAACCTAGTTATGCTAGTAGTAGTGGATCAAGTAATGTAATCTCAAAGGGAGTAATGTAGATAGGGTACTCTATATATCGATAAAAGACCACAGTAGAATCGTATGCATCATGGCAGGAATTGAAATGCTTTCGAAATCATAGGATTATAGCATGGTGGGGATATGCTTGCCTTTGCCAGTTGATAACCGATAAGCAGATCTTCGGGAGCCTTGTACTAGACTTGGTTATAGTTGGTCAAGTATTTGTCTTCGATCTTCGAACTTTGATGGTGTTGATCTCGGTCTTCGATCTTGATCTTGATCTCGATCTCGATATCGTACTCTACCGGGAAGAACCAAAAACCGGAAAGAAAGGGAAACAATCAACAATGGCATCGATGCAATGCTCAAGCAAGCATGATGATATGACAAGTTAAATTGTATCAAAAACTAACCCTAAGGCATGCTCGAAAATTTAATCGGGGTTCTGAGGGGTGAAAATCCTAACTCGGGGAAACTCCAGAATCACCTATTAGGGGTTACTAGGTTGTTCTAATTAAACTTGTCATGAAAGTTGCTTAACAATGCATGGTTATAGTTTAAATAGATTGTTCTAATTTTTATGAACATTTTGATATAGTATACATATTTTTCTGACTTATAAATAATTAGATATTGAATTTATAAGATTATATCAATTTCTGACTTAAATGGATTTACTGCATCATGCTGACATCAACGTAGGGGTGGGGGTCATTTAACACCACGAGTTGGGCTAGCCATAGTGGCAAACTACTAGGCCCGAGGCCACATCATCGTCCACGTGGCAAAGTGGGGCCTGGCCTGGTTTGACCGACGCTGACCAGGCGCGGTGACGCTCAGGTGACGTCACCGGGACGTCACTGATGGCGGTGAGCTGAAGAACGGCATCGGGGCCGGCGGTAGGGGCTCGAGGGGCTGCGCGGTTAGGCAGGTTCGACGCATGGGAACAAGGCAAACCAGAAAAAGGCAGCGCCGCTAGGTAGAGGTCACCGGAGCTAGGAGAATGGAGGCGCACAGCGTCGGAGCTTACGGGTCGACGGCGAGAAACGTCTACAGAGCAAGAGGGGGAGGATGGAGGGATCCATGAGGACCAGAATCTCACCGTGGATCTGACGGAAGCGACAGCAAGGAGCAGGGTGGACGGAGTCGATGGCGACGGTGGAAGAGCTCGTTGCGGCCGGAGGGTTCAATTACGTCGCCTTGGTCCTCTCCAACTTGCACGGTTAGGGGAAATCGAGCAAGGAGAAGCAGAGGATCACTACTGTGCGCTTAGATGAACGGAAGGTTATCCAGAACGGCGGCGCCCCGAAGCTTCCGACAGGCTAGGGTTTCGGCGAGAAGGAAATGGGGAAGAGAGGGAGGGGATAAGGATCTCCGTTAGCGGCAGGGGTACTTGTAGGCGTTGCGGATGACGGTAACATGCATCCTGGCACAGGCGGGCATCACGGCACGGATGGACGGCGATGGCAGCGACAGCGAGCAGCTTCATCGGTCGTCCTTCTGGCCAGAGGAGGAAGAAAGGTAAAAGACGCGAAGGGGTATTGGGCCACGCTGGGCTGTTCTTGGGCCGCTGCTGGGTTGCTGGCTTCTGCGCGCTGGCGATAGGGAAGAGTGGAATAGGGTGGGCTCGGCCCAGGTAGCTAGGCTTTGCTTATTTTTTTGTAGAATTGTTTTTCCATTTATTTTTTCTGTTCCTTTATGTAATTTCAAGTGAATTATGTTTTGAATAGTTTCAAAAACACAAGACTTTGTAAAAGTATTGAAATATTCTAGGGGCCCTATTAGTCCTTTTGGGATCCAAACATTTTGTCATTTCAGAATTCAAAACTATTTTGAATTGCTTTCAAAGAGAGAGAGAGGGAACAACTATGGTTTTAGGGTTTGCATTTTATTTTCTTTGCATGCATTTAGATATGATGCTCGTGAATGCACAATCAAAACCCTAATTATAAATTAGCTAAAACTATGGTGTTAAATCCATAAAAATCTTATTCACGAGGTTCATGAAATAAGAGGAGGCATTGGTTAATCCAAAAGACATGACCGTGTACTCATACAATCCACATCTGGTGGTAAAGGTGGTCTTTGGAATATCCTCTGTGCGAATCTTGAGTTGATGATAACCAGTTCTAAGATCAACCTTAGAGAACACTTTGGCACCGGTCAAACAGGTATTCTATCTTCGGCAGTGGGTACTTGTTCTTGATAGTGACATCATTCAGCTTCCTATAATCCGTACACAAATGGTTACCTCCATCTTTCTTGTCCACAAACAAGACAGGTGATCTCCATGGCGACACACTAGGTTGGATCAATCCTATCTCCAGCATAGCATCCAGTTGCTTCTTCAGCTCCACTAATTCAGACGGGTTCATACTATATGGTCTCTGGGCCATGGGTTCGGTTCCAGGGATTAGTTCAATGATAAACTCGATATATCGATCTGGGGGCATACCGGGAAAAACATTTGGAAATACGTCGGGGTATTCACAGACTACTCTGACTTGGTCAATGGTTGGTTGGGCTAGACTCTTTTTGCACTTGAATTGACGGGGCAAGGTTTCAGATACATGCTCTACTGATACTCCAGTGGTACTGGTCATGGTCATGGCTTTCTTGGCACAGTCGATTAATCCTTTATGTTTTGACATCCAATCCATTCCTAGTACTACTTCCAAACCTTTAGTTCCAAGTACTATTAGATTAGCATGAAAATCTATGCCATGGATTCAGATAGGTACGGCCTTGCAAATTTGTCTAGCTTTGGTGGTTGAACCAGGTATTTGAACTATCATAACATGCTTCAATTTTGTTGGTTGAATCTTACTAGTGCATGAAAATTCTTTGGTAACAAACGAGTGCGTTGCTCCAGAATCAAACAACACTCTTGCAAGTACCAAGTTAATAGAAAACATACCCAGCATGACATCTAGCGCTTCTTGGGTTTCTTCAGCATTCATGAGAAATAGACGGCCGTTGCGGTTGAGAAAATTCCCTGGGGCAAATCTTCTTCTAGGCTGAAAACGACGCTGCTGCTGAGCTAGGGCATTCACATTGGGGGCTGCTGCAATCTTCTTGGGGCACTCATTGGAATAGTGACCCTTGGTTCCACATTCATAAAAAGTCACCTAAGACTTGTCCTTTCCTGCAACATGCACAACATTGCTTCTAGTTATTGGGGCAATATTAGTGTTGGTGGCGGCATTGTTGTTGAAATTGGGAGGTGCTTGGTTGAAATTGTTGGGGTTTCCGGGGTTGTTGTTGTGGTTTCCTCCGGGCCTTGGGTTTCCTCCTCCACAGCTGGGATAGGCCGGACGGTTCATCAGGGGTCTATTGTTTCTTGGGGCAAATCCTGGAGACGGGTTGGGGAAATACTTTGGGGTATGGTGGGTTCCTGGTTGATTCATCATTCTACGCTTGCGGTTCTCATTGGCTTGGTTGATCTTGCCTTCCATCTGAATGGCAGAGTCCGCTAAGGCTTCTATGTCAGCAAATGGAATATTCACTAATATTGTCTGCATCTCATCATGCAAACCATTCAAGAATCTCTCCTTCTACTTGGCTTCGGTGCCATTCTCATTTGGTGCATATCTAGCTAAGGACAGAAATTTGTCACGGTACTCAACTATGGTCATCCTCCCTTGCTTCAATTCTCTGAATTCATCTCTCATCCTCTTGATCAATCCCAGTGGCACATGGGTTCTGCTGAACTTGAGTTTGAATTCATCCCAAGTCATCATTTGTGAATGTTGTTCCACCAAGCTCTTGCATCTCCTGCCAGATAGCGGGTGGAAAACAGTACTTGATCATTGGCTTCCACTCCTGCCACTTATAAGTTGTTCTCCATGGTCTGCAGCCAATCATCTGCATCTAAGGGCTCTTCAGACTTAGTAAAGATGGGTGGGTCGGTGTTCTGAAAGTTCTTGATCTTGGATCCATGGTTGTCTTGGTTTCCATGGCCATGATTATTGTTGGCCATCTAAGCTATGTGTTGAAGGGTGGCTAAGTTGGCTTGACGTTCGGCTCTTTCAGCTTCGCGGTTAGAAACCAACATTTGCAAGATCTGCAACAATGGGTCCGGGGACGAACTGCTTCCTCCGCGAGGCATCTGAAGATTGAGATAGATCATAAGAAAAGAGGGAAATTTCTAAGGTTCTGGGTTTTGTTTTGGAAAAGTTTTTGAAGTTTGACTCAGGTTTTTCTAGCAACTTGCTTTTCATTCATTCATAGCACATAATACAAATACACACCACAACAAGGAAATAGATGGTTTTAAGAACCATTCTGTGAAACTATGATACAGTGTGACCTGATACAACTCACTAACACTAGTGCTCAAGTGCTACTACTCCTCAAAATCAGTGGCTTCATCATCTTCATCATCATCAATGAAAGCGACGTCATCCTCATCGGTGAATACGTCCATGGCTTGATCCTCTAGAAAATCATCATCATCACTAAGATAAGATTAGGGGTCTCCACGGATTTCCTCCCCTGCATTCTCTCTCTCCTCCAGTTGCATGTACATCTCATGGATGGTCTCCTCCAAGTCTGTGATCCTGTGATGAAGGAGGGCAATGATGCGCTCCTTCATGTCAAGCTGACGACGACGAGACTGGTGATCCTTCACCAGCATGGCAATGGTCTGGCCCTTCTTGACTGAGATGGCATAGTTGTGGTTGGCGTAGGAGCGGGCATTGTCTAACTCCTTCTGCCAGTCATACATCATGAAGCTGAGGTGGTTTACGTAATACTTCCGACCCATATGATATTTTACACTTAAGGGCTGTCCAACATCATCACGCCTTGGATAGAACTCAAAGAGGGTGCCCTTGATCTGATTGATGCTTTACCCACACAGACGGGCAAGAGCTTCCTACATGGCCCTGGCAAGTCCATCTAGCCAGTTGTTCTCCCTTAAGGTGAACTAGACTCCCTCTGAGATGGGGGCTTCAATCTTCCCTCTGATACTTGCAACAATCCGCCATTGCAATTCTCCTCCTTCCTGATCGTTGAGCTGAGCTCCGAAGAACTCTGGGTGCGGGCGCTCCAGAAGTTCCGAAAGCTTGTCCAAGTCACGCTCAAAGATGAGATATCCTCCATTTCCCAACTGATAGAACTTGCTATACTTCACGTCCATCTATAAGAATGTAGGATCAGTAAGTTAGTAGAGTGATGAAGTGTGTCAAATTTTATGTAAGTTTGAAAGAATTTTTGAGGAACATGAATTTTCATGAAATAATCCAAGTGATAAGAATGAGAATAGGTTTTCATAAATAGTCACTTATTTTTTTTTGAAACTAAGTTTTTGATTCAAGCGTCCGTTCTAAACTAGGGTCTCCTATGGTCAGGATGGCTCTGATACCAACTTTTCAACACCCAGATTTTTAATCCCAGATGCCTGTTATGCCATACATCGTAATCCCAGGATTGCCATTTTTGTGAGACATAACAGATTGGAAATCACAGTACATCATCCATTACAAACCATACATAAGGTCTTACAACAAATAAAGGATCTCATGATCCAGTCTTAGTACAATCAAACAGCGGAATAATATAATAATGGTAGCATGGGCGAGGCTCCATCTTCATGGTCACAGGCAATGCTGGCGATGGGAGATGATCCTAGTTGTCGTAACCTTCCTGCGGTCCATCCTCCTGATAGTCCTTTTCATAGTCCGGCCATAGGAATAGCCAGGGACAAAGCCATGAGTACTCTTTAAGTACTCGCAAACTATCACTAACAGGTAAGGTGGTTTGAGTAGGAATACTAAGCTCTAGGTTGTTTTGCAAAAAGCCAGGTTTATATCTAACTGAGTTTAGAAGCAAAGAAAGCTAGTTTAAGGTTTTATAACACCTACGTGGGAACTTGAGCTTTCATATCACAACCCTGTTGTGGTCAAGTCAAAGTCATGATTCATTTCACAAGTCATTTTGAAAACATCTGATGAGGGAATAGTATGGCCACTCCAACTGTCCATAACCGCGGACGTGGCTATATGAATAGGTTGACACTCTACAGAGGTGGTACACTTTCACCACAATATTCGATACATCCGTCAGGAACAATCCTGAATTCACAATACTCACTATGCGGATAATCAATCCTAACCTTTCAATTACATGCCCTAGTATAGGCACCTCTGCTATGAGTTTGGCCTCCCAAACATGACCATCTGTCATCTTGGGAACTGGGCAGGTGGTCAATCTTCACGAGGTAGCCTCAGCTCCAACCTCGGCCGCAAGGGAACCCATACTACGGTATATAAACTTCCAGTCAAGCCCTACCTCAATTCGGGTATTGTGGTTGTATGGTAAAATTGGAATGGTATCGCATCCAGACAACCATCAGTTTTATAAAGGGCTAAGGCTCATGCCACAACATTTTCATCATCAAAATCATCTTGTGTTCAAGAGCACATGTCAAAACATTTCATTAGAATGACTCATGTCGGGGGGATAACCCCCGGTAGGGTCACGAGAGGGGAAACATAGCACAGCTGGGTTGGCTCAGAGTAAAGAAAGAACTAGGCCAGGTAAGAACGGCCGGGTAAGATAAGCATGAAATCCGACATACAAACTATCTCGGCCCGCATAGGACAAAGTTGTAACCCTTGCAGGAACCGACGAGCCGAGTCGACCGAGGAAGGGCCGAGTCAAGAAGGACGCGTGGCACCTTTCCGAGTAAGCTTCAGGAGGGACCATGGTAAAGCATGGTCAAAAGAGAAGGGAGATGCCGGGTGACACAAAAGGAGCCGGGTGACACCCAAAGCATACGCTGACGTACAAAGTAACAGCATGACGCCAAAAGGAACAAGAAGCAGCGTACCAGAAGACCGTTAGCTGTCAAGCTTTATGGACCGGGCCTCTGGGCTTAGGGCAAGCCCATGACCCAGCCCACATTGTAGGGACCAAGATCCAAACAGTAAACCCTAGAACACAAAGGGGTATTAGCTAGCTAGCACTGCCTATATAAGGGAGGGCATAATAGTAGTAGAGGGAGGTTGGATGTGAACTAGTGCTGAGAACTCTAGCTTATACAGCTCAAGGAGCACTTTTAATCTTTGGGGTATCAATCGAATTGCTAAGTCTGGAGAGTTCTTCTTGTTCTTCGTGCATGGCTCGATCGTGCACTCCCTCCCCGGTAACCACAAGCACCCATTCGGCCCCCAACTTAAGCCTACCCATGGCATCTGCCATGCCACCACCACGAAAGTTGGCACCCACCGTGGGGCAGAAGCAGGTGCTTGATGGAGTCTTCATCCAGACGGGCAAAATCATCACCAAGACCGGCGAGCGCGTCTACTCCGGCCTCATCTAGAGGTTTGGAGTGCTCAACTTCGTCAGCGACAACGCGGGATGTTTCGGGACCAAGCCGTTCCCTAGAGGTGGTCGCTTCATCAAGTTCGGCGAGCACCAGGTCTACGTCGCGATGCGGGTGGAGCGCGCATATCTAGAGCGCATCGTCCTGGCGCCGGATGCTCCAACGGCTCCTGTCGCTGGGAAACCACACCAACTCCACTCCATGGAGGTAATGATGACAACCCCAAACCCCGCAGCTCCCCCAGTAGTTCCAGTGGTGAATGAGAACGCAGAGGGAGGAAATCATGAGGAAACTCCAAGGGCTGCAAGAACAGCAAAGGCGCTGCTGGAAAAACCAAAGAATATAGCTAGAAGCAAGAGGGCTAAGGAGCTACAGGAAGCGATAGACAAGTTGGCAGAGCCAGTGGCACATGTAACTGACCCGGCACATGTGCAAGCCGAGTTGGAGGAAGCCAGGATAAATGTCCTGGAGAAAGCCGAGGAGCTAGCGCAGTTACAGCAGGACGTGGATATCACCATCCGAGAGCTTAACTCGGCAAATCGAGTCAAGGGCGCAAAGACCCGGCTTGATGCAACGAGATTGAGAGGAAGGAACCTCAACAAAGAGCTGGCAGATGCGACATTGAAGATAACATCGGAGAACAGCAAAGAGACAGCCATGCATCCAACATATAACACAGCAGCAGCTAATCTGCGAGCAGCAGAAGCAGCAATGGTAGAATTACCCCACTTGGAGTGGGAAGCAAAGAAGAGGCAACAAGAACGAGTCAATGAACTAGTAAAAGCATCTAGCATGGTGAATGAGGCGTATTACAGATCTTATTCGGGTATAGCAGGGAGGTCATAGCTGGTTCACTCGGCGACTCCTGTCCTGGCAAGATCGGTTGGGCACACAACATCCTCACCCGGAGCGGCGCCTAGGCCGAGAAAAGAAAAACGTATGGATTCTGGAAGAAACAAGCAGATGGTCGCCTATGATCCGGCAGTTATTCAAGGAAACCCGGCGCATGCGCAAGGGGCAAAAAGAAATAATCCCCAAGGAAATGAAAACCAGGAAAAAGAAGGGCAAAGAAATGACAACGGAGGGCAAATTTTTGCGCCTCATGCTAGGCGCGGAACTCACTCGACAGGAGGAGGAAATCCAGCTCCGAATAACACACCAGCTCATCCATAAAGAAGACAGCAAAGCGCGGGAAAAGCAGTTCAACAGCCTGCTGACCCGAACGCAAATAAGTATAATGATGGTTACTCGGCTATGGTAAATGATGGGTATGAACTGCCAGATCATGCATATCAAGCAATGGGAGAAAGATTCAGAGGCAGGAACCTTCAGCCGGATGATGCAAGGCTGAAACTTGACCAAATAAAAAAGGCAGAGATAATTGAATCGCAAGGTCCGCAGTGTCCACCGTGATTCGGCCCAAGGATCATGAAGGAGCCACCGGTGCCAAATTTCCAGCTGGCCAGAGGGACAAAAACATATGATGGAAGCACAAAGCCAGAGGACTGGCTCATAGATTATGGAACCGCTGGGAAGATCACGCAGGGAAACTTGAGATGGGCAGTACGTTATGTGCCGCAGATGCTGGAGGGACCAGATCGGGTATGGTTGAACAATTTGCCACCCGGAAGCATCAATAGTTGGATCGATTTTCACGACGCTTTCGTGAGCAATTTCACGAGCACTTACAAGAGGTCGAATAGCCCACAACAACTGGCAATGTGCAAGCAAAGACCGAATGAAACAGACAGAGAATTACTCACAAGGTGGTGTACGATGCATAACTCTTGTGAAGGGGTAATCGAGTCACAAGCAATCGCATAGTTTGCACAAGGATGTAGACATGGAAGTGTGTTGTGGCAAAGGTTACAAAGAGATATGCCGGCAAGCCTGGCAGATACGATAAGAATCACTGACTCGTATGCGTTAGGAGATACGACTCAGCCGCTGCTCATGTCGGCAGATGGGATGACTGAGACTCAGATCTATGACGCTATCGGGTTGCAAAGGCTCCAGGAAAAATCCAAATACAGAAGCAAGAGAAAAGACGAAAGACCAGATTACAGGTATGGTTTGACTCAGGCTGCGGCTGTGAGTCAGGATCATCCAGATGCTAGAGGCACTCAACGTCAAAGGACAAATGGACAACAACAACAATGGGTGCCAAAGAATGACGGCAAAAGGCCATACAATCAGAGGAAGCAGTATCAGCCGTGTAAGTTTCACACGCCTAGTCCGAGTAAACCAGCCAATCACACGACGAGGCAATGCACTTGGTTTCAGAAAGAAGATAGAGTGGACTCGCCGAATAAGAAGCTTCCACCACCTCCCCCTCCACCACTTACAGGAGGAAATGCTTAGATAGTGGGAGCAGACAACAGATATTACAATAGGCAGCCGAGGTATCAGAATCAAGAAAGAAGAGAATCTGTGCACCAGGTGCACAATCCAAGAGGTGACGATGCTCATGTTGGTCATGGAACTAGATATGAGTACAGAGAACATCACCAGAGTTATGTTGTCTTTGTCACAGAGCCAAATGACAAAAATATCCAGCAACGACGAATGATGGAGGTGAATGCCATGATGCCTGCAATCCCCAAGTACATGCATTGGTCTGAGTAAGAGATAACTTGGAGTATAAAAGATCACCCCAAGATCATGCCAACCCCAGGAGGATATGCTCTGGTTTTGGATCCAACATTCTGGATCCAACATTCTGGGAGGATATCAATGTCAAGTTTTCAAAAGTGCTGATTGACGGTGGCAGTAGCATCAACATCATGTATAAGGATACGATGCTCAAGTTAGGCATTACCATGAACATGCTGGAGCCGACTAAGACCACTTTCCACGGAATTGTGCCGGGATTGTCCTATAAGCCAATTGGCACGATCTGGGTCGACGTCTTATTCGGCAACAGAGAGAACTGTCGCACTGACGCCATAGAGTTTGAGGTAGTGGATTTGGTCAGCTCATATCACGCCTTACTCGGCAGGCCGGCTATGGCAAGATTCATGGCTACTACCCATATGGCTTAGTTAAAGATGAAGCTGCCAAGCCCATGTGGGGTGATCACAGTTGAAGGGGACTACAAAAGATCTATTGCTTGTGCCTCAGCCGGATCTTCACTGGCCGAGTCACTCGTCATAGCACAAGAGAAAAGTCAGATGTTGGAAGTGGCAACATTGGCCAAAGCAGCACAAATGTCCATGCCGGCACTCACCAACCCGCATGGCAGTGTGTCATTTCAAGCTACCAAGGAAACCAAGAAGGTGCAAGTGGATGAAACTTTCCTAGAGCGCACAGTTACCATTGGGGCTGGCCTTACAGACAAATAGGAAAGCGGAGCTCACCAGCTTCCTCCGTGAGAATCGGGATATCTTTGCATGGTCCACTCAAGATATGCAAAGAGTTCCGAGGGAGCTGGCTGAGCACTCTCTTCATGTAAGACTAGATGCCAAGATGGTGAAGCAACCCCTCTGCCGCTTCGCCGAAGATAGGAGGAAAGTAATAGCTGCCGAGATTACAAGAATTTTAGCTGCTGGATTCATCATGGAAGTACTGCACCTAGACTGGTTGTCAAATCCAGTCTTGGTCGAGAAGAAAAAAGATGACCCGAACATAGAAGTGGTATGGCGTACGAACCTCAATAAGGCGTGTCCAAAAGATCCATTTCCCCTGCCTCGGATCGATCAAGTCATAGATTCTACTGCTGGGTGTGAGTTGTTGTCGTTTGTGGATGCGTATTCAGGATTCCATCAGATACCATTGAATCCAAATGATCAAATAAAGACAGCTTTTATCACCCCGTACGGGGCTTATTGCTATCGCACCATGCCATTCAGATTGAGAAATGCAGGCACAACATATCAAAGATGCATGCAAAAATGCTTGCAAGACCAATTGGACAAAAATGTTCAAGTATACATCAATGACGTGGTAATAAAAACCAAACAAAGTCATACTCTAATTGAGGACTTGCGTGAAACATTCACAAACTTGAGAAGATTTCGGATGAAGCTTATCCCGGAAAAATGTACATTTGGTGTCCTGGCTGGCAAGTTACTCGGATTCCTTGTATCCACCCGAGGAATCGAAGCCAACCCGACAAAGATCAGGGCCATCGAAAGAATGGAATTGCCAAAAACCCTCAATGATGTCCAGAAGTTTACTGGATGCCTGGATTCGTTGAGCAAGTTTGTTAGTCGGCTAGGTGAAAAAGCCTTACCACTATATCAGCTGATGAAGAAATCAGAAAAATTCACATGGACACAGCAAGCTGATAGCGCTTTCCATGAATTAAAGAAAATGTTCGCAACAACACCAATATTAGCATCACCATTATCCAAGGAGCTAATGTTGCTCTATGTCACCGCAACCAACAGAGTTGTAAGTGTAGTAATAGTGGTTGAACGTGAAGAAGGGGCAAATCAGTCCAAAGACCGGTGTATTACTTGAGCGAAGTGCACTCTGTCTCGAAACAGAATTACCCGCATTATCAAAAGATGACATATGGGGTATATATGGCAGCAAAGAAGCTGAAACATTATTTTCAAGAACACCCAATCCGGGTAATATGCGAGGCACCTATCTCGAATATACTGGGCAGCAAAGATGCCAGCGGTCGAGTTGCCAAATGGGCCATCGAACTAGCACCATAAACTCTACAATATGATAGCCGAGATGCAATAAAATCTCAAGCTGTTGCAGATTTCTTTGTAGAATGGATGGAAATGCAGTACGAACCACCACTGCCAGATCCAAATTACTGGAAAATGCATTTCGACGGGTCTAAGACAAAAATGGGTCTGGGCGCCGGGATAGTGCTCACATCTCCAAAGAGGGATCAACTAAGGTACGTGTTGCAGATTCATTTTGCTGCTTCTAACAACGTTGCCGAGTATGAAGCACTTGTCCATGGCATTAAAGTAGCCAAGGAAATTGGTATCAAAAGGATCATGTGTTTTGGTGATTCGGATTTGGTGATTCAGCAAGTGTTTGGACATTGGGATGCGCTGGACGCAAACATGGCATTATATCGTTTCCACGTGCAACAAATTTCGGGATATTTTGACGGTTGTGAATTTCATCACATTCCTAGAGCAGAAAATGAGACAGCAGATGTACTATCCAAACTAGGATCATCTAGGCAAGCAATACCACCAGGGGTAGCGCTGGAGCATCTCAGGAAGCCATCGATCAAGCCGTCACCAGAGTTTGAATCAATCATGGTCATCCCGACGAGTCAGGAATCAGATGCAGTGCCAATGGACATCCACTCAGGGGTAGGTTCGAGTCACTCCGGGACTGATCCGTTCAATTCAGGGATCGCCGAATCACACTCAGGGACTCCTCAAGTCATGTCGGTAGAGCATATGTCGGCGGAACCAATGGATATTGATGTTGAAGCAGACCTGGAACCACTAATACCAACGTGGGCACAATCAATATTCATCTATTTGAAAGATGGGACCTTGCCGAGTGATGAAACATTGGCAAGGCAAACAACACGAAGAGCAAAAGCGTACACCATAATCAACAAGGAACTATACAAGCAAAGTGTGACAAGTGTACTGCAGCGTTGTATCAGCCTAGAGAAAGGCCAGGAGATCTTATTGGATATCCATCAAGGAGAGTGCGGGCACCATGCATCATCAAGAGCATTGATAGCCAAGGAATTCCGACATGGATTCTACTAGCCAAGCACATTGACACAAGCGCAAGAGTTAGTCGGAAGATGCAGTGGTTGTCAACACTATGCATCCAAGTCGCATTTACCAGTGTCTGAATTGAAGACTATACCAATCACTTGGCCTTTTGCAGTATGGTGCCTAGATATGGTAGGACCATTCAAACCAGCAAGAGGAGACATGACTCATATCTTGGTCATGATTGATAAGTTCACCAAGTGGATAGAAGTGAAACCAATCAAGAAATTGGATGGTAAAACAGCTGTCACATTCTTAAGGGATATAATCCTCAAATACGGTTACCCACACAGTGTGATCACTGACAATGGTACGAACTTTGCCGAAGGAGCTTTTGCTCGCTTATGTGGGAAACACCGAATAAGACTCGATGTAGCATCAGTCGCCCATCCAGAATCAAATGGACAAGTTTAACGGGCTAATGGCTTAGTTCTGTCAGGGATAAAACCCCTCTTAATGGAACCACTCCAGAGATCACCTGGTTGTTGGATAGAGGAACTACCCTCAGTGATGTGGAGCCTAAGAACAACTCTGAATCGGTCAACTGGTTATATGCCATTTTTCCTCGTATATGGGGCTGAAGCAGTTTTGCCTACCGACATAGAATATGACTCGCCAAGGATAAGGCAATACTCGGAAGCCGAGGTACAAGAGGCTCGAGAAGATGGAGTAGACTTACTCAAAGAAGCAAGGGAACTGGCATTATCCAGATCTGCTATATATCAACAAAATCTCTGACGCTACCATTGCCGGAAAGTGCAACCTCGTGTTTTTCGAGAAGGGGATTTGGTGCTCAGGCTGGTGCAGCGCATAGCAAGAATGCATAAGTTATCACCCCCATGGGAAGGTCCGTTCATTGTAAGCAAAGCATTGCACAATGATTCTTATTATCTCATAGACGCTCGTGAAGCGCAAAAGAGCAAGGCAGACAGGTCAGGAGATGAGACCAAAAGGCCATGGAATGTAGCACTACTTCGTCCCTTCTATACTTAGGAGAAGCAATGCATGTATCACTCGAACTCTCATATGTCGGACGTGTGTGCCGGCTATGTGCTGATAATAAAATGGTATGGTTCGAAAAACTGACTCGGGGACTACCCCTTAAATTTTCCATCTCAATTATTTTATGTCGGCTGGCGTGATACCTGAAATTTATCTCGGAACAAGTACTGTTTACTCGGAAGAAATCAACTCTTCGACTATGCTGTTTTCCAAAAACACGGCTTCATGGAAAGCAAGAGAAAAAGATGTAAGACGGGTAAACACGAACACCGGATAAGTACAGAGGAGAAACGCCAGTCGGCTTTAGTTTTTTGCCTAACTCTCTGCTGGTCGCATTATACTACGTGTCGAGTAATCTCAGCCAAGTGATCCAAGTTTCATATCCTTTAACTATATCCTTAGTACTTTGAGACTCTAATGTCGAACACCGAAAAAGGTAGACAGGGGCCAAAGTCAAGGAAAGGTGACAGGACAAAATGAAATTCGAGGACTCGCCCTTGAATAATTCACACTTAGAACGTAACGCAAATATATAAAGCCCATTAATAGGCGCAAAATCAAACTTAATAGTGCAATGTATGTTACATATGTACCCGGCATACCGGGGATCTGATCAATGTTCGAGTGTTTGTTAGCCTAAGGAGCAGAAGAACTCGAAGGAGCACTCTCGGAGCCAGGAGTAGTGCTTGGAGCATCGGCCGGGTGAGGGGCATCTGTGGCCGGGTCATCCAGATCATTTGACTCGGTTGCCTCGCTGTCGCCACTCTCTTCATCAGCAACTTCGACAGGCGGGTCGCCAAGATCAAGGAAGCTGGGCCCGTCGCACCAAGCGTGCACCATGGTGTACTCGATCATGGCATAAGCTCGCTCCTGGCGCTTCTTGATCAGCTCTGGATCGTTTAGCCATTTTCCATCCCCCCTTATGCGAGCGAGAACATCAAGGTTGATGTCCTCGTACCATGAAAGCACGAAGGAGAGAGCCTTGTCCGCTGCAGCTCGGCCGGCCGACTCGCGCCATTGATCCATCCGGTCTTCAGTAAGGAGCAATCTATCGACAAGGGGCTCAATGAGATTGGGTGCATCTTCATCCGACTAGAGCATGTGAAAGGCGTGGATAGCCGACTTGATCAGATCCACACCGCAAGACCTGAGGGTCTTGACCCATTCAGACACTGCTTCGAGAAGCTCCTCCATAGACACCTCGCCGTCAGCAGGAGCACTAGCTTCGGCTCTCACTTTCTTCATGGCTCGGATGGAAAACATATCGGCCTCAGGAAAATTCTCTGCAAGCAAAAAGAGAAAGTTAGCAAATAACAATGGCAGATGGAAGAAGTCCAGAAGGACTCATACAGTGCGCAAAGAGTAAGAACTCACTACCGAGAAAGAAGTTGATGGCGGCGAGTTTGCTATGCCAAGTCTTGGCCTTGGCTTGAAGGGCGTCAAAGTTCAGATTTGCCGACTCGACCGATGATTCGGCCTCGTCGAGTCTTGGTCTTCTCGGCGCTGGCGGCCTGCTGCTCATTCTTCTCAGCAAGTTCTTCCCTCAACCCTTTCACCTCGGCCAAGTGCTTCTGCTCCGACTCGGCAATCAGCTTCTTCAGCCGAGTCACCTCGTCTCGCTCCTTCTGGAGCTCAGTTTGGTGCTTCTGTGCTTATTCGAAAAGATTAGTTGTCAGCACCAGCAGAAAATTTCAGCTATCACATCAATGAAGCAAGAAACTTACTCTCGGCCTCACTGATCTGCGAGTGAAGAGCATTTATTGTGGACTGAGCGGAGGCTGCGAAAAAAGAACGAGAAAGGATTGAGATAATGAACCAAAGAAAAGAACGCCGAAAAGAAAAAGGACGGGTAAGGATATTACCTTGGCCGTGGGTGTCAGTCTACAGCTTCTCATACGCAAGTTCGAGCTTGCGATGCGCCAGGACGAGAGCTTGGTGCACCTTGGTGCGCTCGTTATGCGTGAGCTGAACAAAGAGGATATACAATAAAGAAAGGTCAAGTCAAGCAGTCGTCTGAATCAAAGAGCTTAAGAGCTTACAGCCGAGTAAGTTCCTTACTCGACAGTAACCTCGAGGGCTAGGGATTGAAGCTCTAACATGAGTTTGGCATAAAGAAATCAAAGAGCTTAAGAGCTTACAGCCGAGTAAGTTCCTTACTTGATAGTAACCTCGAGGGCTAGGGATTGAAGCTCTAACATGAGTTTGGCATAAATAAATTAAAAGATCTGAAGAGCTTACAGCCGAGTAAGTTCCATTCTCGACAGTAACCTCGAGGGCTAGGGATCGAAGCTCTAACATGCAAGCTTGGGATTCAAAGATTAAAGTGATTAGTGAGAGCTTACGGCCGAGTAAGTGCCTTACTCAATCGTAACCTCGGGGACTAGGTGATATGCATAAACGAAATACTCAACAGTACAAAAGAGAAGAAGTTATTTTACCTCGTTCACTTCGTCGGCACGGGCCATCAAAGAAATGGCCTGCTGGGTCATGTCAGAGATGGCCTTGGGGCCCAGCTTCAGTTTCTTGCCGGCACGGGTGCTGACCTCCTGCTCGCCAGCTACATTCCATGCCACGGCGTAAGGCTCAGCTGAACCTAGGCTCTTGCCACTAAGCGTCCAAGTGAGGACCTGGCCCGTTTTCAGGGTGGTTCCCATATTGGCACGAGTTACTGCGGCACTAGCATGGAGGGTAACAGCCTTAGAGCCATCACCTGACCCGGTAGCCGTGGATTCGCCCCCCTTACCAGTTGAAGAGATCATGGTCGCCAACGTCGGAGGCCGGATCTGGGGAGCAGAACCCGAAGCGTAGACCAGCGTTGTCTGCTTAGAGGAGGTGGACTTGCCGGATGTAGAGCAAGCAGAGCCAGAAGCCTTGGGTTGGGTCTAGCCCTTTGATAGAATTGGAGAACGAGCAGGGGGATTTGGAGAAGATCGTGGAGCCGGTTGACTGGGCTCAGCGGTTTTGCTGGCTCCAAGATCAGGAAGTTGTTCATTCACACCAGCCTGAGGGCCGATGCCAGAGGAACTGGTGGCGGAAGGTTTCTCGGCGCCAGAGTCACGGGCACCAAGATCAGGAAGTTTCTCCTGGCCAGCGCCAGGGGCATCAGCCGTATGACCCACCAGGTCTGACTGACACTAAGAAGCGTGAGCCTCAATAGTGGGAGCTTCGACCCGGATGGGACTCGGCACCGCCGAGTCAGTAGCAGGAGGCGTAGGCCTTAGCGGCGAGGCAATGCTAGACGCAGCCTGGCTTGCCGACAAAGGTGCAACGTTGAAAACAACGAGACACATATAAGAAAATGTGAGTGACGAAAAAGAAAAGAATAGAGAAGGCAGAGTACATAAACTTACCCGGTGACAACCAGGTCACGGACGACTCGGTTGTGACTTGGCGCCCGGTAGCTTGACGAGTCTCAGCCAGGCTGGCAGTAGCAGAGGCAGCAGGAGCTGCCGGAGTGAGCTTGCTCTTCTTGGCCAGCTCGGTGCTGGAGGAAGCTCCGCGTCGCTTTGGCTTGGTGATGGGGACCTTGCCGACTCCACCCACGGCGAGAGGAGGAGTGTCATGTACCTGGACAGCTGCATAAGTAAATAACGGGCTTACTCGGATAAGCTGGGAGGTTAAGGTCACTAGGCATATACCTCCAAAAGCCTACAATCATCATCGTCAGACCAATCTTGTAAGGGATTGCGAGATTGACTCTTACCCGAAGCTGAAGCAGCCGCAGCATGCGGGATAGGCATGAAGCACTCCAGGTCATACTCGACCTCATCCGAGTCGGAGCGATCCCCATTATAACCAGCAGGAGGGACAGTACTATCATCAACCTGGTGAAGGAGATTCTGCGGAGGACAAACAGAATGAGAAACTAAAAAACTAAACTAAAAGTGGCAAAAGAGCTAAAGCCTACTCGGCGAGAAAGTGATTCGGAAAACTTACCCAGGGGACAGGCCTGACCCGGCTAAACAGTGGGCAACGCCAAGCCCAGTCATCCGCCAAGTTCAGTTTGAAGATAGAGCTTACTCGGCGGGCGATGGAGTCATGGGTGAGCTCCTTAGTGGAGTGCTGAGTGGGATCGTGAGAGCCACTCATGAAGCACATCTTGTGGCTCGTCGCTTGGATGGGGCTTACCCGACATGAGACGAAGGTGCACATGAGGTCAGAGTCGGCAAGATGAAAGTTTTCATCCGGCGACAGCAACCTTTCCAAGATCGCGTTAGCCTCGTTTAATGCCGTGTCTTGGTCACGCGGGTTAAGCTGCCAGTGCTTCTTGTTGGGAACCTCATCCGAGAAAGGGGGAAGCCGGATGTTAATGGTAGACCCGCTGTTTTTGACATAGAAGAAAGTCCTATGCCATTTCTTGCAGGAGTCAATACTAGTAACCCGAGGAAAGATGGAATCTCTCCTAGGCGTGATACTCTCAGCACCACACCGAGTCAGCCTCTTATCGGATCGAGGAGCACTAGGCTGGGGAACAACCTGAACCTTAAAGCCAAAATATTTGGCCCACAAAGGAACTGTGGGCCAAATTCCAAGGTAGGCCTCGCAAGCAGAGATGAATCAAGAAAGAGAGCCAATCGCATTGGCAGGAAGATGGTGGGTCTGCAGATGGAAGGTGGAAAGGAACAAGGAGAAGAAGGTGCTCACAGGAAGAGCGAAACCGCGTTCAAAATGAGAAAGGAAAACCATCCGCTCGTTAGCGTGGGGTTTGGGAGAAATCTCACCGGTGGGGAGCCGGCAATCCACTTGCAGTGGAATGCGTCTGGTGGAGCGGAGCCACTCCACTTGTTCGGTGGAGACCTTCGAGCCTTCCCAGCCGCCGTGCTCGCCAGCGGGAATCTCCTGCTCCTCAGCACCATCGGCACCGTCACGAGCATCCATGAGATCAGCAAATTCAGTCTCCTCCGCGGTTGGAAGAGGCTTGGAACAGCGTGGACCCGTAGTGGAATGGAAAGAAGAAAGGGGCGATTGCAACACAAGGACAGGAGGAAGAGGAAACCGCAAAGGGGACAGTTTGATTTTGTGGGCGCAAGGAAGAAGAAAGGGCAAGTGAAAACTGAACGGGCGTGGGGGAAGTGGAAACCCCCAACCCCTACTTAAGGATAGTAAAACCCTCGGTCGTGGGATCTATCTGTGCCGTGCGTCCAGCGTGTGGCCGTGTACCAGGCCAGGAAAGCCAATCAGCAAGCGCCACGTAGCCAAGGATACACGAAAAATCACGTGCCACGTCATGACTAGAAGGACAAGAGGCGCAGGTCGATGGGACTGCCACACTGACGGGGAATAACTGCGCAGCCGTCACTATGCCGCCAGAGCTTAGAACAAAAATTGAGGCAAGTAATCATGATTACCAGCTGTCAGTGACTGAAGAGCACCGAAAATGACTCGGAATTGGCCAAAATAACTCGGCTCGAGGCAAGAATGAGCCAAGAAGTCAAAGAGTCGACCCGAAAATTGTCAGACCGACCCAACAAGGTGCGAAATTCCGACAGATAAAGACAAAAAATAAGTTCCATTCACACAAAAGGAACCTGGAGACGCCTAACAGCTTGAACTCCTAGACCTCACCAGCTTCAGGGACTAATGTCGGGGGGATAACCCCCGGTAGGGTCACGAGAGGGGAAACATAGCGCAGCTGGGTTGGCTCCGAGTAAAGAAAGAACCAGGCCGGGTAAGAACGGCCGGGTAAGATAAGCATGAAAGACGACATACAAACTATGTCGGCCCGCATAGGACAAAGTTGTAACCCTTGAAGGAACCGACGAGCCAAGTCGACCGAGGAAAGGGCCGAGTCAAGAAGGACGCGTGGCACCTTTCCGAGTAAGGTTGAGGAGGGACCATGGTAAAGCATGGTCAAAATAGAAGGGCGACGCCGGGTGACACAAAAGGAGCCAGGTGACGGCCAAAGCATACGCTGACGTACAAAGTAACAGCATGACGCCAAAAGGAACAAGAAGTAGCGAACCATAAGACCGTTAGCTGTCAAGCTTTATGGACCGGGCCTCTGGGCTTAGGGCAAGCCCATGACCCGACCCACATTGTAGGGACCAAGATCCAAACAGTAAACCCTAGAACCCAAAGGGGTATTATCTAGGTAGCACTGCCTATATAAGGGAGGGCATAGCAGTAGTAGAGGGAGGTTGGACCAAGTAGTGAACTAGTGCTGAGAACTCTAGCTTATACAGCTCAAGGAGCACTTGTAATCTTTGGGGTATCAATCGAATTGCTAATTCTGGAGAGTTCTTCTTGTTCTTCGTGCATGGCTCGACCGTGCACTCCCTCCCCGGTGACCACAAGCACCCATTCGGCCCCCAACTTAAGCCTACTCATGGCATCTGCCGTGCCACCACCACGACAACTGATCATTCTAAGGTTTTCATAATAATTTTCACCAAGTATTCCCATCTAAGGTGATCAAGTTTTATGCTTAGCACTAGCCAGTAAGGTTGGGGGTAAACACTAATGAGGGGTGGTAATAAAGTGTGGCTTATCTAAGTTCAATCTCATGCCTAAGGATGACATCAAGATTTATCTAACTTAGGCCAAGTTTTATGCTCTTTATGCTACCTTTAAAATCTTTCCAAAACGTACAGGTCACTAAGTAAGCATAACTAAGGAGCTTTGATAAAGAAAAAAATACTAAAGCTTGCAAGTAAAACTGGGATTTGGTAATATAAGGTGGTATAACCAAGGCATGCCTAATGCATTGCATAGGTTATCTAGCTTTCACAGTTCCAAGTGTTAGCTTGCCTTGTGTAGTGTAGTGGTTGAAGTTTTCCTCGGCTTCTTCCTCATAGGAGCCTCCTTCCTCTTCGTATCCTTGATCAGTACTAGCGTCTATAAATAAATACGAGGTACACAATCACCAAACAATACTTAATTAGTTCTATTTATCACACCAGGGTTTTCACTAGATGATCTAGCTATAGGGGTTCATAGCATGGAAAACAAAAAATTTCTACCGCATGCACACAAAAAATCCAAGATCTATCTACTAGATTGTAGTAACGAGTCGATTAGAGTACTCACCCTCGAAGATTCCAAAGTGGTTAACGAGAGCAGATTCTCGTGGGTGATGTAGTCGTCCACTTGTCGATCTCAAGATCGCGTAGACGATCCTTCCGGTGTTGCGTTCCGGCAGCGCTTCCGCAGTCGGTCACACGTTCGGTACTCGATGAAGACCATCCTCTCCCTTGTTCCAGCAGGCAGCAGAGGTTGTAGTTCTCCCCTAACGATTCCGGCAGAACGACGTGTGGTGTCGGAAGTAGAGGGAAAATCCTGCAGGGCTTCGCCTAAGCCGGAGTAGGTTATGGTGGATCTAGGGCTTCCGGCAATCTAGGTTTAGAGGGCCGCAGAGGAGGAGGTGGAGTCGGTGGCATCTAGGGCGGCGATGACAAACGGCGGCAGCGGCGCGGCGGTGGTGGCTGGCGGCGACGGCGCTGCGGCGGGGGGGGGGGGGCGTGTCGGCTTGGTGAGGAGGGCTGGTTATGTGGACTTGGGGCACCCCCTCCCCTCTATTTATGAGAGGGAGGGCATCTTGGGAGAGGGGAGTTTGAATCCTTCCCCAACTCCCTCTCCTAGTTGGCTTGTGGTGGAGGGAAAGAAGAATTCTTTCCTTCCTCCACTAGGATACATTGTCCCACTTTGACTTTTCAAACTTGCCTTTTGACCTTTAATTTGGAGCTTTATTTCTTTCTTGCAAATGCCCAATCAAGTCACCTAGGACATGATTCAATCATTCCACTTATCCATGACACATTCATGTACCCTTCCCCTTCCGGTCTGGTGAACCTTCTAGACCCCTGTAGAACCTCTCCAATGAAATCATCGGAATCATTCCCGAACTCCAGAATTGGACTTTCCTTATATGAATCCTATTCTTCGGACCATTCCGGATCTCCTCGTGATATCCCGAATACCATCCGAGACTCCGAACAACATTCGGTCTCCCTACTTACATTCCATATCTACTAAACAACATCGAATCCTTAAGTGTGTCTCCCTACGGTTCGTGAATTACGCGGACATGACCGAGACACTTCTCCAATCAATAACCAATAGAGGAATCTAGAAATTCATATGGCTACCACATATTTCTACAATTACTTTCCAATAGAATGAAGCACTTACATACGATACCAATTTCCCTTTGTCTCACGATAATTTACTTATCCAAGGTTTGATCGTCGGTATCTCTGCATACCTAGTTCAACCTCGTTACCGATAAGTACTCTTTTCTCGTTCCTGTGATATGTGATCCCTTGTGAGCCAGTCACATGCTTGCAAGCTAATTGGATGACATTCCACCAAGAGGGCCCAGAGTATATCTATCCGTCATATGGATGGACAAATCCCACTCTTGATCCATGTGCCACAACACATACTTTATGAACACTCAATGCCACCTTTATAGCCACCCAGTTAATGTGTGGTGTTTGATGTGATCAAAGCATCCTTCTAGTGATGATGATTAGCATGATCTCATGGTCGAAGGAATTAGGTTACTATGTATCAGAAAGCTTATAGCAAAAGAACTATTGAAATGACTTGATCTTTATGCTACACTTATCTATAGGAGTATGTCCATCACACCATTCTCCTAATGATATGATCTTGTTGTTAATAACATCTCAATTTTCATGATCAGGAAACTACGATCATCTATCAACCAACAAGCTAATATTAAAAAGAGGCTTTACTAGGGACTCTAATTTAGTTTACAAATCACACAAGTATTAATGTTTTCGATTAATACTATTATAGCATGAATGTAAACATTTATCATAAATACAAAGATATAATAATAACCACTTTTATTATTGCCTCTAGGGCATATCTCTAACAGTCTCCCACTTGCACTAGAGTCAACTAATCTAGATTACATGGTAATATACCGAACACCCATGGCGGTTTGGTGCTTGTCATGTTTTTCCCTCGGGAGAGGTTTAGTCAACGGATCAGCCACATTCAGATCTGTGTGTACTTTGCAAATCTTTATGTCACCATCTTGGACATGCTCTCGAATAGCGTGAAAACGCAGCTTGATATGCTTCAGCTTCTTGTGTGACCTTGGTTCTTGCGCATTGGCTATGGTTCCCATGTTATCACAATAGATAGACATTGGGTCCAGCGCACTAGGAACCACACCGAGCTCTGTAATGAAATCCTTCATCCATATCGCCTCTTGTGAAGCCTCTAAAGCATCTATGTATTCTGATTCAGTTGAAGATCTAGCCACAACGCTTTGCTTTGCACTCCTCCATCTAACTACTGCACCATTCAAAGTAAATACATTGAGATTTAGAATCATCTGGATCGGTGTTCCAACTTGCATCGGTGTAACCATTAACAACGAGTTGTTCATCACCTCCATTAGAAAGACCATATCCTTAGTTCTTCTCAAGTACTTAAGGATGTTTTTGACCGCTGTCCAATGATCCACTCCTGGATCACTTTGTGATGGGGATATGCCTACCGGGGTATGCCCAGCAGGACGTTTCCTATTGGCCCAAGCTGCCAGCGAGTGGGCCTGCAGGACGGCGACTGGATCGAGACTTGGCGAGGACTCAGGCGACTGGAAGCTGGAGGCCCAGAAGCGAAGCTAGGCCCAGTCGGACTAGGTCAAAGACCCTCCCAATCCTTAACTGTAAACCCTAGCGAGGTGAGCCTATATAAACCTCCCTAGGGTACGCATAGAGGACATGTTCCATGATACACCCAAGCGACTCGCCGCCTAGTCATCGAGCACGCACCATGTACTCTTTCCATAATACAATCTCGCAGGAGTAGGTCTTTACCCTCCGGGGGGCCGAACCTGGGTAAAACCCTGTGTCATCGCCCTCATGTCGCACCGCAGATGGCTGGCCGCCCTTGCCCCATGTTCTACTACTCGCTGCCGATTGCAGCATCTGCCGTGGTCATTTCCACGACAGTGGCGCCCACCGTGGGCCTGACCGATCAGGCCGGTGTTCTGCGGTGAGATCCAATCTGCCCATCAACGAGTTGATCGCCACTGGCCGCATGATCGCGATCGGCGTGAAGCTCCAATTCTTGCCGAGCAGCTACGTCCCGGCGGCACGCCCCGTCACGCACAGCGCGATTTTGCTGGTCGGCTCGATCAGCCTCTTCGTCGGCCTCACCGACGTCATTGTTTCGGAGGACTCGGCTCGCATCCACGAGTCACCGCCACGCAACCGGCTCTCTGAGAGCCAGGTCCGCATGATCCACTGCCTCGCCTCCGAGTACGACTCAGCCCACAGCAACGTGGTCGAAACCACCGTGGCCGCGGACGACGCGGCCCTCAACGACGACGCCGATTCGGCGACCCCGGCGTCGGCCGCCGGATCCATCGTCGCCGCATCGCCCATGGGCTCCATCACCCAGGTCTCCAACGTCGGAGACTTCAAGGACCCCTCCATCCTTGGGATCTCAGACTTCGACTCCGGGTCGGAGAACTCCGCCGACCTCCATGACGGAGAACTCCGCCGACCTCCGCCGACCTCAGGCGCGACCTACATGGCGACTGGCGCCGACCCCCTGCAAGACCCCTTCTCCACGCCGATCCCACCAAACACAACGTCAACCGAGGTCGAGGAACTCCGCCTGTGGCTGGAGGAGGCGGTCCGCAAAGAACAAGCCGAGCGCGAAATATTTCGCCTCGAGCAGGTGACAGCACAGGAGCTTTCGCGCTATTACCAACTCCGAATCAGGTCGCGCCTGAACCCTACCATTCAGGGGTGTACCCTGAACTTCGACGATGAGAACGACCTGGCTCACGCAGCCGAACGCGCGATCTGCGAGAACGCACCGCCAGGAGGAAGCTCCCGACCCCTACCAGGCGTGACGGCCAACGGTGCCCCACCACCACCGAACCGCGCCCCCCAGGGACCAACCAAGGATCTTGGTCTCCTCACGGGAGCGAGATGCGAATGGCCTCCCGCTGTTCTCCACTCCAATGGACAATGTCGTCGAGAGCCGAGCAGCAGTCGACAACATAAACGTCACCAGGGAAGGCGCCCTGCAGATCCAGTACGCCTAGGCTCTGCTCGCTAAAGCAGTCGAGTAACAAAATGCGGGCGCCGAGTCATAGGGTTGGATGTACTCGCGTTCATTAGGCAGCAGGGCGGCCTCGAGCGGCCGCCCAATGGTGGCAAATACCCTCAACTTCCCACCACCCAAGCCCCTGCAGCTCCAACATTGACCCGCGAACGCGGCACTCTCCACCAATGACCCACGGCCGGCGAACAACTTCATCGTTGCCAACGGGCAGCCCGTCGATGCGCGCACCCACATCATCAACAACTAGAGCTGGCGCGCACGCCAGCCCGACGACCTGAGGCATACCCTCACCAACCGTCGTGACGGCGAACCAACGGGATAGCTGAGCCGAGTCAGACCCCAATGCTTCGGACCGATGATCCGATGCGAAAGATACCCGGCGAACTTCAAAGCACCGAAGGAGATCGAGAAGTCCGACCCCTCGTACGATCCGTCTGTGTGCCTAGACACTTACCTCATGGCGATGGGAATTGCCGTCCACACCGATCTACTCGCCGCCCGCTACCTTCCCCTGATGATGGAGGGAGCGTGTAGGCAGTGGATTAACACCCTCCCCGCGGATAGCATCGACTCCTGGGAGGAAATGTGCGACGCCTTTGTCAGGCACTTTGAGGGTTCCTACACCCGCGCCACCACCATCGAGGACCTGGAGCGCTGCGTCCAGGGACCCTGCGAGTCGACCCGCAGTTGGGTCCAACAGTGGCAAGACCTGTGGTATAACGCGGTCGGAATCCACCCGGACATCGTGATCCACTGCTTCAAGACCTCGTGCCGCTATGATCCCCTAGTCTCCAAGCTCAAGCGAGTGTATAGAACACTCGACAACATACCGGACCTCCTGGAGATCGCCAAGCGGTACGCGGAGGAGGACCCGAACCAAGAACCCGATGACGAGTCAGGAGGAAATCGCCGCACGAGCGGCCACGACAACGGGAGGCGACTTGAGCTATGCTATAGCAACACTCGCCTCACAGGCAAGCGCCATGGTGATGGGCGAGTCGACTTTGTCGCGAAAGCCGGATACGTGCCGCGCGAACCAAAGAGCTTCCGCCGCGAAGGAGGCCAGCGCCGCGATGGTGGAAACTACAAGGCAAAGCCGAGGTTCGATCCCACAGCTCTCCTCAACCAACCCTGTGTGTTTCATAGAAGGGAAGGGAAGCCCGCCACGCACACGACCGCCGACTGCCAGTCTCTCAAGGAGATCAAGAAGGCACGACGCGCGCGGGAAGACCGCGACAACAACCCGACAAATGGCAGAAAATTCGGAAGCATCGCCGGCTCGCTCCACACCTTCACAGGCTTCAACACGAAGCGCGAGAAGAAGGTCATTGCCAGATAGACATCCCCCAGTTCCTCAACTGGTCCGAGCAACCAATCACCTGGAGCCGCGAGGACCACTCGCCACGGATCGAATATCCGGGCCGAGTCGCCTTGGTGGTCAAGCCAAAGATCAGGGACTACTGGCTCCCCAAAATGCTGATGGACGGCGGCTTCTCCATCAACATCCTATACCTGGACACATTCAGGCGACTGCGGCTCCTGCAGTCGATGATCGAGACGACCTACACCACCTTCCACGGCATCGTCCCCGGTCGGAAGGCGTACCCAATTGGCAAGGTGACGCTGCCAGTCACCTTCAGCACACCAGCAAACTTCCGCACCGAGCGGATCGTCTTCGAGCTGGTGCCGTTCAACAACCCCTACCACTGCGTCCTGGGGCGCCAGGCGTTCGCCAAATTCATGGCAGCGCCCCACTACGCGTACAACACGATGAAGCAACCCGGGCCATGTGGCATCATCACTGTCCATGGCATCCCCGACATGGCCGCAGAATGCGAGGCCAAAGGCGCCGAACTCGCTAACGCCGTCATCGCGGCGAAGGCCAACCACGCCAAGGAGCTCGCTAAGTACGCGAGCGGGGTCAACAATGACGACCCCACCATACTCAAGAAGCCCAATTCGGAGGGTGGCAACTCCACCGCCTTCGAGGCAACGACACACACCCGCACCGTCGAGCTGGTCCCAGGCGACTCCAGCCAGACAGTGATGATCGAGACGGGCATGAGCCCAGCATAGGAAGGCGCGCTCATCGAGTTCCTACGTGAGAATAAGGACATCTTCGCATGGAAGCCATCTGACATGCCTGGTGTCCCGAGGGAACTTGCTGAGCACAAACTCAACGCCGACCCCAAAGTGCGACCTGTCAAGCAGTCGCTGCGGCCCTTCAATGAAGAGCGCCGCCGAGCAATCGCCGAGGAGGTGTAGCGTCTACTCGCTGCTGGCTTCATCTGGCCAATCAAATACTCCAGGTGGCTGGCAAACCCAGTCCTGGTCGAGAAGAAAAACAAGACCTGGAGAATGTGTATCGATTACACAAACTTAAATAGCGCCTGCCCGAAGGAGCAATTCGTCCTCCCGCGGATCGACCAAATCATCGACACAACCGCGGGCTCGGAGTCGCTATGCTTCCTCGATGCCTACTCTGGGTACAACCAGATCAAAATGGCAGTCGAGGACGAAGAGAAGATGGCGTTCATCACGCCATTCGGAGCCTTCTGCTACACCGCCAAGACCTTTGGCCTCAAAAACGTCGGAGCGACCTACCATAGGTGCATGCAGGAGTGCCTTGTGAGCCAAATTGGCCGCAACATCGACGTCTACATCGACGATTTGGTGGTAAAATCCACTCGCCAGGGAGATCTACTCGCCGACCTGGCGGAAACCTTTGCCAACCTGTGGAGGTACAAGATAAAGCTAAACCCAGGAAAGTGCACCTTCGGTGTACCTACTGGACAGCTGCTGGGATACGTCGTCTTCCAAGCGCGGGATCGAGGCGAAGCCCGCCAAGATCAACACGATCGCCCGGCTCGGCAGACCCGAGTGCCTGCGCGACGTCCAGAAGTTGGCCGAGCGAGTCGCGTCTCTGAGTCGCTTCATCCCCCGGCTAGGCGAGAAGGCGATGCCCCTCTACCGCCTAATGCACAAGAACCCCACCTTCCAGTGGGACAAGGAGGCAGACGACGCGCTCCGCGCTCTCAAGGAGGTGCTGCTCGCAGCACCGCTACTCGCCGCCCCCGTCGACAAGGAGCCCATGCTGGTCTACGTCGCGGCTTCCGAGCGCGTCGTCAGCGCCGTCATGGTCGTCGAACGGCCAGAGGAAGGCAAGGAGCGCCCGGTGTAGTGACTCGTATACTACATCAGTGAAGTCCTCACCGAGTCACGACAGTGCTACCCGTAGTACCAAAAATTGGTATATGCAGTCTTTAGAGCACAGCGGAGATTGTCGCACTACTTCCAGGAGCACCCAATAACGGTCGTCTCCTCAACACTGTTGCAGGAAATCATCCGCAACCACGAGGCGATCGGGCGAGTCGCCAAGTGGGCCGTCGAGATCGGCGTCCACAACATCAGGTAAGAGCCGCGCAAAGCGATCAAATCGCAGGCTCTCCCAGACTTCCTCGCCGACTGGGAAGAGGCCCAGCAGCCAGAGAAGCTGCCATACCTCCATTACTGGAGCCTACACTTCGACCGCTCCAAGAACGCAGATGGCGCAGGTTCAGGGATCGTGTTAACATCCCCGAAGGGCGACAAGCTCCGCTACGTCCTCTACCTCTACTTCACCGCCTGCACCAACAACATGGCCGAGTACGAGGCGCTACTCCACGGCATGCGGGCAGCCAAGGAGATGAACATCATACGCCTGCGCTGCTACAGAGACTCCGACCTCGTCGCCGGCCAAGTCGCCGGCACCTGCGACGCAGTCTTCCCCCCCCTCCATGGCGGCATACCGTCAAGTAGTGGACCAGCTAGGAGGACACTTCGTAGGCTACTCCGTAGAATGGATCGACAGGCGGAAGAACGAGGAGTCTGACGCTCTCTCTCACATCGGCTTGGTTCGACTCACACCACCCATCGGCGTCTTCCTCGACACCATCACCAAGCCCTCCGTCTCTCCCCCAAGGGAGATCGACATCGGAATTCCGCTGCAACCAGAAGCAGCCCTGGTTGCACTAATCGCCGAGCCAAGCAACTGGACCGCGACATACGTCGC